>CM018693.1:68015484-69215484 GCA_009363875.1 Mikania micrantha | reverse complement strand
TATTGAAGATTATCAATCATTTTGATGATCAAGAGATCAAGAGATGGCTGAAATTTCGATTTTCTATATCTGATTTTTTTGATGACATTGTCATCATCATCTATTGCTATTTCGTTGATCAAAATCAGGAAATTCATGGCTGAAATATGTGGATTTTGAAGATTTTTCTTCCAAATTTTGAAGGTTTTTCCTCCAAAATTTTCAATATTCACTGATAGGTTCTTGAGCCGAACCTTGTTGTATTTCAGTTGAATTTTAAAGCAGAGGTTCAATGTAAAAGAATATTTTAATTGAGGTTCGTGTAGTAAAATTTTGGAGAGGTTTGTATAATAGGTTTGATAAAGGTTCGTCTATTGATGAGGTTCGTTGGTTAAGGTTCGATATTGGTTCTGTAGGACCTATTAGGAGCTCAGAAACAATCTGATTACAACGGATATCCACTTGACAACCTCTGGAATAGTGTGGAATCTTATTCAAGGGTTTTCCAATCGAAACCAACAGCAACTGTGGTGATCCGAGTGCGCAGGAAGGATGTGTGAGTGAGAATCGAACACCACGGGTTGAGAATCGAACTTGGACGATCAATGGCCGCTCAGATCTTCTAGGGTTTGACACTAGGTGCTCTGGGAAGAAGGAGGGCTCTCAGAAGTTAGGTTGGAAATGATTTGAACTTGTATTTATAGACTGTAGTCATTCGGCCGAATGAGTGGCCGAAGCAGCTCATTCGGCGAATGACTCATTCGATCGCCTATGTCATTCGCTAGGGCGTTCATTTGGCGAATGACTTCATTCGTAGAGTCATTCGCCTGAATGGTCAGAATTCATACTCAACATTAATAAAATAGATCAATCAATCATATAATCAATATTAAACATTAAGAACAATATAGAAAGACAACTTCCATTTATATAATATGAACTTTACATGATGGATAATACAAAATCGAAGTAGGGACATTTAGTGCATCTACAAACTCCCCCTTGGACCTAGTTCAATCCTTGGAAGCGTTGTCACACCCCGAGCCGGCGGGGTTGGATTGGAGTCCTCATCGGCCAAAAGGTTCCCAGGGCGCGATATCGTAAGTGATAATCGTGATGATCAGATTGTTTACATTGCACATGATATAAATGAGAAATGCTAAATAGAATACAAATACAAAGTTAAATTACATAAGTATCGTTTATAATTTAACAATGTAAATCTACCATCAACATAATAAATTTCCTATCTTTTATCTGCACAAGATATACAAAATCTACTATATAACGATGTTCTAAAAGTATGCAGGTCCAAAAATACTAAGTCTTCTATCTGAAGTCCTAGCCAAAAGCGATAACTTCCTAGTTGACCTGTTCGTCACCTGAGAAGACATGCAAAAAGATCAAGTCAACACATGGTTGGTGAGTTCATACAGTTTAGTATTTGAAAAATGACTTTTTAAACCCTTTTTACGGTAAAAACCCTAACCTCATTAACATCACATGTAATATCCACATCGGTATGCTTATATATAGGGCATACCCCTAAGTCGAGCCTACAACCCGCCCAGACGCCGTCCCACCACATACTAATCCGCATGTGACACTGTTGTTAATGATAATTAAGCATTTTTACCTATCATACACTTCCATTCCACCATAGTTCTATTGTACACTCAAAACATTTGTTAAACCCTCGGGCAACAACCTTAATCTCATTAACATCACATGTATCATCTAGGTCGGTATGCTTATATATAGGGCATACCCCTGAGTCGAGCCTACAACCCGCCCAGACGCCATCCCACCACATACTAATCCACTTAGGACATTGTTGTTAATGATAATTAAGCATTTTACCCCTACAATTAACCCATTAGTCCTTCAGTTCTTTGTTCCTGTAAATACAACAATTTGAAATCTCTATTGACTCCTTAAGTTCATCACACAATTATTATCAACCACAGCAATTGTAGAAACAGTAAATAAATGCTTAAATAAATAAATAAATAAACATTTGATAAAATCTAAGACCTAATGATTGGGCCTTGGTCAAACTCGAGTAGACTAGTCTGTCAATCAAGGTTCTTGGTAGTAAGGGGATTCGGTAAATATCATCAAACATATGACTTACAAATCAAACGGTCTAGCTAGGACTTCTTGAAATGTAGGGTTTTTGTTTCGCACTTGATTCGTCTAGTTTCGTCCCATGTTTCGTATAGTTTCGTTGACATATGTTATCTTTGATATTTCCCAGGCTTTCCCTTAAAAATGATTCATTGATTCGTCTAGTTTCATGGCAATATGTACTTGATTTGTTGATCATTGAATACTAGATTCTTTGAACAATTGTACTCTTTGTTCTTTGCTCATCAAACACTTGGTTCTTTGAACATCGAATATTAGTTTCGTAAAAGTAGTTTCGTTTGATTCGTTGAACTCACACACTTGTTTCGTCAAAATAGTTTCGTTTGATTCTTTGAACTCACACACTTGTTTCGTCAAAATCGTTTCGTTTGATTCGTTGAAATGTTTAGTTTAACTCAATTATCCACTTAAGTCACAAGTAGATAAG
Organism: Mikania micrantha; assembly: GCA_009363875.1. Classification (NCBI taxonomy): domain Eukaryota; kingdom Viridiplantae; phylum Streptophyta; class Magnoliopsida; order Asterales; family Asteraceae; genus Mikania; species Mikania micrantha. The sequence goes on along the minus strand of CM018693.1, from coordinate 69,212,930 downwards.
CTTAGTAAAACCTGCATAAAATTTATTTAAGTAAAGTATAATATAGAGAAAATAATTTACGCATGTTTCTCAGCCCCGCGTTTGAAAAAAAAATGTTTACAAAAGGGGCAATGAACTCACCTGTGTTGCTGTGCAATAGAAGTACCACAAAATGCGCGCTCTTTATTTGTAGGTTATGTTTCTTTAGTTCCTGAGTTGTTTTAAGAAGATTCGTATATGATAAGTAGGTATATTAACAGTCTTCGTATCTAGGGTTTGGACTCGGTGTGAAACTAAGTGCCCTAGATACTAATGTGTTTTTAATATTTCATCTAACTAGTGTACCTTATTACCCGTTAATAATCCGTACCCCACAATTATTCATAACAAGTCCTAAATTAAAACATCTTTAAGTTATTCCATTTTAGATTAAAGGTTAATAAAACATTCTTTATTGTGATTTAATAATGTTTATAAATCATTTCTTTTATTAAAAACATAATTATTTAAGTTAGGAATATTTAACATGTGATGGGCTTAGGTTAAGCCCATTGGGCCAACCTCGACCCCCTTATGAGGCTTTGATTTCCAACTGATTTTTGATCAATACCTCTGAATAACTCAACCTAGACGATTCAATTAAATCATCTAAGTACGTTACATGTCCTTATGAGTTTTCCTAAGGCTTGGGTGTTAATAATTAAATCAACACTCGAACCTTAGATTTATCGTTTTGATCCACATGATTTTTACAATGAATTTCCGATGTGTTAGGCTTAACTAATGGATGTTAGCAATCCATTTTTTGTTGTTTACATGATTAAGAAAAACCCATTTTCATTGATAACTCTAAGTGTGATTCAAGTCAACCAAAAGCCTATTGCATGAAAGAAAACCTTAACCTTTCTTCCCATGCACTCACTCGAATCGTACGGTCGTCTCGCGTATTCGTTCGAATTGTCACCCGTACGAACACGGCGATAACTATACTTTTAAATGTTGTTTTCTAATTATTGGATATCATTTAGAATGTTAAACTTCCAGAGTTATTCGTACAGATCGTCACCTATACGAATAATCTGTCGGTTTAGCATTCACATAACGATATCCATTGTTATTTCGTTCTGTAAAGCCTCACATACGATTATACGTAATAAAATCCTAACAATTAATCACATGGTGCTTCTGTATTGCCAGATAATTATCCGACTCAAGAACCCTAGTTCTGAACTTTGTTTCCGTTATATGTTTCTAAACATACTGTTTGATAAAACAAAATGGTAATGATATATGATATGAACATACTATGAAATGAATTATGTATTGTTTGTACCTGATTACTATTCATGTTACTGTAGAGATAGTTGTTCCGGTACAATTCCGACACTAATGTTACGGTCTCCCCTTGTTAGAGAAATTTCGTCCCAAGATCTAAGAATTGTTATCAGGTACGTCTTCCTCTGTAAACAGTTGGGGATACTTTGACTTCATATGATCTTCACGTTCCCATGTAAACTCGGGTCCGTGCTTTGAGTTCCATCGAACCTTTACAATTGTAATACGGCTTCGCCTCATTTGTTTAACCTTGCGATCCATAATCTCAAAAGGTTCTTCAAAATGCAATTGTTCATCCACTTGAATTTCTTCGAGACGTGAAACACGTTATGCAAACCACTGAGTTCATCCGGTAGTCTCAGTCTATATGCCACAGGACCGATACGTTCGATGATTTCAAACGGTCCTACGTATCGTGGTGCTAACTTGCCTTTCTTTCCAAAGCGGACTACGCCTTTCCATGGGGAAACCTTCAACATGACACGGTCTACCACTTGAAATTCCAACGGCTTGCGCCATTTATCGGCATAGCTCTTTTGTCTGCTCCTTGTAGCTTGTAATCTTTGTTGTATCTGAGCAATCTTGTCCGTAGTCTCTTGAATAAGCTATGGCCCCGTTACTCGGTTATCTCCAAATTCAGTTCAACAGATCGGTGATCGACATTTCCGGCCATAAAGAGTCTCGAATGGTGCACATCGGATACTACTGTGATAACTGTTGTTGTAAGAATAATTCAATCAGTGGTAAATGAGATTCCCAATTCCCACCGAAATCCAACACACAGGTTCTCAACACGTCCTCCAGGGTCTGAATTGTACGTTCGCTTTGACCATCCATTTGTGGATGATAAGCTGTACTCAGATTTAACTGCGTTCCTAGAGATATCTGTAACGATTGCCAGAACCTTGATGTGAATCTGCTATCTCTATCCAAAATAATACACAATGGCACACCGCGGCATACCACTATTTCATTTATGTACAATCTCGCCAGTCTATCGATCGTGAAAGTCTCACGACTCTGCAAGAAATGAGCAGATTTCGTCAAACGATCGATGATAACCCAAATCGTATCATGACCACTGGAAGTGCGGGGTAGTTTGGTAATGAAGTCCATAGCTATTTGTTCCCACTTCTAGAGCAGAATCTCAGGCTGTTCCAGTAAACCATACGGTCTCTGGTGATCCGCCTTTACCTTCACACACCTCAGACATCGACCAACGTACTCGGCTATGTCTTTCTTCATTCCTGGCCACCAATAAAATCCACGCAATTCTTGGTACATTTTATAAGCGCCTAGATGAACAGAATATTTAGTCTTATGTGCTTCATCGAAGATAAGTCTTCTTAATTCATCTACCGCAGGAATCCATACACGATCCTTGTAGTAAATGATTCCATCAGTCTTCGTGTCAAATTGTTTCTCTGCTCCGCACTCAAGTTCTTTCTTCAGGTTTCCTCGATCAAGTGATTCCTGTTGGGCTTGAATAATCCTGTCTCGTAAGCTTGTCTGCACCGTCATTCCCGTTGCTTTAACGCGCAAGGGTTTGACCAGCTCCTTCCGGCTCAAGGCATCAGCTACTACATTCGCCTTTCCCGGGTGGTACTTGATCACACAATCATAATCATTCAGAAGTTCAACCCAACGGCGTTGTCGCATGTTGAGCTCCTTGTTATCAAAGATGTGCTGCAGGCTCTTGTGATCAGTAAATATGATACATTTAGTGCCATATAAATTATGTCTCCAAATCTTCAGTGCAAAGATTACAGCTCCTAGTTCAAGATCATGAGTAGTGTAGTTCTTCTCATGAACTTTTAACTGTCTCGATGCATAAGCGATAACCTTGTCCCGTTGCATCAGTACGCAACCAAGTCTCTAATGGGAGGCATCACAATAAACAACAAAGTCATCACATCCTTATGGAAGAGATAAAATTGGAGCATCACACAACTTCTGTTTCAATGTCTGGAAAGCATCTTCTTGTTTCTGCTCCCAGAAAAACGGCTCACTTTTCTGAGTTAGTTTAGTAAGAGGCAAAGCTATCTTAGAAAAGTTTGAGATAAACCTTCTATAATAACATGCTAGTCCCAGAAAAGACCGTATCTCCGTCGGTGACTTCGGAGTATCCCTGTTCTTTATTGCTTCAATCTTAGCGGGATCTATGTGTATTCCCTTTCTGTTGATACATGACTGAGAAATTGAACTTCTCTTAGCCAAAATTCACATTTAGAGAATTTGGCATAGAGTTTCTTTTCCTTCAACAGCTCCAAGATCTTCCTGAGATGTTGCTCGTGTTCTGTTTTGCTCTTGGAATAAATCAGTATGTCATCAATAAAGATAATGACAGACTGATATAAGTACGGCTTGCACACTCGGTTCATGAGGTCTATGAAAACCGCTGGTGCATTTGTTAATCCGAAAGGCATCACCATAAACTCGTAATGCCCATATCTGGTTCGGAACGCCGTCTTCGGTATATCTTCGTCCGGAACTCTAAGCTGATGATATTCAGACCGCAAGTCAATCTTCGAGAAGTATTGGGCTCCTTGCAGTTGGTCAAACAAATCATCAATCATCGGCAAAGGACGCTGATTCTTGATGGTTAGTTTATTCAGCTCACGATAGTCTATGCACATCTGAAACGGCCCCGTCTTTCTTCTTCACGAACAAGACCCAAGCTCCCCAAGGTGAGTAGCTCAGTCTGATGAAACCTTTATCTAGTAAATCCCGTAACTGGTTCGACAATTCCTGCATCTCTGAAGGTTCTAACATGTAGGGAGATTTAGCAACAGGAGTTGCTCCTGGAACTAAGTCAATTCGAAACTCTACTGGTCGCGCAGGTGGCAAACCTGGTAGGTCTTCAGGGAATACCTCCGGATACTCTGTCACTACCGGTATGGTTTGTATTTTCTTCTTGTCTTTCTCATTTTCCACCACATGAGCCAAGAAAGCTATGCACTTCTTCAGTAAACACTTACGCACCTTTATGCAAGAACTGACTTTGACACTTCATTTTGCTTGATCCCCTCTAACTTCCAAAACACGATCATCCTGTAATGGAACTCGATGTAGCTTTTTAGAACAGATGACTTCCACTTGGTTAGAAGAAAGCCAATCCATTCCAACAATGATGTCGAAACTACCCAACTCCATCGGTATCATATCGATGGTGAATATATGACCATTAAGTGTCAGTAGGCAATTCCTGTATAATGTACTAACCGTGATCTATTTCCTGTTAGCTACTTCTATGATGTAAGGGGAATCTAACTGTTCCTCTATAAAATCTAATTCGCATGAAAAATCGGTAGAGATAAAACTCTGATCCGCACCAGTGTCAAATAGAACAGATGCATAAAATTCATGTAAGAGAAATGTACCAGTGACCACATTCGGGTCTTGGCCTGCAGCTGGTGCTTCGATGGCGAAGGCTCTTCCACGGGGTGCTTGGACTGCCTGTTGTGCCTTCTTCGGGCACTTCTTTGCAAAGTGGCCCTGTTCGCCACAGTTAAAGCATCCACCATTGTTATGATTAGCTGGTGGAGGGAGAGCCAAAGCAGCATTGTTGACTGCTTGGTTAGTTGTCATCCGCCAGTGTTGGACCCAATGGCCTTTTTGTCCGCATCCCATGCATTGCTTGCAGGGAGTGTTAGCAGCATGATGATATTCACACTTGGCACACAGAGGAAATGTGCCAGTGTAGGGTCTTCGGTTAGGGTTCTGTGGTGCAGCTGCTACTTGTTGGAGAGGTGTGGCCACCGTGTAGTTCTTAATGACCTTTTGTTTCTTCTTCGGGTGATGGTGAGGTTTCTTGGACGACTCTTCCTTGTTCTTGCCAGTGTCAGCCTCTTTCTTCAGAACTCCAGAGGCTACCATCAGATCTGTGAGTTTCCCAGACAAACTCACAGCAGACTCCACTGTGACAGGATTTGCAGCAACCGCTAATCCTTGTACGCAGGCAGGTAACCCGCATACATACCTATCAATTCACTTCTCCAGAGTCGGTACCATATCCGGCACCAAAGAAACCAGCTCGTGGTAATGAGTGGTATATCCCATGTGATCTGCCCCTTTCATCGCATGATTAGACAGTTCCACCTCTAATCTCTGCAGCTCATTCTTTGGGCAAAACTCGGCTCACAGCAATGTCTTGAACTCTTTCCATGGCATCGCAATAGCTTCATCTCTTCCCCTGGCATTGATCTGTGAGTTCCACCAAGTCAAGGCTCGCTTGTTGAATGTTCCAGCATAGTAGCAAACCTTGTGATGCTCTGGACAACTGCAGAGGTCCAGAGTAGTTTCAACATTTTCTATCAATTGGATTAATCCAACGGATCTTTATGACCCACTAGAACAGGGTGGCTTACATCCTACAAATGACTTGTAGGAGTAGTGTGATGAACCACCCATATTCCCACTAGCTTCCCCTGACGAGTTACTAGTGTTGTTGATTTCATTACGAAGACGGGTGAACATCTTCGGTATCACTTCCTTCATCTGATTAGTCATCTGACTGCTCAGTAGGGTCACCAAAGCCAAAGTAGCAGGATCCAGTATAGGAGTTGTGCTCAGGCCTGGTGGTAGGTTGAGTGGAGGACGAGGAGGTGGAGGCAATGGAGGCAGTGTAGGAGGAGAGTCAGACGGTGATGGTGTAGATGAATGGGGAGCTAAGTCTTGTGGAGGTAGATGTAACGAGGGAGTCTGTCTTCTTGGCATTCTAATGATAACCAATAAAGTTATCGGTTAGTGAAATTATCGAATACAGAAGACAATATTCAAGTAAGTCTTAAATTGTATATTCTTTACATGCAAGGTCCCTAGGTTATAGTCTAGGCCAAACCATTTAAATAAGTGACCTATATTTCTCTATAGCCATGGCTCTGATACCAATCTGTCACACCCTGAGTCGGGCGGAAGGTTCCCGGGGCGCGATATCGTAAGTGATAATCGTGATGACCAGATTGTTTACATTGCACATGATATAAATAAGAAATGCTAAATAGAATAGAATTACAAAGTTAAATTACATCAGTATCGTTTATAATTTAACAATGTAAATCTACCATCAACATTATAGATTTCCTATCTTTTATTTGCACAAGATATACAAAATCTATTATATAATAATGTTCCAAAAGTATGCAGGTCCAAAATTACTAAGTCTTCTATCTGAAGTCCTAGCCAAAAGCGATAACTTCCTAGTTGACCTGTTCGTCACCTGAGAAGTCATGCAAAAAGATCAAGTCAACACATGGTTGGTGAGTTCATATAGTTTAGTATTTGAAAAAAGACTTTCTAAACCCTTTTTACGGTAAAAAGCCTAACCTCATTAACATCACATGTAATATCCACATCGGTATGCTTATATATAGGGCATACCCTGAGTCGAGCCTACAACCCACCCAGACGCCGTCCCACCACATACTAATTTGCATATGACACTGTTGTTAATGATAATTAAGCATTTTTACCTACCATACACTTCCATTCCACCATAGTTCTATTGTACACTCAAAGCATTTGTTAAACCCTCGAGTAACAAGCTTAATCTCATTAACATCACATGTGTCATCTAGGTCGGTATGCTTATATATAGGGCATACCCCTGAGTCGAGCCTACACCCGCCCAGACGCCATCCCACCACATACTAATCCACATAGGACATTGTTGGTAATGATTACAATTAACCCATTAGTCCTTCAGTTCTTTGTTCCTGTAAATACAACAATTTGAAATCTCTATTGACTCCTTAAGTTCATCACACAATTATTATCAACCACAGCAATTGTAGAAACAGTAAATAAATGCTTAAATAAATAAATAAATAAACATTTGATAAAATCTAAGACCTAATGATTGGGCCTTGGTCAAACTCGAGTAGACTAGTTGTTAATCAAGGTTCTTGCTAGTTAGGGGATTCTGTAAATATCATCAAACATATGACCTACAAATCAAACGGTCTAGCTAGGACTTCTTGAAATGTAGGGTTTTTGCTTCGTACTTGATTCGTCTAGTTTCGTCCCTTGTTTCGTATAGTTTCGTGGACATATGTTATCTTTGATATTTCCCAGACTTTCCCTTGAACATTATTTATTGATTCGTCTAGTTTCGTTGCAAGATGTACTTGATTCATTGATCATTGAATACTAGATTCGTTGAACAATTGTACTCTTGGTTCTTTGCTCGTCAAACACTTGGTTCTTTGAACATCGAATATTTGTTTCGTAAAAGTAGTTTTGTTTGATTCGTTGAACTCAATCACTTGTTTCGTCAAAATATTTTCGTTTGATTCTTTGAACTCACACACTTGTTTCGTCAAAATAATTTCGTTTGACTCGTTGAAATGTTTAGTTTCACTCAATTATCCACTTACGTCATAAGTAGATAAGCTTAGTAAAACCTGCATAAAATTTACCTAGGCATGATCTAGGGTAACATTCATACATACAAGACATAAAGAATTTAAAAGCATTTAAGTAAAGTATAATCCAGAGAAAATAATTTACGCATGCTTCTCAGCCCCGCGTTTGAAAACAAAAATGTTTAGAAAAGGGGCAATGAACTCACCTGTGTTGCTGTGTAATAGAAGTACCACAAAATGCGCGCTCTTTGTTTGTAGGTTATGTTTATTCAGTTCCTGAGTTGTTTTAAGAAGATTCGTATATGATAAGTAGGTATATTAACAGTCGTCGTATCTAGGGTTTGGTCTTGGTGTGAAACTATGTGCCTTAGATACTAATGTGTTTCTAATATTTCATCTAACTAGTCTACCTTATTACCCGTTAATAACCCGTACCCCACAATTATTCATAACAAGTCCTTAATTAAAACATCTTTAAGTTATCCCATTTTAGATTAAAGGTTTAGAAAAATCATTTATTGTGATTTAATAAAGTTTATTTCTTTTATTAAGTCCTTAATCATTTCTTTTATTAAAAACTTAATTAACTAAGTAAGGAATATTTAACATGTGATGGGCTTAGGTTAAGCCCATTGGGCCAACCTCGACCCCCTTATGAGGCTTTGATTTCCAACTGATTTTTGATCAATATCTCTGAATAACTCAACATAGACGATTCAATTAAATCATCTAAGTTTGTTACAAGTCCTTATGAGTTTTCCTAAGGCTTAAGTGTTAATAATTAAATCAACTCTCGAACCTTAGATTTATCGTTTTGATCCACATGATTTTTACAATGAATTTCCGATGTGTTAGGCTTAACTAATTAATGTTAGCAATCCATCTTTAGTTGTTTACATGATTAAAAAAACCCATTTTTCATGATAACTCGAAGTGTGATTCAAGTCCACCAAAAGCCTATTGCATGAAAGAAAACCTTAACCTTTCTTCCCATGCACTCACATGATCAAGTCCATGCATGCACACACACAAAGGAATCCCATTCCATGCATGCGTACATACTTCATTCATGCAACAGATTTGGTCACCCGGATAACCCTTGGGCCGAAACAAACAACCACGCGACTGAGAGGGTGTCCGAATGATGGTGTGGCCGACTAAGCAACCCCGATCAAATGAGGTTTAGCCGAAGGGGGCTGGTTGAATGAACACTTGGCGATCGAATGAAGCTGGTCGAATAGATTGGGAATGACTGCTTCGACTGAGAGAATGGATGTCGGTCGAATGAGATGTGGCCGAATTAGGGCCTCTCAATCGTGGATCATTCGGCGAATGGGGGTGGGGCTAGCCATTCGGCGGCCTGAAGATCTTGGCCATTGGTGTTGAGCCCAATCAACGATGAAGACAGACAAAGTCAACCCGGAAGAGTCAACATTCAGATTTTGTCTAACTTTTGTTAATTTTGTGTACTCAAGTATCGAGTACTCGAAGTTCGTATACTCGAACTGTAGACATCGAATACTGCTAGGCCTAGTATAAATAGACGTATTTTTGTACAGGTTGTAACACGAATCCCGAGGTGTGCTCTCTAGACGTATTGAGGCACATTTTCGTATACTTCTTGAATACAATCAAAGTTTTGATCCTTCTTGTTGTTCTTGCTTCTTCTTTAACTCTATTATGGATTCCACACATTATAGAGTTGATTGATGATGTTTGGAAACATAAAGCTTGGATCTTGATCAGTTTAAGGACCTACAAGTGGTATCAGAGCTTGAGTGCTCATTTCATCATCAAGGTAACGCCTTTTTGAAGCAAGTTTTATACTTTATCATTCCTCTCTACTCCATCTAGCTACTGTGTAAATTTGGGACTCCAAATCTTAAGAAATATTTTTATAAAATTTTTCTTAAGTATTTTCAAGTTCTAAATTTTCGAGTGTTGCTATTTCGAGTATAGTCAGAGTGTTCGAAGTATAAATACTTTTCGAGTATAGAAAGGATTTTGAATACAGAGCCGTCTTCGTGTACAAGTGTATCTTCGAGTACAAGCTGATTTTCGAGTACAAGTAAATTTTCGATTACTCAGGAGAACTTCGAGTACAAGAAAATTTTCGTGTACTTGTGTTTCTGTTCGAATACTTGGAAGATTTTAAGCTGCATTTTCAGGAAGCAACAGAGAATTCGTGTACTGAAGTTAGAAAATTTCTCAATTCATCATGGCATCAAAGAATTTGACTAACTTGTCCAACTTGCTCAATCTGGACAATGAAATCGGCACCGGAACAAAGCCGCCAAGGCTTGTGTCAGGAGATAACTTCCAAGATTGGAAATTCATATTCCAATCTTTCATCAAGTATACCGATCCAAAACTCTAGAGATCCATTGAGGATGGACCCTATGTGCCCTCTTACCAAAGTGAGATAAATGGTCCTCTTGTACCTAAGGATCCTGAGCTGTATACTGACAATGACATACTACTTATGGAAAAGGATGAGAAGGCATATGCATCAATCACTATGGCTCTATCAACTGATGTTGCTCATGGGTTTAAGGAGCACAAAACAGCAAAGGAACTGTGGAATGCATTGGTTGAAAGATTTGAAGGCAATGAGGATATGAGAGAAAGCCGGAAGGACATGCTCAGACAGAAATTCAACATGTTCAACCATATCAAAGGAGAGTCTCTTGAAGCACAACTCAACAGGTTCACACATCTGATGACTGAGATGACTAGTTCTGGAATTGAGATGACTAAGGGAGAGGTAAACAAGAAGCTGCTGAATTCGCTACCTTACAATTGGAACTCTAATTGTACAACTATCAAAAGGACCAAGGACATGTACAAGACTTCCTTGAGCGAGCTGATCTCAATTATCAACTCATATGATATGGATGATAAGCAGAGAGCACTGAACCATGCCAGCTCAATGGGCATTGCACCTACTTCTGAAAACTCTGCTCTTCTGTCAGCAATCAATCTTCAATCATCAGGAATGCAACATTATCAGCCTTCTGCATCTCATGGAGTTCCTTTTGAGACTGCTTTCCTATCATCTGGACAAGCTGGATCGGTGCCCAAAGTCAATCCAGAAAGTGAAGAGAATTTGCTGCTATTTAAAGGATTCATGAATAGCTACAATGCTTTCATAGCAGGAGAACTGGCACCCTCAAATCTCACTCAAGACAATCTCGAGCAGATTAATCCAGCTGATGTTGAAGAAATGGATATCTCATGGCAGATGGCAATGGCTGTATTCAAAGCAAAGAAGTTCATCAAGAAATATGGAAGAAACAGTTTTGGGAACGCTCCAGGAAAGAAGCTTGGTTTTGATAAGTCAAAATTACGATGCTACAACTGTGATCAACCAGGTCATTTTGCCAGGGAATGTAAGCAGCCAAAGGTGGCTAAGGAAGGTGGAGAAAAGAAGCCTGAAGAGAAATCAGGGAATGCAGCTGCGGGAGGAAACGCTAGCACGTCAAAAGCGTTGGTGACTCAGGAGACTGAATCCTATGATTGGAGTGATCAAGTTCAGGAACTGGAACTGACTTTGAGTCATGCTTTCATGGCTGAAGTGGACGATAAGCAGACTGAGGTAACTGAAAATCTTTGCTCTACCTCTTGCATAGATAAAGTATTTAAGTATAGATCACACAATGAATCCTTAATCAAAGAAGTAAATAATCTTAAATACTTTAACTCAGAATTTCTTAAGAATGAAGAAATTTTTAAAAGAAAACTTGAGGCTGAGGGCCGGGATGTGGCAAGGCTAAAGGAACTTTTAAGTGACAAAGAGTCCAACTATCGAGATGCTAAACGCAAAATCGATGAACTCACTTTAGAATTGGACAAAGTCACAACTCAGCTCTCTAAAACTTCAGTGAAATGTGAAAAGTTTGACTACTCAAGCAAAGTTTTAGAAAACATGGTAAACATACAGTACCGGGTAAAGAAGGGTAAGGGTCTTGGTTATACTGAATGTGAACCACCTTTTAATCATAACTATACAAGCATGCCAAGAATCAACACATCTGTTGATGACTTGCAATCAAATTCTGATCGTGCTTGTGATTTTCCCACCAAACCTGTTGTTCTTGAAATTGATCCTATTATGACTAATGATTCTGAGGTTTGTGCAGATAAACTAAGTGTTTCAGGTTCAGAGGAGAAGGAGGTTGAAAGAAGTGCTAGGAGGAGCACAGATTGTTCAACATCTACAAGACAATCATCTTTTTTTCCAAAAATTGATTTTGTTGGAAAGTTTGATGAAATTGATATTAAGCCTAATGATATGTTAAAAAGTTTTCAGAAAACATTTGCTATAAATATTACCTCACAATCAACTTCCTCTCCTTTGACCAAGCAGGCAGTCAAGGCTCATTCCACAGTTACTAAAGAGGAGGTTTCACAGTTGAATCCTAACTGTAAACCTAATGTTCCAACTGGGTCCTTGGAACAAATTTCCTCAAACTTATCCTATAATCAAAGTAACTGTGATGTAAAGCCCTTTGATCCAATTGAATTTCACCAAAAGGTCTGATGTTATGCATGTGGGAAACCAGGCCACATTACTAGACACTGTCTGCACCGACCTACTGAATTCTTCTATGGGAAGAATCAGAAGGTCATCCCTAAGACTAAACCAGTTAATAAACATGTAAGGACCATACCATCCTCCAAGCCTAAGGCACCCTCTCAGAAGGGGACACAGACTCCTTCCAATGCAAAGAGACCTATGAAATTTGACAAACCTTCATCTAATCTTCATAAGCAAACACAAAGAACTTTCATAAATAAGCCAAAACAAGGTAACCAGAGCAGTGGAAGCATGACAAAACATATTAGGTACAACTCAGATAGACCCAAAAACAGACGAAAATTCAAACCCAAGGACAAAGTCTCTTCCATTACCAAAGTACCTAAACTTGTTATGGTTTGGGTACCTGTTTCTCATTGATTGTGTGTGAAATGCAGGGACATCCAAACAAGCTCAAAAATGTTTGGTATGTAGACAGCGGCTGCTCCCGGCACATGACTGGGGATTTCTCTCAGTTGCATGAAGTTACACCATTCAACGGAGGGTATGTATCATTTGCTGGAGACAAAGGAGGAATGATAAGCATGAAAGGCACGGTGACAAATGGAACTCTCAGTTTTGAAGATGTGTACTATGTTGAAGAGCTCAATCACAGTCTTCTGAGTGTTTCTCAAATCTGTGTCAAGAGCTTCTCCACACACTTCACAAACAAGGAGTGTCTTATTCTAAAACCTGGATTTGTGGTACCTGAGAAGTGGATTCTGATGAGAACTCCAAGGATAAACAATGCCTACATCATCAATATGAATTCAAACTCTTTCACTGAGAACACTTGCTTGTTCTCAAAGGCATTGGAGCATGATTGTCTGTTGTGGCATCGGAGGCTGGGTCACGTAAATCTAAAGAATCTAAACAGATTAGCCAAGGGAGATCATGTTATTGGCTTGCCCTCTAAGGACTTCTCCACAATTGAGAAGTGCATTGCTTGTGCCAAAGGGAAGCATCACAAAAGACCTCACAAGCCAAAATTGTTCAACTCTAGCTCTTCAGTTCTACAACTTCTTCATATGGATCTCTTCGGACCAGTCAATGTTATGAGCATAGGGAAGAAGTCTTACTGTCTTGTAGTAACTGATGACTATTCCAGATTTACTTGGGTATTCTTTCTAGCCAAGAAGAATGAGACTCTAGAGATTCTGAAGAAGTTTATTACCTTAATTGAGAATCAGAGAAATCTGAAGGTTAAGGTAATCAGAACTGATAATGGTATTGAATTCAGAAATCAGACTCTTATAGATTTCTGTGATGAGAAAGGAATTGCCAGACAATACAGTGCAACAAAACTCCTTAGCAAAATGGAGTTGCTGAAAGAAGAAACAGAACACTTATAGAAGCTGCTCGAACAATGTTGTCGGAGTCAAAACTGCCTATTTTCTTCTGGGGCGAAGCAGTTAACAATGCTTGCTATGTTCTGAATCGAGCTCTACTGAACAAGCGTCATCAGAAGACTCCATACGATATTCTCTTCAATCAAAAACCCAAAGTTGGCCATTTCAAGTCATTCGGATGTCCTTGTACTCTTCTTCATACCGAACCTAATCACAAGTTTGATGACAAGGCAGACAAATGTTACTTTGTGGGATATTCATCCGAAAAGGCGGCCTACAGAGTCTACAACAAGAAAACTAGGATGATTGTGGAATCATACTACATAGATTGGCAAGAAATGAACTCCACAGATGCTGCTCGGGTCCAAACTGGCTATTTGAGTATGATTCTACCTTCAGACCTTTCAATACTACATCCGAGAATGCAGGAGCATCTGAGCCAGCTGATGATTTTTCAACGGCGATGATGTGGATTATAGGGTTGACTACGTTCCTTGTGATCCTAATCTCTTAACAGTTGACCCTCCAGGCTTGTACACTCGTGCCCCTCCAGCTCAGCCAACACCAATTCATGAAGTTCTTCCATCGGAACCCGACACTTCTCATTCAACTCAACCTCTTCCTGAAGATAATCAAACCTCATCCTCTTCCCAACATATATTTGATAATCCACTCTTCTCAGATAGCATACCTAAGGAACACTGTGTGGATCCTGGAGCTGAAGCAAGTGAAACTGCTCCTATTGACCATATTTCCTCTTCAAGTGAAGAACAAGTCAACAACATCAGCAATCTGCTAGATAATCTGGCAGTAGAAGAAGTGCCAACACTTAGTGTAAAAAAGAATCATCCAGTGGAGAATATTATTGGACCTCTCTCAGAAGGCGTTTTTACTCGAAGCAAATCCATTACAGTTCAGAACGCGTTGCCTGAAGAGACACTCACTCGAAGTCAATCAGGTCCTATTAATTCTTGTTTATATTCTTGTTTTATTTCGCAGGTTGAACCCAAGAATGTCAAAATGGCTCTCAAGGAGTCCAGCTAGGTTGAGGCAATGCAAGAAGAGCTGATGCAGTTTCAGAAGCTCAAGGTTTGGAATCTGGTTCCTCTACCCAAAGGAAAACTGCCTATAGGAACCAGATGGGTTTTCAGAAACAAGAGAGATGACTCTGGTGTAATTATCAGAAACAAAGCCAGACTGGTCGTTCAAGGATTCTACCAGCAGGAGGGAATAGATTATGAAGAAGTCTTTGCACCTGTTGCGAGACTTGAGGCGATACGGATTTTCTTGGCCTATGCTTCATATATGAACTTCACTGTATATCAGATGGATGTGAAGACTGCATTTCTGTATGGGAAGGTTAAAGAAGAAATCTATGTCTGCCAACCTCCAGGCTTTGAAGATTCCAAATTTCCTGACCACGTCTATAAGTTAGACAAAGCTCTCTATGGTCTTCATCAGGCACCGCGAGCGTGGTATGCAACACTTACTGATCATCTGCTTGCAAATGGATATACCCGTGGAGCCATTGATCAAACTTTGTTTGTTCGCAAAGATAAGGATGATTTAATTCTTGTTGAAATCTATGTGGATGACATCATATTTGGTTCTACCAGCTCAGCGTTATGCAAAGAATTTGAAGGGGTAATGAAGAAGAAATTTGAGATGAGCGTGATGGGAGAAATGACCTTCTTTCTAGGTCTGCAGGTAAAACAGGATTCTAAGGGTGTGCTGATTCACCAAGGAAAATACGTCACAGACATTTTGAACAAGTTCAAAATGATAGAGTCAAAACCGGCATCCACTCCCATGGCTGCTCGTCCTATCCTAACTTCGGATTTAGATGGTGAAGATGTTGATCAACACCTCTATCGCTCGATGATTGGTTCTCTGATGTATCTGACTGCTAGTCGTCCAGACATTATGTTTTCAGTGTGTCAGTGTGCCAGATATCAGGCAAATCCGAAGGCATCTCACCTCATAGCTGTCAAGAGAATCTTTCAGTACCTAGTCTGGAAACCTAAGCTCAGTCTTTGGTACCCAAAGAACTCTGAATTTCACCTACTTGCATACTCAGACAGTGACTTTGGTGGATGTAACCTGGATAGGAAGTCAACCTCTGGTGGGTGTCAGTACCTGGGAGATCGCCTTGTCTCATGGCAATGCAAGAAGCAAACGACCGTATCCACATCCACTGCAGAAGCCGAATATGTTGCTGCTTCCAGTTGCTGCTCTCAGGTTATCTGGATGCAACAACAACTCCTCGATTACGGTTTGAACTTTCTTGACTCTCCTATTTATTGTCACAATGAAGCAGCCCTACAGATCGTCAAGAATCCGGTACAACATTCCAAAACTAAACATATTGACATCCGGATTCACTTCATCCGTGACTGTTTCGAACGAAAGCTGATTCATCATGAAAAGGTCCACACTGATGACAATCTAGCAGACCTTTTCACAAAACCGTTCGATACAGCACGCTTCCATCACCTGTTTGCCTCTCTCAAATTAATAAGCTTTGATTAATAGCATTCTTTGTAAATACATTAAAATTTGTGTCCTACCTTGGTCACAAATTTAGGGGGAGAAAAATTTACAAAACAACAAAAAGATTTTTCATTCTTTGAGTCAAAAATTTACAAAACAACAAAAAGATTTTTCATTCTTTGAGTCAAAAATTCACAAAACCACCATCACCATCGCCTGTCACAAAACCACCATCACCATCACCTGTCACAAAACCACCATCACCATCGCCTGTCACAAAACCACCATCACCATCACCTGTCACAAAACCACCATCACCATCACCTGTCACAAAACCACCATCACCATCACCTCTCACAAAACCACCATCACCATCACCTGTCACAAAACCACCATCACCACCACCTGCCACTCAACCACCTCCACCACCTCCACATTCTCAACCCATAAAACCAAAACAACTTAAACCTACGACCAAACCATCAAAAACCAAACTAGTCATCCGAATTCCCACCACTCGTTCATCCGACACTATCCCACCACACACCAAAACCAAATCACCTCCACCTCATTCCGGAAGCAGCAAAGGAAAATCTTCTTTGCATTCCGATTCACCCTACGAGCCAGCGCAGGTACCTGTGGATCTTATTGGACTAAATGAGCGAGTTTATCAGTTAGAAAAGGATGCTGAGATAAAGGACAGAATGATCAAGAACTTGCATGAAGGAAAGATCAAGATATGTGCTCATCTGAACAAATGCAAGGGAAATATCAAAGCTCACGAAAGGTTCATCAGAATTCTCCTGCTGGAAAACCACAAGATGCAAAAGGATATTAAGCGACTCAAGGGAGAAGAAGTCTTAGAGTCTGAGGATGAAGTCTTGGATGTTAGTGAAGACAGTGACGACAGTGATGATGATGATGATGATGATGATGATGATGATGGAGGTGATGAACAGAGCCAGAAGAAAGATAAAGAGGATAAAGATGACAAAGATGATAAAGGTGATAAAGATGACAAGGATGGAAATGACAAAGATAAAGATCAAGGTCCCCCTGATGACAAGGATCTGGGAGGAGACTCAGGAAATCCATCCTCATCCGGGAAGCCATCTGGTTTATATGATGATCTATTTGGAGACATTCCAGATGACATCCTGTTCGGTGATTGTGTTCAACCAGATGAGACTACTGGAGCTGGGCTTGATAGTCTATTAGATGATCTTCCAGATGATTTTGACTTTGGGTCACGAAGCAATCAGAAAAGGGATCAAGCCAAGTCTTCTACAGGGGCATCTGTAGAAGAAGAGCCAGAAAACATAATACTTGGCAATGTATCATCAGACCCCTATATCGATTATTTGTATGCCCACAAATGCATTGATGCTTTGGGAAATGAGGTCACTTCTCTACACGAAGTGATAGACAGTTGGTTCGATAGAAAGAAGGACTGGACGCCTGCTCCCCCTGTTGATAAAGCTGCTTGGTTTAAAGAGATGGGCGACCAGCATCCAGAGCATACCTTCATTTCAGAAGACAGAAACCTGTTCGCGGTTCGTAACGACAGGTCAAATGTATGCTGCTGGATGTATGACAAACAAAGAGACATATACTTGGTCAAAAGAATGAACGGAAAGGTCGAATTCTACAAGAAGCCAAGAGATTTCTGTTCCTTGCCTAAAGTTGACATCAGAAGCATTGACAAAGCTATGTTCTTCAACCCTTCTAAAGACTCATAGGCTGATTTGTTTGCAAAGTTTATCAAAGACCAGTGTGAGAAGAACTTCCCAGTCATGCGCACAGCAAAGGGACGACGTTTTGTTTCTTCGTGTATCATTGATCCAAAGACAAAGAAACCATGGGTATACTATAAGTACCCTCCTCCTCGCGTCGAGCAAGCAGTACCAGTCTCACCAAGAGTTCCTGATAACTCTCTGGTTAACTTTCTATCTTGGTATTTTGATGATCTGAACCTTGCTGCAGTCATTCTTAGTAACATAGATGATGCTGATGATATCGACATCATTCTTGATCCTATGGATCTTCTGAAGTACGGCAAAGAAGACATGATGAAGCTGCACAACTCTCCCATACGAGTATATTCAGGAAATGACGAGCAGGCAAAACCATTTACTCGAGCTGTCGCTTTTGCCATGAAACTAAAGCTATATGCTGGAGCAGGGCCACACAATGTTACTCTTCCGATTGGATGACTTCGCCAGTCTAGGGGGAGTTTGTAGAGCCCAATCAACGATGAAGACTGACAAAGTCAACCCGGAAGAGCCAACATTCAGATTTTGTCTAACTTTTGTTAATTTCGTGTACTCAAGTATCGAGTACTCGAAGTTCGTATACTCGAACTGTAGACTTCGATTACTGCTAGGCCTAGTATAAATAGACGTATTTTTGTACAGGTTGTAACACGAATCCCGAGGTGTGCTCTCTAGACGTATTGAGGCACATTTTCGTATACTTCTTGAATACAATCAAAGTTTTGATCCTTCTTGTTGTTCTTGCTTCTTCTTTAACTCTATTATGGATTTCGCACACTATAGAGTTGTTTGATGATGTTTGGAAACATAAAGCTTGGATCTTGATCAGTTTAAGGAACTACGATTGGGCCTGTCGAACCACGAGGGGCAGCCATGGTGCTCGAATCAATCGACCATGGTTCTTCCCAACCCTTGTTCCTACACACTCTAGCAATGTTTAGTGAAGTTTCTAAGGTTTGAAAGAGTGTAAATCGGTTACTTTAGGGGTTCGAACCTAAGGGTTTTGAAAACCCTAAAACCGAACATAAAAATCGATTTTTACCTCGAATCGGCTGGCTAAACTCTTAGATTTGTTGTACTTTTGTTATCTACAAGTGATATTGGTCGTTTAGACACCAAAATCACACAAAATGGTTGAGAAACGAGGGAGATCGAGTGTTGGTTTCTAAAGAGAGAAAGTCTAGAGAGAGAGTGAACGAGTTGGAGGTTGGTGGCTGGTTGTTGCGTGGGTTTATGGCATTAAAATCCATATTAAATGGTAGAAAAATACTCAGGTTTGTTCGGGTTCGTTCGGTTTCGCGTGGTTTCGCGTACAAGCGTCGGTTTCTCGTCATTTTCGTAACGAAACGACTCGGTTTTAAAATAGAATTTATAAATTTATTTTAGGTGGTTAATCCTAGTAAATTAACTAAATATCTTCTGTTTATTTTAAATTTTCAGAAATATTTAATTTACGGTTTAAAATCGAATCGTACGGTCGTCGCGCGTTTTCGTTTGAATCGTCACCCGTACGAACATGACGATAACTATACTTTTCAATGTTGTTTTCTAATTATTAGATATCATTTAGAAAGTTAAACTTTTAGAGTTATTCGTACGGATCGTCACCTATACGAATAATCTGTTGGTTTAGCATTCACATAACGACATCCGTTGTTATTTCGTTCTGTAAAGCCTCACATACGATTATACGTAATAAAATCCTAACAATTAATCACATGGTGGTTCTGTATTGCCAAATAATTATATGACTCAAGAACCCTAGTTCTGAACTTTGTTTCTGTTATATGTTTCTGAACTTACTGTTTGATAACAAAAAATGGTAATGATATATGATATGAACATCCTATGAAATGAATTATGTATTGTTTGTACCTGATTACTGTTCCTGTTACTGTAGAGATCACTGTTTCGGTATGATTCCGGCACTGATGTTACAAGTGTCTTTCTTGAAAAAATTGCCAGAGATGGCTTTCCAGTCTGCACCAGCATGAATCTTGAAAATGCTACAGAGCCGGATCACCCTCATAAACTGAAATGCCTGTACCATGTCTTGAACATCGGAGAAAATCAGATGACGATCTTTGTGGGACAAGTTATTCAACAACATTGGTTCAAAAATACGTTCCGTCTCCCATTTCTTCTCCTTGCACAATACAATCAGTGCCTCTCCTGTCCGTCCATCGTAATACCACCATCGGAAGCCCTCCATAAAGTTTTGACGCATCTTCTGTAAAGGAATCTTCTTCGTAACTCTAGGAGGTAGCCACTTCAGGATAACTTTGTGATTCCTTGACTGACCATCAATCTCAGGCAGATAATATCTTTCAGGTTGTTGGGCTGGAAGTTTACCCATCTCTTCCTATACTCATACTAAAGTTGTCGAGAAAACCAGGCTGACATTCCAGTATCTTCGCTATAAAGCATCCTCAGACGTGCTAATTGATTAAGTTCGAAACCAGGGAACGTCTTAAAATCATGAGGATGCTTAAAGTAGTCAATGCCTTTTTACCTCTTCACTGCATATCACCCAAGATCATGAAAGTATGCCCAGCTCAAAATTTAACCTCCATCCTTGTAGCCTTTGGTTCTGTAGACCTTCTTGTGCGTAGCTAGCATCTTTACGGTGCTTTATTTCTTCAATACCTCCCAATAGGCCTTCCATTATTCTTTTCTTCTTTTCTGATCATCGGCTTTAGACTTACTAACCTCTACCTGTTCTTCTAAGTACCTGACTAGTAGATCTTCGGTAGCTTGATCAAAATGATTAGTGAATGTAGGTAGTTTGTCCTCAGCCGATGTACACTTTGGATATTCTTCATCAATGATATCCTCTAGGATGACTTCATCTACATCATCAAAGACCTCTGGAGTTGCTCATCAAACACTGGAACAGAGGAATCATCAGTGATAACCTCATCAGGGTTTAACCTGAACAGTTCGGCTATCCGCTCCTTTGATAAGCAGTGTATGATCTCCCCCTCCTCTTTCTCATAGCTAACTGAGTGTTGTATGATACCTTGAACGTCCAATATCATCGTCAAAGTCTCATCTAACTGACGTCTCAGAGGTACAGCTTCAACTTCCTTAGCACTTGTTGCCTCTTCATTTGTCTTTGTAGGAGGAGGTTGAGAAGGAGCTTGTTTCTTCTTGTCATGCATTGACTTAGAACGGATCTCAGGAGGGATAGGGTCTTGGTCATCATCACCATCATCTAAACTTGACGAACCAGACGACCCGCTCCCAGACTCGTCCTGATCATCTCCTTCCAAGTCTTCATCTTTGTCTGTATCCTCATAATCCACTTTCTCCTCGTCAGATTCTTCCTCTTCTTCATCATCTTCCTCTTCTTTATATTTTTCTGAATCTGAGTCATCGGAGCGCGCATCAGTGCCTTTAATCCTGGGAGTGCTATCTCTGAGGCTATAAATCTATTCAGCGAGCCTAGCATTCTCCGTCTCAAGCATCAGAATCCGGTCACTGAAATCAGTGACAGTCAATGCCAACTAATGATGCTCATCAATGTACTTCAATAACTGCTCCTCTTGTTGAGCAGAACGAGCTCGCAGATCACCTCCTTGATCAGCAGCCTGTAGTAATAAGGCGTCTTGATCATTGACCCGCTGAGTAAGTTGAGCAATAACCAAATCCTGCTCCTTGCTCTTCTTTTCTTGTTCCAGGTTCCTCTCCATAAGTTTAAGTACCATATTGTTTTGTGTGCTCAGTTGATCAACCACTCAAATAGTAGGTACAAACGTATCAGCTCGTGAAGCGGAGGGACCAGTAGAAGCAACAGAAAATATAGGAGCCTGAATCATAGAGGTGGTCAGATGGGCAATGGTAGTACGTATAGGAGCAGCCCTTGATCTGATCAGTGAAGAAACTACAGTTGCAGCCACTGATGTGACAGTAATGGTGGCAGCAATTGACAGTTCTGATCTCCTCTGGAACAGAAACCTAGCTCTCTTCCTTATCCTAGCTGGAGATGATGTAGACTGAATAGCAGCAATAGAAACAGTTGTAGTGACAAGAGCAGAGGAACGAGGATGAGGAGAAATATCAAACTCAGGAACAAATAAAGGATTAGTGATCTCCTCCATCTCAGCTTCACTCCGCTTCCTCTTCCTCTTCACCAATCTGCCACCTACCCATACACTCTCAAACTCATCATCTGGTGTATCTTCTGAATCAGAACTCTCAGCTTCATCAGAACCAGCTTCACCACCATCATCACTTGAGTCATCTGACTCATCCCTGTCAGCAGCAGATGTGGTGCATGTCATATCGAAAGGAGTAGTCATTGTGGAGGTAGTAGTGGCCATGAAGTCCAAATCCATTAGTGAATCAATGTCTACAACCTCATCATTAGCAATAGAAGTACTGACACCAACACCAGCAGTCACAACAACAGCCTCAACCAGGCTAACATCAGCAGTAGTGGTTATGTCACCAACACCAACACTCACAATAACAGAACTAACAGCTACAGTGCTCACAGCCACTGAGCTCTCACCAGCACCAACACTACTACCATCTGCACCAGCACCACTAGCACCTACACTAGCATCACCACCACCTGCATCATCACCACTATCACCTGCACCAACATCATCATCACCATCATCACTGGGCACAACTATATCCTCCACCTCTGAGTCTGAGTCATCATGGCTCCATCTCTTACCAGCCGAAGCTACATAATCAGGCCTCGCAAGATGGCCAAACAAAGATCGTAGAGTTAGCATCTGATCCTTGCCTCTATATGATAGTACTCTGTTAAGAGTAGTCTCATTCATGTGCTCCAGTCTAATGATATCAGCATTGATCTTCGGCAAATCAGGTAACTAAGCATCAATCAACTGCTGCAGAAATCTAGGATACATCAAAAACTCCTTATCTCCCTTCAGAGCCACATTCTCCTTCATCTGAGTGAAGATCATCTCAGAGAAGTTGAATGGCCTGTTCAGCACTAATGCAACGAAGGCACAATGAATGGTCTCTCTAATGTCATCAAATCCTCCTCTTCTCGACCCAAGGCAATGAATAAATACATGTGCTATGTACTTGAATTGTGGAGACATGTATGCCTTGTTCAGTATCCCGGCTCCAAGGTCACCCTCATACTTGCACCTCATGAAGCAGCCTCAAACTAAATAACGATCTAGAAGATACGACTGATTAGGTGCATCTTGGAAACCACAAACTCTTCTGATGTGTTCAGCAGAAATGACCACATCATATCCACAAACTTTGCCTCGAATGACTGTAGGCTCAGCTTCGTAATCGATATCAGCAGAAGCCTAGAAATCTTGCTAATGAGAGTGATATGGCACATGCATAGTGGAAATGGCAGTAAAAATCCTCGACCGTCTCAAAAATGTGATAATCTCAGTATAATGTCTGGCATTTGGTGTAGTGAGATCCAAATGAGCGCAGATGTTGTTCTTCATCACCGATTTGTATCCAGCCATTCTGAACATCGGATAAAGACTTGTTAGAACAGTTCAGTTGCATAAAATACAGAGATCAGACCAGAAATCAGAACAAAGAATCATTTGAAACTGATTTGTCAAATGAGATTAATTTGGACGAATGAACTCTTTGGCCGAATGGTTCATTCGCCGAATGAGATTAATTTGCCGAATAAGCCTTATTCGCCGAATGAGTTATGTACTGACTTAGTGTCACACCCCGAGCCGACGGGTGGGATCGGGTTTCCCCGACGGCCGGAAGGTTCCCGGGGCGCGATATCGAGAGTGATAATCGTGATGATCAGATTGTTTACATTGCACATGATATCAATGAGAAATGCTAAATATAATAGAATTACAAAGTTAAATTACATCAATATTGTTTATAATTTAACAATGTAAATCTACCATCAACATCATAAATTCTATCTTGTATTTTCACAAGATATACAAAATCATATATCATCATTAAGCATAAATCAAGTCCAAAATCATCAATGATCA
Organism: Mikania micrantha; assembly: GCA_009363875.1. Taxonomy (NCBI): domain Eukaryota; kingdom Viridiplantae; phylum Streptophyta; class Magnoliopsida; order Asterales; family Asteraceae; genus Mikania; species Mikania micrantha. The sequence continues at coordinate 69,189,092 of CM018693.1, read as the reverse complement.
CAACTTTATCATCCCAAACCTAGATACAACCATAGATCTAGCCACAAATCATACTAACAGTAGCTAAACAAGTCTGAGATATGTCTAAATACATCATAGATCAAAGCTTTAAACTAAGAACATGTATAGATAAGGAAAATACTCAAGAACAAGGTCATTCTTCACTTCAACAAGCTCTAATCAAGCTCTTCCTTCCATGGTTAAGCTCCAGCAGCCTCCTAGCTTGATTTGGGTTCCAAAGTCGCAGAAAAAGACCCCTAAAACGACTGGAATGCGATCAATTTATAGAAGGCTTGAAATTAGGGTTTTAGGCTAAAAATCCATCTAGGGCGCATAGCCTAGCGTGGTAAGCGTGAGGCTAGGCTATGCGCGTGGAAAACAAGCATAATTTCGTCTGATGATGCCAGGCGCAAAGCCTGGGGCCAAGAAGCCACGCTAGGCTATGCTCCTAGGGTTAGTTTTCTTGATTTCTTTGTTTTTTCACCCGCACTTGATTCTGATGCCCGTTTGCCTTCATTTCTGCTCCTCCGGGACACATTCCTACACAAAAACACTAAAATGTAAAAAGGAACTAAAATCGACTCGAAATATTTACGAAAATAACGAAAACAGACTCGAGTATGTACAAAATTGGATGTGTTAAACTAACACATCATCGGGCAAATGAAATTTTGGCGAATGAGGTGGTTCACCCGATTAACTGTTTATATAGGGTGAACCATTCTCCGAATGTGAATGGAGAATGGGTCATTCGACATTAGGTCATTCGCCGAATGACACCAACGAATGAGTCATTTGGCAATGAGTCATTCGTTGAATGATATTCAATAACCAATAGTCATTCGTCGAATGAATAGGCGAAAGACTTGATTCTCTCTCACACAGCACCTCATTCGTGCGAATGAGGATTCTCTCTTACAAAACACAAGATGATTTAAAGATTTTACATTTTGATCATCGAAACATATGACATTAATGAATATAGGTCTGGTTGGTTCAGGATTCATATGAGACATACATCTGAACCTACAAATGATCACCTAAACTGCAATGGAAAATACAAAATCTTTTTGTAATTTTCTGAAACAAAATACAACTGTACAACTAACAACTATAAACAAAGAAACACGTATTTTTGTGGGAGGTCTATTGAGAAAATGGTACATACATATAATCAAATCAGCATTGCTGAAAGTTTTATTTCAGACACTTTTGACTTGTATTATGATTAGTGATATATCTATCCACTTTAAGCTTTTCAATACAAAATTATCAAACTCATTTGGTGATCACTTATGTTTTCTGACTGAGTTATCCGTTTTATCTATTCAGCAAAGGTTTGAACTCAGTTTGTTACTCATCTCCGCACATCTTAACACCCAGCATCATAAATTCAACAAGGTTCCAATTTATTTTCTTTTGTATTTTTCTTTTTGATTTGTCTCACATGACCAACACATTCTCATGGACGGATTCAACTAGGTTCGACCCAGTAATATGGCACGTATACAGACCTGTATTGACATGATCAACTTGTTCTATCCAAATGGACGGCTTCAACTAGGTTCGTCCCAGTAATATGGCACGTGTATGGAATCAAACTTATTTTATTTTTCTATTTTTCACAAGCTTAATAACAACTTGATTTTCTTTTATTTTCTTTTGATTCAATCATTATTATCTGAATGGACGGCTTTAGCTAGGTTCGTCCCAGCAATATGGCACATGTACAGACTTTGAATTCATGAATCATTGGAAACCTTATTGGATCTCATGATAACAGGTGTATGCTTGATTTGAGTCATAAACTATTTATCACTTAACTTACTTTCAAAAACAGATCCCACAAATCAGATTTTCTAAGTTTTCACAAATATGTCTATTCATTTTGTAAAGTCAGCCTATCAGTACATGAACTCGCACTTCTCATATGTCTTCCATTTATGCATTCACCAACACTTTTAGGACATGATATATTAATGTATTACTTTCTCAAAGAAGACCTTCTCATTTTTATACATTTTCAACTGTTTTTATATTTTTTAAATTTTTTCAAATGTTTTTGGTTTTTTTTAAATTGAGCTAATATCTCTCCCTAAAAACCTAAAACAAAAAATCTTTTTGAGTTATAGATTAAGATAAGGAAATAGACAAAAGAACTTAAATGAAACAACTAGACAAAACAAAACTATCTAAGAAAGTCGATGATCATTTGTTAGATTCAGATTAAGGTAGGTCTTCATCCTTTTAGAAAACACCATTAGTCGATAACAGATATAAAAATCTGGATTTATCAAAAGCTTTTGCGAAAAGATCGGCTTTTTGGTGATCGTTGTGAATTTTAACAACATCGATTAGTTTCTTTTTAAAACAATCACGTATGAAGTGATATTTAATGTCGATGTGTTTTGTTTTCGAGTGCTGGACCGGATTCTTAGTGAGAGCTATGGCAGCAGTATTATCAACATATATAGGGGTGTTAGAAAAAAGTAACCCATAGTCCCTGAGTTGCTGTTGGATCCAGATGATCAAAGAACAACAACTGGCAGCAGCAATGTATTCAGCTTCATAGGTTGAAGTAGACACCGACGTCTGCTTTTTGCACTGCCAGGTAACTAAGCGAGTTCCAAAGAACTGACATCCCACAGACGTTGACTTGTGATCTCTCTTGCATCCAGTATAATCTGAATCACTATATGCCGTAAGATAAAAATTATCATCATGAGGATACCATAATCCAAGATCCGGTGTACCCTTCAGATAACGCATAATCCGTTTCACAGCAATCAGATGTGGCACTCTTGGTTTAGATTGATAACGAGCACACAAGCATGTGACAAACATGATGTCTGGCCGAGAAGCAGTAAGATCCACCAGAGAGCCAATCATTCCTCGGTACAGAATAGCATCAATTAACTCCCCCTTTTTATCTGGCATAATCCCGTGATTAACAGCCAGCGGGGTACCAGCAGGTTTCGCATCTGACATACTGAACCGGCTCAGTATATCACCAACATATTTGGTCTGATGAATGAAAATGCCTGCCTCAGACTAATCCACCTGTAATCCCAGAAAGAATTCCATCTCTCCCATTGAGCTCATCTTGAAGTTCTCCTTCATAACCTTTTCAAACTCCTTGCACAGACTATCATTTGTGGAACCAAAGATGATCTTGTCCACATAAACTTTTACCAAGAGTAGATCACCATATTTTTCTCGAATAAACAGTGTACAATCAATAACACCTCTTCTGAACCCGTTGTTCAGAAGGTGAGTAGAGAGTGTCTCATACCATGCGCGCGGTGCTGGATGTAATACATATAATGCCTTGTCTAGCTTGTAGACTTGGTCACGATGTACTAGATCCTCAAACCCGGGAGGTTGACTGACATACACTGTTTCACTAATCACACCATGAAGGAATGTACTCTTGACATCCATTTGATAGAATTTAAACTTTTTGAAGGATGCATATGCCAAGAAAATACGGATTGCTTCAAGTCGAGCAACTGGTGCAAAATTTCATTATAATCCAACCCTTCTATCTGTCTTAATCCTTGAACAACCAGACTTACTTTGTTTCGAACAATGATACCATGATCGTCCTTTTTGCAACAAAGAACCCATCTGGTGCCTATCACTTTTGCACCTTTTGGTCTGTCAACAAGTTGCCAGACGCCTAATTTCTTGAATTGCAGGAGTTCTTCTTGCATAGCATCAACCCACGATTCTTCCTTTAAAGCCTCAGTGACGGTTCTTGGTTCAACTTGGGAGATAAAACAGCAATGGGCACAAAAGCTTACATATGCAAAATCAAGAATGTCGGCAAGTCCCCCTGAAGAAAGCTGATGTCTGGTCTTAACCCCATCTAAGGGACTCCCAATAATGTTCTCTTGAGGTTGAATACGATTAATTCTTCCAACCGGATAAGGAGGAACCTCAACCTGTGGATCTAGATTGTTCAGATTCAAATCCTCAAGATCAGGTACAAGATTATCAACATCTGGTTCGGGGGCAGCCGGCTGAATGGGATTGTCATCTGTGTCTGAACTGTCATCATTTGTCTGTATTGGAGGAATTGAAGTGGATGAAGGTTGCACTAGTTCATCAGGTGTATTCTGTACATCATACAACATTTGAACCGCAACATCTTCATCTGAGTACATGGGAGGTATATTAAATGAGTCAAAAAGGCCAGAATAATCAAACATCCAGTCTGGGCCTTTTCCAGATGGGGGCATAGAATATATCTGAACATCAACATGGTACCACTCCTCTACATTCTGAGTTGATATGTTATAGACCCTTTTATTCGGAGTGCTATATACCCAAGAAAGTACCCTTCTTCCACCTTCTCATTGAACTTGCCCTGCTCATGTTTCTTAAGCATCGTGCATGGGGCACCGAAAGGTTCAAGATTCTTAAGATTTGGCTTTCTGTTATGAAGCAATTCAAAACAGGTCTTCCCATGCCTCTTCACTATCAAAACCTTGTTCAAAGTGTAACAAGCATTTGCTACAGCCTCATTCCAGAACTGAACTGGAAGAGAAGAATAAGCAAGCATCGTCCTAGCAGCCTCAATCAAAGTTCGGTTCTTTCGTTCAGCAACACCATTCATTTTTGGGACATAAGGGGCACTAAATTGTTGAACAATTCCCCATAAATTGCAGAAATTCTCCATGTTGTGGTTCTTCAATTCTGTCCCATTGTCTGTTTGAGAATACGAATCTTGAGCTTATACAGAGATTCAGGTTTGGTAACCAACACGTGAATACAGTCAAACATTTCAGATTTCTCCTTTAGAAAAAACACCCAAGAGTATCTGGAAAATTCATCAGTAATGACAAGACAATATTGATCTCCAGCTATACTCTTGCGGTTAACAAGACCAAAAAGATCCATATGGAGAAGCTCAAGTGGAACAGTGATTGAATGATATTTCTTTGGCTTGTGAGACTGCTTGGTTTGCTTTCCCTTCTTGCAAGATACACAGACATCAGAAAACTTGAAATTCTTCAGAGTAACCCCGTCAACCAGATTGTTGTGTACCAAGTGATTCATCTTGCTTAGACTCAAATGACCCATCCTCTTATGCCAAAGGATTGAATCTTTCTCAGTTGCCTTTGTCATAAAACATGAAGTTGTGGAGGATGTTGTTGAAGCTGTGGCCATAATGAGAACATACAAGTCTTGTTTTCTGGGGGCTGACATCAAAATCCAATCTTCAGGAATAGTAACACCTTCCTTTAGAATATAGCATTTGGAGTCATCAAAGAGAACCTTGTACTGTTTATCACAAATCTGTGATACTGAAAGAATATTATTCCCCAATTGCTTGACATATCTGACTTTGTCAAATGAAACTTGTCCATTTGATAAAATTCCCTCTCCCGTGATAAAACCACCATTGTCACCAGCAAACGCGACGTATCCAGCTCGAACTGAATTCACATTGGTGAGCAGCGATATATCACCAGTCATGTGTCTGGAAGCCCCACTATCAACGATCCAAGAGCTGTTAAGAGCAGCTATTGGGGCAACCTACACAAAAATGAAACAATTAGTTCATTTTGGGAACCCAAGCCTTTACAGTCCTTGGGTTGACCCAATGAGTCTCGGATCTATACATCAATCCATTTACCATTAGAAGTAGCCTTATCAGGACCAGGTAAAACTTTAGTATCAGAAGACCTAACTTTCTAGATTGTATTTTTGCTGAAAGAATTTTTCAGATAAATGGATGATGGTTTTGCTTGATGAACATTAATCACTTTGGGAGCATCCAAGTTCACCAGTTTCCCTTTACCCTTGTCCAAAGATTTAACCTGTGTTGGTTGTTTGGGTTTTGTCTGAGCAGACTTGGATTCAGATTTAACAGCTTTGATAAAAACCTGATCTAGTTTTATGGGTGGTCCAAACTTTTGTCTGAGAAACCGTGGACAAAATCTGACTGTGTCCAGGTGCACCAAACGCAAAACAAAATTTATCACCCTTTTTATGAAAATGTTTTAATTCAGAAAAAGTTTGCCTTTTTAGTTTAAAAACATTTTTTAGGCTTGTCCTGATTAAAACCCAACTTGGGATTCATTCTGAGCAACAACACAATCAGATGAATAATCGGATTCATCCTCAGAATCTGAGACCCAATCTTCAACAATCCCCTAAGAGATTCCTCTGAAAAGGAACCCTCATCAGTAATCATCCCAATTGGATCAATTACTAATGGAGTTTTAACTTGAAAATCTTTAACATCTTTGTCATCTGGTGAGTTGACAAAGCTGTTTAAGATTGGTGGAGGACACTGTTGATAACTCACTTTTCCCTTACCCTTCAGATCAGTACCCTTACTGATGATGTGCTCAATGATATATGATGAGCTCTCATAGCTCTTGAGCTTTTGTCCTAGGGATTCATAGTCACACTCAACTATTTCTAACCTCTTCTTTATCTCATTGATGGTATTGAGATAAGAAGTAATAGAATCCTGCTTGTTCAGAACAACAATCCCAGCCTCATGAAGTTGTCTATTTAAAAGTTAAATTTTAGCTTGAAAATCTTTTTCATTAGATTTTAAAACTTTGTTAGCCTGAATACACAGGTTGAGATCACTGATCAAAGCAACATTGTGAGTTTGATAAGAAAGGACCTTGCTATCAAGATCAACACATTTAAAACAAGTAGAATCAGAATAAGTATAATCATCAGATACCTGATCAGATTGTGAAGAAGCAGCAGGGGTAGCAGATGAATTTACCATCAAAGCAAATTGAGCAACATGTTCTTCAATGTCAACATCTGAATCAGCTGGAGTATCTGAGTCTGATGAGCTTTCTGACTCTGAACCCAATGATTCTTCTCCAGAAGTAGTCTCTTCATATCGATTAGCCAACTTGTGAATCTCAGCAACACATGCTTTATCAGGTTCCCCTTGATCAGAATTGAACCGAAAATCCCAGTTTTCACCTTCTTCTTGTTGCACCGTCAACGCCTTGCCTGTGTTTGAAGAGCCAGCTTGAGCAGGAGAGTCAATAAGAACTAGTATTCTCTCTGGATTTGCTGCAGAAGACTTTTGATGATGAAACAGATTCTTGTTTCCAGCTTTTCTTGGATGTTTGCATAGTCTGGCAAAGTGACCCTTTTCTCCAAAATTGTTAAAAGTGACAGAAGCCATGTCAAATCCAAACTTAGATTCCTTGTTCAAGTTAATGTCTTTACCAGTCCTTTTTCACAAACTCCTTAGCTCTCCTCACAGCACTTGCCAAAGCCCACATGACGTCAATCTTTTCCATGTCATCTGGATCTATCCGAGAATAGTCATCATTTGTCAGATAAGGATTTCCAATCTGTCCTTCTACCAGTCCATCATAAGAGCTAACCAAAGTAGACAAAAGACCCATATGCTCTTTAGCAATCTCAACTGTAACTTTATCAAAATTCTCTGTCTTCAGACTTGTGACAAGTTGATGATGTTCCTTTTGAGAGATAGATGAAGAGGATGACTGACTAAAATGAATCTGATTAGAAGATGTAGCTTCAGTCTTCTGAGAAATAAAGGCTGTCTTCAATGGAGCATGAGAAGATAATTTCTCAACAGTAGGAGTAGAATAGTACAATGATGGATCCTGGACTTGAGCAACTCTTTTGGCCTTCCACTTGTTCTCTATCTCTTGCTCTTTCAGCTTCAGAATGAAATCATTTATGTCCATGTTGGCCATCATCTCATTTTGCTTCAAAACCATCAAGAAAGACTCCCACTTGGGAGGCAAAGCATATGTCATACCCCGAGCCGGTGGGGTTGGATCGGATTTCCCCATCGGGCAGAAGGTTATTGGGGCACGATATCATGAGTGATAGTCGAATGATCAGATTGTTTACATAGCATCAATGTTAAGAATAACTAAAGCACAATAGCGTTAAACTAGGATTACAAAGTTAAATTACAATATCAATGTTTTGTAATTTAACTAAGTAAACCTATCAAAAGAATCAAATGTATCTATCTTATGTCTGTACAAGATATCAAAAGTGACTCGTAGCTATAATCAAATTATGTGCTTCCCAAAAGTCTACTAGGTCCTCTATCTGAGCATCCTTTTATGCAGTCCATAAAAGCGGGGCCTATTCTTACGCATTACCTGAGAAAGCATGTAAGAAAACAAAGTCAACACAATGGTTGGTGAGTTCATAGAGTTTTAGTATTTGAAAAAATTTTTTGCAAACCTTCTCGATAAAACCTTAACCTTATTAACAACACCTGTATCATCCAACTCGGTATGCTTATATATAGGGCATACCCCTGAGTCGAGCCTACAACCTGCCCAGACGCCGTCCCACCACATACTAAGTCACATAGAACATTGTTATTAATGATAATTAAACATTTTACCTACCATTCGATTCATTCTTCATCTTAGCTTTAGTTTACTATTCAAAGTTTACAAGTCTATAGCGTTCGTATGTATTAGCTTCAATATAAGTTTAACAAGCATCGTGTTTAGAAGTTTATGATATCAACCCAAAAGTGTTCACGAATCCCCTAGGTAGCAACCTTAATCTCATTAACACCACCTATATCATCCAACTCGGTATGCTTATATATAGGGCCTACCCCTGAGTCGAGCCTACAACCCGCCCAGATGCCGTCCCACCACATACTAAGTCGCATAGGAAATTGATGTTAATGATAATTAAGCATCTTACCTACCATCAATCCCATCATAGCTTAAGTATTCTGATCGAAAGTTTCCACACACACAAAGTAGCATCTGAGTATCAATTGTGAGAGGCACCATTATGGACAGCTGAACACCCTACGGAATTCAGCATCCATCAATAACGATCCTAAATATGACTCATGACGTGTTATGATAGAGAAACCCTCAAGCTGACACAAAGTCAGTTAGAAGATCCCAAATCATTCTAGTCACTTGTCATAACCATGGATGAATCAAGAAGAACACTGAATGACTAGTAGGGCTTGACCACTGTCAAGATGCGGCGGTCAATCAGTTTGTCTTACATGATTTTGACAACGAAGATCACTGATAACTAGTAGGGCTTGACCAATGTCAAGATGCGGCGGCCAACAGTCGGTCTTACGATGTCCTATAGCTTAAGCATACAAGTTTAAAGCATTCATTTAGTTTACTGATGACTAGTAGGGGTTGACACCTAGGTCAACACGCGTCGGTCAATCAGTCTGTTGTCTGAGCATTCCAATGATATCAAGCATTCATGTGTTTTAAGCATTCCAAGCACATCGAGCATTCAAGTGTTATAAGCATTCCAAGCATATAGACATACAAATGTTGTTAGCATTCCACTCATACTAGTCTTTATAACATTTTAAGAGTGTGAGTGTTTCTGAATTTAAGTTTCCAAGTTTATGTTTAAGAAATTAAGTATGAGTGTAAACTAAATTAACATCTAGATTAACAGTGTAAGATATTAACTTTTAAAATAATTGTATCAAGTATTAGTATTTAGAATATACATTTATAGTATTAGCTTTCAGAACGTATGTATCAAGTATTAGCATTTAGCGTAAGTGTTTCAAAGCCTTAGCATCGTGTATGTAGTATAAGCATAGAGTTTATAGCATAAACATCAAGCGTATAGTTTAAGCATATAGTTTATTGCATAAGCGTTTAGCCTAAAGTTTAAGCGTAGAGTTTATAGCACAATCATCGAGCGTATAGTTTAAGCATAGACTTTATAGCATAAACATCAAGCGTATAGTTTAAGCATATAGTTTATAACATAAGCATTTAGCCTAAAGTTTAAGCGTAGAGTTTATAACACAATCATCGAGCGTATAGTTTAAGCGTTAAGTTTGTAGCATAATCAGCAAGCATATGGTTTAAGTATCATGAATAAGTATAAAAGCATTTATTAAACATTTCACTAATTGTTAAAATTGTATAACATGCTTCTCAGTCCCCAGGTAAAAACAAGTACGTTTAAAAAAGTGACACATGAACTCACCTTGTGTTTGAAGTGGTTGACTAACTCCTAAACAAAAATGTACGTGCTCTTTGTTTGTACTTGATATTGTTTTCACAATCCTGTATTGATTTCATGTTGTTTGTAACTTGTAAGTATAATTTGTAGGGATTCATGTGTGTCTGTACGTGTTAGCCATAAACTCTGGTTAACACTCGTAAGTCTCGGTCGTCGTTCGGCCCTTGGTTCGTTATTGATTAAATTATGCTAAAACTTGATTACTTTGAGTTATCTTAACACGCAGTGTCGTTGACTTTTACATTCTATGTTAGCCACTTGTTTTGATGAAATCTTTACAAACCAATCCGAGTGTTCAACTTAGGTTTATAGTTTAAAACTCCAAATGTTGACCTTGTTAAGTTGGAGGTAGTTTATTACATATTTATTGACTAACCATGAAACTATGTTTGTAAAACTTAAGGTTTTAAGTTTTTATGAATCCATTAAATCCAACATCTTACTACCTTTGTAGTATCTAATATTCCCCATGCATTATAACCCACTTCCATTAGTTGATTCAAGTATTAGATGTAATTTAACCATGTGGCCGAACCAATTGATCATGGGCCCAACCGGTTGACCGTGGGCCGAACCGGTGGGCCGAATAATGATCCTATGCCAGATGTATTGTGGGATATGTTAGCCACCATGGGCCGAATTAAGTAACTTGGACCGAGGCAGTTATGCAGGTCCGACTTATTTGAATATGGGCCTAAACAAAATCATGGGCCAAATAAATTATGTTCTGGGCCAATTCATACATAGTGGGCCGAATGGCTCTAGGTCTAATTGGTTAGTTTGACTAATCAGGATATGTTGGGCGAATGAGATGGCCACCGATTGAGGATGTATCGAATGAAGTTATTGGGTCAAATGAGATGGCAGCCGAGTAGACCCATTCTGGGTTCGTGGCCGAATGGTGTCACAACCCCTGCGCCGCGTGCGGAATCCACGGCGCGGTGATGATCAATGGTCGAATCATGCACAAGTATTGAATAAGAACAACCACAATGCATTACTAAGTTTCATATGAATTAGACCATTGTTTATTTACAGAAAATCTATCTATCTTCCCAAAAGAATGACAACTACAGACCAAAAAATATTGTTTACAAAATAAGACTCAGACAAGACAATTAAACAATCAGGATTTAATGAGTTTCTAATCCATCCTAGCATGTTTCTTCATCTTGTTCTATCTTAAACGGTCTCCTTAGTTGTCCTTTAGAATACCTTAAACATGAATACCTGAAACACGTGAAAAGTAACGGTCAACTACAATAGTAGTTGGTGAGAACAACAGGTTTAACATTTGTAAATAGGAATCTGCATTGTAAGGCATATGTATAAAGAGAAATTAATGAAAATAAATGGATGGTTGCAACCCAAACTAACATCAAGTAAGATTAACGTGTGCAAACAGTCAAAAGACTGTTTACTAGAAAAGCCAACATATAATCAAGTCCCAAACTACGTTTGGAGTAAGAAAATTTATCAGCAACTTTGTATTACCATAATGCAACCAATTCTGCAGTTAGCTTTTAAAACAAATTTAAAAACTAACTCCAGCTTTGGCGTAACCAAGTGCGTCCCGCTTTCCCTTGTTGTGATCACCCAGTACAAACGTTATAAGAATATGAATATGTGTCTTGATATGTGTATAAGTTTGTTTACAACGATGATCACCATGCTTTTGAATACCTTGATTTGAAACCTTTGGTTGAATGCCTTATTTAATTACCATGACTTGAAAACCTTGACTGAATACCATGAATTGAAATCCTTGATTGAATATTACCATGAAAAGCTTTGAGAGAATACTTTGTTTTGGAAACTGTTGATTGAATACTAAAGGTAGTGTCCTCGTATAATAACAAAGTTTATAACATATTATTTTGTTGAAAGCAAGAGTTTATAGTAAAAGAGTTTATAATTCTCATTATTTAAAAGTGTATAACATTTATAAAACCCATTGTGTAAAACTGATATAAGACATTACAAAGAACCTTTATAAAACCTTTTTAGTAGAAAATATTTAACAGTTGATAAAATCCTTTAAAACAATTGATGAATCCGTTGAATTTGTACAGTGAATCTGTAATGTTTGAAAGTAACATAAATCCTATATAATGACATATGATTGTAATAAGAGTATTTGATCACGCGTTCCACCCCAAAACTGTTGCAAAACAGTACAAAAGGGGCTAATGTTCTCACCTGACTGCAGTAGACTCTGAATTAGAACAAGTAGCAAGTACCAAACAACAATACTTCTAACTGGTTCCTATATCATTGTAATCATACATAGAATATAAGATTTATGATATTGTACTCTTTGGTTGATTGATTGATTTGTGTTAAACGGTTGACTTATGAAAATATGGTGTCTTGTTCTTTTATGCACAACTTGTACACATAAAAATAACACGTGTTTTATGATTACGATAACTCTTGTTTAACTTTCAATTGAGTGATATGTTAAAATGCTTCTAAACCCTTGTGTTTACGACTTGATCACATAATTGGGTTAAGTTAAACTTAAACCAATCATGATCCCCTCATAACAACTTCAAGTTGTATTAGGCGTTGACCACTCTTAACCATCCCATTATTCCAAGTGAGTCATATGATTTAGGTGACCCAATTCATAGTTATTGGGCCAAGTTCCATTTATTTGCTTAAGGTTGTGTGCTGAACAATGCCCCATTGGCCGAATGTAAAAATATGGGCCGGTCAGGCCTAGTTTGGACCGTGAAGATTGAATTGAACTAAATCCTATGGGCCGTTCATGCACACTGCATGGTTGCATGAAAGGGACGGCTGGGTGTTGTCTTTCCAGCGAACCTTTTGGTTCCTAGAAGTCAAGTTTCGGCCACAAGTAATATGGTTCGGCTCATCATGGTGGTTCGCGATCTGGAAAGGTTCGTGTCCTTCAGTTCGTCACCATGCAAGGGTTCGACGGCTCTCGAGGGCTCGTTGCACTGCACCAAGGTTCAGGGTGATGTCAGCCCAAGGGTTTGTCTACATGGGGTTCGTGAGGACTCCAGGGTTTGGCTGGCACCCTATGGTTCGGCCCTGCAAGGTTTGGCCGGCTAGCTTAGTCCTCTACAGGTTCGCCAACCCTAATAGTTTCGGCCTAAGTGTTGTTGCTCCCACAAACCTGTAACCCCGGCTATTGCATCGGCCTCACCCTCGAACTCAAGAATTTGCAGGTTGATCTCGTGGCTATGGTGATGGGATCTAGTTTCTCATGGTCGTATGGTTTAAGGCAGCAAGGGCTACCTGATTTAGGTGATGGTTAAACCTTAAACATGAAAACCCTACTTTTTCAGATTTTCTTTTCCTCATACCTCTCTTTTGGCCGGCTAAAACACCAGATTTGTTGTACTTTCTTGTAGAGGAGATCGAGAGCTACACGTGGACACCAAGAACACCCAAATCCGTGGAGAAACGAAGGAGATATGAAGCTTGGAAGGTTGGAGTTCTAGTGAGAGAAAGGGTTCGCGAATGAGTTTTTAGAGAGAGGGGGCTGGTTGGAAATGAGGAAAATCACCCTCATTTGGTGTTTATATACCCTCGGGGTATTCGGGTTTGTTTGATTAGTTCGTTTGTCATACTATTCGTCATAACACTACGCACTAACACTATCCCATTACACCTAGTCCAGCTACCCAGAGTCCAGCTACCTGCCTTATCTGACGCTAGCCCACCACTGTTTCGATATAATACGATACTATTCTTGCCTAGCGACATCGACTGTAAATAAATAATACATACTTGTTCCTAATTAAATAATTCCTATAACACACTAACACAAATATGAACACTTGAATCACATTGACATACTGAATGTAATTACACATTGTACTATCACTGTTTATGACTACCATGACTAAATGCACAGATGTTACAGTCTCCCCTAGTTAAGGTAATTTCGTCCCGAAATTAACTATCCGAAGATACTGCAAAAAGATGATGGTACTTAAGCTTCATCTGGTCTTCACGTTCCCAGGTGAACTCAGCACCACGTTTGCCCTCCCATCGTACCTTTATGATCGGGATACGGCTACGTTTGAGTTTCTTGACTCCATGATCCATGATTTCGACTGGACATTCAATGAATTGCATGTTGTTTTGAATCTGAATGTCTTCCAGTGGAATTTGACATCATGATCCGCCAAGCATTTCTTAAGATTCGACAAATGAAACGTATCGTGAACATTGCTTAGCTCCACTGGAAGTTTGAGTTTGTAGGCTATGGGACCAATCCTTTCCAGGATCTCAAAAGGTCCAACGTACCTTGGTGCAAGTTTCTCTTTCTTCCCGAATCGGACAACGCCTTTCCGGGGAGAAACCTTAAATAATACTCGGTCACTGACTTGAAACTCAAGCGATTTCCGACGTCAATCGGCATAACACTTTTGTCGATCTCTTGCGGCCTTAAGCCTTGATTGAATGGTTGTGATCTTGTCAGTTGTTTCTTGAATGAGTTTAGGTCCTACAACCTGTGAGTCACCAACCTCGGTCCAGTAGACCGGTAGTCGGCACTTCCTACCATATAAAGCTTCGAATGGCGCACATTGAATGCTTGTATGATAGCTATTGTTGTACGAAAGCTCGATAAGTGTGAGATGAGTATCCCAACTCCCACCGAAATCGATCACACAAGAACGAAGCATGTCCTCGAGTGTTTGGATAGTCCTTTCGCTTTGACCGTCGGTTTGGGGATGATACGCCGTACTAAGATTAACACGGGTTCCCAAAGCCTTTTGCAATGATTGCCAAAAGCGAGAAGTGAAACAACTATCACGATCAGAAATGATTGATGTTGGAGTACCATGACGCGCAATGATTTCGTTGATGTATAAGGTAGCTAACTTCTCCATTTTGTAATCCTCTCGGATTGGGAGAAAATGAGCAGATTTGGTGAGTCGATCAACGATCACCCAAATCGAATCGTAACCTCGCGGAGTTCACGGAAACTTAGTTATGAAATCCATGGAAATTTGCTCCCATTTCCATTGAGGAATTTCTGGTTGCTACAGAAGTCCCGAAGGCTTCTGGTGTTCTGCCTTGACTTTTGAACATGTTAAACATTTTCGCACATACAATGCTATGTCTTTCTTCATTCCCGGCCACCAATAAGATGCCCGCAAGTCTTGGTACATCTTAGCTCCAGGATGAACTGAGTATCGCGACTTATGAGCCTCATCACAGATGAGTGCGCAATTCTTCTGACTTTGGAATCCAAATGCGTCCGTTGAGGTATAACACCCCATCAGATCGAGGTTCTAGTTTTCCTCAATTCCGCAGTCTAAGTCTGCCTTCAATTGATTGTCTATCACCACTTGTTGTTGTTCAATACGAATTAGGTCCTTCAAGTTTGGCTGTGTGTTGATCTCCATGGCTCTTACACGAATTGGTTTCACTGGTTCCTTACGACTAAGAGCATCCGCCACCACGTTGGCTTTACCCGGATGGTAACGAATCTCACAGTCGTAATCTGTTAGAAGCTCAACCCAACGCTCATGTTGTGTTCTTTCTGATTGAGAATGTGTTGTAGGCGCTTGTGGTCTGTATATATGACATATTTATACCATAAAGGTAGTGCCTCCAAATCTTCAATGCGAAGACCACTGCCCCTAACTCAAGGTCATGAGTAGTATAATTCTTCTCGTGCACCTTAAGCTGTCTTGAAGCATATGCAATCACCTTGTCCCATTGCATAAGTACACAACCGAGTCCAAGGTTTGAAGAATCGCAGTAGATGATGAAATCATCACTGCCCTCTAGAAGACTAAGGATAGGGGAGTAGCATAACTTCTGTTTTAGAAGTTGGAATGCATCTTCTTGTTTCTATCCCCATATAAACAATTGACTTTTCTGAGTCAGAGTGGCAAGGCTATCTTTGAAAAATTCAAGATGAATCTTCTGTAATAGCCTGCCATACCCAAAAATGAACGAATCTCTGTCGGAGTAGATGGGGTAGTCCAGTTCTTAACTGCCTCAATCTTTGCTGGATCTACATGTATCCCATCCTTGTTGATAACATGCCCTAAGAAATGAACTTCTTTTAACCAGAATTCACATTTAGAGAATTCAGCTCCTAGTATCTCTAAGACTTTCCTCAAATGATTCTCATGCTCTTGTTTAGTCTTTGAATAAATCAGTATATCATCAATGAAGACGATAACAAACTGATCTAAGTATGGTCTGCAGACCCGATTCATCAAGTCCATGAACACTGCCGGTGCATTGGTCAGCACAAACGGCATAACCACGAACTCTTAGTGTCCATATCGAGTCCTAAAAGCAGTTGTTGGTGTATCCTCATCATTTACTCGCAACTGATGATACCCGGACCGTAAGTCGATCTTAGAGAAGCAAGTCGCTCCTTGTACTTGCTCAAACAGATCATTGATCCTAGGCAGATGATATATGTTCTTGATGGTCAACTTGTTTAGCTCACGATAATCGATGCACATACGAAACAAACGTCTTTCTTCTTGACAAAGAGAACCGGAGCTCCCCATGGAGAGAAACTCGGTCTAATGAACCCTTTATCTAGAAGTTCTTGAAGTTGACTAGACAGTTCTTGCATCTCAGACGGTGCTAATCGATATGGTGACTTCGCCACTGGGTTTGCTCCAGGGAAGAGATCGATTCTAAACTCCACTTGTCGGACTTGTGGTAGTCCAGGAAAGTCTTCTGGGAATACGTTCGGATAATCTCTGATAGCCGGAACGTCTTCAACAGCTTTCTTTTCAGGTTTCTTCTCTACCACGTGTGCCAGGAATGCATAATATTTCTTCTTCAGGTACTTCCTAGCCTTGATGTACGATACAATCTTCAATCCACATCAGTGTTTTTCACCATAAACTCGCATCATTTCGCCGGACGGTAGGGGAATTCGAACAAGTTTTTCCGAGCATACGATTTCGGCATTGTTTTTGCATATCCAATCCATTCCTACTACGACTTCGAAACTTCCGAGCGTCATAGGAATAAGATCGATGAGAAAAAGATAATCATTTAATCTTAATTCACACCCATTAATTATTGAACTGACAACTATGGTCTTACCATCGACTACTTCTACAGTGTAGGGAGTGGTAAGTATAGATGGTTGTATGTTAAATAAGGAAGCAGTATGAGCAGAGACAAAACTTTTATCAGCACCAGTATCAAATATGATAGAAACGTAATGACCATTAATGAGAAATGTACCCGTAACGACTGCAGGCTCCTCACATGCCTCAGTAGCTCCAAGAACAAAGGCATGAGCAGTAGCAGTTGTGTTGTTGAGATGTGGACATTGGTTTCTGAAATGCCCCTCTGCTCCACAGTTATAACAGGCTTTTCCACCTGTAGTAGTAGGAGTAGCGGTAACAATTGTAGCAGCAACAAGATGAGTGGCTCGGCATGTAGCTGCCAAGTGTCCAAATCGTCCACATTTGAGACATTTTCTCCATGGGATTGTGGGTAGATGATGGTATTGGCATTTGGTGCAATGTGGGTATGGACCAGTATAAGGCTTTCTGGCCGTAGCAGGTTGTGGAATAGCAGTAATGGGAGTGGCTTGAGTAGGTGCAGCTACATTCATGGCTGCAAAATTCTTGATTGTCTTTTGCTTCTTCTTCTTGTGATGATGTTGCTTGGGCTTCTTGCCTTCTTCAATCTGTGCTCTCTTGTACCCCTTTCGGGTGAGCTTACCAACCTTGACATATTCTTCAGTAAGAGTGGCGCCAAGATGAATTGATGCCTCCAAAGTAGTGGGATTATTCCCCATAACAGTTCCCCTGACGATTAGAGGTAAGCCTTCAATGTACTTCTCTATCCTCCGGGATAGAGGAGTAACTAAATGTGGCACCAGAATGCACAACTCATGAAAAGGAGTCGTATATTTTGCGCTTTCGCCACTGTCTTGGACCAAATTCCACATTTCAACCTCAAGTTTTTACAATTCATGTCGTGGACAAAACTTTTCCACAAGTAGATTCTTTAAACCTTTCCCACGGTAATGCCAAAGCAACTTCCCGTCCTCTGGTGTTTTCTCAGAATTCCACCAGGTGAGCGCGCCTTTGTGAAAAGAGCTTGAGGCCATCTTGACCTTCAGGTTTTCCGAACATCCTGTGAAGTCAAGGATATCCTCGATGCTCTCCACCCATTGCAGTAGACTGGTAGCTCCCTCAATACCAGCGTACTTAGGAGGCTTAGCGTCATTGAACTGCTTGAAAGTGAAGTTAGCAGTTCCAGTGTTGTTGGTGTTTGATGTTTCTTGAATCACTGGTACTCCCCCAAAGGTTCTGGGTGATATCAGTGACCATACCCGGGATGACATCCCTCATGTGTATAGTGATAGCCCGGGTAATTTTGTAGATCTCATCATTATTGCCACTTGTTGAACCCCCTCCGTTAGGGTCACGTCAAAGAGGTATTCCACGAATAGAAGCCACAAGTGGGTCAGAAATGAGAAAGGATACAATTGAATTTACATGATAAAGTTAGTAATATGTTCATACTACTAATAATATCATTCAATTGTAATATGAACAAGCATACAAATTCGGTTAACATAAAATCAGTTAACCTTTTAGCATGCTTTTCATGTGATTGTGTATGATGTCTCATGATTTCACTCCGCCAAACCTACACACTGACACTTTCCCAATATACCGAAGATAGTTTATGTATAGGGCATACGAAAGGGTCAAGCAAACTGCCAGCCCAGTCGCCAGCCCACCACCGCTTCGATATACTACGATCGTTCCCTTCCTAGCATATGGCAATACAATTGTATTGATTCCCCAAGTATGTTCAATTGATTAAGAATCCATGATCCCTGATCATCTAAACTATGATTGAATCTATGAATAAATTATGGTTGTATTATGGTTGACTTATGTGTGCACTCACTAACAATCGTTAACATGTAGATGTAACTCATATGTGTGCTCTACATTTTTCTTGTTAACTTATGTTAGTAAGTACTAAACATGTAATTACTTAAGAATTAAGGCTACATATAATGATTGTTCACTTGATTGATTCACACAATGATTGTATCTCAAATGGTTGTATCTCATATGTTTGACTAATGTTCAATGATTTCAGTTGCTCCCGGATTTTCACTTCAAATACGAACGCCGAATTCCCCTTGTCATACTGAAGTTAGTTTATATATAGGGCATACGTAGGGTCAAGCAAACTGCCTGCCCAGCCGACATCCCACCACCACTTCAGTATGCTAGAGTTTGGCTGCCGTTTGTATTTGAAGCTAGAATCCCAACTCTTATTTGATTATGATTGATTCATGATTGTCTATTGTACTATTAATATGATTAGGATTGTGTAACCCATGGTTCTTAATTTACTTGAATCAAGACCTTAGGTTTTAGTATATGTGTCCTAGGTTAATTAACCTAGGTTCCCAATACTTAAAGTATTGAGTATAATGATCTCCTTGTGCGAACTTCAACTAAAGAATATTGTTACACAGATTCTAAGTTATGAAGTCCTGATGATAATGAATACATGATAATGATAACATGATAAGGATTTCAGATCAAAGATTCTAAGAATACAGATCTTTGCCTCTGAATTCCTCTTATGAACATGATAAGGATTTCAGATCAAAGATACTAAGAACACAGATCTTTGCCTCTGAATTCCTCTAATGGATACGTGTTTAGAAATTTAGTTCAGATTCTAAAATATTAGAATTTCAATCCAAATTCCTTGACTTGATATCTAATCTTAGAAAAGCATCCCTAAGATCTTTTAAGCTTAAAGTAGACTTAATGCTTACTTAAGTTTACTTAGATCCTAAGTATCCTCAAGCCTACAACACTAAATCCTATGAAGTAGCTTAGGTTATAGTCTAGGTCATTAAGTATTGGGTTTTTCCTAGTTCTCTACAACCTTGGCTCTGATATCAACCTGTCACACCCCCTGCGCCGCGTGCGGAAACCAGGGCGCGATGACGATCAATGGTCGAATCATGCACAAGTATTGAATAATATCAACCACAATGCATTACTAAGTTTCATATGAATTAAACCATTTTTTAGTTACAGAAAATCTATTTATGTTCCCAAAAGAATGACAACTACAGACCCAAAAATATTGTTTACAAAATAAGACTCAGACAAGACAATTAAACAATCAGGATTTAATGAGTTTCTAATCCATCCTAGCATGTTTCTTCATCTTGTTCTATCTTAAATGGTCTCCTTAGTTGTCCTTTGGAATGCATTAAACATGATTACCTGAAACACGTGAAAAGTAGCTGTCAAATACAAAAGTAGTTGATGAGAACAATAGGTTTAACATTTGTAAATAGGAATCTGCATTGTAAGGCATATGTATAAAGCAATTAATGAAAATACATGGATGGTTGCAACCCAAACTAACATCATGTAAGATTAACGTGTGCAAATAGTCAAAAGACTGTTTACTAGAAAAGCCAACATATAATCATGTCCCAACCTACGTTTGAAGTCAGAAAATTCATCAGTAACTTTGTATTACCATAATGCAACCAATTTTGCAGTTAGCTTTTAAAACAAATTTAAAAGCTAACTCCAGCTTTGGCGTAACCAATTGCGTCCCACTTTCCCTTGTTGTGATCACCCAGTACTAACGTTATAAGAATATGAATATGTGTCTTGATGTGTGTATAAGTTTGTTCACAACGATGATCACCATGCTTTTGAATACCTAGGTTTGAAACCTTTGGTTGAATGCCTTATTTAATTACCATGACTTGAAAACCTTGACTGAATACCATGAATTGAAATCCTTGATTGAATATTACCCTGAAAACCTCAGAGATAATACTTTGTTTTGGAAAATGTTGATTGAATACTAAAGGTAGTGTCCTCGTATAATAACAAAGTTTATAACATATTATTTTGTTGAAAGAAAGAGTTTATAGTAAAAGAGTTTATAATTCTCAATATTTAAAAGTGTATAACATTTATAAAACCCTTTGTGTAAAACTGATATAAGACATTACAAAGAACCTTTATAAAACCTTTTTAGTAGAAAATATTTAACAGTTGATAAAATCCTTTAAAACAATTGATGAATCCATTGAATTTGTATAGTGAATCTGTAATGCTTGAAAGTAACATAAATCCTGTATAATGACATATGATTGTAATAAGAGTATTTGATCACGTGTTCCACCCCAAAACAGTTGCAAAACAGTAAAAGAGGGGCTAATGTTCTCACCTGACTGCAGTAGACTCTGAACTAGAACAAGTAGCAAGTAGCAAACAACAATACTTCTAACTGGTTCATATATCATTGTAATCACGCATAGAATATAAGATTTATGATATTTTACTCTTTGGTTGATTGATTGATTTGTGTTAAACGGTTGACTTATGAAAATATGGTGTCTTGTTCTTTTATGCACAACTTGTACACATAAAAATAACACGTGTTTTATGATTACGATAACTCTTGTTTAACTTTCAATTGAGTGATATGTTAAAATGCTTCTAAACCGTTGTGTTTACGACTTGATCACATAATTGGGTTAAGTTAAACTTAAACCAATCATGATCCCCTCATAACAACTTCAAGTTGTATTAGGCGTTGACCACTCTTAACCATCCCATTATTCCAAGTGAGTCATATGATTTAGGTGACCCAATTCATAGTTATTGGGCCAAGTTCCATTTATTTGCTTAAGGTTGTGTTCCGAACAATTCCCCATTGGCCGAATGTAAAAATATGGGCCGGTCAGGCCTAGTTTGGACCGTGAAGATTGAATTGAACTAAATCCTATGGGCCGTTCATGCACACTGCATGGTTGCATGAAAGGGACGGCTGGGTGTTGTCTTTCCAGCGAACCTTTTGGTTCCTAGAAGTCAAGTTTCGGCCACAAGTAATATGGTTCGGCTCATCATGGTGGTTTGCGATCTGGAAAGGTTCGTGTCCCTCGGTTCGGTGCTAAAAGGGTTCATGAGCATCAGAATGGTTCGGTGAATGTAAGGTTCGGCTCTAAGGATTCGGCTAGAGTTTGTTTGTAGGCTCAGGGTTCGTCTGATGGAAATGGTTCGGCTGCAACAAGAAGTTCTCCTGCATGGGATGGTTAGTCACCATGCAAGGGTTCGGCAGCTCTTGAGGGCTCATTGCACTGCACCAAGGTTCGGGGGTGATGTCAGCCCAAGGGTTCGTCTACATGGGGTTTGTGAGGCCTCCAGGGTTCGGCTGTCATCCTATGGTTCAGCCCTGCAAGGTTCGGCCGGCTAGTTAGTCTTCCACAGGTTCGTCAACCCTAATAGGTTCGGCCAAAGTGATGTTGCTCCCACGAAGCTGTAACCCCGGCTATTGCATCGGCCTCACCCTCGAACTCAAGAATTTGCAGGTTGATCTCGTGGCTATGGGAGCTAGTTTCTCATGGTCATATGGTTTAAGGCAGCAAGGGCTAACCGATTTAGGTGATGGTCGAACCTTAAGCATGAAAACCCTACTTTTTCAGATTTTCTTTTGCTCATACCTCTCTTTTGGCCGGTTAAAACACCAGATTTGTTGCACTTCCTTGTAGAGGAGATCGAGAGCTAGGCGTGGACACCAAGAACACCCAAATCCGTGGTGAAACGAAGGAGATATGAAGCTTGGAAGGTTGGAGCTCTAGTGAGAGAAAGGGTTCACGAATCAGTTTTTAGAGAGAGAGGGGGCTGGTTGGAAATGAGGAAAATCACCCTCATTTGGTGTTTATATACCCTCGGGGTATTCGGGTTCGTTTCGGTTGCTCGTTTCGCGTTTTCATTGCGTTTCTGGAACGACGCGTAATTTACGCGTTTTAAATAAAAGAGTTTGATATTTTCATTATTTTGATGAGTTTCAAAATTGTAAAATGTAAAATAAAATATATTACTTATTTTTACATTTTGTTCGTAGTTAGACCGTTAAACGAATAAAATTACGTGTATACCCGCAATTGCGTACGTTTTTCGGTCGTATTATTTATTTATCACCGTTTACTCGTAATTATAAGTTCAACATTCGTATCTTTATGGATCGTCACCCATAACTACACTCAGTCTCGCTTACGCATTACGATTTTGTTTGATTAATTCGTTTGTCATACTATTCGTCATAACACTACGCACTAACACTATCCCATTACACCGAACGCAGTATATGTATAGGGCATACCCCAGAGTCCAGCTCCCTACCTTAACTGATGCCAGCCCACCATTGTTTCGATATAATACGATATTGTTCTTGCCTAGCGACATCACCTGTAAATAAATAATACATACTTGTTCCTAATTAAATAATTCCTATAACACACAAACACAAATATGAACACTTGAATCACTTTGACATACTAAATGTAATTACACATTGTACTATCACTGTTTACGACTACCATGACTAAATGCACAGATGTTACAAATGGAGAGCATGACCGAAAGGGGGGGTGGCTGCTGGCGAATGAAGGTAGCTAGGCCATTCGGTCGACTTGTTGGAGGCTTCTTCGGCTAAGGCCATTCGGCCAAGGTGTGGTTTGGCCGGCTGCCCAGATGGGTTCCCACGACTGAAGGATGCGGATTCCATGGTCGTGATGTGCACAGAGGGGTTCTCAAGGGTGCAGGGTTCGAGGGGGATGGTCCATGGTCAGTTGAAGGTGATGGCTCAAACAAAAGGGTATAAACCCTAATTTTCGAACTACTTGCAGCTTCATAACTAAAATATCAGTGGATTTTGACTTAGATTGGTTGCACTTTCGTGTAGAGGAGGTCGAGATCGTTGTTTAGGCTCAAGAACCACTCGATTTCATTGAGAAATGAGTGAATTATGTGGATTTGAAGTTCAAAAATGGTGGTGGGAGTCAAAATCTTGGAATAGGGTTTTTAGAGAGTGGAGGAGATGAGAGAAATGAATTGGTTGAACTCATTTAGGGTATTTATACCCCAAGCGAGTTCGGGTTCGTTTCGTTTGCTCGGTTCGCGTTTCCTTTGTGTTTTCGGAACGTAACACGCATATCTTTACGACTTTAACTAAAAATTAGTTTTAGTTTACGTTCCGAAGGCTGTGATTCCAAATAAATCTTAAAAATCTATTTGTCTTAACTTATTTATCGTAATTAATTATTTTTAGCGTTTAGTTAACTCGCGTCACCATTCCGCTTATTTTACTTATTATAATTAAAATCAATTTATTTTATGCGTTTTGATTAAAATAGTATCCGTTAAATTTATTTCTGATGAGTTTCAACATTGTAAAACAGAAAATACCATATTTTCTTAAATTTATTATCGTTCGTATCGTCTTCGTTTTCGTTTCGTCAGAAAACGTCACTTACGCGCGTTTTCGTACAGAGCGCTAACTGTACGAACACGATCGTACGTTTCACTTTCTGATTTTTGTTTTCTACTTTTCAGTCATCATTTTAGATAGTTAAACTTTCAGATCTATTCATACAGATTGTCACCTATACGAATAATACGTCGGTTTAGCATTCTGTAACAACAACTGTTATGGTTTTGTTTTGTTTATCCTCACATACATTTAAACCTAATAGTATCAAATCAAGAATGTGTGTATATGTTCATCGTTGTCTGATTGTTTAAACCATGAGGTTTGAATCAAGATTTCAGAAACATAGTATAATAGTTTGTGTTTAGCATCAAGTGTCACTAGTCTCTACCTAGTTTACATAGTTTGTACTTGAGTTACCATGAAATTTACTGTGCAACTTACTGTTCCGATAACGATTCCGGCACAGATGTTACAGTCTCCCCTTGTTAAGGAAATTTCGTCCCGAAATTTAAAAGTCATTATCGGTACAACTTTCTTTGTAACAAGTGGGAAATCTTGATTTGATGTGATGTCCTTACGCTCCCAAATGAACTCTAGGTCGTGTTTGGGATTCTTATGTATGACCTCAAAGTTTTGCTAATCTTATTGCTCATAGTTGTCTTACTGTTACGGCTTGCTAAGTCTCTGTATGACTCTAACACCTTATTGTTCAAAACTAACTAATGCTATGAGCATCAATTGTTACACAACCTTAGTGTTAGCTATGGTTTCCTACGCATGTTATGTGCATTAACCAAGGATTCTTTCATTGTTTCTATTGCAATAAAATAATTCCTAAGTTCCATGGAATACTCCCGTGATTATACTAATAGGAATAAGATAACTTTATAATTCTTACTAGTATCAATATAAAATGAAGTCTTATGAGTGAGGAGATACTCCCCACCAGTACCCGTCTCCGGGTCTTGGCGTGATACAGCGGCTCCAATCATAAATGCTCTCCCACGAGGCGCTTGAGCTTCTTGTTGCACTCTCTTCGGATAGTCCCTGGAGAAGTGACCTAGTTCTCCACAGTTATAGCATCCCCGATTGTTTTTATTGTAGTTTCTAGGGTTTTGCGGTGGTGGTATTGCTATAGTAGCATTGTTTACGGCCGGTGCCGGTGAAGTTCGGCAGTGTTGAACCAAATGGGCTTTTCAACCACAGTTAGTACACTGTCTACACGGCATTGTGGTGGCATGATGAAACTGGCAATGTGCGCATTGAGGATGTACGCCCGTGTAAGGTGTGCGTGCAGCTTTATCAAGTACTGTAGCAACTTGGTGAAGAGGTATGGGCATCATGTAGTCTTGAGTGACCTTCTGTTTCTTCTTCGTTTGTTCCTCTTTAGCCTTGCCCGAGTCGCTTTCAATTCTCCTGATTTTACCATCACGTCAGTGAGTTTAACGAACAAAGAAATGGCAGACTCTAAAGTTGCAGGGTTTGCAGCGAGTACAATGCCCTGAATGCAGGATGACAATCCCCCTATATATCGGTCAATTTGCTTTTCTAGAGTTGGAACTATCTCAGGCACTAAGGCTACCAATTCATGAAAGCGTAATGAATGTCATGTGATCAGCTCTTTTCATCACGTGATTGGAGAGTTCAACTTCCAGTTTTTGTAGTTCGTGCTTAGGACAGAATTCATTCCTCAGAAGGATTTTGAATTCTTCCCAAGGCATAGATAGTGCTTAATCTCGACCTCGAGCATGTATCTGGGAGTTCCACCAGGTTAGGGCACACTTACTGAAAGATCCAGCGGTGTAGCGAACCTTATGTTGTTCCGGGCAACCACTTATGTCCAGTGTGGTCTCCATCTTCTCTAACCATTGGATCAGTCCAACAGCTCCTTCAACGCCGCTAAAGCTTGGCGGTTTGCATCCTACGAATGACTTGTAGGAGCAGTCTGAAGTGGTGCCAGTGTTTCCACTAGTTTCCCCCGCAGTAAGCCCGATGTTGTTACCGTGGCCTTGAATTCGGTTGATCATCTTCGGGATGATATCCTTGATCTGGTTAGTCAGCTGGTTACTCAGTAATGTTGCCAAGGCAATGGTAGCAGGATCCAGAACTATAGTTGCAGTCGGGTTCGGAGGAGGGTCTAGTGGAGGAGGAGGAGGCGACGGCGAATCTGGCGGTGATGGTGTTGATGAGTGAGGTGCAGAAGTCTGTGGTGTAGGTACCAGGTTCGGTTGTCTTCTACGCGGCATTCTGATCATAACCAAAAGGATATTGGTTAGTGCAATGATGTAACGACCCTTTTTTGGGAAATATTATAAAATTAATTATGTTTATTTAATTATTGGGTGTTTTATAAGATTTAATTATTTTAAATATTATTTGATGGGTGTTTTAATTATATTTCATCCTTTTGATACTATGGTGGGTGCTAAATAACTTAACTTAGTTAGTAATAACTAGTTAGATTTAACTAGTAGTTGGAGGGCTAAAATTGTAATTAGCTCAAAGTGATAAAATGAGGGGTTATAGGTTTGACTTTGGTCAACATATCACATTCTATGTGTGTTTTGGTTGTGAAGGACGACCAAGGAGAAGGAGAAGGAGAAATCCAATTTCTGAAAAATTTGACCAAGTTCTTGCTTAATAGTGGCCTAATCTCTCATGCAATCAAAGATTGGAGTTCCTCTTGCATCATACAACATCTAGGTAAGCGATTTTGTATGTTTTGCTGCAAATTTTCGTGGGTCTCATATGGGGTATGAGTGGGGTATGGTCAAACACGAAATCTGGGTGTTTGGAGGGTGTTAAATGTTGTCATTCGTAGTGGTAATCATCTAGGAACAACATTTTGATCATTATCTTGCATGTACATGTAATATGATGAATGGGGTTTTGTACGATTCATGGGGTATATGAACTAGGAGATTAAAGTTAGTTTAAAATTGGGGATTTGATGATTCAACAAAGTTATTGTAGTTTGTTGGTGTACATGATGAACTTGTTCATCTTATGAATAAAGATGGAGTTTGATAAATATGTTAATGATCAATGATCACAAGTAGATAAAAGCGTGCATATGAGGTGTTTGATGAAATGTCAATTAAGGTTTTTAACTTAAAACTTAGTTTTAAGTATATGGTGATTTGAAAAATGAATGTATAAAATCAAAAATGGTGATTTGATATGAATATGGAGCAATTGTATGTAAAATTAGATGGAAATGGTGATAATGGGTCAAATAGGTGTAAATTTGATTAGTTGAATTCAACTTTATTGTTAATCCTACAAGTTGTGATAATAGGAAGCAATGGTGGAATCAAATGACCCGAGAAGGAAATTGTTATTGAGGATAACTCATTAGAGCGAGGTAAGTCACCCAACTCTTCTACTAATTATGTGTAATGGTGTTTTACATATATGAATGTTTTGTAGAAGATTTGACTTTATGGTGAATAAGTCATGGAGTATTTGTTGATAAACAAATTTAAGCAATAGGAGATATATTGCTTGATTATTGTTGTTATGGTGTTTAAATGCTTGTCTATTATTGACTTGGTGTTTAATTATATGTGTGTTGAATGATTTGAATTAGCTCACAAGGTGTGTGAATTATAATTGAGGTTGAATCAAATTGGTGTAATGAATCACAAGTGGTGTGATCATTAAAAGGACTTTTCACAAGGTGTGTGAATGTCCTTGATTGGTGAAATCAAGTTTACTTAATCACAAGTGGTGTGATTTGCTTAAACTTGAGAAATCTTGGGTGTAACAATATTTAATTGGTGAATTGGGTGAAAACGACCCATTAGAAAGTCGTTTGTTGTTATTATTATTATTGTCATAAAAAGGTGATTGAAGTTGGATTTTTATGTTCATATGGGGTTATGACATGTATATGGGAGTATTGAAATGATCGGTATTGAGTGAGAATGATTCCGGGAGTCGATACGGGTAAAAACGCAGAAAAAAACTTAAAATCTGCATATTTGTGCAGGTCTGGGTGTAAGTTACGGCGGGCTGGGAGTAACTTACGGCATGGGTCTGGGCTGGGAGTAACTTACGGCCAGAGCTCTCGGGTTTACGGCCCAGCTTACGGCCAAGACAAAAATTGAGTTTTTTTACCTTTTTTGACTTGGGGAACCATTGGGGATTAATTTACTTAGTTCCTATGGATAAATGGGAGTTAATAGGTGATGTTAAATGGTGTTTAAGCTTGGTGGAAGCTTGGGGCAACGTTAGGGGTGATCTTACTTAGTTCTAATGAACTAACGGTGACTTAATTATGGTGTTTTCAGGTGAACGGAAGGGTTGAAGGCGGATGTGATCGGATGGTTTTGCAAGGACTTGGATCAAACATATTTTGGGGTTTAATCATTGTTTGTTTGAAAAAAATCTGGGACCTAAACTCTGTTATTGTATTAAAACACGTGTCATGTGTTGGTGGGTTTTTGGGGCTTAGAAGTTGGCATCAGAGCCATTGGTTTGAGGGATTCAAGTACGTCGCGAACACTTGAACTCAAATCGTTGTGCTTTTGATATTGGGAGTATTGTTTTATCCGAGATCCTATCACGAAGCCGGGGGTTAAGGTAACAAGTTTGTTGATTGTTTACCTTAGTTATATATGTTTATTGGTGTTTGGTGTGAATTTGCTTGTGAAACCGAAATTTTTAGTTATAATATAGTGAGATGGAGTTAAGGTAACATTAGGTGATATGATTACCTTAATATTTTGTACATTGGTGTTTTGTTGTGATTATTTTGTGTGAATAACATTCTTGATCATGATGTGGGTTGATGAAGTTATGGAAATGAGCATGGGATGATTGTATTATTATACTTGGCAAGTATAATATTACCCTCATTACATGAACATGACTTTAAAAAAGTCAACTCAAATCTGGTTATGGAATAGGAAGTAAGGGAGTAGTAACTTGTTTACTAATTAACCAAAGAATGTATAAGTATGTTGTAGAAACTTATAATGGTGTTTGAAATTGATTATTTGAGATATATGATGTAAAATTCATGTAAGTCCACTGGTGTGTGGCATTGGTGAAAATTCACCTTCGTGTGAAAATTCTTGTAAGTCCACGGGTGTGTGGCATTGGGAGATTTCACCTTCGGGTGAAAATTCATGTAAGTCCACTAGTGTGTGGCATTGGTGAAAATTCACCTTCGGGTGAAAATTCTTGTAAGTCCATGGGTGTGTGGCATTAGGATACTTCACCTTCGGGTGAAAATTCATGTAAGTCCACTGGTGTGTGACATTGGTGAAAATTCACCTTCGGGTGAAAATTCTTGTAAGTCTACGGGTGTGTGGCATTGGGAGACTTCACCTTCGGGTGAAAATTCATGTAAGTCCACTGGTGTGTGGCATTGGTGAAAATTCACCTTTGGGAGAAAATTAATGTAAGTCCACAGGTGTGTGGCATTAGGGAGGATTCACCTTCGAGTGAAAAAGTATATGTCCATGGTTTTGTGGTGTGGGATTTTTCATGTAAGTCACACACATAGTATACTTGATATGATTATTTGGTTGTATGCATATAAGCGTATATGTGTATGTAATGTATGTGGAATATACATTAGATGTTGAAATCCAGTAACTTGGTGTTTGCATCTTGGGTGTGTGACAATAACATGTAATATACATTTGCTTAGTTATTGTAATGGAGTTAGTTTAAAAATGGTGTGGTGAAATAAGAATGATTCACAAGTGGTGTGAACTTCTTATTTGAAGCTTGACTGAGATTTTTCAAACAATTCACAAGTGGTATGAATTTGGAGATGGGTTGATTCACAAGTGGTGTGAACTTCCCATTGTGAATTTTATTAGGTAAATCACAAGTGGTGTGGTTACCTACCTTGAGAATCTTTGGAGAAAAAGATGGTGTCAAGGAGATTGGGTGAAATTTGGCATTTCACTTGGTGATTTTATGTTCTAACACTTTATTGGTGTTTTAAAGAGCTATGAATATGATTTTCATGTGTTGTGGCAGTTTATTGTTATGTGTTGTATGCATAACTAAAATTAGTGTCCTTGTATGTTAATTGATAACTGACACTAGAATTGGGGTGAATCCACAGATGTGTGGAATTAGATGTAAGTCCACAGTTGTGTGGCATTGGGGGAAAATCGACATTCGCATGGAATATCATGTAAGATCACTGGTGAGGGGCATTGAAATTATCTTGTAAGACCATAGATTTGTGAGTCTTGGTAGTAATGATACGGAGGAAATGGTTTTAAAACAGGGTAGTTGTTATTACGCATGTGGAATATGTATTATTATGTGAATTTGAGTGTGGCATGTAAGTCCATTTGGAATGTCATTGGGTTTGGCGTATAATTCCACATTCATGTGGCATAAGGGGTATTCACATGCGGGTGGGAGCTAATTTTGGGTCAAACTATAAAATTTGGGTGGTTTTATATGTTGGCAATGGTTTGTTGTATAAACCTTGTAAAACTAAATACTTATTTAGATGATCTACAAGTGGTGTAGACATTTTTAAATGAATGTGGTGTTAAAATGTGTAGTTAATCAAGTTAATACTATGTGAAATTAGTATATTGATTGACAATAGGAGAATGTATGTACCACACTTGTGTATATTGTATTGATCCATAAAGGTGTGTTTGTTGTTTGGTGTGGTCTTAAAAAAACCGTATGTAGTACGGATGTAACATCAGTGCCGGAACCGTCACCGGAACAGTGATCTCTACAGTACATAAACAGTAATCAGGTACAAACTTTGTGTAATTCAGTGCATCTCATATCCATGTCAAGTTTCAGTATCATTTCATGTTATCAAAACAGTGAATTCATAATCATTTCAGTGAAACAAGTTCAGAACAATGGTTCTTTAGTCAGATAATTATCTGGCAACACAGAACCATCATGTGATTATTTGTTAGGATTTTATTATGTATAAACGTATGTGAGGCTTTACAGAACAAAACAACACGGATGTCGTTACGTGAAAGCTAAACCGACAGATTATTCATACAGGTGACGATCTGTACGAATAACTCTGGAAGTTTAACGTTCTGAATGACATCCAATAATTAGAAAACAATGTTGAAAAGTGTAGTTATCGCCGTATTTGATCGGGTGACGATTCGAACAAATACGCGCGATGACCGCGCGATTCGATTTAAACGTTAAATAAATATGTTGAAATTTAAATAATTAAAAGATATTTAGTTAATTTATTAGGAATCACAATCTAAAATAATTTTATAATTTCTATTTTAAAACCGAGTCGTTTCGTGACGAAAACGACAAAAAAACGACGTTTCCACGCGAAACCGAACGAACCCGAACACACCCGGGTATTTTAAAGCCATTATTATGGCATTTACTTGCCATAATCACCACCACCTACCAGCCTCAAACACCCCATCTCGTCACTTTCTCTCTCTAACCTTCTCTCTCTAAAACCCGCATCTTCTCTCTAAGGTTTCTCCCTCGTTTCTCCACGAAATCAACTCATTTTGGTGTCTAAAGGACCGTCTCAAATGGTAGAACACGAAAGTACAACCGATCTAAGGTCTTATCCAGCCAAATCGAGGTAAAGATCATGTTTTTGTGCGTTTAAGGGTTTTGAAAACCCTAATTTCGAACCCACCTTTGTAACCGGGTTTGGAGGCATTTCACACCATAGATTTTTCATAAAAGCACATTAGAATGTTGTAGGAACAAAACCCCATCAGTCCTTGGTCGAATAGCTCGAAAATTCGAGGTTGGCACCCACTAGGCCGCTGCGGCCGAATGTCCAGCTCAACAGGCCGGCGAATGGCCAGGGCGAATCAGTCCTCTCATGCGGCGAATGGATAGGGGCGAAAGAAGCTCTCATTCGGCCGAACCAGGGCCCCATTCGACCAAGTTCAGTCGCCACTAGCTTCATTCGACCTCCGCCTTAACTTGAGCACAAGTCAAGCATTTTTCGACATACTTGACAATGTCTCGTTTCATTCCCGGCCACCAATAGTTAACCCGCAAGTCACGATACATCTTCGTGCCTCCCGGGTGAATCAAATATCTCGATTTATGAGATTCCTCCGATAAAGCCGTCTTTAAAGGACAAGTGGGAGGTATCCACACCCGACCCCACCTTGTCTTCAATCCCCTACTATCCTCATCCAATTGATAAGATAACCCCTTAATTCTATCACGTTTCCAATTCTCCTCCTTTAAAGCTTCTGTTTGAGCAGCTTTAATTTGATTCACCAGATCCGAAGTCACCACGATTTTCATTGCTTTTACCCGAATGGGTAAAGGTTCCTCCTTTCTACTCAAAGCATCCGCCACTACATTTGCTTTCCCCGGATGATAGAGGATTTCGCAGTCGTAGTCTTTAAGTAACTCCATCCACCGTCTCTGCCTCATATTTAACTCTTTCTGGGTGAAGAAGTACTTCAAACTCTTGTCATCGGTATAAATAGAACATTTCACCCCATAAAGATAGTGACGCCATATCTTTAACGCAAAAACAACCGCCGCAAGCTCCAAATCATGAACAAGATAGTTAACTTCATGAACCTTCAACTGACGTGAAGCATAAGCAATAACTTTCCATCTTTGCATCAAAACACACCCAAGACCAACATAAGATGCATCGGAGTAGACTACAAGATCGTCGGATCCTTCCGGTAATGTCACAACCGGTGCTTGCATTAGTCTTGTCTTCAACTCTTGAAATGCCTTTTCTTGTTCATCACCCCACACAAACTTAGTATCCTTCTTTGTAAGCTTAGTCAAAGATGAAGCAATCATGGCAAAGTCTTGAATAAACCTCCTGTAATAACCGGCTAAACCAAGAAAACTTCTAATCTCGGTTGGAGTCTTGGGTGGACTCCATTTCATCACCGCCTGAATTTTGGAATGATCAACTTGTATACCCTTAGCATTTACCACATGCCCCAAGAACTGGACTTCACATAACCAGAAGTCACACCTGGAGAACTTAGTATACAGTTTCTCCTTACGAAGTGTTTCAAGAACTTCACGCAAATGACACGCGTGATCCGCTTCATTCTTGGAATAGATAAGTATGTCATCGATAAACACAATGACTGACCTATCTAACATTGGGCGACACACACGGTTCATCAAGTCCATGAACGCCGCCGGTGCATTGGTCAACCCAAAAGACATCACAAGAAATTCGTAATACCCGTACCTCGTACGAAAAGCTGTCTTCGGAATGTCTTCCTCCCTAACCTTTAATTGATGGTATCCCGATCGAAGATCAATCTTAGAAAACCATGATGTACCTTGTAATTGGTCAAAGAGGTCATCAATCCTAGGTAATGGATACCTATTCTTCACCGTGACCTTGTTCAACTCCCGATAATCTATACACATTCTGAAGCTCCCGTCTTTCTTCTTGACAAATAACACCGGTGCACCCCAAGGTGAGATGCTCGGACGAATAAAACCCCGGTCAAGAAGTTCTTGCAATTCAGATGGCGCTTAGCAATGGGTTTAGCCCCGGGCACCAAGTCAATTCGGAACTCCACATCCCTTTCGGGAGGTAATCCTGGTAGTTCATCCGGAAAGACATCTGTAAAATCACGCACAATAGGAATGTCTTCAATCATCTTTACTCCCTTCTCCGAATCCACCACGTAAGCAAGGAATGATCGTCCCCCATTGTTCAAATACTTCATAGCTTCGATTAAAGAACATAAGATCATGCCACCACGTTTCTCCCCATGAATACACACCTCATGTCCACTAGGAGACATCAATTGAATAATCTTATGTTTGCACACAATGTTGGCCCCGTGAGCCGAAAGCCAATCCATCCCAACCACCGCATCGAACTCCCCCAATACCATAGGTATCAAATCAATATCGAAATCCTCCCCATCGATGGTTAATTTACATTTTCGATAGACATCACAAACTAGAAAGCATTTAGAATCCGCTATTTCTATTTCTAAAGGCACCGACAATTTCTCAACGACAAAAGAAGGATGGTGTATAAAATTTGTAGACACAAATGACCTACTAGCCCCCGAATCAAATAAAATGTAAGCAGGCAAGGTATTGATGAAGAAAGTATCTGTCACCACATCAGGTGTGACTTTGGCTTCCTCCGCAGTGATTTGAAAGGCCCGACCCTTGGGTTTGGGTATCTCCACCTTCTTCCCACTTCCTTGCCCCTTAAAAGATCGATTTTTTGTTCCACCAAATCCAGCCCCCTTAACTTTAACGCATCACCACATCAACCCCTAGCACCTTACCTAATGTTCATAATCATAGTATGAGTAGATTCCATTAAAGTCATATCCATGTCAAGAATATAATCTTATGTTGGCCAGACATAGCATTATACACTTCACATATCCAATTCCTTAACTTCACCACCCCATAATATGATTAAGAATTTCGGTTCAACAATCAAATTCACACCAAACACCAATAAACATATACAACTAAGGTAAACAATTTACAAACTTGTTACCTTAAGCCCCCGGCTTCGTGATCGGATCTCGGATCAAACAACACTCCCCATATCAAAAGCACAACGATTTGAGTTCAAGTGTTCATGACGCACTTGAATCCCTCAAATCAATGGCTCTGATGCCAACTTGTAAGCCCCAAAACCCACCAACACATGACACGTGTTTTTAAACACCAACACATGACACGTGTTTTTAAACGACAAATCAAAATAGGTCCCAGATTTTTCAAACCAACAAATGTAATTAACACCTAAAACACCACACTTTAATGGACTTTACAACATAATTGATGTTAATTAAACATTCAACAACCAAAAACTACATTAGAGTTGTTCACAAAAACCTTTGTTTTAAACCAAAAAAGAAAAACCCCAAACATGTTTGATCTGAATCCTTGCAAGACAATCTGATCACGACCGCGTTCAACCCTTTCGTTCACCTGAAAACACCATAATTAAGTCACCATTAGTTCATTAGAACTAAGTAAGATCACCATGCCCGCCCACACGAGCTTACATGACCAAAATAGTCAATTTTGGTCAAATTCAACACTTGGCGTATGAGTTTGGTGTATATGGGGCGTATCACAGAAATTTGGTGATATTGGCGTATTCAATGGCGTATCCATTGGTGTATGATACTCCAGGCACCACCTGCACGACCAAATTTTTATGTTTTGCGCCATCTCGACCCATTACGCTAAATTCCGACCATTCCAATACCCCCATAAACATTATATAACACCATATAATCATTTTAAACCCCTTAATTCACCAATTTATAACCATCATGGTCATAATATCAAACGATTTACTAACGGGTCATTTGCACCCAAAACTCAATTGAAATCTTATTCCACAAGATTTCTCAAGTTAAGTAAATCACACCACTTGTGTTTTACAAACTTGATTACACCCAACAAAGGATATTCACACACCATGTGAATTATCCAATGTCATGATCATACCACTTGTGATTCAAAACACCAAGATTAAGTCAATTTCAAATATAAGTTCACACACCTTGTGAACTATTTGCATACAACCACCACACATTCAAATAAACACTAAGTCAATCATAGAGTAGCATTAGAACACCATATCAACAATAATCAAGCAACATATATCACCTATTGCTCATTATTTTGTAACAACAAGATCATAATCACCAACTCACCCAAAAGTCAAATCTTTCACTATAACATTCATGCATGCATAACACCATTACACATAACAAGTAAAAGATTTGGGTGACTTACCTTGATCCAACAAGCTATCCTCTATAATAATTTCCTTCCCGGGTCGTTTGGTTCCACCCACACCTTCACTATCAATTCCTATTATCACAACTAATAGGTTTAATATAAAGTTTGACTACAACTAGTCTAAATGCACCCATTCACCCCAATGTCACCATTTTCAATCTAATTTGTTTCTAATTGACCCTTAACCATATCAATTCACCATTGTTGATGTTATAAAACCACATAATTCACATCACCATTGGTTTTAAACCAACTTTTAAGTTAATTACCCTACTTGGCATTTCATCAAACACCATGTATGCACAAGTTTTTCTCCTAATGATCATTCATCATTAACACACATATGTAACTCCATTATTTTGTTTATAAATGATCAATTTCATCACTTTAACCACAAACTACAACAATTTATTAACAATCATCGAATCCCAACCATTAGACACTCATTTTACACATCATGTTCATCTAATCCATGAACACCTCGATTCCCCCATTATCATAACAATCAAATCATGAAGGAGAAACAATCAAAAATTGTTCCTACTTGATTATAAACATCATTAACAACATTTGACACCCTCAAAACACAAAATTTGAGAGTTTTACCCATCAAACCCACACCCCCCAATGGAGACCCACGAAAATCTCATCAAAATCCCCAAAATTTCATACCTAAATGTAGTATGATGCAAGGAGAACTTCTATTCAAGCTTGCATTGAAGATCAACTCACAAGTAGATCACCAATTTGGTCAATCTTTGCAAATTTCTGGGTTTTCTCCTTGGTCTCACCCTCTGCACATCGACACCCACAAGAGAAATGGTCTTTTGACCATTTGACCACCCCCAATTTCATCTAACCCCCTTGTTATTTGAGTTTCAGCTATTGACACTTCTAACCCCTCAATTTCAAGTTAAAACTAACTTATATCCAACTTAATTAAGTTAGTTAACTCCCACTACAATATATTTAACAAATACTTATTTAAACACCAACAAAAAATATATATATATATATAATTAAGATTATTACATCTTATAAAACACCCTTTAATTAGAAATAAGCACAATCATTCACCAATCATGTTTTATTTAAAATGTTTTCCAAAAATGGGTCGTTACAGTTAGTTTGCAAACAAGATTCAAACATAAATTATGGTTATTGTCAAGTGTAAACTGATGTGGATAATTCACAAGCGGTGTGAACCTCTATAGTATTTGTGTGCTAATAGATAAAGTACAAGGGCGTGTAATATCTAATAGCAGAGGTGTTTGTGGTAATTATAATTAAGAGGAGTTTGGGTGCAAATGAACCAATAACCATATCTAGACTTGATTGTTAAGATGTTAACTTATGGTGGGTGGAATTATGTTGGTAATCACAAGTAGTGTGATTTCTTAAGGTGAGAATTTTGGTGAAAGAAAGGGGTTACTAGCATGTTTAGTTGATTAAATAGGAAGGATGATTTGATTAGGATTCACATGTGGTGTGAACCTTATCAAAGCTTAATGGTACTATTTGGTATTATTTAGTCATCATGGGCAGGTTGACTAATAACGTTCGTTTCGTGTTTACCCATGAATTCTATTATGTTAAGAAGGGACACAAAATTGTTGTTGTGCATGACGTATCATCTTCACATTGATGGTCAAAGATAAAGAACCATTCAGGCCTGTGAGGATATGTTACGGGTGTGTATAGTTGGTGATTGGGGGTAGTTGCGATGACTAACTACCCTTGGATGAGTTCTTGTTTAATGACGGTTATCATTCCAAGTGTGGAATGATTTTGTAAGAAATAATATACGGAGAAGATAGTATATTCCAGGAGTTTGGGAGAGGGTGGATAACAAGAACATGTACCTAAGTAGTGGTTAATATGATACTGAACGAATGGATGAAATTAGAATTCAGCTAAAGGCGGTGCAAGACCTTCAAAAATGGTATGTGTAGAACAATCAAATTCTGAGTGTGAGGCTTCGTTGTTATAAGTTTCTCCATGAAGGGTGTAAATTGTTCTTGTGAACAAGAGAAATTAAGCCCACGCTTTGTTAAACCCTTATGGATATAGCTCGGATTGGCAAGGTTGCTTATTGCTTAGAGCTACCCGGGGAATGGATTGGAATTCACAATATATTCCATGTGTCCCATTTGTGGTAAAGATTAGTGGGTAAATCGGCTTACGTGCCATTGGAGGATTTAGTTATTGAAGATAAACTCAATTTTATTGAAAAACTGGTGACTATCTTTGGTAGAAAAGTCAAGCAACTTTGGAACAAGACGATTAAACAAAAGATGGTCCAATGGAAGAATAGGCGGGGTCCTGATGCTACGTGGGAGTCGAAGGATGAAATGCAGAAAATTTACCCTTTTCTGTTTGAGGTGTAATGGGGTTTCGAGGACGAAACCTTTGTAAGGAGGGGAGAATTTGTAACGATTCATTTTTGGGAAATACTATAAAACGAACATAATTGGTGTATAATTATGTTTATTTAATTATTGGGTGTTTTATAAGATTTAATTATTTTAAATATTATTTGATGGGTGTCTTAATTATATTTCATCCTTTTGAAACTATGGTGGGTGCTAACTAACTTAACTTAGTTAGTAATAACTAGTTAGATTTAACTAGTAGTTGGAGGGCTAAAATTGTAATTAGCTCAAAGTGCTAAAATGAGGTGTTATAGGTTTGACTTTAGTCAAAATAACACATTCTATCTGTGTTTTGGCTGTGAAGGACGACCAAGGAGAAGGAGAAGGAGAAATCCAATTTCTGGAAAATTTGACCAAGTTCTTGCTTAATATTGGCCTAATCTCTCATGCAATCAAATATTGGAGTTCCTCTTGCATCATACAACATCTTGGTAAGTGATTTTGTATGTTTTGGTGAAAATTTTCGATATGAGTGGGGTATGGTGAAATACGAAATCTGGGTGTTTGGAGGGTGTTAAATGTTGTCATTCGTAGTGGTAATCATCTAGGAACAACATTTTGATCATTATCTTGCATGTAGATGTAATATGATGAATGAGGTTTTGTACGATTCATGGGGTATATGAACTAGGAGATTAAAGTTAGTTTAAAATTGGGGATTTGATGATTCAACAAAG
Organism: Mikania micrantha; assembly: GCA_009363875.1. NCBI lineage: Eukaryota > Viridiplantae > Streptophyta > Magnoliopsida > Asterales > Asteraceae > Mikania > Mikania micrantha. The sequence continues at coordinate 69,149,959 of CM018693.1, read as the reverse complement.
TTTTTGTAGTTTGTTGGTGTACATGATGAACTTGTTGATCTTATGAATAAAAATGGAGTTTGATAAATATGTTAATGATCATGATGAACTTGTGCAGGTCTGGGTGTAAGTTACGGCGGGCTGGGAGTAACTTACGGCCTGGGTCTGGGCTGGGAGTAACTTACAGCCAGAGCTCTCGGGTTTACGGCCCAGCTTACGGCCAAGACAAATAATTAAGTTTTTTTTACCTTTTTTGACTTGGGGAACCATTGGGGATTAATTTACTTAGTTCCTATGGATAAATGGGAGTTAATAGGTGATGTTAAATGGTGTTTAAGCTTGGTGGAAGCTTGGGGCAACGTTAGGGGTGATCTTACTTAGTTCTAATGAACTAACGGTGACTTAATTATGGTGTTTTCAGGTGAACGGAAGGGTTGAAGGCGGATGTGATCAGATGGTTTTGCAAGGACTTGGATCAAACATATTTTGGGGTTTAATCATTGTTGTTTTGAAACAAAGTTTTTGACGAATAACTTTAAAAGTAAATTGGTTGTTGAATGTTTATATAACATCAATTATTTTGTAAAGTGTTTAATACACTTGTTTGTTTGAAAAAAATCTGGGACCTAAACTCTGTTATTGTATTAAAACACGTGTCATGTGTTGGTGCATTTTTGGGACTTACAAATGATCGAATACAGAAGACACAATGCAAACTTAGACCCTATGTTCTCTACATGAGGGTCCCTAAGTTATAGTCTAGGCCAAACCGTGTAAGTAAATGACCTATTATTCTCTATAACCTTGAGCTCTGATACCAATCTGTCACACCCCAAGCCAGCGGGGTTGGATCGGATTTCCCCGTCGGGCGATATAGTGAGTGATAATCGTATGATCTGATTGTTTACATAGCATCAATGTTAAGAATAACTAAAGCACAATAGCATTAAACTAGGATTACAAAGTTAAATTACAATATCAATGTTTTGTAATTTAACTAAGTAAACCTATCAAAAGTGACTCGTAGCTATAATCAAAGTATGTGCTTCCCAAAAGTTGACTAGGTCCTCTATCTGAGCATCCTAGTATGCAGTCCATGAAAGCTGGGCCTATTCTTGTGCATTACCTGAGAAAGCATGTAAGAAAACAAAGTCAACACAATGGTTGGTGAGTTCATAGAGTTTTATTATTTGAAAAATAGTTTTGCAAACCTTCTCGATAAAACCTTAACCTCATTAACAACACCTGTATCATCCAACTCGGTATGCTTATATATAGGGCATATCCCTGAGTCGAGCCTACAACCCGTCCAGACGCCGTCCCACCACATACTAAGTCACATAGAACATTGTTATTAATGATAATTAAATATTTTACCTCCCATTCGATTCATTCTTCATCATAGCTTTAGTTTACTGTCCAAAATTTACAAGTCTATAGCCTTCGTATGTATTAGCTTCAATATAAGTTTAACAAGCATCGTGTTCAAAAGTTTATGATATCAACCCAAAAGTGTTCACGAATCCCCTAGGTAGCAACCTTAATCTCATTAACACCACCTGCATCATCCAACACGGTATGCTTATATATATGGCATACCCCTGAGTCGAGCCTACAACCCCCCCCAGACGCCATCTCACCACATATTATGTCGCATAGGACATTGATGTTAATGATAATTAAGCGTCTTACCTATCATCAATCCCATCATAGCTTAAGTATTCTGATCGTAAGTTTCCACACGCACAAAGTAGCATCTGAGTATCAATTATGAGAGGCATCATTATAGACAGCTGAACACCCTCGGGAATTAAGCATCCATCCATAACGGTCCTAAATATGACTCGTGACGTGTTATGATAGAGAAACCCTCAAGCTGATACAAAGTCAGTTAGAAGAACCCAAATCATTCTAGTCACTTGTCATAACCATGGATGAATCAAGAAGATCACTGAATGTCTAGTAGGGCTTGACCACTGTCAAGACGTGGCAGTCAATCAGTCTGTCTTACATGATTCTGACAACGAAGATCACTGATGACTAGTAGGGCTGGACCAATCTCAAGACGCGGCGGCCAACAGTCGGTCTTACGATGTCTTATAGGTTAAGCATACAAGTTTAAAGCATTCACATAGTTTTACTGATGACTAGTAGGGGTTGACTAGTAGGGGTTGACACCTAGGTCAACACGTGTCGGTTAATAAGTCTGTTGTTTGAGCATTTCAATGATATCAAGCATTCATGTGTTTCAAGCATTCCAAACACATCGAGCATTCAAGTGTTATAAGCATTCCAAGCATATAGAGCATACAAATGTTCTTAGCATTCCACGCATAATAGTCTTTATAGCTTTTTAAGTGAGTGAGTCTTTATGAGTTTAAGTTTCCAAGTTTATGTATAAGCAATTAAGTATGAGTGTAAACTAAATTAACATCTAGATTAAGAGTGTAAGATATTAACTTTTAAAATAATTGTATCAAGTATTAGTATTTAGAATATGCATTTATAGATATTATTAGCTTTCAGAACGTATGTATCAAGTGTTAACATTTAGCGTAAGTGTTTCAAAGCTTTAGCATCGAGTATGTAGTATAAGCATAGAGTTTATAGCATAAAAATCAAGCGTATAGTTTAAGCATATTGTTTATAGCATAAGAATTTAGCCTAAAGTTTAAGCATAGAGTTTATAGCACAATCATCGAGCGTATAGTTTAAGCATAGAGTTTATAGCATAAACATCAAGCGTATAGTTTAAGCATATAGTTTATAGCATAGGCATTTAGCCTAAAGTTTAAGCGTTGAGTTTATAGCACAATCATCAAGCATATAGTTTAAGCATAGAGTTTATATCATAAACATCAAGCTTATAGTTTAAGCATATAGTTTATAGCATAAGCATTTAGCCTAAAGTTTAAGCGTAGAGTTTATAACACAATCATTGAGCGTATAGTTTAAGCGTTAAGTTTGTAGCATAATCAGCAAGCATATGGTTTAAGTATCATGAATAAGTAAAAAAGAATTTATTAAACATTTCAATAATTGTTTAAATTGTATAACATGCTTCTCAGTCCCAAGGTAAAAACAAATACGTTTAAAAAAAGGGACACATGAACTCACCTTGTGTTTGAAGTGGTTGACTAAGTCCTAAACAAAAATGCACGCGCTTGTTGTTTGTACTTGATGTTGTTTTCATAATCCTGTATTGATTTCATGTTGTTTGTAACTCGTAAGTATAATTTGTAGGGATTCATGTGTGTGTGTGTCACACCCCGAGCCGGCGAGGTTGGATCGGAGTCCCCGTCAGGCGGAAGGTTCCCGAGGCGCGATATCGTGAGTGATAATCAAAGTGATCAGACTGTTTACATTGCACATGATTTAAATGAGAAATGCTAATTAGAATAGAATTACAAAGTTAAATTACATCTGTATCGTTCATAATTTAACAATGTTAATCTATCATAAACATCATAATATATCTATCTTGTAACTGCACAAGATTTACAAAATAATTGTATAATGTTGTTCCCAAAAATTTGCGGGTCCCAAAAATACTAAGTCTTCTATCTGAAGTCCTAGTCCAAAAGCATAAGCTTCTTAATTGACCTATTCGTCACCTGAGAAGTCATGCAAAAATAAAGTAAACACATGGTTGGTGAGTTCATATAGTTTACAATTTGAAAATGATTTGTAAACCTCTTTCGGTAAAAACCTTAACCTCATTAACTCCACTTGTAATATCTGAATCGGTATGCTTATATATAGGGCATATGTAGGGTCGAATTTACCGCCCACCCAGCCAACATCCCACCACATATTAATCCACATATGACACTGTTGTTAGTGATAATTAAGCATTTTTACCCTTATCATTAACCCATTAGTTCTTCAGTTCTTTGTTCCTGTAATTACACTCATTTGAAATCCCTATTGATTTCATAAGTTTTCATATAATTATGATCAACCACAGCAATTGTAGAAACGGTTAAATAAATGCTTAATTACATAAATAAATAAACATTTAACAAAATCGAATTCCTAATGATTGGGCATTCGTCAAACTCGAGTAGACTAGTCTGTCAATCAAGGTGCTTAGTAGTTAGGGGATTCTGTAAATATCATCAAACATATAGCCTACAAATCAAACGGTCTAGCTAGGACTTCTTGAAATGTAGGAGTTTTATTTCGTACATGATTTGTTTTGTTTCGTTGGCATATGTCATCTTTGACATTTCCCAGACTTTCCCCTAAATATGGTTTATTGACTCGTCTAGTTTCGTTACAAGAGGTACTTGATTCGTTGATCATGTAATTTTAGATTCGTTGATCAAATGTACTCTTGATTTGTTGTTAACCAAACACTTGATTCGTTGAGCATCGAATATTTGTTTTGTAGAAGTAGTTTTGTTTGATTCATTGAACTCACACTTGTTTCGTCAAAATAGCTTCGTTTGATTCGTTGAACTCACACACTTGTTTTGTCTAATAGTTTCGTTTGATTCGTTGAACTCCCACACTTGTTTTGTCAAAATAGTTCCGTTTGATTCGTTGAAATGTTTAGTTTAACTTAATTATCCACTTAAGTCATGAGTAGATAAGCTTAGTAAAACCTGCATAAAATTTACCTAGATATGATCTAGGATATCGTTCATATATGTAAAACGTATAAATTTAAAAGCGTCTAAGTAAACAATTTAAATCAAAAGTTTACGCTTGCTTCTCAGCCCCGCGTTTTAAAACAAAAATGTTAGAAAAGGGCAATGAACTTACTTGTGTTGCTATGAAATCGATCTATCACAAAATGCGCGCTCTTGTTGTAGCTTAAGTATTTTCAGTTTCTGAGTTGTTTTTTTTTTAAATAATTCAGATACAATAAGTATACGTATTAGTCGTCTCGTCTTAGATTTGGTCTTAGTGTGTGCAACTAAGTGTCCTAGATACTAGTGTATTTCTATGACTCAACAAATTTATCTTGTTCTATTACCCATTATTATCTCTAATCCCCTCATTATTCATAATAAATCTTCATCAATTTGTCTTTAATTAGGTTCATTTTAAGTTAAACACAAAGTTAGAAAATCATTGAATTTAATTAGATAAGTTCTCAAAACATTTCCTTCTTATCAAAATATCATTACTTAATTATAAATTACAATTAATGTGTGATGGGCTCAACTAAGCCCATTGGGTCCACTTAGACCCCATTTGATAATTTTGCCTTCCCAAATGATTTCTTGTTGATACAATCCCTAATGTATTTATGTAGAGGTTTTGCTTATACGTGGTGAGATTATGTTACCCATTTGGGCCCACCTAGGCGCATTGAGGGTCCTTGGTTGAAGGTTGTCCACCACATTCACAATCTCTACAAAATTCAATCATAAATAGTTGAATCATCCAACTTAATTACCGTTATAAATTGTTCTATAAAGGGAAATGTTAATAATCTGATCAACACTTAACCTTTAAAGCTTTGTTATTTGTCGATGACACTCTAGTTCATAGTAACTCAAGTTTGCATGAAATTGTTCACTCCTTATCATTCCCATGCATCACACTATTCATCTCTTACATGCATACGTATCTAGACCCCCGTTCATAATAGAAATTAAGGGTTTTATAAAATTTGATTCGGTATCTCATCCAAGGCAGCAAACCTTCTTTAGTTAGCCACCATGGGTTCGGCTACCTCTCTCAATTCCAACAAAACCTCAAGGTTCGGCCCTTGTGTTGTCAGTTGGTTCCAGCTTCGTGTAAAGGAAGAGTTCGGTTATCCCCTCTGGTTTGCTACATAAGGTTCGTCTAAATCAAAGGTTTGCTGCTATCTGGGTTCGTTGGCCAATGCCTCGTCTCTCTAAGGTTCGGTGGCAGCCGAAGGTTCGCCCCACTAAGGAGGGTTCGTCGCCTACAAGGGTTCGGTTGCACCAACAGGGTTCGTTGCATGTGGTCACAGGGTTCGTTGCAGAAGAAAAGGGTTCCATCTTTGTCACCATATGGTTCGGCTGACTGCTGGTGGGTTCGGCAAATTAGTTCACGAACCTGTAGAGGTTTAGGCATCACCATCTTCATCCTAGGGAGCTCGATCTGTTACAAACTCAATCCTAACACTACCTAAGTGCGTTTAACACCTTGACCCAAATGTTTTGAGTGCTTATAATCGGTTATCATGACAATATTTACAAGAACTCATGAACCACCCTAAAACCGAAAATAAATTGAAAGTTTACCTAAATTTGGACGGGTAAATTCTTGAAACTCTTGTACTTCCTTGGTCTACACGACAAAATGATCATATTGGCTCCAAGTATGCTTGAATCGGCCTATGAACGAACTCCAAATGCTGGAGAGAACTTGGAGGTTTTTAGAGAGAGAGAATTAGAGAGATAGAACAAATTTGAGAATGAAGGTGGATAGATGGGTGGTGGTTGTGGTCTTTATGACCACATTAAACGTGTTGGAAATACACGTTTGTTTGGTCTAGTTCGGTTTCGCGAAAAATGCCGATTCGAATGGTTTTTTCGTCACGAAACGACACGGATTCTAAAATAGAGTTTATAAAATTAATTTAAGTTATGATTCCTAATAAATTAACTAATATCTTTTATTTATTTTAAAATTCTCGAAATATTAATTTACTGTTTAAATCGAATCGTACGGTCGTCGCGCGTATTCGTTCGAATCGTCACTCGTACGAACATGACGATAACTATACTTTTCAATCTTGTTTTCAAATTATAGAATATCATTCAGAACGTTAAACTTTTAGATATATTCGTACAGATCGTCACTTATACGAATAATCCGCCGGTTTAGCATTCACGTAATGATAGTCGTGTTGTTTTGTTTTACAAAGCCTCACATACGTTTATACATAATAAAATCCTAACAATTAATCACATGATGGTTCTGTGTTGCCAGATAATTATCTGACTTAAGAACCATTGTTTTGAACTTTGTTTCTGTTAAATGCTTCTGAACTTGTTGTTTGATAACACAAAATGATATTGACAATTTATATGAATATCAAACGCACTAAAATTGTATATAGTTCGTACCTGTTTGCTGTTCATGATCACTGTTCCTGTACGGTTCCGGCACTGATGTTACAGTCTCCCCTTGTTAGAGAAATTTCGTCCCGATATTTAAGAGTTGTTATCGGGTACATCTTCCTCTTCAAACAACTTGGGATACTTTGACTTCATGTGATCTTCCCGTTCCCAAGTAAACTCGGGTCCGCGCCTTGAATTCCATCTAACCTTTACAATCGGAATACGGCTTCGCCTTAGTTGTTTAACTTTGCGATCCATAATCTCCAAAGGTTCTTCAATGAAGTGCAACTGTTCATCCACTTGAGTTTCTTCGATCGGAATGACGAGTGACTCGTCAGCAAGGCATTTCTTTAGGTTCGTGACGTGAAACACATCATGCACACCACTGCGTTCATCTTGTAATCTCAGTTTATACGCCACAGGACAAATAAGTTCGATGATCTCGAACGGTCCCACGTATCGGTGTAGCTCTTTTGTCTGCTTCCTGTTGCTTGTAGTCTTCTTTGAATCTGGGCGATCTTGTCAGTGGTTTCCTGAAAAATCTGTGGCCCAGTTATTCGATTGTCTCCAACTTCAGTCCAACAGATCGGCGATCGACATTTCCGGCCATAAAGAGCCTCGAATGGTGCACATCCAATACTGCTGTGGTAACTGTTATTGTAGGAGAACTCAATCAGTGGCAAATGGGAATCCCAATTCCCACCGAAATCCAACACACAGGTTCTCAGCATGTCCTCTAAGGTCTGAATTGTACGTTCGCTTTGACCGTCCGTTTGTGGATGGTAAGCTGTACTCAGATTTAACTACATCCTTAGAGATTTCTGTAAGGATTGCCAGAACCTTGATGTGAATCTACTGTTTCTATCAGAAATAATAGACAATGGCACACCGTGGTGTACCACTATCTAATTGATGTACAGTCTCGCCAGTTTATCCATCGTGAAAGTCTCACGCATCGGCAAGAAATGAGCGGATTTTGTCAAACGATCGATGATAATCCAAATTGTATCATGTCCACTGGAAGTGCGGGGTAGCTTGGAAATGAAGTCCATAGCTATTTTTTCCCACTTCCAGAGCGGAATCTAAGGCTGTTCGAGTAAACCAGTCTGTTTCTAGTGTTCCGCCTTTACTTTCGCACACGTAAGACACTGACCGACATACTCGGCTATGCCTTTCTTCATTCCTGGCCACCAATAAAATCCACGCAAGTCTTGGTACATTTTATCTGCGCCATGATGAACGGAGTATTTAGTCTTGTGTGCTTCATCAAATATAAGTCTTCTCAATTTTTCTACCACCGGAATCCATAGACGATCCTGGTAGTAGATCATTCCATTAGACTTCGTCTCAAAGTGTTTCTCTGCTCCGAAGTCAAGCTCTTTCTTCAAATTTTCACGATCAACCGATTCTTGCTGCACTTGAATAATCTTGTCTCTTAAGCTAGTCTGTACAATCATTCCCATTGCTCTAACGCGCAAGGGTTTGACCCATTCCTTCCGGCTCAAGGCATCAGCTACAACGTTCGCCTTTCCCGGATGGTACTTGATCACACAATCATAATCATTCAGAAGTTCGACCCAACGGCGTTGTTGCATGTTGAGTTCCTTCTGGTCAAAGATGTGCTGCAGACTCTTGTGATCAGTAAATATGGTACACTTGGTGTCATATAAGTAATGTCTCCAAATATCCAATGCGAAGATTACAGCTCCCAGCTCAAGATCATGAGTAGGGTAGTTCTTCTCATGAATCTTTAATTGTCTTGAGGCATAAGCAATAACTTTGTCCCGTTGCATTAATACACAACCAAGTCCCTGATGGGAAGCATCACAGTAAATAACAAAGTCATCGCATCCTTTTGGGAGAGATAGAATTGGAGCATTACATAATTTCTGTTTCAAGGTCTGGAAAGCATCCTCTTGCTTCTGCTACCAGACAAACGGTTCACTTTTCTGGGTTCGCTTAGTGAGAGGGAAAGCTATCTTAGAAAAGTTTGAGATAAACCTCCTGTAATAGCCTGCCAATCCCAGAAAGGACAGTATCTCCGTCGGCGTCTTCGGAGTGTCCCAGTTCTTTATCGCTTCGATCTTAGCAGGATCTACATGAATTCCCTCGTTGTTGACTACATGACCCAGAAATTGAACTTCTCTTAACCAAAATTCACATTTGGAGAATTTGGCATAGACTTTCTTTTCCTTCAACAGCTCCATGATCTTTCTGAGGTGTTGCTCGTGCTCTGTTTTGTTCTTGGAAAAAATCAGTATGTCATCAATAAAGACAATGACAAACTAATCCAAGTATGGCTTACACACTCGGTTCATGAGGTCCATGAAAACCGCTGGTGCATTGGTCAATCCGAAAGGCATCACCATGAGCTCGTAATGCCCGTATCTGGTTTGGAATGCCGTCTTGGGTATGTCTTCATCTTGAAGTCTAAGAAGATGATATCCAAACCGCAAGTCAATCTTTGAGAAGTATTGAGCTCCTTGCAGTTGGTCAAACAGATCATCAATCCTCGGCAATGGATACTGATTCTTGATGGTCAGCTTGTTCAGCTCCCTGTAATCTATGCACCATCTAAACGATCCGTCTTTCTTTTTCACGAACAAAACCGAAGCTCCCCAAGTTGAGTAGCTCTGTCTAATGAACCCTTTATCAAGTAGCACCTGTAACTGATTAGACATTTCCTGCATCTCTGAAGGTGCTAACCTATAAGGAGACTTAGCAACAGGAGTTGCTCCAGCAATTACATCAATACGAAACTCTACCGGTTCCACAGTCTTCAGGAAATACTTCAGGATAATCTTTCACCACCGGTACGTCTTGAATCTTTTTCTTATCCTTCTCCTTTTCCACCAAATGAGCCAAGAACGCCATGCACCGCTTCTGTAGACACTTACACGCCTTTATGGAAGAGATGATTTTGACACTTCATTTTGCTTGATCCCCTATAACTTCCAATACGCGATAACTCGGCAATGGAATTCGAAGCAACTTTTCAGAACATATAACTTCCACTCGATTAGAAGAAAGCCAATCCATTCCAACAATAATGTCGAAACTACCCAACTCCATCGGTATCAAATCGATGGTGAATGTATGACCATTAAGTGTCAGCGGGCAATTCCTATAAACTGTACTAACCGTAATCTGTTTTCCGTTAGCTACTTCTATGATGTAAGGGGAATCTAACTGTTCCTCTATGAAATCTAATTGGTATGCAAAATCGGTAGAGATAAAACTCCGATCCGCACCAGTATCAAATAAAACAGATGCATAAAAATCATGTAAAAGAAATGTACCAGTGACCACATTTGGATCTTGGCGTGCAGCTGGTGCTCTGATGGCAAAGGCTCTTCCATAGGCTGCTTGAACGGCCTCTTGTGCCTTCTTCAGGAAGTTCTTTGCAAAGTAGCCTTGTTTGCCACAGTTATAGCATCCACCGTTGTTTTGATTAGCTGGTGGAGGGAGAGCCAAAGCAGCATTGTTGACTGCTTGGTTAGGTGTCATCCGGCAGTGTTGGACCCAATGGCCCTTTCGTCTGCATCCAGTGCATTGCTTGCAGGGAGTGTTAGCAACATGATGATATTGACACTTGGCACGCAGAGGAAACGTGCCAGTGGGGTTTTCGGTTAGGGTTTTGTGGTGTTGCTACTTGTTGGAGAGGTGTGGCCATCGTGTAGTTCTTGATGATCTTCTGTTTCTTCTTCTGGTGGTAGTGGGGTTTCTTTGAAGACTCAGATTTGTTCTTGTCGGAGTCAGCCTCTTTCTTTAAAACTCCAGAGGCTACCATAAGGTCAGTTAGTTTCCCAGACAATCTCACTGCATACTCAACAGTGACAGGGTTAGCGGCAACAACTAAACCCTGAATGCAGGCGGGAAGTCCACCTACATAACGATCAATTCTATTCTCCAAAGTCGGTACCATGTTTGGTACCAAAGAAACCAACTCGTGATCGTCATAACGAGTTGTATACCCCATGTGATCAGCCCCCCTCATCACATGGTTGGATAGTTCAACCTCAAGTTTCTCCAACTTGTTCTTGGGGCAGAATTCCGTTCTCAGCAACGTCATGAAATCTTCCCATGGCATGGCCATAGCTTCTTCTCTTCCCCTGGCATTAAAATGCCCATTCCACCAAGTCAAAGCCCGTTTGTTAAATGTTCCAGCTGAGTTGCGGACTTTGTGGTGCTCTGGACAGCTGCAGAGATCCAGTGTTGTCTCAATCTTTCAATCCATTGGATTAGTCCAACGGCTCCTTCAGACCCACCAAAATTGGGTGGCTTACATCTTACAAATGACTTGTAGGAGTAATGGGATGAACCACCAGTATTCCCACTGGCTTCCCCTGACGAGTTACCAGTGTTGTTGATTTCATTACGGAGACGGTTGAACATCTCCGGTATCGCCTCTTTCATCTGATTGGTCATCTAACTGCTCAGTAGGGTCACCAAGGCGATAGTATTAGTATCCAGTATTGGTGTCGTGCTCGAGCCAGATGGTTGATTAAGCAAAGGAGGAGGAGGAGGTGGCAGTGGTGAGTCAGCTGGTGGTGGTGTTGAGGAGGGTGGAGCCAAATCTAGAGCTGGTATCGAGGGAGCCTGTCTTCTCGGCGACATTCTTATCATAACCAATAAAGTTATCGGTTAGTACCATGATCGAATAAAGAAGACAATGTGCAAATAAGTCTTAAGTCCTATGTTCTCTACATGCAGGGTCCCTAGGTTATAGTCTAGGCCAAACCATTTAAATAAGTGACCTATATTTCTCTATAACCATGGCTCTGATACCAATCTGTCACACCCCGAGCCGGCGAGGTTGGATCGGAGTCCCCGTCGGGCGGAAGGTTCCTGAGGCGTGATATCGTGAGTGATAATCAAAGTGATCAGACTGTTTACATAGCACATGATTTAAATGAGAAATGCTTATTAGAATAGAATTACAAAGTTAAATTACATCCGTATCGTTCATAATTTAACAATATAAATCTATCATAAACATCATAATATATCTATCTTATAACTGCACAAGATTTACAAAATAATTGTATAATGATGTTCCCAAAAATTTGCGGGTCCCAAAAATACTAAGTCTTCTATCTGAAGTCCTAGTCCAAAAGCATAAGCTTCTTAATTGACCTATTCGTCACCTGAGAAGTCATGCAAAAATAAAGTAAACACATGGTTGGTGAGTTCATATAGTTTACAATTTGAAAATGATTTGTAAACCTCTTTCAGTAAAAACCTTAACCTCATTAACTCCACTTGTAATATCTAAATCGGTATGCTTATATATAGGGCATATGTAGGTCGAACATATCGCTCGCCCAGCCAACATCCCACCACATATTAATCCGCATATGACACTGTTGTTAGTGATAATTAAGCATTTTTACCCTTATCATTAACCCATTAGTTCTTCAGTTCTTTGTTCCTGTAATTACACTCATTTGAAATCCCTATTGATTTCATAAGTTTTCATATAATTATGATCAACCACAGCAATTGTAGAAACGGTTAAATAAATGCTTAATTACATAAATAAATAAACATTTAACAAAATCGAATTCCTAATGATTGGGCATTCGTCAAACTCGAGTAGACTAGTCTGTCAATCAAGGTGCTTAGTAGTTAGGGGATTCTGTAAATATCATCAAACATATAGCCTACAAATCAAACGGTCTAGCTAGGACTTCTTGAAATGTAGGAGTTTTATTTCGTACATGATTTGTTTTGTTTCGTTGGCATATGTCATCTTTGACATTTCCCAGACTTTCCCCTAAATATGGTTTATTGACTCGTCTAGTTTCATTACAAGAGGTACTTGATTCGTTGATCATGTAATTTTAGATTCGTTGATCAAATGTACTCTTGATTTGTTGTTAACCAAACACTTGATTCGTTGAGCATCGAATATTTGTTTTGTAGAAGTAGTTTTGTTTGATTCATTGAACTCACACTTGTTTCGTCAAAATAGCTTCGTTTGATTCGTTGAACTCACACACTTGTTTTGTCAAATAGTTTCGTTTGATTCGTTGAACTCCCACACTTGTTTTGTCAAAATAGTTCCGTTTGATTCGTTGAAATGTTTAGTTTAACTTAATTATCCACTTAAGTCATGAGTAGATAAGCTTAGTAAAACCTGCATAAAATTTACCTAGATATGATCTAGGATATCATTCATATATGTAAAACATATAAATTTAAAAGCATCTAAGTAAACAATTTAAATCAAAAGCTTACGCATGCTTCTCAGCCCAACGTTTTAAAACAAAAATGTTAGAAAAGGGCAATGAACTCACCTGTGTTGCTATGAAATCGATCTATCACAAAATGCGCACTCTTGTTGTAGCTTAAGTATCTTCAGTTCCTGAGTTGTTTTTTTTAAAATAATTCGGGTACAATAAGTATACGTAATAGTCGTCTCGTCTAAGATTTGGTCTTAGTGTGTGTAACTAAGTGTCCTAAATACTAGTGTATTTCTATGACTCAACAAATTTATCTTGTTCTATTACCCATTATTATCTCTAATCCCCTCATTATTCATAATAAATCTTCATCAATTTGTCTTTAATTAGGTTCATTTTAAGTTAAACACAAAGTTATAAAATCATTGAATTTAATTAGATAAGTTCTCAAAACATTTCCTTCTTATCAAAATATCATTACTTAATTATAAATTACAAGTAATGTGTGATGGGCTCAACTAACCCCATTGGGTCCACTTAGACCCCATTTGATAATTTTGCCTTCCTAAATGATTTCTTGTTGATATAATCCCTAATGTATTTAAGTAGAGATTTTGCTTATACGTGGTGAGATTAGATTACCCATTTGGGCCCACCTAGGCCCATTGAGGGTCCTTGGTTGTTGGTTGTCCACCACATTCATAATCTCTACAAAATTCAATCATAAATAGTTGAATCATCCAAGTTAATTACCTGTTATAAATTGTTCTATAATGGGAAATGTTAATAATTTGATCAACACTTAACCTTTAAACCTTTGTTATTTGTCGATGACACTCTAATTCATAGTAACTCAAGTTTGTATGAAATTGTTCACTCCTTATCATTCCCATGCATCACACTATTCATCTCTTACATGCATACGTATCTAGACCCCCGTGCATAATAGAAATTAAGGGTTTTATAAAATTTGATTCGGTATCTCATCCAAGGCAGCGAACCTTCTTGAGTTAGCCACCATGGGTTCGGCTACCTCTCTCAATTCCAACGAACCCTAAAGGTTCGACCCTTGTGTTGTCAGTTGGTTCCGGATTCGTGCAAAGGAAGAGTTCGCTTATCTCCTCTGGTTCGCTACATAAGGTTCGTCTAAATCAAAGGTTTGCTGCTAGCTGGGTTCGTTGGCCAATGGTTCGTCACTCTGAGGTTCGGTGGTAGCCGAAGGTTCGCCCCACTAAGGAGGGTTCGTCGCCTACAAGGGTTCGGTTGCACCAACAGTGTTTGTTGCAAGTGGTCACAGGGTTCATTGCAGAAGAAAAGGGTTCGGTGCAGGTTCGTGAATCAGATTGCAGGTTCGTGAGTGGAGGGTTCGTCCCAAAAGGAAAGGTTCGGTCGGACAAGGAAGGTTCGGCCAGGTTCCATCTTTGTCACCATAAGGTTCGGCTGACTGCTGGTGGGTTCGGCCGATTAGTTCACGAACCTGTAGAGGTTTAGGCATCACCATCTTCATCCTAGGGAGCTCGAACTATTACAAACTCAATCCTAACACTACCTAAGTGCGTTTAACACCTTGACCCAAAAGTTTTAAGTGCTTATAATCGGTTATCATGACAATATTTACAAGAACTCATGAACCACCCTAAAACAGAAAATAAATTGAAAGTTTACCTAAATTTTGATGGGTAGATTCTTGAAACTCTTGTACTTCCTTGGTCTACACGACAAGATGATCGTATTGGCTCCAAGTATGCTTGAATCGGCCTATGAACGAACTTCAAATGCTAGAGAGAAGTTGGAGGTTTTTAGAGAGAGAGAGAGAGAGAGTTAGAGAGAGAGAGAACGAATTTGAGAATGAAGGTGGATAGATGGGTGGTGGTTGTGGTATTTTTGACTACATTAAATGTGTTGGAAATACTCGATCGTTCGGTATAGTTCGGTTTCGCGAAAAATGCCGATTCGCGTGCTTTTTTCGTTGCGAAACGACACGGATTCTAAAATAGAGTTTATAAAATTAATTTAAGTTGTGATTCCTAATAAATTAACTAATATCTTTTATTTATTTTAAAATTCTCGAAATATTAATTTACTGTTTAAATTGAATCGTACGGTCGTCGCGTGTATTCGTATGAATCGTCACTCGTACAAACACGACGATAACTATACTTTTCAATCTTGTTTTCTAATTATAGAATATCATTCAGAACGTTAAACTTTCAGATATATTCGTACAGATCGTCACCTATACGAATAATCCGCCGGTTTAGCATTCACGTAACGATAGCCGTGTTGTTTTGTTCTACAAAGCCTCACATACGTTTATACATAATAAAATCCTAACAATTAATCACATGATGGTTCTGTGTTGCCAGATAATTATCTAAATTAAGAACCATTGTTCTGAACTTTGTTTCTGTTAAATGTTTCTGAACTTGTTGTTTGATAACACAAAATGATATTGACAATTTATATGAATATGAAATGCACTAAAATTGTATATAGTTCGTACCTGTTTACTGTTCAAGATCACCGTTCCGGTACGGTTCCGGCACTGATGTTACAGTGTGTACCTGTTAGCCATAAACTCTGGCTAACACTCGTAAGTCTCGGTCGTCATTTGGCCCTTGGTTCCCTTTTGATTAAATTATACTAAAACTTGATTACTTTGAGTTATTCTTAACATGTAGTGTTGTTGACTTTTACATTATATGTTAGTCACTTGTTTTGATAAAATCTTTACAAACCAATCCGAGTGTTCAACTTAGGTTTATAGTTTAAAACTCCAAATGTTGACCTTGTTAAGTTGGAGGTAGTTTATTACATATTTATTAACTAACCATGAAACTATGTTTGTAAAACCTAAGGTTTTAAGTTTTTATGAATCCATTAAATCCAGCATCTTACTACTTTTGTAGTATCTAATATTCCCCATGCATTATACCCCACTTCCATTAGTTGATTCTTTTAGAATCAAGAATGATCTAGGAAACAATCCGAAATCAAGGGAAATCTGCTCTACAGCCTCTGGAATAGTGCGAAATCCTAATCCAGGGTTTTCCAATCGAAACCAACAGCAACCGTGGTGATCCGATGATATAAGATGAACGTTTGAGTGAGAATCGAACACCACGAGCTATGAATCGAAGTTGGACAGCAAGAAAACACTCAAAACTTCAAGGGTTTGACACTTGAGTGCAGTGGGAAGAATGAGGGTTCTCAGAAGTTAGGGTTGAAATGATTTGAACTTGTATTTATAGGCTGTAGACATTCGGCCGAATGAGTGGCTGAAGCAACTCATTCGGCGAATGACTTGCCCGAATGGACATGTCGACCAAATGAGCCATTCGGCGAATGTCTCATTCGATCGCCTAGGTCATTCACTATTGCGTTCATTCGGCCGAATGACTTCATTTGTAGACTCATTCGCCCGAATGGTCAGAGTTCATACTTAAACATTAATAAACCAATTCAACCAATCATATAATCAATATTAAACATTAAGAATGATATAGAAAGACAACTTACATTAATATAAAATGAACTTTACATAATGATTAATACAAAATTGAACTAGGGACATTAAGTGCATCTACAAACTCCCCCTTGGACCTAGTTCAGCTCTTGGAAGTGTCCTTGAAATACTTTGTAGAAATGGCTTTCTAGTCAGCTCTAGCATGAATCTTGAGAATACTACAGAGACGGATCACCCTCATGAACTGTAAAGCATGTACCATGTCCTGTACGTCAAAGAAAATCTGATGACGATATAGAGCTAGGACATCTTTATGGGACAAGTTTGTCAACCACATTGGCTCAAAAATCCTTACTTTCTCCAACTTCTTATCCTTGCATAGAACAATCACTGCTTCTCCAGTACGCCCGTCATAATACCACCATCGGAAGCCTTCCATAAAATCTTGACGCATCTTCCTTAAAGGAATCTTCTTCAAGACTTTAGGAGGAAGCCACTTCAGGATAACTTTATGCTTCCGGGTGTCTCCATCGATCTCGGGTAAATAGTAATGTTCAGGCTGTTGAGGCTGGAAGTTCACCCACTTCTTTCGGTACTCGTATTAGATTTGCCTGGAAAACCAGGCAGACATCCCCGAATCTTCACTGTACAACATCTTCAGACGTGCTAATTGATTGACCTCAAATCCTGGCAACATCTTAAAGTCATGGGGATGCTTGAAATAATCTATGCCCCTTTCTCTCTTCACCGCATAGCATCCAAGATCATGAAAGTATGCCCAGCTCAGGATTTGACCTCCAGCCTTGTAGCCTTTGGTTCTGTAAACTTTCTTGTGTGTGGCTGGCATCTTCATCGTGCTTTCCTTCTTCAAGACCTCCCAGTAGGCCTGCCACTCCTCTATTCTTTTCTTTAGATCATCAGATTCGGCTTTGCTAGCCTCAACTTGTTCTTCTAAATATAGGATCAGTAAATCTTCAGTAGCTAGATCAAACTGCTCAATAAATGTGGGTAGCTATTCCTCAGCTGATGTATACTTTGGATACTCCTCCTCAGTTATGTCCTCTAGAATGACCTCATCAATGTCATCAAAAGTTTCTGGAGTTGGCTCATCAAATACTGGAACAGAGGAGTCATCACCAACAACTTCATCTGGGTTGAGCCTGAATAGTTCTGCAATTTGCTCCTTAGATAGGCAATGAATTATCTCTCCCTCCTCCTCGTCATAGCTAACTGAGTGCTGTATAATTCCTTGAGAGTGAAAAATCATAGTGAAAGTCTCGTCCAGTTGACGTCTCACAGGCACAACTTCTACTTCCTCAGTAGCATCAGTCTCAACAGTCTTTGTGGGAGAAGATGGAGGAGGAGCCTGTTTCTTCTTGTCATTTGCCTTATTGGACCGGATCTCAGATGTAGAAGGGGCTTGATCATCATCATCATCATCACTTGATGAATCAGAAGACCCACTTCCCGATTCGTCCTTATCATCATCACCAGATTCATCATCATTCTCTGAATCCTCATAGTCTACCTTTTCCTCCTTAGACTCTTCTTCCTCTTCTTCATCTTCTTATGTTTCCTCCTTGTCTGATTCATCGGAATGAGCGACTGTGCCCTCGATCCTGGGAGTACTGTCCTTGAGACTGTCAATCTGATCAGCTAGTCTAGCATTCTCATTCTCTGAGGACAGTATCCGATCACTGAAACCAATGGCTGTCAATGCCAGCTGGTTGTGTTCATCAATGTATTTCAGCAACTGTTCTTCTTGTTGGGCTGATCTGGCTCTGAGATCTGCTCTCTGATCAGCAGCTTGAAGCAACAGTGCATCCTGATCTTCTACCCCCTGTGTAAGCTGAGCAATAAGCAATTCCTGCTCCTTGTTCTTCTTCTCTTATTCAAGGCTCCTCTCCATCAATCGAAGCACCATATTGTTCAGTGTGCTCTGCTGATCAACAACTGAAACAGTAGGTATGAATGTGTCAGCCCGTGATATGGAGGGACCAACAGAAGCATCAGTAAAAATGGGAGTCTGAATCACAGAGGTGGTCAGAGGGGCATTAACAGTACGAACATGAGTAGCCCTTGACCTTGTCAGTGAAGAAACTGAGACAGCTGCTACTGATGTGACAGTAGTTGTAGCAGCAGTCGTCAGTTCTGACCTCCTCTGAAATGAAAATCTTGATCTCTTTCTTCTCCCAGCAGGTGAAGATGTAGACTGAACAGTTGCAGCAGACACAGCTGCAGTAAAAGGTGCAGAAGATCTAGGAGGTGAAGATATATCAAACTCTGGAATGAAAGACGAATCAGTAATCTCCTCCATCTCAGCTTCGCTCATTTTCCTCTTCCTCTTCACAAACCTTCCACCTACCCACACATCATCATACTCATCAGGAGTATCTTCTGAATCAGAACTATCATCCTCACCAGCACCAGCTTCACCCTCATCTTCACTTGAGTCCTCTGACTCATCTTCATCTGCTGCAGTTGTGGTGACCGTAGTATCAAGAGGAGTAGTCACCGTGGAGGTTGTAGTCGTCAAGAAATCCAACTCAATAATGAATCGATGTCAACCTCTTCATCTGCAGCTATAGAGGTACTTACTGCAGCACCAGCAGTCATATCACCAGCCTCAATCAGGCTAACTTGAGCAGCAGTAGCCATCTCACTAACACTAGTGCTCACATCAACAGTACTCACAGATACAGTGTTCACATCCACTGAGCTCTCAGCATCTCCACCACTTCTTCCACCAGCACCACTAACACCTGCACCAGTATCATCATCATCCTCATCACCACTAGGCACAATTATGTCCTCCACCTCAGAATCAAAGTCATCATGCCTCCATCTTCGACCAAGTGGAGCAATATAATCCTGCCTCGAAAGATGACCAAATAATGATCGTAGAGTGGGCTTCCTGTCTTTCCCTCTGTATGACATACTCTATTGAGAGTAGTGTCATTCATGTGATCTAGCTTGATAATGTCAGCATTGATCTTCGGCAAGTCAGGTAACTGTGCATCTATCAACTGCTGCAGGAATCTCGGGTACATCAAGAACTTCTTGTCTCCCTTCAGTGCTACATTCTCCTTCATATGAGTGAAGATCATCTCAGAGAAGTAAAAATGGCCTATTAAGCACTAATGCAACAAAGGCACACTGTATAGTCTCCTGCATGTCGTTGAATCCACCTCTCCTCGACCCAAGACAATGAATTAGAATATGAGCGAGATACTTGAACTGCGGACACATGTATGCCTTGTTGAGAATCCCTGCTCCCAGATCTCCTTCATACTTGCACCTCATAAAGCAGCCGCGAACTAAGTAGCGATCTAACAAATAAGGCTGATCAGGAGAATCCTGAAAACCACAAACTCTCCTAATGTGCTCTGCTGAAATAATCACATCATGCCCAAAAACCTTCCCTCTGATCACTGGAGGTTCAGCCTCACAATCGATATCTGCCGAAGCCCAGAAATCCTGTTGATGTGACTGATATGGCACATGTATAGTGGAGATGGCTGTTAAGATCCTCGAACGCCTGAGAAAGGTAATAATCTTAGTGTAGTGCTTGGCGTTCGGAGTGGTAAGATCCAGATGTGCGCAAATGTTGTTCTTCGTCAGTAATTTATATCCAGCCATTCTGAAAATCATATAAAACATGTTAGAATCAATTCAATAGCTTAACATACTGAGATCAGAGTAAAAATCAGAACACAGAATTAGTTTAAACTAATATGCCGAATGAGGTGAATTGGGGGAATGAGTTATTTTGCCAAATGAGTCATTCGCTGAATGACTTAGTAACAGAATGAGTCATTCACCGAATGAGATTCATTCGCCGAATGGCCTTCATTCGCCGAATGGCCTTCATTCGTCGAATGAGTCATTCGTCGAATGGCGTCATTCGGCTGTCTGCACTGGTTCAAACCCTTTTTGACAAAAAGATCAAATATGTTCCAAAAATTTACATATTCATTATCAGACATGACCGACTAACAAGTTTAAAACAAAACATATTTGATTTTAAGTCCATTTTGATCATTTATTAGAAGGGCGAAATAAGAAACCCTAAGACCCTAAATTTGTTCGATTTTTGATGATTTCACGGTCAGAAATTGACGATATTTGATCCCAATGTACCTGATATGATAACAAATAAGATTATCAGTCGCTGGGTGAGTGGAAATAACAAGAACTAGACACGATGATGAAAACAATTGATTTGGGCTAATGTCTTCACACATTAGGGGTGAAAGAGGATTTGGGCGAATGAGGTAGTTCACCCGAATTACTGTTTATATAGGGTCACTCATTCGCATAATGAGACTGACGAATGAAGCTATTCGGTATGAAGTCATTCGCCGAATGAGTATAACGAGTGAATCATTCGTCACAAGCCATTCGCCGAATGAGACTTATTCTGCCATTAGTGATTCGGTCGAGTGACTCATTCGCAGAGTGAAGTCATTCGGCCGAATGAATGATTCTTACATCTCATTCGGGCGAATGAGAATTTTAACACCCAAAACACAAACTGATTTCAAGATTTCAAATTTTGAACAGCAAAATTGATGATAGTTATGAAGATATGTCTGATTGGTTCAGGATTCAGATAGGACAGACATCTGAACCTACAAATGATCATCTAAACTAAAATTGAAAATAGAAAATCTTTTTGTACTTTTCTGAAACAAAATACGACTGTACAACTAGTGAATAAAGACAAAGAAACACATGTTTTTGTGAGAAGTCTATTGATAAAAGTAACACATACATCTAATCACATCAAATCAGCGTCACTGAATGGTTCACCTCAGACACATTTGTCTTATGATGCAGTTATTGATATAGTTGTCCAATCTTAAACCATACAATACATAACTATTAAACAAGCTTTATGATCACTTATGTTTTCTGATTGAGTTCCCCATTTCATTTTACCATTAAAGGTCAAAATCAGTTTATAACTCATTTCTGCATATCTTAATACCAGTCATCATAAATTCAATAAGATTCCAAGTTTATTATTTTTTTAGATTTTTCTTGTTCTATCCAAATGGACGGCTTCAGCTAGGTTCGTCCCAGCAATATGGCACGTATATGGAATCGAACTTAATTTGTTCATGTATTTCTCAAGCTTAATACCAGCTTGCTTTTATTTTTCTTCAAGCTTAATACCAGCTTGTTTTTGTTTTTCCTTCAAGCTTAATACAAGCTTGTTTTTATTTTTCTTCAAGCTTAATACCAGCTTGTTTTTGTTTTTCTTCGATTGAAACCTCATTTGATTCCATGATGACTGTTGTATGCTTGATTTGAGTCAAACACTATTTTTCACTTAAGTGGTTTTACAAAACAGATCCCACAAACCATACTTTCTAAGTTATCACAAATTGTTTATTCATTTTGTAGAGTTGGCCTATCAGTACATCACATCATAATTCTTTTGTGTTTTCAACTTACACATTCACCTCTACTTCTATAACATGATAGATTAATGTATCAATTTTTCAAAGATAGACCATCTCAATTTTTTAATTTTTCAACTGTTTTTGTATTTTTGAATATTTCAAATGTTTTTGAATTTTTGAATTTTTCAAAGGTTTTTGTAGTTTTGAATTTATCAAATACTTTTGGATTTTTGAATTTTTCAAATGTTTTTGTATTTTTGAATTTTTCAAATGTTTTTGGTTTTTCAAATAGCAACTATCTCCCACTAAAAACCTAAAACAGAAAATCTTTTTGAGTTTGTGAAACTAGACAAGAAAGCTTAAAGGAAATAAATAGACAAAACAAAGACTACCTATGAAAAATAATGATCATTTGTTAGATTCAGATGAAGGTAGGACTTCATCCTTTTGAAAAACACCATTAGCCGATAACAGATATAAAAATCTTGGTTTACCAAAAGCTTTTGTGAAAAGATCAGCTTTCTGGTGATCGGTGTGAATTTTAACAACATCGATTAATTTCTTTTCAAGTGATATTTAATGTCGATGTGTTTTGTTTTCGAGTGCTGGACTGGAATCTTAGTGACAGCTATGGCAGCAGTATTATCAACATATATAGGAGTGTTAGAAAAATGTAACCCATAGTCCCTGAGTTGCTGTTGTATCCAGATGATTTGAGAACAGCAACTTGCAGTAGCAATATATTCAGCTTCACAGGTTGAATTAGACACCGACGTCTGCTTCTTGCACTACCAGGTAACTAAACAGGTTCCAAAAAACTGACATCCAGCAGATGTTACCTGAAGTCTCGTTTGCAGCCACCATAATCTGAGTCACTATATGCGGTAAGCTCAAAATTATCATCATTAGGGTACCATAAACCATGATCAGGAGTACCCTTCAGATAACACATAATCCTTTTCACAACAATAAGATGAGACACTCTTGGTTTTCACTGATAACGTGCACACAAGCAGGTAGCAAACATGATGTCTGGCTGAGAAGCAGTGAGATACATTAGAGATCCAATCATTCCTTGGTACAGTGTGGCATCGATTAACTCCCCCTTTTCATCTGGTGTAATCCCGTTATTTACAGCCAGTGGGGTACCAGCAGGCTTTGCATCAGACATACTGAACCGGCTCAGAATGTCACCAACGTATTTGGTTTGATGAATGAAAATCCCTGCCTCAGACTGATCCACCTGTAATCCTAAGAAAATTTTCATCTCTCCCATTGAGCTCATCTCAAATTTCTCCTTCATAACTTCCTCAAAATCCTTGCACAGACTATCATTTGTTGAACCGAAAATGATATCATCCACATAGACTTGAACCAAGAGTAATTCACCATCTTTTTCCCAAATGAACAAAGTACAGTCAATTACACCGCTTCTGAACCCGTTGTTCAGAAGGTGAGTAGATAGCGTCTCATACCATGCTCGCAGAGCTTGATGTAATCCATATAAAGCCTTATCTAGCTTGTAGACTTGGTCTCGATGTAATGGATCTTCAAACCCGGGAGGTTGACTGACATAGACCGTCTCACTTATCACACCGTGAAGGAATGCACTCTTAAGATCCATTTGATACACTTTAAACTTTTTGAATGATGCATAAGCCAAGAAAATACGAATTGCTTCAAGTCGAGCAACCGGTGCAAACACTTCATTGTAGTCCAAACCTTCTATCTGTCTGAATCCCTGAACAATCAGACGCCTTGTTTCGCACAATGATCCCATGATCATCTTTCTTGCAACGAAGAACCCATCTAGTGCCAATTACTTTTGCACCTTCAGGTCTATCAACAAGTTGCCAGACTCCTAACTTTTTGAATTGTAAGAGTTCTTCTTGCATGGCATCAACCCATGATTCTTCTTTTAAAGCTTCAGTGACAGTACGTGGCTTAACTTGGGATATAAAGCAGGAATGAGCACAAAAGCTTACATCTGCAAAATCAAGAATGTCAGCAAGACCTCCTGAAGAAAGTTGATTTCTTGTCTTAACCCCATCCAAAGGACTTCCAATAATGTTCTCTTGAGGATGAATGCGATTAATTCTTCCAACAGGTGGAGCAGAAACTTCAACCTGTGGATCAAGATTATTCAGATTCAGATCCTCAAGTCCTGGCACAAAATTGTCAACCGTTGGTTCAGGGGCAGCTGAAGGAACTGGATTATCATCTGTGTCTGAGCTGTCATCATGTGTCTGTGGTGTTGGAGTTGAAATAGATGAAGGTTGCATTGGTTCTTCAGGTGCATTTTGTGCATCATACAACATCTGAACAGCAACATCTTCATCAGTATACATGGGAGACATGTTGAAGGAGTCAAATAGATCAGAATAGTTGAACATCCAATCAGGACCCTTCCCAGGTGGGGGCATAGAATATTTCTGAACATCAACATGGTACCACTCTTCCACATTTTGTGTTGATTTGTTATAAACTCTTTTATTTGAAGTGTTGTACCAAGAAAATACCCTTCTTCCACCTTTTAATTAAACTTGCCTTGCTCATGTTTCTTAACCATAGTGCATGGTGCACCAAATGGCTCAAGATACTTAAGATTTAGCTTTCTGCTATGGAGCAATTCGAAGCAAGTCTTCCTGTCACACCCCTGCGCCGCGTGCGGAATCCACGGCGTGGTGACGTATGAACAGTTGAATCATGCACAAGTATTGAATAAGAACAACCACAATGGATTACTAAGTTGCATAATGTTTAGACAATTGTTTAGTTACAGACAATCTATCTATCAAAATAATGACAACTACAGACCCAAAATATAGTTTACAAAATAAGACTCCAAACAAGACAATTAAACAGTTAGGATTTAGTGAGTTTCTATTCCATCCTAGCATGTTTCTTCATCTTGTTCTATCTTAAACGGTCTCCTTAGTTGTCCTTAGAACTCTTTAAACCTGATTACCTGAAACACGTGAAAAGTAACTGTCAACTACAGAAGTAGTTGGTGAGAACAATAGGTTTATCATTTGTAAACATGAGTATATGACATAAGGCATAGGTATGTTAAAGCAATAAGTGATTCACACGGATGAGCTGCAACCCAAACTAACATCAAGTAAAAAAATGAGTGTAAACAGTCCAATCACTGTTTGCACGAAAGCCAACATATAATATCAAGTCCCAAACCACGTTTGGAGTTAGATAATGTATCAGCAATTTTGAAAACCATATGACACCAGACCTGCAGTTAGCTTTTAAAACAAATTTAAAAGCTAACTCCATCCTGGATAAGAACCAATGTGTCCGCTTTCCCTTGTTGTGATCACCCAGTACTAACGCTAATGAATATGATACTTGATGCGTTTCTAAGTTTGTTTACAACAATAGACACCATGTTTAAGAACCTTACTTTAACCGAACGTGTTAATGCCTTATTTGATAACATGAACTGAAAACCTGGATTTAATCCCATGAATTAAATCCTTTGTTTTGAATGCCATGAAATGAATCTCTTGATTTTAATACCATGAAATGAACCACTTGATTTGAATACCATGAAATGAACCTCTTGATTTGAATACCATGAAATAGTGACCTTGTATAATAACAAGGTTTATAACAAAAGAGTTTATAAAATCCATTATTTAAAAGTGTTTATCCTGTATAAAAACATTTGAGTAAATCTGTTATAAAACAGTTCAAAGAGTCTTTATAAAACCTTTTTAGTAAAAAGAGTTTAATATTTGATAAATCCTTTAAAACAGTTGATGAATCCTTTTGGATTCGTAAAATGAACCTGTAATGTTTATAAGAATACACACATCCTGTGTAATGAACTATGATTGTAAATAGCGGGTTTGATCACGTGTTCCACCCCAAAACAGTTATAAAACAGTAAAAGAGGGGCTAATGTTCTCACCTGTCTGCAGTAGACTCTGAACTAAAACAGATAGCAAGTAGCAAACAGGACTTCTAATTGGTTCCTATATCATTGTAGTCATACATAAGATATAAGATTTATAATTGTATAGACTTTGATTCATTGATTGACTTGTGTTCTCTTGAAATTGATTAACACTTGATTACTTGATCATGATTATGGCTGTTGTATAGACTTGAAAATTATGATTTGAATCACTTGATTGATCATGGATCCATGAAAAGAATGTGAAATGTTCTTTTGTGCACCAACTTGTTTGTACAAACATCACATGTGTGTAAACGTTTGATAAACCATTGATTAATATGACTTATGAAAAGATGTTCCAATTGTTTAAGTTCTTGATATTGTGACTTGATCCAATATTAGGCTAAGTTATAAACTTAGCTTAATTAAGATAAATTCACAATTTCTTTTGAATTGTAGGCCACATTATGGGCCTCAAGCCCATAATTATGATAGGCTCAAATGGAAGTCCATGTGCCTCTTAGGTTAACAAGGGCCAATTGGATGTGCTAGTGAGCCAATTAGAGATGGTGTTGGCCCAACAATATATACATAGACCTTGTAGCGCGCCAAAGACAATACTAAGCACATTAGAATCATAGTGACCGAATGGGCTTGAATTGGGCCTAAAGGATTTGAGTCGGGCCATCCAATGTACATGTAGGCCATGTAAGCTTCTAAGGCAATATTGGGCCACGCAAGATCATAATGGGCCAAATGGAATCTAATTGGGCCTATCGGTGTTGGGTTGGGTCGGATGAAATGGAATTGAGTTCATCATAATGTGGGCCAAAGTTAACCCATCAATTTGGGCCAAAGAATGTAAGGAACTTGCATGTTGAGCCTCGGCCCACCCCCTTGCCAGCGAACCTTTCTTGAGAATGGACTAGGGTTCGGCCAACGAGTACAAAAAGGTTCGGTCCTCTGGTGTGCTTGCAAGGTTCGCCTACACGCATAAAGGTTCGGATCTATCAGTAAATCATGCAAGGTTCGGCTTTAGTCTCATGATTTAGATGGTTCGTTGCATGGCATAAGGCTCAGCTGACTGAATAGTTTGCTAGGGTTCGGTACTGCTGGGTTCGCTGCGTGCATGGGAGGTCTGTTGCAGGTTCGTTGGTCGCCTAGGGTTTGTGGGATCCATGGTGACTTGATGCAGGTTCGTGAGGACCCCTAAGGGTTCGGCTAAAGGCCTACGAACCATTAGGGTTCATGGAGCCTCCCTAAGGTTCGCAAATTTGAGCATGAAGGTTCGGCCGTCGAACCTGTTACCAGAATCATCACCATCATCAAACATCTGGATCTAGGCCACGATCTAAGTTAGTACAACCTCCAGAAGGGTTTCTATAGGTGCGGAACTAGAAAGGATGTGCAAAATTCCGGCTAAATGTCGAGTTGCAACACCACTCACATGAAAACCCTAAACTCGTGATTATTCAAGCATCAATACCTCGAGATTCTGTTGATAAACCTTCAGATCCTTTGTACTTCTGTGTAGAGAACGTTAAGAGCTTCACGTGGACACCAAGAATGACGAAATCCGTTGAGAAATAAGCGAGATACGAACGTTTAAAGTTTGGTTTTTAGAGAGAGAGAGGGTAGACGAAAATTGTAGAGAGAGGAGTGGTTGTTGGTGACATAAATGAGGAATTAACCCTTGTTCAAGGCTTTTATAGCCCGTGTGGTATTCAGGTCCTTTTCGGTCGCTCGGTTCGCGTTTCCGGAACGTAACGCGTATTTTACGCGGTTTTTAATTAAAACATGCGTTAGACTCATTAAAATGATGAGTTTCAAAATTGTAAAAATATAAAATAATTAATTTAATTATTTTTACTCTTCGTGCGTTGTCAGATCGTTAAACATTCACAATTACGTGTATACCCGAAATCGCGTACGCTTTTCGATCGTATTGATTATTTAAAGTCGTTTAATCATAATTATAAGTTCAACATTCGTATTATTATGGATCGTCACCCATAACTATACTCAGTCTCGCTTACGTATTACGATTCTTGTTGAATTAATTAATTGTTATAATATTCGTCTCAACACTACGCACTAACACTATCCTGTTACACCGAACACAGTATATATATAGGGCTCACTCTCGCTGCCCACCACTGTTTCGATATAACACGATACTGTTCTTGCCTAGTGAACTCGACTGTAAATAAATAATACATACTTGTTTCTGAATAATAAGATCCTGTAATACACAAGCACACATTATGAACATATGAATCACATTGATTAACTGAACATGGACACACACTGTTCTAACACTGTTTACGACCACCATGACTAAATGTACAAATGTTACACTTCCCATGTCACTTCACTATCAACACTCGATTTAGAGTGTAACAAGCGTTTGCTACAGCTTCATTCCAGAATTGAACTGGAAGAGACGAATATGCAGGCATTGTTCTAGCAGCCTCAATCAAAGTCTTGTTCTTTCGCTCAGCAAAACCGTTCATTTGGGGAACATATGGCGCACTAAACTGCTGAATAATACCTCGTTCATTACAAAAATTCTCCATGTTATAATTTTTAAACTCTGTCCCATTGTCGGTTCTGAGTATGCGAATCTTGAGCTTATAAAGAGATTCAAGTTTGGTAACCAACACTTGAATGCAGTCAAAAGTTTCAGATTTCTCCTTTAGAAAGAAAACCAAGAGTATCTGGAATATTCATCAGTGATGACAAGACAGTATTGATCTCTAGCTATACTCTTGCGATTAACAGGACCAAAAAGATCCATATGGAGCAGCTCAAGTGGAACAGTGATTGAGTGATACTTCTTTGGTTTGTGAGACTGCTTGACTTGCTTGCCCTTTTTGCAGGATACACAGACATCAGACAGCTTGAAATTTTTAAGACTAACCCCTTCAACCAAATTGTTATGTACCAGGTGATTCATCTTGCGTAGACTCAAATGACCCATCCTCTTATGCCAAAGAATTGAATCTTTTCTGTTGCCTTTGACATAAAACATGAAGCTGTGGAGGATGTAGTTGAAGCTGTGGCCATATTGAGTACATACAAGTCTTGCTTCCTGGGGGCAGACATCAAGATCCAATCTTCAGGAATAACTACACCTTGTTTTAGAATGTAGCATTTGGAGTCATCAAAAAGAACTTTGTAGTTTTTATCACAAATCCGTGATACAGAAAGAAGACTATTCTCCAATTGCTTGACATATCTAACTTTGTCAAATGACACTTGCCCATTTGATAAAATTCCCTCTCCAGTGATAAAGCCACCTTTGTCACCGGCAAAAGCTACATATCCACCATGAACAGATTGAACATTTGAGAGCAAAGAGATATTTCCGGTCATGTGCCTTAAAGCCCCACTATCGACAATCCAAGAGCTGTTAAGAGCAGCTGTTGGGGCATTTTGCACAAGAAAATGAATCAATTAGTTCAATTTGGGAACCCAGGCCTTTACAGTCTTGGGTTGACCCAATGAGTCTTGGATCAAAACATCGATCCATTTACCATCGGAAACAGTCTTGTCTGAAGTGGGTGGAACTGAAGTCTCAGACTTTACTTTCCAGACTACATTTTTACTGGAAGAATTTTTCAGATAAATGGATGTTGATTTAACTGGGTCAGCATTTACCATCTTGTGAACATTAAAGTTCACCATTTTCCCTTTACCCTTGTCCAAATATTTAACCTGATTTGGTTGTTTGGGTTTTGTCTGAATTGACTTGGATTCTAGTCTGACAGGTTTAACAAAATTCTGATTTTGTTTTCTGGGTGGTGCAACCTTTGGTCTGATCAACTGAGGGCAAAATCTAACAAAGTGCCCAGGTGCACCACACTCGAAACAAACTGGTTCTCCCTTTTATGAAAATGTTTTAATTCAGAAAAAGATTTCCTTTTTGGTTTGAAAACATTTGTTTTAAGCATGTTCTGACTAAAACCCAAACCCTTTTTCCCATTTGGAACAAGATTGTCAAACTTGTTCAACACACAAGCTTCATTTTCTTTTGAAGCTTTCACAAAACTTAAGGCTTGATAAATTTTTGAAGATGAGATTGGATCACCCTTTTTGATAACAGGGAGTGGATTCTGATCAAAGAATCAGATGACTCATCAGATTCATCCTCAGAATCGGAGACCCAATCCTCAACAAGTCCATCCACCGAAGATTCCTTTGACAAAGAGGAACCCTCATCAGTAACCATCCCAATTGGATCAATTACTAATGGAGTTGTCACTTGAAAATCTTTAACATCCTTGTCATTTGGTGAATTGAAAAAGCTGTTTAAGATAGGTGGAGGACATCTTTGATAATTAACTGTTCCCTTACCCTTATGATCAGCCCCTTTGCTGATCATGTGCTCAATGATATAAGATGCACTCTCATAGCTCTTGAGCTTTTGTCCTAGGGTCTCATAATCACACTCAACTATTGCTAACTTCTTCTTTACCTCATTAATGATATTGAGATAAGAAGTTATAGCATCTTGCTTGTTAAGGACAGCAATCTCAGCCTCATGAAGTTGTCTGTTTAAAAGTTCAATTTTGCTTTTAAAACTTTGTTAGCATCGATACATTGGTTGAGATCACTGATCAAAGCAGCGTTGTGATTTTGATAAGAAAGGACCTTGCTCTTAAGGTCAACACAATTAAAACAACTAGAACAAGAAGATGAACAATCATCAGATACCTGATCAGACTGTGAAGTTGCAGCAGGAGTAGCAGATGAGCTTACCATCAAAGCAAACTGAGTAGGTTAATCTTCAATATCAACATCAAAATCAGATTGAGTGTCAGAATCAGATGAGCTTTCAGACTCTGATCCAGATGTTTCTTCTATCTTGAGCTGTGCTCCTTCAGAAGTACTCTCTTCATGTTGATCATCTAACTTCTGGATCTCAGCAACACATGCTTTGTCTTGTCCCCCTTGTTCAGAATTAAATATGAAATCCCAGTTTTCACCTTATTCCTGCTGTACCATCAAAGCTTTGCCTGCATTCGAAGAACTAGTTTGAGTAGGACATTCAACAGGAACAAGTCTTCTTTCTGTATTTGCTGCTGAAGACTTTTGATGATGAAAAGGATTCTTTTTTCCAGCTTTCTTTGGGTGTTTACACTGTCTAGCAAAGTGACATTTCTCCCCACAATTGTAACAAGTGACTGAGGCCATGTCAAAACCAAACTTAGATTCTTTTTCAAGTTAATATCTTTACCAGTCCTTTTAACAAACTCCTTAGATCTCCTTACAGCACTTGCTAAAGCCCACATGATGTCAATCCTTTCCATGTCATCTGAATCTATCTGAGAATAGTCACCATTTGTCAGATATGGATTGCCAATCTGTCCTGCTACCAGTCCATCATAAGAACTAACCAAAGTAGACAAAAGACCCATATGCTCTTTAGCAATCTCAACTGTAACTTTATCAAAATTCTCTGTCTTGAGACTTGTAACTGGTTGATTATGTTCTTTCTGAGAATTTGAAGAGGAGGATGACTGACTGAAGTGAATCTGATTGGAAGATGGAGCTTCAGTATTCTGAGAAACAAAAGCAGTCTTTAGTGGAGCATGAGAATAAGCTTTCTCCACAGTTGGTGTAGAATAGTACAATAAAGGATCCTGAACTTGAGCAACCCTCTTAGCTTTCCACTTGTTCTCAATTTCCTGCTCCTTCAATATCTGGATAAAATCATTGATATCCATATGAGCCATCATCTCATTCTGCTTAAGTACCATCAAAAATGATTCCTATTTCGGAGGAAGAGCATTTGCTAAACACTGAATATTTTCTTGAGTGGTAGTCTTGACTTCATGATTGAACAGCTCACTCAATAGATGGTAGAATCTAGCACTCAAATCATCCAATGATTCATTCCAAACATGCATAAAACTGTTGAATTCCTTCTTTAATGCTTTTGTCTTGATGTTCTTCAAAGCATCATTTCCCTCATATCAGTGTTGCAAAGCATCCCACAAGTATTTAGATGATGTAAACTGTCTAAACTGATGGTAGATATCAGTAGCAATGGACTGTGACAAAATAGCACAAGCTTTCTTCTCATAATCATAACGCTTTCTCTGAGGCTCAGTCATCCTTGTGACTAGCATAGGAGTTCCAACTTCATTAAGAGGCCTTAGATATCCTCCTTCAATCATCATCCATAAATTTGTATCCACTCCATTGATGTGGATTTCAAGCCGATACTTCCAGTGCGGATAATCATCTAAAGAAAACAACTTGGGAGCCTTGTTGGAATTTCCAGTCTCAGTCTCAGTCAATAGTAAAGTCTGGATACGATGATTCTGATTAGCCATCAACGCTAAATCATTATTTAAGTAAAAACAACAAGATTCAACACTTAGAAAAATTTCCTAACTGATAGACGAATGAAGATAATAGGGCTGAATGGCGGGGCCCGAATAAACTGAATTTGACGAATGAGGGCTGAGTATGACTATTAGGACGAATGAACCTATTCGGCGAATGAAGTGTCGAATGAGGCTATTCGCCGAATGAGACTGAGAATGAAGCTATTCGCTGAATGCGTAAAACGAATGGTGCTATTCGGCGAATGAAACAGGCGAATGTTGCTATTCGGGCGAATGAGGCTGATTCGGCCAAACCTATTCGGCCGCCATGCTCATTCGGCCAATCTAAGGGTTTTTGTAACAAAAATCGCTATAACTTGAGATTTTGACCAGATCTAAGTACCAAATTTGGTACAGAACATCATGAGATGACAATGAACCAATTGGGATAAACTATTTGACAAAAACACCACAAAAATCCACGGATTTTCAATGAAACAGTAACTTTTCAGCCAATATGATCAGGGTTTTTGTGGATTTCGAACCAACAAAAATAGATTTGATGATTTAGATTGGAAATCGAGCAAAATCAAGAGCCAAAGCTCTGATGCCACTTTTTAGGACGAATAATGGGAAACAATCCGAAATCAAGGGAAATCTGCTCTACAGCCTCTTGAATAGTGCGGAATCCTATTCCAGGGTTTTCCAATTGAAACCAACAGCAACCGTGGTGATCTGATGATATAAGATGAATGTTTGAGTGAGAATCGAACACCACGAGCTATGAATCGAAGTTGGACAGCAAGAAAACGCTCAAAACTTCAAGGGTTTGACACTTGAGTGTAGAGGGAAGAATGAGGGTTCTCAGAAGTTATGGTTGAAATGATTTGAACATGTATTTATAGGCTGCAGACATTCGGCCGAATGAGTGGCCGAAGCAACTCATTCGGCAAATGACTTGCCCGGATGGACATGTCGACCGAATGAGCCATTCGGCGAATGACTCATTCGATCGCCTAGGTCATTCGCTATTGCGTTCATTCGACCGAATGACTTCATTCGTAGAGTCATTCATCCGAATGGTTAGAGTTTATACTTAAACATTAATAAACCAATTCAACCAATCATATAATCAATATTAAACATTAAGAATGATATCAAAAGACAACTTCCATTAATATAACATGAACTTTACATAATGATTAATACAAAATTGAACTAGGGACATTAAGTGCATCTACAGATTCAAGTATTGGGTGTAATTTAACCATGTGGCCAAACCAATTGATCAAGGACCCAACCGGTTGACCGTGGGCCGAACCAGTGGGCCGAATAATGATCCTGAGCCAGATGTATTGTGAGCTATGTTAGCCACCATGGGCCGAATTAAGTAACTTTGGCCTAGGCAGTTATGCAGGTCCGACTTATTTGAATATGGGCCCAAAGAAAACCATGGGCCAAATAAATTATGTTATGTGACAATTCATACATAGTGGGCAGAATGGCTCTAGGTCTAATGGGTTAGTTCGACTGATCAGGATATCTTGGGCGAATGAGATGGCCACCGATTAAGGATGTCTGGAATGAAGCTACTGGGTGGAATGAGATGGCAGCCGAGTGAGACCCATTCTGGGTTGGTGGCCGAATTGAGAGCATGACCGAAAGGGGGGTGTGGCTGCTGGCGAATGAAGGTGGCTAGGCCATTCGGCCAAGGTGTGGTTTGGCCGGCCGCCCAGGTGGGTTCCCACGACTGAAGGATGTGGATTCCATGGTCGTGATGTGCCCAGAGGGGTTCTCAAGGGTGCAGGGTTCGAGGGGGATGGTCCACGGCCGGTTGAAGGTGATGGCTCAAACAAAAGGGTATAAACCCTAATTTTCGAACTATTTGCAACTTCATACCTCAAATATCAGTGGATTTTGGCTTAGATTGGTTGTACTTTCGTGTAGAGGATGTCGAGATCGCCGTTTAGGCTCAAGAACCACTCGATTTCATTGAGAAATGAGTGAAGTATGTGGATTTGAAGTTCAAAAATGGTGTTGGGAGTCAAAATCCAGGAATAGGGTTTTAGAGAGTGGAGGAGATGAGAGAAATGAGTTGGTTGAACTCATTTAGGGTATTTATACCCCGAGCGAGTTCGGGTTCATTTTGTTTGCTCGGTTCGCGTTTCCTTCGTGTTTCCGGAACGTAACGCGCATATCTTCACGACTTTAACTAAAAATTAGTTTTAGTTTACGTTCCGAAGGCTGTGATTCCAAATAAATCTCAAAAATCTATTTGTCTTAACTTATTTATCGTAATTAATTATTTTTAACGGTTTAGTTAACTCGCGTCACCATTCCGCTTATTTTACGTATTATAATTAAAATGAATTTATTTTACGCGTTTTCATTAAAATAGTTTCCGTTTAATTTATTTCTGATGAGTTTCAAAATTGTAAAACAGAAAATACCATATTTTCTTTAATTTATTATAGTTCGTATCGTCTTCATTTTCGTTTCGTCAGAAAACGTCACTTACGCGCGTTTTCGTACAGAGCGCTAACTATACGAACACGATCGTACGTTTCACTTTCTGATTTTTATTTTCTACTTTTCTGTCATCATTTCAGATCGTTAAACTTTCAGATCTATTAATACAGATCGTCACCTATACGAATAATTCGTCGGTTTAGCATTCTCTAACAACAATTGTTATGGTTTTGTTTTGTTTATCCTCACATACGTTTAAACCTAATAGTATCAAATCAAGCATGTGTGTATCTGTTCATTGTTGTCTGATGTGTTTCTGATTGTTTAAACCATGAGGTTTAAATTAGGATTTCAGAAACATAGTATAATAGTTTGTGTTTAGCATCAAGTGTCACTAGTCTCTACCTAGTTTACATAGCTTGTACTTGAGTTACCGTGAAATTTACTATGCAACTTATTGTTCCGGTAACGATTCCGGCACAGATGTTACAGCATCTGCCAAGCATTGGATCTTCTCTTGAGTTGTTGTCTTGACCTGATGATTGAACAGTTCACTGAGAAGATGATAGAATTTGGCAATCAGATCATCCAATGATTCATTTCCAACATACATGAAGCTGTTGAATTCCTTCCTCAAAGCCTTTGACTTGATATTCTTTAAAGCATCATTGCCCTCATATCGCTGCTGCAAAGCATCCCACAAGTACTTAGAAGATGTTAACTGTCTGAACTGATGGAAAATATCAGTTCAATAGATTGAGATAAAATAGCATAAGCTTTCTTCTCATAATCATAAAGCTTTCTCTAAGGCTCAGTCATCCGTGTGACTAACATAGGAGTTCCATCTTCATTAAGAGGCCTTAGATATCCTCCTTCAATCATCATCCATAAATTGGTATCCACTCTATTGATGTGAATCTCAAATCTGTACTTCCAGTGTGGATAATCATCTAATGACAGCAACTTGGGAGCTTTGTTGGAGTTTCCCGTCTCAATCTTAGTCAACAATAAAGTCTGAATTTGATGATCCTGATTAGCCATCAATGCTAAATCCTCCATTTAATCAAAAACAACAAGATTCAACACTTAGAAAAATTTCCAAGCTGAAGGCCGAATGAAGATGCTTGGGGCGAATGTCAGGGCCCGAATGAACTAGAACTGGCGAATGAGAAGATGAGTATGACAATTCGGGCGAAAGAACCTATTCGGCGAATGAAGGATCGAATGAGGCTATTCGCCGAATGAGAATTGAGAATGAAGCTATTCGCCGAATGACTAGGACGAATGGAGCTATTCGGCGAATGAGACTGTTGAATGGTGATATTTGGCGAATGAGTGTGATTCGGCCAAACTTATTCGGCCGCCATGCTCATTCGACCGATCTGATGTTTTCAGCAACAAAAATCGCAATAACTTTCGTATTTGACCAAATTTATGCAACAAAATTGGTACATAACACCATGACAATATTACCCACCAAATGGGATAAAGATTTTGACAAACACACCACAAAAACCAACTGATTTTGAATGAAACAGTAACTTAGGGGCCAAGAAAATCAGGGTTTTTGGAGATTTTGAACAATTAATCTGAGATTTGATGATAGACTGGAAATTGAGTAGAATCAAGAGCCAAAGCTCTGATACCACTTTGTAGGACCTATTAGGAGCTCAGAAACAATCCGATTCCAACGGATATCCACTCGACAGCCTCTGGAACAGTGCGAAATCATATTCCAGGGTTTTCCAATCGAAACCAACAACAACCGTGGTGATCCGAGTTCGTAGGAAGGACGTGTGAGTGAGAATCGAACACCACGGGTTGTGAATCAAACTTGGACGATCAATGGCTTCTCGGATCTTCTAGGGTTTTACACTAGGTGCTTTGGGAAGAAGGATGGCTCTCAGAAGTTAGGTTTGAAATGATTTGAACTTGTATTTATAGACTGTAGGTTTGAAATGATTTGAACTTGTATTTATAGACTGTAGTCATTGAGCCAAATGAGTGGCCGAAGCAGCTCATTCGACGAATGACTATGTCGAATGGACATGTCATTCGAATGAGACATTCGGTGAATGACTCATTTGATCGCCTATGTCATTCGCTAGGGCGTTCATTCGGCGAATGACTTCATTCGTAGAATCATTCGCCTGATTGGTCAGAATTCATACTCAACATTAATAAAACAGATCAATCAATCATATAATAAATATTAAACATTAAGAACAATATAGAAAGACAACTTCCATTAATATAATATGAACTTACATGATGGATGATACAAAATCGAACTAGGGACATTTAGTGCATCTACAGGTTCGTTGACCAAGGTTTGTTGGTCAAAAGTCTGTTGAAGAGGTTCGTTGATCAAGGTTTGTCTAAGGTTCGTGAGGTTAAGATTTGGAGAAGGTTCGTCTGTCATTGAGGTTCATGAACTTATAATCCAATAGAGGTTCGCTGATATAAAAGTTAGAATCATGGCGGAAATGTTTGTTGCTGCTGCTAATTAAAATTTTAAGATACAAAGTATTTTGATTAGTGAAACTGAGTCGGGTAGTACAAATAAAGTACCAAAATTACTTGAATTGACTGATTATGAAAACTGGAAAGGTCGGTTTGAAACCCATCTCAATGGTACTGATACAAATCTTTGGGTAAGAATCTTATCACCATATGAACGGCCAAAGGTTGTTGGCATAGATCTGGATCATACTTTTGAAAGATTGGATGTTGAACAAAGAAGGAAATATGATTCTGAAAAGAAAGCATACTAGATGTTGAGTCAAGCTATTCCTGATCAAATTCTTCATCAATTTGATGAATATAAAACATCATATGGTTTATGAAATGCTTTAAAGGCAAGAATTGAGGGAAATACCAAACTCAAGAAAATGAAAGCCACTTATTTGAGATAAGAATTTGAGAATTTCAACTATATTGGAAATGAAAGTCTTGATGCTTTAATAACAAGATATAGACATTTGTTGACTGAAGTTCGTAAGTGTGAAATTGAGTATTCTAAAGAAGAGAAAATAGAGTGTTTTGTAGATGCTTTGCCAGAAAGATGGATTTCGTTGGTGTTGATTTTGAGAGAAAATTTTCCTGGAATGACATTGGTTGAATTTATTCAAAAGTTAGAAGAACATGAAATGAAAGACAAAAGAAAAGCCTGGAGAGTCAATGTAACTCAGGATCCTTCACTTTATGGTGCATCTGTGGTTACCCCTCATGTTTCATCTGCAAAAATTCAAACAACTTTTGTTTCAAGTACTAATGAGAGTACTTTTGTACTATCTGCATCTACTAGTTCAAGTTCATCTTATTCTGTGAATGAGAAAAAGTCTGATTCTTCAGCAACTCCAATTCAATTGAATACGACTAATTTGGGGAAAGTAACTATGGAGGCTGTTAGAGATCATACGTCGATATTGTCATGTGTTGTTAGTGCCTATGATGAACAGATAGATGGAAGGATAGGAAAATCCAATCTTACTTTTGAAGATTATGAGCAGATAGATGATGATGAGATGGAATTGATTGATATTCAGTTGGCCAATAAGAAGAATTAACAAATATGAGAAGAAAACAAGAAAGCAGTTTACTTTTGATCAAAATACAATGTTTGGATTTAATCCAAAGGCCACACAATGTTACAATTGTGGAGAATTGGGTCATATTCCTAGAGAATATAAGAATCCAAAGAAGAAAGGAAACTTGAATTTTTTCAAGCCAAAAGAAGATTATCAAAGAAAAAGGAGATGTCTGAAGCATCAACAAAAGCTTTGGTTAGTCAAAGAAAATGAAGGATATGACTGGGGAAAATAGTATGATGATTTAATGGTTGCGTTTATGGCTTCTATGGATGACGAAGCAAGCAAGGACAAAGAAAAGGCTGAAAGGTAAATAATGGTCTTTTAGAAATCATTGAAAAGTTGAAAGAAATGAATGCTGAATTTACTACTGAACTGATTGAGTGCACTGAAGCTAACAAAAAGATGATTTCAACAGAGAAAGCTTTTGATAAAAATATAATTGATTTGGGAAAAGAAAATCAAGAATTAAAAATTAAAGTTTTGCAAAACAATCATTCAGTTTCTATGCATCTCGAGTCAGTACAAAAGTTGAAAGTTGAACTGTTAGCAGCCATAGTAGAAGCAGAAATGAATAAAAGCAAGCTAGAGAATTATCAGAATTCTCAGTATGTTATCGATTATTTTGTTGCTATGCAAAGATCATCGAATGATACTACTGGCTTGGGATTTCATGTTGTACCACCTCTTTCAAGCTATGTTTCTAAACCACAAATTGATCCAAATTTGGAAGTTAATCCAGTTTCTTTGAATGAACATGAGTATGAACAAATTGTTGAAAGTGCTGAAGTTTCATCTTCTGATGAAAAGGTGTCACTTTACAGTTATGCTCAAATCATTGAAGATATCACTAAGTCAGAATATTCATCTGATATTTTGAGACAAAATGGTTATATAGTAAAAAATGTTGGGAAAAAGAGTTTCACATCTCATAAGTCAAAATCTGAGATTAAACAAGTTGAGAAGGTGGTGCTTAGAACCACTCAAGTTTCTAAACCGGTGATGAAAGCCAAACCAACCACTACCCTTAAACCGATTGTGTATGTTAGATCATATAATACACATCAAGGTGAGTCTAGTGGAAATTTTCAAACGAAAAATGTGATTTCTAAGAAAGTTGAAAAAGTGGATTTTTTTTTTGACAATTTGGGGGTTGGGCACAAAGCTAAATCAAAGAATTTTCAAAAACAAATGTATAAATCAAAGACAAATTCAACTGGTTTGAGAAACAAAATCTCATCTTCAAAGGTTGTTTCAAAACCTTTTGGTTTATCAAGTTTTTATGATGAACCCACACCAAAAATTCATATTAAAGACAGAAAATGTAACATCAGTGCCGGAACCATACCGAAACAGTGATCTTAAACAATAACATGAACAGTAAGCAGGTACAAACTATATACATTTCAGTGCATTTCATATTCATATCAGTTATCATTAGCATTTGATGTTATCATATAACGAACTCAGAACTATTTCCGAGAAACAAAGTTCATAACTATGGTTTAATAGTCAGATAATTATCTGGCAACACACAACCATCATGGGATTTATTTGTTAGGATTTATTATGTATAAACGTATGTGAGGCTTTATAGAACAAAACACACGAATGTCGTTATGTGAATGCTAAATCGAAGGATTATTCGTATAGGTGACGATCTGTACGAATAAATCTGGAAGTTTAATGTTCTGAATGATATTCGATAACTAAAAAACAAGATTGAAGAGTATCGTTATCGTCGTGTTCGTACGTGTGACGATTCGAACGAATACGCGCGATGACTGTACAATTCAGTTTAAACAGTAAATTAATATTTTGAAAAGATTGAAAATTTATAAAAGATATTAGTTAATTTATTAGGAATCACAATTAAAAAATAAAACCATAAATCCTATTTTATAAACCATGTCGTTTCATCGCGAAAACCGTCTGAAACGGGTATTTTACGCGAAACCGAACGAGACCGAACAACCGGGTAGGTTGAAACATTTATTATGGCAATTAAATGCCATAACTACACTCACCCACCTCACCCTCTCTCTCTACTCGTCACTCTCTCTCTCTCTTACCTTCTCTCAAGAACTCAACTTCTCACTAAGATTTGGAGCTCATTTCTAGTCGGATTCAAGCATAGTTGGTGTCAAAACGACCATCACGCGACGTAGATCAAGGAAGTACAAGTTGTTTAGGCTGCCCACCATAGAATTCGACGTAAATCTTTGCTTTATTTTCGATTTTTAAGAGGTTCACGAGATCTTGTAGTTTTGTTTTGATAATCGGTTTTAAACGATTAATAATTGTGAGATAAGATATGGTTAACAACTAGAAAACACTCCAGATCGATTTGCAACATGTCAGACCGATGAGGGGAAAGTTGCAGAAGGTTCGTGACCTGAAGACTGATCGGCCGAACCTTCTTCCGAAGGAGATGAAGGCCGAACCAGGGACGAACCCTTGCCACAAAACCTGGTGGCCTCCTACACCGAACCTGTGCCTCTGGCTCACAAACCCTGGGCACCTGCAACTTTGTAGGCGAACCCTTAAAGTTGCGAACCCTCTTTCCTTGGACGAAACTAGGGTGCCGAACCCTAGGATTCACGAACTAATTTTGTCGAACCAGATAGGGACCGAACCCTAGCCGAACCTTCCATGGTTTGGGCAAACTTTCGGCTAACGAAGCACGAAGCAGCGAACCCAGGACCGAACCTGGAAGTCTCCTCCTTAGCCGAACCTCTTTGAGAACCACGAACCAAACACGGTCGAACCTGTTTAAACTCAGCCGAACCTTAGGGAATTAGCAAGAAGGTTCGCTGCCTTGTGAGTAATTAAACTCCAAACTATAAAAACCTTTAACTTCTCTCACGTGCATGGAACCAGGTGTGTAGGTGAGTGCATGAGGAGTTACCTAAGTCCTAGGATGAGAAATTTAATCATAGAACTTCATGCAAAGTATCCAATGCATGAGTATAGGTGCATGCATAAGATAAATCATGAGTGTGCATGGGAATGATAGAGAACATACAATTACATGCAACCTTACTTTTAGTGTACACTAAGGAAATATGGGTTGATAGCATATAATTAATGGGCTAGAAATAACTGGGTCTATGAATTTAAGTCATGTAATAACAAAAGACACGAACTAACGGTGAGTGTTAATTTAAATTCTAACACTAACCTAGTAAAAGTCTTAACATGTGCAATTAACCTAGATGGTTAGTCTTCTACGTCATACTATTTCAAGAAAAACTTGATTGATGACCAATATGGTATCAAAGATCATTACTGGGCCTAATGGGCCCAATGGGTGTAATTAAAGCCCATCATACGATAAATGTTAATTTGAGATAAATTAGTGATATTTTGATAAAAATAAATAGTATTTAAATTTTGTTAAGATAAATTA
Organism: Mikania micrantha; assembly: GCA_009363875.1. Taxonomy (NCBI): domain Eukaryota; kingdom Viridiplantae; phylum Streptophyta; class Magnoliopsida; order Asterales; family Asteraceae; genus Mikania; species Mikania micrantha. The sequence goes on along the minus strand of CM018693.1, from coordinate 69,108,159 downwards.
AACTAAATGACTTTCTGAATTAATGTATATCTTAAAATGGGCTTTACTAAAAAGTGCTAATCAAGACTTATAGTTAACTGTGAGGATACGGGTATAAAGGGGTATCTAAGTTAAACTAGAAGATTAAGTCTTAGAAGCACATTAGTAGTTTAGAACACTTCGTTACACACACCGAGACCAAGCTTTAGATACTACGACTAATACGCACACTTATAGTATTCGAATTCTTTTAAAACAACTCAGGAACTGAAGAAACCTAAGCTACAAGAACGAGCGCTCATTTTGTGATATATCAGTTACATAACAACACAGGTGAGTTCATTGCCCCTTTTCTAACATTTTGTTTTAAAACGCGGGGCTGAGAAGCATGCGTAAACTGTTTTATTCAATTTGTTTACTTAAATGCTTTTAAATTATATATGTGTTACATGTATGAATGATATCATAGATTATGTCTAGGTAAATTTTATGCAGATTTTACTAAACTTATCTACTTATGATTTAAGTGGATAATTGAGTTAAACTAAACATTTCAACGAATCAAACAAAACAATTTTGACAAAAAAAGTGTGGGATTTCAACTAATCAAACGAAACTATTTTGACGAAACAAGTGTGTGAGTTCAACGAATCAAACGAAACTACTTCTACGAAACTAATATTCGATGTTCAACGAACCAAGTGTTTGATGAGCAACGAATCAAGAGTACATTTGATCAACAGATCTAGTATTCAATGATCAACAAATCAAGTATATCTAGTAACAAAACCAGACGAATCAATAAACCATTTTCAGGGAAGTATGAGAAATATCAAAGATAACATATGCTAACAAAACAAAACGAATCAAGTACGAAACAAAAACCCTACATTTCAAGAAGTCCTCGCTATCGTTTGATTTGTAGGTCGTATGTTTGATGATATTTACAGAATCCCCTAACTACTAAGTACCTTGATTGACAGACTAGTCTACTCGAGTTGACCAAGGCCAAATCATTAGAACTTTGATTTTATTAAATGTTTATTTATTATTTTAACTAAGCATTTATAATTGTTTCTACGATTGCTGTGGTTGATCATATTGGTATGATAAACTTATGGAATCAATAGGGATTTCAAAGGATTGTAATTACAAGGACAAAGAACTGAAGAACTTGTGGGTTTAGGGATAGAGGTAAAAATGCTAAATTATCATTAACAATAGTGTCAAATGCGGATTAGTATGTGGTGGGATGTTGACTGGGCGGACGGTAAGTTCGACCCTACATATGCCCTATATATAAGCATACCGATTCGGATATTACATGTGGAGTTAATGAGGTTAAGGTTTTTACCGAAGGAGGTTTACAAATCATTTTCAAATTTTAAACTATATGAACTCACCAACCTTATGTTGACTTTGTTTTTGCATGACTTCTCAGGTGATGAACAGGTCAATTAAGAGGCTTATGCTTTCGGACTAGGACTTCAGATAGAAGACTTAGTATTTTTGGACCTCCATATTTTTGGAACATCATTATACAATTGTTTTATATATCTTGTGCAGTTACAAGATAGATATCTTATGATGTTTATGATAGATTTAAATTGTTAAATTGTGAACGATACGAATGTAATTTAACTTTGTAATTCTATTCTATTTAGCATTTCTCGTTTATATCATGTGTAATGTAAACAATCTGATCACTTTGAATATCACTCACGATATCGCGCCCCAGGAACCTTCCGCCCGACGGGGACTCTGATCCAACCCCGCCGGCTCGGGGTGTGACAGATTGGTATCAGAGCCATGGTTATAGAGAAATATAGGTCACTTATTTAAACGGTCTATCCTAGACTATAACCTAGGGACCCTGCATGTAGAGAACATAGGACATAAGACTTATTTGCATATTGTCTTATGTGTTCGATCATTGCACTAACTGATAGCTTTAATGGTTATGATCAGAATGCCGTCGAGAAGACAAGCTCCCTCGATACCACCTCAAGATTTGGCTCCACACTCCTCAACACCATCACCAGCTGACTCACCACCGCCACTTCCTCCTCCTCCTCCTACACCTCCCCACACTACACTGGTAGGCCCGAGCACAACTTCTATGCTGGATCCTGCTACTATCGCCTTGGTGACCCTGCTGAGCAGCCAAATGACAAATCAAATGAAGGAGGCAATATCGGAAATGTTCAACTGTTTCCGTAATGAAATCAACAACACTGGTAACTCGTCAGGAGAATTCAGTGGGAATACTGGTGGTTCATCACACTACTCCTACAAGTCATTTGTAGGATGTAAGCCACCCAGCTTTAGTGGGTCTGAAGGAGCCGTTGGAGTAATCCAATGGATCGAAAAGATTGAGACAACCCTGGACCTTTGCAGCTGTCCAGAGCACCACAAGGTTCGTTACTCTGCTGGCACAATCAACAAACGAGCCTTGACCTGGTGTAATGGTCAGATCAATGCCAGGGGACGATAAGATGCTATGGCCATGCCATGGGAAGATTTCAAGACGTTGCTGAGAACGAAATTCTGCCCCAAGAACGAGTTGCAGAAACTGGAGGTTGAACTGTCCAACCATGTGATGAAGGGGGCCGATCACATGGGGTATACGACTCGTTACCACGAGTTGGTTGCTATGTTACCAGACATGGTACCAACTTTGGAGAAGAGAAATGATCGATATGTAGGTGGACTTCCCGCTTGCATTCAGGTTTTAGTTGTTGCAGCTAACCCTGCCACTGTCGAGTCTGCAGTGAGATTGTCTGGGAAACTCATTGACCTTATGGTAGCCTTTGGATTTTTAAAGAAAGAGGCTGACTCCGGCAAGAACAAAGCTGAGTGTTCAAAGAAACCCCACCACCATCAGAAGAAGAAACAGAAGACCATCAAGAACTACACGGTGGCCACACCTCTCCAACAAGTAGCAGCAACACCACACAACCCTAATTGAAAACCCTACACTGGCACGTTTCCTCTGTGTTCCAAGTGTAAATATCATCGCGTTGCTAACACTCCCTACAAGCAATGCACGTGATGTAGTTGAAAGGGCCATTGGGTCCAACACTGCCGGATGACACCTAACCAAGCAGTATACAATGCTGCTTTAGATCACTCCACCAACTATTCAGAACAACGGTGGATGCTTCAACTGTGGCGAACAGACTTTGCAAAGAACTGCCCGAAGAAGGCTCAACAGGCAGTTCAAGCACATCATGGAAGAGCCTTTGCCATCGGAGCACCAGCTGCACGCCAAGACCCAAATCTGGTCACTGGTACATTTCTCTTACATGACTTTTATGCATCTGTTCTATTTGATACTGGAGCGGATCAGATTTTTATCTCTACCGATTTTGCATGCCAATTAGATTCTACAGAGGAACAGTTAGGTTCCCCTTACATCATAGAAGTAGCTAACGGAAAACAGATCACAGTTAGTACAGTCTATAGGAATTGCCCATTGACACTGAATGGTCATACATTCACCATCGATTTGATACCGATGGAATTGGGTAGTTTCGACATCATTGTTGGAATGGATTGGCTTTCTTCTAATCGAGTGGAAGTCATCTGTTCTGAAAAGCTGCTTCGAATTCCACTGCCGAGTGATCACGTATTGGAAGTTAAAGGGGATCAAGCAAAACGAAGTGTCAAAATCATCTCTTGCATAAAGGCGCGTAAGTGTCTACAGAAGTGGTGCGTGGCGTTCTTGGCTCATGTGGTAGAAAAGGAGAATGATAAGAAAAAGATTCAAGACGTACCAGTAGTGAAAGAATATCCTGAAGTATTTCCTGAAGACCTACCAGGTTTGCCACCTGTGCGACCGGTAAAGTTTTTCATTGACTTAATTCCTGGAGGAACTCCTGTTGCTAAGTCTCCTTACAGGTTAGCACCTTCAAAGATGCAGGAATTGTCTAATCAGTTACAGGAGTTACTTGATAATGGGTTCATTAGACCAAGCTACTCACCTTGGGGAGCTCCGGTTCTATTGGTGAAAAAGAAAGACGGATCGTTCAGAATGTGCATAGTTACAGGGAGCTGAACAAACTAACCATCAAGAATCGGTATCCATTTCTCAGGATTGATGATCTATTTGACCAACTGCAACGAGCTCAATACTTCTCAAAGATTGACTTGCGGTCTAGATATCATCAGCTTAGAGTTCAAGATGAAGACATAAACAAGACGGCATTTCGAACCAGATACGAACATTATGAGTTCATGGTGATGCCTTTCGGATTGACCAATGCACCAGCGGTTTTTATGGACCTCATGAACTAAGTGTGCAAGCCGTACTTGGATCAGTTTGTCATTGTCTTTTTTGATGACATACTGATTTATTCGAAGAACAAAATAGAGCACGAGCAACACCTCAGAAAGATATTGGAGCTGTTGAAGGAAAAGAAACTCTATGCCAAATTCTCCAAATGTGAATTTTGGCTAAGAGAAGTTCAATTCCTGGGTCATGTAGTCAACTGCGAGGGAATTTATGTAGATCCTGCTAAGATCGAGGCGATAAAGAACTGGGATACTCCGAAGACGTTGACGGAGATACGGCCTTTTCTGGGTTTGGCAGGCTTTTACAGGAGGTTTATCTCAAACTTTTCTAAGATAGCCTTGCCACTCACCAAATTAACTCAGAAAAGTGAACCGTTTGTCTGGGAGCATAAACAAGAAGATGCTTTCCAGACCATGAAACAGAAATTATGTAATGCTCCAATTCTATCTCTTCCAGAAGGATGCGATGACTTTGTTGTTTATTGTGATGCTTCCCATCAGGGACTTGGTTGTGTATTAATGCAACGGGACAAATGTAACATCAAGTGCCAGATCGTCCGGCAAGTCCGTACGGTATTTGTACTTTCACTTTATACTGTGTGTAAATACATGTACATGAACAGTTATTGTATTAACATAATTTAAAATACAATACACAGTTGTACATATTTTTGTGTAAACTTAAATACAGTAAGTACAACATACGTTTGAAACAATAGTTGTGTGTATTTAAGTGAAAACTTAAATACAGTTAACACAACGAATCACGAGAAACAACAGTGTACAAGTAAACAACGAAAACGTATCGGTTGCGATCTTATGTCCACAGATGACAGGAAATCAGATGCCCAACAAGTCAGTACAAAAGCAATGTGAAAACAAGAAGTTAGTTGAGTCTGTCAGTGAGGAAACACCATTCAAACACAAATGCAGTGTTATTTCAGAATAACGAACTGTCATTGTGTTTGCGTGGGTGACGATTCACACAAACATATCTGTGAGTTTAGAGTTCTGAAATAATGATTGAAAAGTAGAAAAAAAAAGTCGGATAGCAAAACCATCGTCGTGTTTGTTCGGGTGACGATTCAAACGAATACGCGCGAAGGTGACGCGTTATGACGAAACGAAAACGACAAAACGACACGAACGACAATAATTTAAGAAAATAAAACATTTTAATGTTTTACAATTTTGAAACTCATCAAAATAATTTAAATAACATTCTTTTATTTATTTCATTTAAATTACGCGTAATTTTCCGGAAACGTAACGAAAACTTCTATGTAGAGGACATCAAGAGCTTCGTGTGGGTTCAAGAATCAACAAATTTCGTTGAGAAATGAAGAAGTTATGGACCTTGGAAGCTTGTTAATGATGGTTTTGTTTTTAGAGAGAGAAATAGACGGGTTTGTGGTTTTTAGAGAGAGAAAGTGCAGCAAAAATATGAGAAAACACCCTCATTAGGTGTTTAAATACTCCGGGGTGTTCGGGTTTGTTTCAGTTGCTCGGTTCGCGTTTTTTTCGCGTATCCGTAATTTTACGCGTGATTTAGTTGTAATAAACAAAAGAAAGATTATTTTTAGTATTTGATGAGTTTCAAAATTGTAAAATGTTATTTATTCTATTTTATTAAATTAAAGCCGTTCGTGTCGTGTTTCGTTTTCGTTTCATCAGATCGCGTCACCATCGTTCGTATTCGTTTGAATCGTCATTCGAACGAACACGTCGATGGTTTGGCTTTCTGACTTTTGTTTTCTACTTTCCAGTCATCATTTCAGAATGTTAAACTCACAGATATGTTTTTGTGAATCATCACCCACGCAAACACACTGTTAGTTCATTATTCTGAAACGAAACTGTAACATTGTTTGAACTGTGTTTCCTCACTGTCGGACTCAACTAAACATCATGTTTTCACCTTGTTTTCACATTGAAATGTCGGCCATCTGATTCCTGTCATCTATGGATATCAGATCGCAACCGATTTGTTCCTGTTATTCCCATGAACACTGTTGTTTGCCATGATCGGTTGTGTTAATTGTACTTAGGATTTCACTTAAATACACACAACTAATGTTTCAAATGCGTGTTGTACTTACAGTATCTAAGTTTACAAAAAAAATACGTACAACTGTTTCTTGTATTTAGAATTCTGTTAATACAAGTATTGTTTACACACATGTATTTACACATAGTCACTGTTGAAAGTACTTATACCGTACGGACTTGCCGGCCGGTTAGGTACTAGTTGTCACAGCATATTCAGAGCTTCTGGGAATCAGCTACGTTGATTACTGTGGATGATGTTTATGTGATTGAAGCTAATGTGTTGGGACAAGCAATAAGGATAAATGAAGCTGTTATTAGGAGAGTGTTGCAGTTCGGTAGAAGAAACTTAGGGAATGACTTTGATTCCTAGAAGGCGTATTAAAGGATATTTCATGAAGATCAAATACTTTGGGGTGTATAGTGAGTATTCCATAAAGAAAGGAAAGTTCCCTTTACAGTACAAGTTTTTAGCTCATGTACTTCTTCATTATATAAGTATGAGAAAAGGCACTTTTGATGAGCTGTGGGATTTGATGAGATATGCCATGGTGGCTTTGATTCTAGACAAGCCATTCAACTTTTCTGCAAGGATCTTCAGATATCTGTCTGACAACATTACCAAGGCAAAAGATAGATTCTTTATGTATCCAAGATTTATTCAGATGTTGATTGATGAGAGATTTCCTGAACATAATTTACCAAGGCCTGCATCTGATATACTCAAGTTAAAGCAAATGACTGATTCAAGTCTAGGACAAGTGAACATTTATGAGAAGAGTAATGATGTGATTCTTACAAAAGATTTGATTTGTCATTGTACTAGAGCTAATTATGTTGCTCCATTGGATGATGCATGGAGGCATGATGATTCAAACTCAGATAGTGAACAAATGGATGATGATGATCAATAACCACCACCTCCTCTTCAGGATCCACAAGTTAGACAGACTCATGCTTAATCTTCTCAATCTCATCAACAAGCACAAGAACCAAAACAAGAAACCCCAAATGTAACTCATAATATATTTGTTCCTCTTCAAGTCATCTATCCTAATCAACCTAATGTTCAAGTACAAGCAGAAGCTACTGTTTCATCTCCACATGTTGAGGCTAAAAATGTTGATGTTGAAGTGGAAAAAGAATCCACTGAATCTGAAATGGAAACTGTTCAAGATGGAAATAGAATGGTGAGGAGGTTGAAGAGAAAGCCGATGCAACAACAAAAGAACTTGGAAGAAAGAGAAGAAATAAATTATCCTAATTTTGTAGTTGATGAACCAGAGACATCAAGGCCAACGAAGACGAAGAAGATGGCTAATGTGCATAAGAGAAAGAAGTCACGAACTTCAAGAATTATTGTTTCTTCTCCTGTGATTACATCTTCTGCACCTGTATCTGTTTCTGTATCTATTCCTGTGTGTGTTGATGTATCTCTTCCAAAGGCTAATATTTCTACATCTCAAGTTCATGTGTACGCTGAAACTTCTATGCCTAGTTTTGATCATGTAAATGTTGCATCATTCATGCCTTCATTTGTGAATGCTACAACAGTTACAACATCATTTCAAGAAGCTTCTACTTCCAGAGTTGATTTTATGTTTGAGGGTTTGGATGATCTGAACTTAAACTTCTCTTTGGATTATGATGATTCTGAATTGAGAAGGAGGATTTCTATTCTATCACAAGAATTTGATAAATACAAGAAGCAAAAGGAGAAAGCTAAGACTGAAAAACAACCTTCTTCAAGTCAAATTGAATTGGAATTGATGAGAAGTCATATTAATCAATTACAGAAGTGGAGAGAAGAAGATTTACAAGACAAAAAGATGATGAATGAAAGGATTGTGTCTTTGGAAAAGTTGACCAAAGAATAGAATGTTAAGATTGTTGATTTAAAGAAAGAGAATCAAATGTTGCAGCAAAGGATTAATGAGATTCAAGACAAAGTTGTTCATTCTGAGAATCAAGATGTAGATACTGAAAGAGGTCATGTTTTTGAAGGTGCTAATATTGATCCTGTTTATGTAAACATTGATGATGAAGAGGAGGAAGAAAAGGTTGATTATGAAGATTCTGACTTTGATGAGCATCCAGGATTTAATGCTTTTTATGATGATGGTGAAGATGATGATGGTGATGTAACTGGATTTGGAAGTTCAATTGGATTGAATTCCATAACTGGAGCGATAGTGCTTTACAAACCATCAGAAATATCTTTTGATGCAAATCCAGTTTCTCCTGACAAAGCCAAAGATAGTGAAGATATGGAGATAGAAGATCTCACAGAATTTGAGTATCCAAAGTCTGTGATTGATTATTCATCACCAACATTTGAGGAATTATTCAAACTATCTGGAGATGGAGAATTTATGAGAATGTTTGGTTAGGTTAATCAGGTTAGAGAATTAGAAGAAGGGGAGATTGAAGATGAAAATAATAAATACGATATTGCTGATTTGTTTGGAGTTAAAGTAAATGATATACAAAATGCAAATACTTCTGGAAAGATGATAGTTGGTGAACCAAATCATTCATTTGAAGTTGAGCATGATGAATATGTTGATGAAAATTTGTATAATCTGCAGACTTTGAAGAAAATTTTTGATATTGAAGTTAATAGAAGAGTTCCAAGCACAAAAAGTGATACTTTGAAGATTAAAACACATATGGATATGTGGAGAGAAAGTCAAGAAGATCAATCATGCAGATGATTGATGTATTTGATGAATTAGTTCAAGAAGATCAATCAAGAAAATTTTCATGGTTCAAGATTAGATCTAAACCCAAGATGCAGGGAAGAATTGTGAGTTATGGATATTTTCATAACATTCCAGGAATTTTGAAGAATAGAGGATGTTATGTAGTGAAAAGAACATATGGATGTCAATACTTTGGAAAAGCATATGATCTTATGTCTTTACCTTCTTTTGAGTGCATGCAGTTGTCAAGATTGAGAATGGTAAAGCCTATTCAGAATGAACACGATGAAAGATTTGAAAAGTTGTTGAAGAAGGAAGCCAAGATAGGATGGAATTGGTTGGTTCCTCAATTTTCAGTGCTAAAGCATAACTCTTATGTTTATCCAAAGCCAAAGGTTTACTCTAGACCAAGATTGAGAAAGATAGAACAAAATTGGCATTCTTATTTCAAATTTTGGTTCTATGATAAAAGATCTTCTGAAACATTTATTTTGTTAAAAGAAAATGAGAAGTGGAGGGTTATAAGATTTCTTGAACCTGTTTGGTTGGTTAACAGTTCAAAACAAGACATTGATCTACTCAATGAGCTGAAATTTATGCAAGTGAAGGATTTCATGATGTTGGTGTGAGTTATAAAGACATGGCTTTACAATTTCAAACTATAGCAAGGATGTGCTACACTTTAGGAATTCATTCTGGATGCAACTAGGAAGATGTGAATTATTTGTATATTGAGTTAATGGCATTGCAGAAAAAGATTGATGATAGAGATGCAAAGATTGAAGCTGAACGTTTGTCAAAGATTCCAAAGTCAGTGGTTATTCGTGCTGAAGACAATGTTTGTCAAGATCAATCATCAAGGGGATTTTGTTATGTCATTTTGTAATAGTTTGCTTTCAAAAGTTTGTAATTTAAGTTAGGTTTTTGCTAGGTTCGTGTCACACCCCCAAATTTCAACTAACGGAATCATACCGTTTGGGACGTGAGAAACCAGGATCTCAGATCATTAGACATAACGAAGACCTCTATATGATTTTCAAAACATACATTGGTCTAAAACTGTAATATCAAAGTTCTACGTTGCGTAAGCGTTTTTAAAACAAAAACAACCATGACAGTTTGAAAACTGAAAATTACAAAGCAAAGTTTCAAATGTTCAAATCCAAATAACAGAATCTAAAATATGCATGCGACTCGATCTCCTAGTCCATGCTTGCTTGCTTGTATACCTTAGCGTCCTGAGAAAACATGTAAATCAAGTCAACACAAAGGTTGGTGCATTACACAGGTTTAAGCATTCACAAATGTTTGAAACAACAATTTGAATATAGTGTTTGCAGATAACATAATCACACATGCATAGTCATGATAGCTAGTCATTTATACTATTTACATAAGTGGTCGACACCGAAGCTGACTGTTGCATGCTATCGCATGTTTTGCCTTGCCACTATTGTCTAGCACAAACAATAGTAATTTGAATTGGCTAGTCAAACACTTGCGTAGATCCCATCTACCAAGTGAGGTTTGTCAAACCTAATAGATCTATTTCCAACTACCACGCTTTGCACCACGGCAAACTAAACGGTTCGAAATGTAAGGACTTGTAATGCTATGTTTGCACTTAATGTAAACAGCTAACTCATGCAAGTGATATGTGTATCTAAAAGTGTTTGTTGCACATGTTTTCTCCCCCAAAACAGTTAAAATAAGAAAGGGGCCGTGTACACACCTTTGATTGTAGCAGAATGGTCAAACACACTTGAACTCGTGTAGATAATCCTCTACGAAGAATCTGTGATTAAACAATAACTTAGTGTTATTCGGGTCGTCGTTTTGTGCTTGAAATCACATACGTGTCAACACACGTATGTTAGAGTCTTAGAAATGTACATACGAATGTACGCGTAACTTTGAAATCGTTTAATAAAATATATCATCTTTTATGATTTTATTTAAACAAGCGTAATTATACGCGATTTCGTTATCGGGTTAAAAACATAAATTTTATCATTTCAATGTGTTCGTATTCCCGTTACGGTTCCAACGCAACTCGAACGGGTTAAATCGGAGTTCAAACGAAGAAGTTATGATTTAAAACCTAAAATTACTTTTAAAACCCAAAAAAATGTTGAGGGCCGGGCTCGAACCCGAGACCTACAACCCAACACACACATATTCTACCACCTCAACTGCTTCACATTTCATTAACAAGGTTCTGTTTAACTTGTTTTAACCACAACTGATCGGGTTCCCCTTTCCTTCTTTAAACCGAACTACATCACACCCAATTGACCCCAATTCGAATCCTGATCGAACCTAAACCCATGGGGTTTTGTTTCTGAGATCCAATTGACCCTATAAATGGTTTCAGTTTAAAAAATCATTCAATATAACCCGATCTATTTGGGTTTACCCATGTCAAACTCAAGTTCTAATACCCTTATATCGACTGGATAGAATTCGTTAATATTAATCTGCAAAATCATAGGGTTTTTAATAAAACAATGATTTCGAAACTATCTGTGTTCTTAATTTTACTATTGATCTCGTTTGAATCAAAAACCCTTAACTCGTTTATGTTAAAGAACCCTAACAATCGAATTCATGAAATTCGTTGTTGTTAGATGTAATTAACATAGGGTTATCCTTCCTAGGGGCTTACTGAAACTAACTGTAGCACTTAATTTCATTTTCGAATTCATTCCATTCAAAATCCCCTAAACAACTTTAATGATGAACCCTAGAACCCTAATTCCATCAATCCGCTGTTGTTTGATCAAACTAACTTAGGGATTTCGTTCTATGGAACATCACGAAACTACTAGTATGATCTAATTTGATTCAAATTCACGTTTGCTAAGAATCCCCCAATTCGGTTCTAAGTATGAACCCTAGAACTAGAAATCAATAAATTTGATGCTTATAAACGAAATAATCATAGGGATTAGCTTAGTCGAAACCTTCTGAGACTTCCTATGTATATCAATTTGAATATCAAACATATTTCAACCGTTTTCCCCAAAACCATTTTTTTAGATGAACACTAGAATTTGAGATGATCCAAATCGATACAATTAGGTAAAGTTATCCTAGAACATTCTTTAAACAGGTGATTTAGAATGTGTAGGTGATAATTATTACCCGGATTGATCTTGAATCGTAGTGGATCGACTTGTAGGTGTTCTTCGGCTGTTTCTCGGATCAATCCTTCAATCCGTAGTTCTTTGCCCGAATTCTCGTATGCCGCAGACTCTAATGTTGCCGAATGAGTGTTAGAAAGCTTCAATTGTGCGCATTATGATCATAATTATATGAATTCGATGAATAAAGCTACGGTTTCAAGTTTGTGACCGTTTTAAGAATCAATTCGATGATTGAAGAGTCTCATAACGCATATCAGATGTTAATCACCATCAATGTGAGTTAAGGGAGTGTTGAATTCGTTTGCTAACCATGGTTTAATGCGAATTTTGATTTACAAGCCATATACCCGAATTTTTGACTTGTAAAAGTCAAAATTGATAACTATAACCTTTTCCAAGGTCAATTCTTGTAATTAAATCATTTTAGGGTTGATTTTTGTTTAATACAAACCCTTACAATTTGATTTTGTGACATTTCATAACATTTCTATTAATGTTCGGTTAACGGGGTTAACCGCGAATTGCCGGATTGTCACATCATCTACTCGTTGAAGGAATTTTCGTCCCGAAAATTGTTAAGTGTTAGGAGTAGTTAGGAAACTATTTGCGAGTTTAAATTGTACGTGTTAGTGTGGTGTCTGATCATTTTGCGTGCTTGTGTGTACTTACACACAAAACCCAATGTTTGCAACATCACAACTCAGTGTGATCGTTCTATGTAACTGTTTGCGTGTACACCAGTTAGTTCACCTAACTGTGACTGTTTGTGTTTGATCATACTGTGCTGTGTAACCTCGCACATAGTGAGTGTTTGTAACTGTTTGTACTATGCAACCTCGTACATAGTAAAATGTGTGTAACTAATCATGTATGTACTACCATAACACGTAACATATGAAATGTAGCACATAAAATGTAATGTAGCACAAATATTTGTAACAAAACCAATTGAATAAAGTGTTTGTGCTTACAGTTTGAAATCTGAAAGGTTGATGTGTGAAGCATCACGTCATCCCCTTGTTGAAGGAAATTTCGTCCCGAAATTTAACGTGCGTTCTCATTGTTTGTTGCTGTTGTTTTGAACAGATGAGGATACTTCTTCATCATTTGATATTCTCGTTCCCATGTGAATTCAGGACCACGTCTTGAATTCCACCGAACTTTGACTATCGGAATTTTGCTTTGTTTGAGCTGTTTGACCTCTCGGTCCATGATTTCAGCTGGTTCTTCAATAAATCGTAACTGTTCATCCACTTGTATTTCTTCCAATGGTACAATCAATGTCTCATCAGAAAGACATTTCTTTAAGTTCGATACGTGAAAGACATCATGAACTCCACTGAGTTCATCCGGTAGTTTGAGTTGATACGCAACCGGACCAATCCTTTTCAGGATCTTAAAAGGTCCTACGTAATGTGGACTAAGCTTCCCGCGTTTGCCAAATCGTATCACACCTTTCCAAGGTGATACCTTTAGAAGAACTCGGTCTCCTACTTGAAATTCCAATGGCTTTCGACGTTTGTCAGCGTAACTATTTTGTCGATCCCGGGCCGCTGCCATACTGTTCTGGATTTGAACTATCTTCTCTGTTGTTTCATGCACTAGTTCAGGACCTGTAATCTGACTGTCACCAATTTCAGCCCAGCAAACCGGTGAACGACATTTGCGACCATGCAAAGCTTCAAACGATGCTGCCTGAATACTTGTATGATAACTGTTGTTGTAAGAGAATTCCACTAACGGTAAGTGGTTTTCCCAGCTATCACCAAAGTCAATTACACAAGCTCGTAACATATCCTCGAGCGTTTGAATCGTACGTTCACTTTGACCGTCGGTCTGTGGATGATATGAAGTACTCATATCCAAACGAGTTCCCAAAGACTTATGGAGAGATTTCCAAACGTTTGAAGTGAATCGGGCATCCCGATCTGATATGATGAAAATTGGCACGCCATGCCGTGCTACCACTTCCTTTATGTAAATACGAGTCAGTTTCTCCATCTTGTCGGTTTCCTTCATTGCTAAGAAATGTGCAGATTTCGTTAATCGATCGACAATTACCCATATCGTATCACAACCACTCGGTGTACGGGGTAACTTAGTAATGAAGTCCATCGAAATCTGTTCCCATTTCCACATCGGTATTTCTGGTTGTTGCAGCAAACCAGATGGTTTCTGATATTCAACTTTGACTTTTGAACAAGTCAAACATTTGCTAACGTATCTAGCAATGTCGGCTTTCATGTGAGGCCACCAATACAGTGCCTTCAAGTCATGATACATCTTGTCTGATCCCAAATGAACTGAATATCTGGACTTGTGCGCTTCATCCATCACGAGTTCTCTCAAACCTCCATACAAAGGTATCCACAGTTGGTTAATGAAATAACGAATTCCATCAAGCTTGACATCCAATTGTGTTTCCATCCCCCGTAAGGATTTATGTACCAAATTATCCTTTTCCAAGGCTCCCAGCTGAGCACTGCGTACCTTGTCAGGTAAGTCAGTATCTATCGTCATCATAAGTGCACGAACCAGTCTTGTTGATGTGTCTTTTCTGCTTAAAGCATCAGTTACCACATTAGCTTTTCCCGGGTGATACTTTGCATTCGTAGTCGTTCAACAACTTGACCCACCGTCGCTGTCTCATATTAAGCTCCTTCTGATCCAAGATATGTTGCAAACTCTTATGATCAGTGTAAATGGTACACTTGGTTCCATATAAGTAATGCCTCCAAATTTTCAAAGTAAAAACCACTACTCCTAACTCCAAGTCATGAGTAGTGTAATTCTTTTTGTGTGGTCGTAGTTGCCTTGAAGCATAAGCAATCACTTTATCACGTTGCATCAACACACATCCCAAACCCTGTTTAGATGCATCACAATACACCACAAAGTCTTTCGTCCCTTCCGGTAAGGACAGAATCGGTGCACTGCAGAGTTTCTGTTTCAATAACTGGAATGCAACTTCTTGTTTATCCGTCCAGTTATAATTCGTTCCTTTGTGCGTAAGAGCTGTAAGTGGTTGAGCGATCTTTGAGAAACCCTCAATAAATCGTCGGTAATAACCCGCCAAACCAAGGAATTGTCGTACCACGGTAGGGGTCTTTGGTGCTTCCCAATTCTTAATCGCTTCAATCTTTGCTGGTGTGACAATCCGACTTTTCGAGTTAACCTCGTTAACCCTCGTAGGCCCAATAAGGTCAAAGAAGGCCAACAAGGCCAAGGAAGGCCCAGGAAGGCCCAATAGGACATGGAAGGCCCAGTAAGGTCAAGGAAGGCTTAACAAAACCTAGTAGGCCCAATAAGATCAAGTTAGGCCCAATGAAAACAAGGAAGGTCCACTAAGGCCCAAGTAGGCCAAATAAGGCCAAAGTAGGCCCAATAAGGCCAAGGTAGGCCCAATGAGTCCAGGATAGGCTCAGTTGTATTTAGGAGGCCCAATTGGATTAATCAAGCCCAACAATGTTCCAAGTGGTCACTTAGTGACAATCCGGCAATTCGCGGGTAACCAGAAATTAGCAGATACAATACGAAAGTTAACAGAAACAACTTAAAGGGTTTATACCACACAAAGTAAAGTTGTTATCATCAAAAATACAAGAGAATATATTGCAATTATGTAAAAACCTTAATTTTGACTTCCAAAGTCAAAATTCGTATGGTTTAGCACTTGAAAGATCGAATTTCACATCTCTTTCAAATTAAAACCGAAATTTATTACTCCTAATCATAGTATTAATGATTATTAACATTTGTTATCAGTTACATCGTTCATGAACTGTCGAATTAAACCCAAATTGATTTCAAAAGTCGAAACCGACAAGTGAAGTTATGGTACACCAATAATTCGACTTTAACAAATCAAATTGGGCATTCATATCTCTTAGTCGGCACTTTTAGCACGCTGTGCACATGAGAATTGGAATCAACAACATCGAGACTGAAGAAATTGAGTTGAGGAGCGACCGAACCTCAAATTTATAGACGTTCTATATCAATTCGATTATATTTCACAAAATTGAGCATCCACACACTTGAGTCGGCATTATTAGAAGCATCTTCAAGCAGAAATTTGATCCCAACAGTTCCAGATAGAGGATTCGATCTCGGGGTGGCCGAAGTTAGGGCTTGTAATTGAACTACAACGATTCTACATCAAAACAGGTAATAAATCGTTCCTACACCACCTAAAACAACCGATTAAGCATAACCCTATGTTAATTTCGGGTTCTAACTTCGAATTTCACAAGTTCGATTGCTAGGGTTTATCTTTGAAACCGGTTTGGGGGTTTATGTATAAACGAGTTTAAGAATCAAATTAAATCTGCTTAGTAGTTTCATAAGGGTCCGAATAAGCTAAACCATGTACCAATTTTATTGTGTTACAATGATTTGAGGGATTTCGATCATAGGGTTCATAAGAAGAAACCGAAATTGGGGATTTCGATGCTAGCGCATTTGATATTCAAATTAAATCCAACAGAAGGTTTCGAAACATCTTGATTAAAGAAAACCCTATCATTTTGTATATCAACACAATCGAATTTAGCAAGTTTGAATCATGAGTTAGATACCCACGTTCGAAACCGATTATATCACAAATAAGGGTTCTAAATTGATGATTTGATCGAATTATAACTGTAGTGGGACTCGTTTGGATCTTTACAGCCAAAGCCCTATGTTCTAGGGGTCGATCGGATTTGAATTTCGGGTCAATTGGGTTATAATAGGGTTCGGTCAAAGTAAACTCAAGGGAACCAACTGAAATGGAATTAAAAGGATTAATTCTGATGAACTATTGCGAAATCTGATCCAGATGAACTGGTTTGGGTTTAGGTTACTAATCCAAGAGGTCTAGGGTTCGAACCCTGCCTCTATTGGGTTTTGAAATTAAAAACCATTTTGGTTTTTAACCATTAACTCATTCGTTTTAACTCCGATTCGACTCGTTCGAATTGCGTTAGAACCAGAATTCTATCCTGAACACATTTGAATAATAAAATTTATATTTTATCACGAAAACGAAATCGCGTATAATTACGTTTAATTAAATAAAATCGTATGTGATTTTATTTAAACGATTTCAAAGGCACGTGTATTTATGTATGCACATTCTTAACACTTTAACATACGTGTGTTGATACGTATGTGATTTCAAGCACAAAACGATTATTCGAATAACACTAGGTTATTGTTTAAACACAGATTCTTCGTAAGAGGATTTCTTACACGAGCTTTTAGTGTGTGATCATTCTGCTATTATCAAAGGTGCGTACACGGCCCCTTTCTTATTTTAACTGTTTTGGGGGAGAAAATGTGCAACAAACGCTTTTAGATACATATCACTTGCATGAGTTAGCTGTTTACATTAAGTGCAAACATAGCATTACAAAGCCTTCTCTTTCGAACCGTTTAATTTGCCGTAGCGCAAAGCGTGGTAGTTGAAGATAGATCTATTGGGTTTGACAAACCTCACCTGGTAGATGGGATCTACGCAGGTGTTTGACTGACCAAACACACACACATTGCTATTGTTCGTGCTAGACAATAGTGTTAAGGCAAAAACATGCTATAGCATGGCAACTCGTCAGCTTCGGTGTCGACCACTTGTGTAAATAGTTATATGACTAGCTATCATGACTGTGCATGTGTGATTATGTTATCTACAAACTTGATATTCAAACTGCTGTTTTGAACATTGTGAATGATTAAAACCTGTGTTATGCACCAACCTTTGTGTTGACTTGATTTACATGTTTTCTCAGGACACTAGGGCACAAGCAAGGACAAGCAGGGACTAGGATGTTGAGTCTCATGCATACAGTTTATATTGATTGTTGATTTACAACATTGAACATTGTAATTATGGTTTTACTACTGTTACACTTTGTTAATAAATTTCAAATGCTTCCGCAAAAGTTAAACTCTGATTTTACAAATTAAGACTGAATTATGTTTAAAAGCATATAGAGGTCTTTCGTTATGTCTAATGATCTGAGATCCTGGTTTGTCACGTTCCCAAACGGTGTGATTCCGTTAGTTGAAATTGGGGGTGTGACAGATTGGTATCAGAGACATTGGTTATAGCGATCTAGGTTTGCATTTGTAGACTTAGACTATAACTGTTAGACATTAGACACACTTGCTTACACGATAGTTTGCATAGAAATTACATATGGTATTATGTAACGAATATGACATCATCATCCACACCTACTAGTAACATAGAACATTAAGTTGCATCATCACTAGCATCCAGGAAGAGGCGACCTGAGCCAACGGATGACACGGTTCACTACGATGAGGAGGTACACAAACAACCGAGGGAGAACGGCCAGTATTGGCAGTGGATCCCAAATCCCATTCGCAGTTGGATGCGTGAGGAGTGAGTACTTCCGCCACCTACTCCTGGCATTGTCACTAGCAATTGGACATTACCTACTCTAAGGTACTCACCAGAGCAAGTATTTGCAGCTTTTGTTGCTCGTATGAATCGGGAGATTCAGAACATGCGAGAGGGAGCTGGATAGATCACTAGAGGGATGAATTAGGCTCCATGATTCACAAAAATCAAGTCAAGAGATGAAATAGGCTCTATGATTCACTAAAACAAGTCAAGGGATGGAATAGGCCCTGTGACTCACTAAAATCAAGTCAAGAGATGAAATAGACTCTGTGACTCACTAGAACAAGTCAAGGGATGGAATAGGCCCTGTGACTCACTAAGACAAGTCAAAGAATGAAATAGGATCTGCGACTCACTAAAACAAGTCAAGGGATGAAATAGACCCTACGGCTCACTTGAACAAGTCAGGGGATGAAATAGGCCCTGTGGCTCACTCAACGAGTCAGCGGATGAAATAAACCCAATGACTCAAACAATACCATTCCTTAGTTTGGGACTATATCTACTAGTTCCACTAAACTTCTAATTTTGACAAATGATCCATCACTCGTTACAACACTGACGACATGTAATAAGGTTGTGCTTCAGCCTTGATAGGAAAACATCAATTTCCATTCTAACTCCTCAACAACATTCTTGTAACTCTTGGTATTTCTATATATACGGTTTACAAGAACCACATTCTGAACTCATCAACTGTAAGATGAGGATTCAAACCTAACGTTTTGGTACACTTGAAGTGCCACCAAGCAGACACTGTCACTCGAGTTAAGAAGAACTAGAGTGATTGTGCGGGAAAGATTTCCGTTACCGATGCATAAGTAAAGGCAAATTACATTATTTGAAGACCTTGATGACCTCAATTTTGAGTCAACTATCAACTTGGGAACTTATGGGAGATACAATGACTGTAAGGTGGTCAACTCCAAACAACTACGTTAACACGCACAATGAGTGTCTCGACATCAGGCTACATAAGAAAAACACACTCAAGCCGAATAACTATTCTTGAAGGATCTATACTAGACCCTATATTAGCATTCAACTCAAGTAACTATCTCTAAGTATTTCTTTTGGATAGACTATCCAATCATACATCATGTGACTATTGTCTGAATCTTGATGTCCTGAATAAACTCTGAATTCCACAAAAACCAAATAGCTCAAGGTAGGAGGAACTAGAATCCTTATGTAAGGTAAATTGACGATCATGGTGCGCAACGTAATCGTGAATTTACAGGTACGCATGAATTCTAGGAAATTCTATTGTGAGTCTATTTTCGAAACACATACCTATAATATTCATTTATTTTTCATTCTAGTAGTTGAAACGAATTCCGTTAACATATCGAGATTCGAACATAACATTCATCAAATTTCCAGCCATAGTTCTGGTTACTCTGTGTTTGAGAAACACTCATAGTGAGATTTTGCACTTCAATTGGATAACTTCAAATGTATGTCAAAACATCTACTTGCGAACATCTGTAAAGATTCACTATCAAACGAAGAATGAAATTTGATTTCATGTGTCTACTGAGCAGAGTTCTCAATGACCACAACAACAACAAGAAACACTCAAAGGATGCTTTGGATGCAAGAAGCCAGGGCATTCCAATTGAACCGCACTGGTAGTAACAACAAGAGAAACGAAAACAATGGACTGAGGGGACAAGCCTTCATGATCATAGGAAGCATAGAGAGAAAGCTCGACCTCATTGCAAGTACATATGTGATAAACAAATGTTATGATCTGTGTTGTTGGATACTGGAACATAAATGAGCTTTAGATCTAATGAATTTGGTGGAATAATTGCCATAACCTTAACACCATTAGAGGTGGAATACAATGTAGAACTAGCTGATGGCAAGTTAATCATAGTAGAACATATTCTCAAAGACTGTGTCCTAGACTTGATGGGTCAAATACTGGACATAGACCTTATGCCTATCGCATTAGGCAATTTTGATGTAGTCATAGGCATGGACTGGTTGTTCAAACACCAGGCTGAAACAGTAGGATATCAAAGGATCGTTCGTATACCGCTTTCATATGGAGAGACACTGTATGTACAAGGTGAGAAGAGCAGTACGCCACTGCGTCTCATATCTTGTGTGAAAGCACACAAATGTCTGCGTAAAGGTCATACGGTAGTTATAACACTTATAACTGAGAAGCCGGTAGTTGAGAAGAAGATAGAAGACATTCCAATAGTTTGGGAATTTCCTGAAGTATTTCCAGAAGACCTACCGGGATTACCGCCTATCAAACAGGTGGAATTCCGAATCGACCTTACACAAAACGCAACACACCGATAACTAGGGCTCCTTATTGACTTGTATCATTTGAAATGCAAGAGTTGTTGGATAAGGGTTTCATACGACCTAGTTTTTCACCGTGGGGAGCTCCAGTTTTGTTTGTGAAGAAGAAGGACGGGACTTTTCGTATGTGTATCGATTACCGGGAATTGAATAAGGTTACTATCAAGAACCGGTATCGTTACCCAGGATGACGATCGTTAGTCTAGCTAGTTCGAGGTTCGAGTTACTACTCGAAGATTGATCTCAGGTCAGGTTATCATCAACTAAGAGTTCAGGAGGAGGATATTCCGAAGACAGCATTCAGGACACGCTATGGCCATTATGAGTTCTTGGTCATGCCATTTGGGTTGACAAACGCTCCAGCTGTATTCATGGATCTCATGAATCGTGTTTGTAAACCTTATCTAGATAAGTTTGTCATTGTTTTCATCGATGACATTCTCATCTATTCAAATCTAAGGAGGAACACGCTGAACATCTTCGACTATTATTGGAATTATTGAAACAAGAACAACTGTACGCTAAGTTCTCGAAATGTGATTTCTGGATGCGAGAGTACAGTTCTTGGGTCATATAGTTATCATAAAGCATACATGTTGATCCACGAAGCAGAAGTTGAAACGATTAATAATTGGTTTAATAGTCGCCAAAGACTCCTACCACAACCACAATTTATTTGTTTGGATTTATTATGTATAAACGTATGTGAGGCTTTATAGAACAAAACACACGAATGTCGTTATGTGAATGCTAAATCGAAGGATTATTCGTATGGTATATCTGTATGAATAAATCTGGAAGTTTAATGTTCTGAATGATATTCGATAACTAAAAAACAAGATTGAAGAGTATCGTTATCGTCGTGTTCGTACGTGTGACGATTCGAACGAATACGCGCGATGACTGTACAATTCAGTTTAAACAGTAAATTAATATTTTGAAAAGATTGAAAATTTAAAAAGATATTAGTTAATTTATTAGGAATCACAATTAAAAAATAAAACCATAAATCCTATTTTATAAACCATGTCGTTTCATCGCGAAAACCGTCTGAAACGGGTATTTTACGCGAAACCGAACGAGACCGAACAAACCGGGTAGGTTGAAACATTTATTATGGCAATTAAATGCCATAACTAACTACCCACCTCACCCCTCTCTCTACTCGTCACTCTCTCTCTCTTACCTTCTCTCAAGAACTCAACTTCTCACTAAGATTTGGAGCTCATTTCTAGTCGGATTCAAGCATAGTTGGTGTCAAAACGACCATCACGCGACGTAGATCAAGGAAGTACAAGTTGTTTAGGCTGCCCACCATAGATTCGACGTAAATCTTTGCTTTATTTTCGATTTTTAAGAGGTTCACGAGATCTTGTAGTTTTGTTTTGATAATCGGTTTTAAACGATTAATAATTGTGAGATAAGATATGGTTAACAACTAGAAAACACTCCAGATCGATTTGCAACATGTCAGACCGATGAGGGGAAAGTTGCAGAAGGTTCGTGACCTGAAGACTGATCGGCCGAACCTTCTTCCAAAGGAGATGAAGGCCGAACCAGGGACGAACCCTTGCCACGAACCTGGTGGCCTCCTACACCGAACCTGTGCCTCTGGCTCACAAACCCTGGGCACCTGCAACTTTGTAGGCGAACCCTTAAAGTTGCGAAACCTCTCTTCCTTGGACGAAACTAGGGGTGGCGAACCCTAGGATTCACGAACTAATTTTGTCGAACCAGATAGGGACCGAACCCTAGCCGAACCTTCCATGGTTTGGGCAAACTTTCGGCTAACGAAGCACGAAGCAGCGAACCCAGGACCGAACCTGGAAGTCTCCTCCTTAGCCGAACCTCTTTGAGAACCACGAACCAAACACGGTCGAACCTGTTTAAACTCAGCCGAACCTTAGGGAATTAGCAAGAAGGTTCGCTGCCTTGTGAGTAATTAAACTCCAAACTATAAAAACCTTTAACTTCTCTCACGTGCATGGAACCAGGTGTGTAGGTGAGTGCATGAGGAGTTACCTAAGTCCTAGGATGAGAAATTTAATCATAGAACTTCATGCAAAGTATCCAATGCATGAGTATAGGTGCATGCATAAGATAAATCATGAGTGTGCATGGGAATGATAGAGAACATACAATTACATGCAACCTTACTTTTAGTGTACACTAAGGAAATATGGGTTGATAGCATATAATTAATGGGCTAGAAATAACTGGGTCTATGAATTGAAGTCATGTAATAACAAAAGACACGAACTAACGGTGAGTGTTAATTTAAATTCTAACACTAACCTAGTAAAAGTCTTAACATGTGCAATTAACCTAGATGGTTAGTCTTCTACGTCATACTATTTCAAGAAAAACTTGATTGATGACCAATATGGTATCAAAGATCATTACTGGGCCTAATGGGCCCAATGGGTGTAATTAAAGCCCATCATACGATAAATGTTAATTTGAGATAAATTAGTGATATTTTGATAAAAATAAATAGTATTTAAATTTTGTTAAGATAAATTAAACTAAATGACTTTCTGAATTAATGTATATCTTAAAATGGGCTTTACTAAAAAGTGCTAATCAAGACTTATAGTTAACTGTGAGGATACGGATATAAAGGGGTATCTAAGTTAAACTAGAAGATTAAGTCTTAGAAGCACATTAGTAGTTTAGAACACTTCGTTACACACACCGAGACCAAGCTTTAGATACTACGACTAATACGCATACTTATAGTATTCGAATTCTTTTAAAACAACTCAGGAACTGAAGAAACCTAAGCTACAAGAACGAGCGCTCATTTTGTGATATATCAGTTACATAACAACACAGGTGAGTTCATTGCCCCTTTTCTAACATTTTGTTTTAAAACGCGGGGCTGAGAAGCATGCGTAAACTGTTTTATTCAATTTGTTTACTTAAATGCTTTTAAATTATATATGTGTTACATGTATGAATGATATCATAGATTATGTCTAGGTAAATTTATGCAGATTTTACTAAACTTATCTACTTATGATTTAAGTGGATAATTGAGTTAAACTAAACATTTCAACGAATCAAACAAAACAATTTTGACAAAAAAAGTGTGGGATTTCAACTAATCAAACGAAACTATTTTGACGAAACAAGTGTGTGAGTTCAACGAATCAAACGAAACTACTTCTACGAAACTAATATTCGATGTTCAACGAACCAAGTGTTTGATGAGCAACGAATCAAGAGTACATTTGATCAACAGATCTAGTATTCAATGATCAACGAATCAAGTATATCTAGTAACAAAACCAGACGAATCAATAAACCATTTTCAGGGAAGTATGAGAAATATCAAAGATAACATATGCTAACAAAACAAAACGAATCAAGTACGAAACAAAAACCCTACATTTCAAGAAGTCCTCGCTATCGTTTGATTTGTAGGTCGTATGTTTGATGATATTTACAGAATCCCCTAACTACTAAGTACCTTGATTGACAGACTAGTCTACTCGAGTTGACCAAGGCCAAATCATTAGAACTTTGATTTTATTAAATGTTTATTTATTATTTTAACTAAGCATTTATAATTGTTTCTACGATTGCTGTGGTTGATCATATTGGTATGATAAACTTATGGAATCAATAGGGATTTCAAAGGATTGTAATTACAAGGACAAAGAACTGAAGAACTTGTTGGTTTAGGGATAGAGGTAAAAATGCTAAATTATCATTAACAATAGTGTCAAATGCGGATTAGTATGTGGTGGGATGTTGACTGGGCGGACGGTAAGTTCGACCCTACATATGCCCTATATATAAGCATACCGATTCGGATATTACATGTGGAGTTAATGAGGTTAAGGTTTTTACCGAAGGAGGTTTACAAATCATTTTCAAATTTTAAACTATATGAACTCACCAACCTTATGTTGACTTTGTTTTTGCATGACTTCTCAGGTGATGAACAGGTCAATTAAGAGGCTTATGCTTTTGGACTAGGACTTCAGATAGAAGACTTAGTATTTTTGGACCTGCATATTTTTGGAACATCATTATACAATTGTTTTATATATCTTGTGCAGTTACAAGATAGATATCTTATGATGTTTATGATAGATTTAAATTGTTAAATTGTGAACGATACGAATGTAATTTAACTTTGTAATTCTATTCTATTTAGCATTTCTCGTTTATATCATGTGTAATGTAAACAATCTGATCACTTTGAATATCACTCACGATATCGCACCCCAGGAACCTTCCGCCCGACGGGGACTCTGATCCAACCCCGCCGGCTCGGGGTGTGACAGATTGGTATCAGAGCCATGGTTATAGAGAAATATAGGTCACTTATTTAAACGGTCTATCCTAGACTATAACCTAGGGACCCTGCATGTAGAGAACATAGGACTTAAGACTTATTTGCATATTGTCTTATGTGTTCGATCATTGCACTAACTGATAGCTTTAATGGTTATGATCAGAATGCCGTCGAGAAGACAAGCTCCCTCGATACCACCTCAAGATTTGGCTCCACACTCCTCAACACCATCACCAGGTGACTCACCACCGCCACTTCCTCCTCCTCCTCCTACACCTCCCCACACTACACTGGTAGGCCCGAGCACAACTTCTATGCTGGATCCTGCTACTATCGCCTTGGTGACCCTGCTGAGCAGCCAAATGACAAATCAAATGAAGGAGGCAATATCGGAAATGTTCAACTGTTTCCGTAATGAAATCAACAACACTGGTAACTCGTCAGGAGAATTCAGTGGGAATACTGGTGGTTCATCACACTACTCCTACAAGTCATTTGTAGGATGTAAGCCACCCAGCTTTAGTGGGTCTGAAGGAGCCGTTGGAGTAATCCAATGGATCGAAAAGATTGAGACAACCCTGGACCTTTGCAGCTGTCCAGAGCACCACAAGGTTCGTTACTCTGCTGGCACAATCAACAAACGAGCCTTGACCTGGTGTAATGGTCAGATCAATGCCAGGGGACGATAAGATGCTATGGCCATGCCATGGGAAGATTTCAAGACGTTGCTGAGAACGAAATTCTGCCCCAAGAACGAGTTGCAGAAACTGGAGGTTGAACTGTCCAACCATGTGATGAAGGGGGCCGATCACATGGGGTATACGACTCGTTACCACGAGTTGGTTGCTATGTTACCAGACATGGTACCAACTTTGGAGAAGAGAAATGATCGATATGTAGGTGGACTTCCCGCTTGCATTCAGGTTTTAGTTGTTGCAGCTAACCCTGCCACTGTCGAGTCTGCAGTGAGATTGTCTGGGAAACTCATTGACCTTATGGTAGCCTTTGGATTTTTAAAGAAAGAGGCTGACTCCGGCAAGAACAAAGCTGAGTGTTCAAAGAAACCCCACCACCATCAGAAGAAGAAACAGAAGACCATCAAGAACTACACGGTGGCCACACCTCTCCAACAAGTAGCAGCAACACCACACAACCCTAATTGAAAACCCTACACTGGCACGTTTCCTCTGTGTTCCAAGTGTAAATATCATCGCGTTGCTAACACTCCCTACAAGCAATGCACGGGATGTAGTTGAAAGGGCCATTGGGTCCAACACTGCCGGATGACACCTAACCAAGCAGTATACAATGCTGCTTTAGATCACTCCACCAACTATTCAGAACAACGGTGGATGCTTCAACTGTGGCGAACAGACTTTGCAAAGAACTGCCCGAAGAAGGCTCAACAGGCAGTTCAAGCACATCATGGAAGAGCCTTTGCCATCGGAGCACCAGCTGCACGCCAAGACCCAAATCTGGTCACTGGTACATTTCTCTTACATGACTTTTATGCATCTGTTCTATTTGATACTGGAGCGGATCAGATTTTTATCTCTACCGATTTTGCATGCCAATTAGATTCTATAGAGGAACAGTTAGGTTCCCCTTACATCATAGAAGTAGCTAACGGAAAACAGATCACAGTTAGTACAGTCTATAGGAATTGCCCATTGACACTGAATGGTCATACATTCACCATCGATTTGATACCGATGGAATTGGGTAGTTTCGACATCATTGTTGGAATGGATTGGCTTTCTTCTAATCGAGTGGAAGTCATCTGTTCTGAAAAGCTGCTTCGAATTCCACTGCCGAGTGATCACGTATTGGAAGTTAAAGGGGATCAAGCAAAACGAAGTGTCAAAATCATCTCTTGCATAAAGGCGCGTAAGTGTCTACAGAAGTGGTGCGTGGCGTTCTTGGCTCATGTGGTAGAAAAGGAGAATGATAAGAAAAAGATTCAAGACGTACCAGTAGTGAAAGAATATCCTGAAGTATTTCCTGAAGACCTACCAGGTTTGCCACCTGTGCGACCGGTAAAGTTTTTCATTGACTTAATTCCTGGAGGAACTCCTGTTGCTAAGTCTCCTTACAGGTTAGCACCTTCAAAGATGCAGGAATTGTCTAATCAGTTACAGGAGTTACTTGATAATGGGTTCATTAGACCAAGCTACTCACCTTGGGGAGCTCCGGTTCTATTGGTGAAAAAGAAAGACGGATCGTTCAGAATGTGCATAGTTACAGGGAGCTGAACAAACTAACCATCAAGAATCGGTATCCATTTCTCAGGATTGATGATCTATTTGACCAACTGCAACGAGCTCAATACTTCTCAAAGATTGACTTGCGGTCTAGATATCATCAGCTTAGAGTTCAAGATGAAGACATAAACAAGACGGCATTTCGAACCAGATACGAACATTATGAGTTCATGGTGATGCCTTTCGGATTGACCAATGCACCAGCGGTTTTTATGGACCTCATGAACTAAGTGTGCAAGCCGTACTTGGATCAGTTTGTCATTGTCTTTTTGATGACATACTGATTTATTCGAAGAACAAAATAGAGCACGAGCAACACCTCAGAAAGATATTGGAGCTGTTGAAGGAAAAGAAACTCTATGCCAAATTCTCCAAATGTGAATTTTGGCTAAGAGAAGTTCAATTCCTGGGTCATGTAGTCAACTGCGAGGGAATTTATGTAGATCCTGCTAAGATCGAGGCGATAAAGAACTGGGACACTCCGAAGACGTTGACGGAGATACGGCCTTTTCTGGGTTTGGCAGGCTTTTACAGGAGGTTTATCTCAAACTTTTCTAAGATAGCCTTGCCACTCACCAAATTAACTCAGAAAAGTGAACCGTTTGTCTGGGAGCATAAACAAGAAGATGCTTTCCAGACCATGAAACAGAAATTATGTAATGCTCCAATTCTATCTCTTCCAGAAGGATGCGATGACTTTGTTGTTTATTGTGATGCTTCCCATCAGGGACTTGGTTGTGTATTAATGCAACGGGACAAATGTAACATCAAGTGCCAGATCGTCCGGCAAGTCCGTACGGTATTTGTACTTTCACTTTATACTGTGTGTAAATACATGTACATGAACAGTTATTGTATTAACATAATTTAAAATACAATACACAGTTGTACATATTTTTGTGTAAACTTAAATACAGTAAGTACAACATACGTTTGAAACAATAGTTGTGTGTATTTAAGTGAAAACTTAAATACAGTTAACACAACGAATCACGAGAAACAACAGTGTACAAGTAAACAACGAAAACATATCGGTTGCGATCTTATGTCCACAGATGACAGGAAATCAGATGGCCAACAAGTCAGTACAAAAGCAATGTGAAAACAAGAAGTTAGTTGAGTCCGTCAGTGAGGAAACACCATTCAAACACAAATGCAGTGTTATTTCAGAATAACGAACTGTCATTGTGTTTGCGTGGGTGACGATTCACACAAACATATCTGTGAGTTTAGAGTTCTGAAATAATGATTGAAAAGTAGAAAAAAAAAGTCGGATAGCAAAACCATCGTCGTGTTTGTTCGGGTGACGATTCGAACGAATACGCGCGAAGGTGACGCGTTATGACGAAACGAAAACGACAAAACGACACGAACGACAATAATTTAAGAAAATAAAACATTTTAATGTTTTACAATTTTGAAACTCATCAAAATAATTTAAATAACATTCTTTTATTTATTTCATTTAAATTACGCGTAATTTTCCGGAAACGTAACGAAAACTTCTATGTAGAGGACATCAAGAGCTTCGTGTGGGTTCAAGAATCAACAAATTTCGTTGAGAAATGAAGAAGTTATGGACCTTGGAAGCTTGTTAATGATGGTTTTGTTTTTAGAGAGAGAAATAGACGGGTTTGTGGTTTTTAGAGAGAGAAAGTGCAGCAAAAATATGAGAAAACACCCTTATTAGGTGTTTAAATACTCCGGGGTGTTCGGGTTTGTTTCAGTTGCTCGGTTCGCGTTTTTTACGCGTATCCGTAATTTTACGCGTGATTTAGTTGTAATAAACAAAAGAAAGATTATTTTTAGTATTTGATGCGTTTCAAAATTGTAAAATGTTATTTATTCTATTTTATTAAATTAAAGCCGTTCGTGTCGTGTTTCGTTTTCGTTTCATCAGATCGCGTCACCATCGTTCGTATTCGTTTGAATCGTCATTCGAACGAACACGTCGATGGTTTGGCTTTCTGACTTTTGTTTTCTACTTTCCAGTCATCATTTCAGAATGTTAAACTCACAGATATGTTTGTGTGAATCATCACCCACGCAAACACACTGTTAGTTCATTATTCTGAAACGAAACTGTAACATTGTTTGAACTGTGTTTCCTCACTGTCGGACTCAACTAAACATCATGTTTTCACCTTGTTTTCACATTGAAATGTCGGCCATCTGATTCCTGTCATCTATGGATATCAGATCGCAACCGATTTGTTCCTGTTATTCCCATGAACACTGTTGTTTGCCATGATCGGTTGTGTTAATTGTACTTAGGATTTCACTTAAATACACACAACTAATGTTTCAAATGCGTGTTGTACTTACAGTATCTAAGTTTACAAAAAAAATACGTACAACTGTTTCTTGTATTTAGAATTCTGTTAATACAAGTATTGTTTACACACATGTATTTACACATAGTCACTGTTGAAAGTACTTATACCGTACGGACTTGCCGGCCGGTTAGGTACTAGTTGTCACAGCATATTCAGAGCTTCTGGGAATCAGCTACGTTGATTACTGTGGATGATGTTTATGTGATTGAAGCTAATGTGTTGGGACAAGCAATAAGGATAAATGAAGCTGTTATTAGGAGAGTGTTGCAGTTCGGTAGAAGAAACTTAGGGAATGACTTTGATTCCTAGAAGGCGTATTAAAGGATATTTCATGAAGATCAAATACTTTGGGGTGTATAGTGAGTATTCCATAAAGAAAGGAAAGTTCCCTTTACAGTACAAGTTTTTAGCTCATGTACTTCTTCATTATATAAGTATGAGAAAAGGCACTTTTGATGAGCTGTGGGATTTGATGAGATATGCCATGGTGGCTTTGATTCTAGACAAGCCATTCAACTTTTCTGCAAGGATCTTCAGATATCTGTCTGACAACATTACCAAGGCAAAAGATAGATTCTTTATGTATCCAAGATTTATTCAGATGTTGATTGATGAGAGATTTCCTGAACATAATTTACCAAGGCCTGCATCTGATATACTCAAGTTAAAGCAAATGACTGATTCAAGTCTAGGACAAGTGAACATTTATGAGAAGAGTAATGATGTGATTCTTACAAAAGATTTGATTTGTCATTGTACTAGAGCTAATTATGTTGCTCCATTGGATGATGCATGGAGGCATGATGATTCAAACTCAGATAGTGAACAAATGGATGATGATGATCAATAACCACCACCTCCTCTTCAGGATCCACAAGTTAGACAGACTCAAGCTTAATCTTCTCAATCTCATCAACAAGCACAAGAACCAAAACAAGAAACCCCAAATGTAACTCATAATATATTTGTTCCTCTTCAAGTCATCTATCCTAATCAACCTAATGTTCAAGTACAAGCAGAAGCTACTGTTTCATCTCCACATGTTGAGGCTAAAAATGTTGATGTTGAAGTGGAAAAAGAATCCACTGAATCTGAAATGGAAACTGTTCAAGATGGAAATAGAATGGTGAGGAGGTTGAAGAGAAAGCCGATGCAACAACAAAAGAACTTGGAAGAAAGAGAAGAAATAAATTATCCTAATTTTGTAGTTGATGAACCAGAGACATCAAGGCCAACGAAGACGAAGAAGATGGCTAATGTGCATAAGAGAAAGAAGTCACGAACTTCAAGAATTATTGTTTCTTCTCCTGTGATTACATCTTCTGCACCTGTATCTGTTTCTGTATCTATTCCTGTGTGTGTTGATGTATCTCTTCCAAAGGCTAATATTTCTACATCTCAAGTTCCTGTGTACGCTGAAACTTCTATGCCTAGTTTTGATCATGTAAATGTTGCATCATTCATGCCTTCATTTGTGAATGCTACAACAGTTACAACATCATTTCAAGAAGCTTCTACTTCCAGAGTTGATTTTATGTTTGAGGGTTTGGATGATCTGAAATTAAACTTCTCTTTGGATTATGATGATTCTGAATTGAGAAGGAGGATTTCTATTCTATCACAAGAATTTGATAAATACAAGAAGCAAAAGGAGAAAGCTAAGACTGAAAAACAACCTTCTTCAAGTCAAATTGAATTGGAATTGATGAGAAGTCATATTAATCAATTACAGAAGTGGAGAGAAGAAGATTTACAAGACAAAAAGATGATGAATGAAAGGATTGTGTCTTTGGAAAAGTTGACCAAAGAATAGAATGTTAAGATTGTTGATTTAAAGAAAGAGAATCAAATGTTGCAGCAAAGGATTAATGAGATTCAAGACAAAGTTGTTCATTCTGAGAATCAAGATGTAGATACTGAAAGAGGTCATGTTTTTGAAGGTGCTAATATTGATCCTGTTTATGTAAACATTGATGATGAAGAGGAGGAAGAAAAGGTTGATTATGAAGATTCTGACTTTGATGAGCATCCAGGATTTAATGCTTTTTATGATGATGGTGAAGATGATGATGGTGATGTAACTGGATTTGGAAGTTCAATTGGATTGAATTCCATAACTGGAGCGATAGTGCTTTACAAACCATCAGAAATATCTTTTGATGCAAATCCAGTTTCTCCTGACAAAGCCAAAGATAGTGAAGATATGGAGATAGAAGATCTCACAGAATTTGAGTATCCAAAGTCTGTGATTGATTATTCATCACCAACATTTGAGGAATTATTCAAACTATCTGGAGATGGAGAATTTATGAGAATGTTTGGTTAGGTTAATCAGGTTAGAGAATTAGAAGAAGGGGAGATTGAAGATGAAAATAATAAATACGATATTGCTGATTTGTTTGGAGTTAAAGTAAATGATATACAAAATGCAAATACTTCTGGAAAGATGATAGTTGGTGAACCAAATCATTCATTTGAAGTTGAGCATGATGAATATGTTGATGAAAATTTGTATAATCTGCAGACTTTGAAGAAAATTTTTGATATTGAAGTTAATAGAAGAGTTCCAAGCACAAAAAGTGATACTTTGAAGATTAAAACACATATGGATATGTGGAGAGAAAGTCAAGAAGATCAATCAAGCAGATGATTGATGTATTTGATGAATTAGTTCAAGAAGATCAATCAAGAAAATTTTCATGGTTCAAGATTAGATCTAAACCCAAGATGCAGGGAAGAATTGTGAGTTATGGATATTTTCATAACATTCCAGGAATTTTGAAGAATAGAGGATGTTATGTAGTGAAAAGAACATATGGATGTCAATACTTTGGAAAAGCATATGATCTTATGTCTTTACCTTCTTTTGAGTGCATGCAGTTGTCAAGATTGAGAATGGTAAAGCCTATTCAGAATGAACACGATGAAAGATTTGAAAAGTTGTTGAAGAAGGAAGCCAAGATAGGATGGAATTGGTTGGTTCCTCAATTTTCAGTGCTAAAGCATAACTCTTATGTTTATCCAAAGCCAAAGGTTTACTCTAGACCAAGATTGAGAAAGATAGAACAAAATTGGCATTCTTATTTCAAATTTTGGTTCTATGATAAAAGATCTTCTGAAACATTTATTTTGTTAAAAGAAAATGAGAAGTGGAGGGTTATAAGATTTCTTGAACCTGTTTGGTTGGTTAACAGTTCAAAACAAGACATTGATCTACTCAATGAGGCTGAAATTTATGCAAGTGAAGGATTTCATGATGTTGGTGTGAGTTATAAAGACATGGCTTTACAATTTCAAACTATAGCAAGGATGTGCTACACTTTAGGAATTCATTCTGGATGCAACTAGGAAGATGTGAATTATTTGTATATTGAGTTAATGGCATTGCAGAAAAAGATTGATGATAGAGATGCAAAGATTGAAGCTGAACGTTTGTCAAAGATTCCAAAGTCAGTGGTTATTCGTGCTGAAGACAATGTTTGTCAAGATCAATCATCAAGGGGATTTTGTTATGTCATTTTGTAATAGTTTGCTTTCAAAAGTTTGTAATTTAAGTTAGGTTTTTGCTAGGTTCGTGTCACACCCCCAAATTTCAACTAACGGAATCATACCGTTTGGGACGTGAGAAACCAGGATCTCAAATCGTTAGACATAACGAAGACCTCTATATGATTTTCAAAACATACATTGGTCTAAAACTGTAATATCAATGTTCTACGTTGCGTAAGCGTTTTTAAAACAAAAACAACCATGACAGTTTGAAAACTGAAAATTACAAAGCAAAGTTTCAAATGTTCAAATCCAAATAACAGAATCTAAAATATGCATGCGACTCGATCTCCTAGTCCATGCTTGCTTGCTTGTATACCTTAGCGTCCTGAGAAAACATGTAAATCAAGTCAACACAAAGGTTGGTGCATTACACAGGTTTAAGCATTCACAAATGTTTGAAACAACAATTTGAATATAGTGTTTGCAGATAACATAATCACACATGCATAGTCATGATAGCTAGTCATTTATACTATTTACATAAGTGGTCGACACCGAAGCTGACTGTTGCATGCTATCGCATGTTTTGCCTTGCCACTATTGTCTAGCACAAACAATAGTAATTTGAATTGGCTAGTCAAACACTTGCGTAGATCCCATCTACCAAGTGAGGTTTGTCAAACCTAATAGATCTATTTCCAACTACCACGCTTTGCACCACGGCAAACTAAACGGTTCGAAATGTAAGGACTTGTAATGCTATGTTTGCACTTAATGTAAACAGCTAACTCATGCAAGTGATATGTGTATCTAAAAGTGTTTGTTGCACATGTTTTCTCCCCCAAAACAGTTAAAATAAGAAAGGGGCCGTGTACACACCTTTGATTGTAGCAGAATGGTCAAACACACTTGAACTCGTGTAGATAATCCTCTACGAAGAATCTGTGATTAAACAATAACTTAGTGTTATTCGGGTCGTCGTTTTGTGCTTGAAATCACATACGTGTCAACACACGTATGTTAGAGTCTTAGAAATGTACATACGAATGTACACGTAACTTTGAAATCGTTTAATAAAATATATCATCTTTTATGATTTTATTTAAACAAGCGTAATTATACGCGATTTCGTTATCGGGTTAAAAACATAAATTTTATCATTTCAATGTGTTCGTATTCCCGTTACGGTTCCAACGCAACTCGAACGGGTTAAATCGGAGTTCAAACGAAGAAGTTATGATTTAAAACCTAAAATTACTTTTAAAACCCAAAAAAATGTTGAGGGCCGGGCTCGAACCCGAGACCTACAACCCAACACACACATATTCTACCACCTCAACTGCTTCACATTTCATTAACAAGGTTCTGTTTCACTTGTTTTAACCACAACTGATCGGGTTCCCCTTTCCTTCTTTAAACCGAACTACATCACACCCAATTGACCCCAATTCGAATCCTGATCGAACCTAAACCCATGGGGTTTTGTTTCTGAGATCCAATTGACCCTATAAATGGTTTCAATTTAAAAAATCATTCAATATAACCCGATCTATTTGGGTTTACCCATGTCAAACTCAAGTTCTAATACCCTTATATCGACTGGATAGAATTCGTTAATATTAATCTGCAAAATCATAGGGTTTTTAATAAAACAATGATTTCGAAACTATCCGTGTTCTTAATTTTTACTATTGATCTCGTTTGAATCAAAAACCCTTAACTCGTTTATGTTAAAGAACCCTAACAATCGAATTCATGAAATTCGTTGTTGTTAGATGTAATTAACATAGGGTTATCCTTCCTAGGGGCTTACTGAAACTAACTGTAGCACTTAATTTCATTTTCGAATTCATTCCATTCAAAATCCCCTAAACAACTTTAATGATGAACCCTAGAACCCTAATTCCATCAATCCGCTGTTGTTTGATCAAACTAACTTAGGGATTTCGTTCTATGGAACATCACGAAACTACTAGTATGATCTAATTTGATTCAAATTCACGTTTGCTAAGAATCCCCCAATTCGGTTCTAAGTATGAACCCTAGAACTAGAAATCAATAAATTTGATGCTTATAAACGAAATAATCATAGGGATTAGCTTAGTCGAAACCTTCTGAGACTTCCTATGTATATCAATTTGAATATCAAACATATTTCAACCGTTTTCCCCAAAACCATTTTTTTAGATGAACACTAGAATTTGAGATGATCCAAATCGATACAATTAGGTAAAGTTATCCTAGAACATTCTTTAAACAGGTGATTTAGAATGTGTAGGTGATAATTATTACCCGGATTGATCTTGAATCGTAGTGGATCGACTTGTAGGTGTTCTTCGGCTGTTTCTCGGATCAATCCTTCAATCCGTAGTTCTTTGCCCGAATTCTCGTATGCCGCAGACTCTAATGTTGCCGAATGAGTGTTAGAAAGCTTCAATTGTGCGCATTATGATCATAATTATATGAATTCGATGAATAAAGC
Source organism: Mikania micrantha (assembly GCA_009363875.1). Taxonomy (NCBI): domain Eukaryota; kingdom Viridiplantae; phylum Streptophyta; class Magnoliopsida; order Asterales; family Asteraceae; genus Mikania; species Mikania micrantha. The sequence continues at coordinate 69,072,385 of CM018693.1, read as the reverse complement.
TACGGTTTCAAGTTTGTGACCGTTTTAAGAATCAATTCGATGATTGAAGAGTCTCATAACGCATATCAGATGTTAATCACCATCAATGTGAGTTAAGGGAGTGTTGAATTCGTTTGCTAACCATGGTTTAATGCGAATTTTGATTTACAAGCCATATACCCGAATTTTTGACTTGTAAAAGTCAAAATTGATAACTATAACCTTTTCCAAGGTCAATTCTTGTAATTAAATCATTTTAGGGTTGATTTTTGTTTAATACAAACCCTTACAATTTGATTTTGTGACATTTCATAACATTTCTATTAATGTTCGGTTAACGGGGTTAACCGCGAATTGCCGGATTGTCACATCATCTACTCGTTGAAGGAATTTTCGTCCCGAAAATTGTTAAGTGTTAGGAGTAGTTAGGAAACTATTTGCGAGTTTAAATTGTACGTGTTAGTGTGGTGTCTGATCATTTTGCGTGCTTGTGTGTACTTACACACAAAACCCAATGTTTGCAACATCACAACTCAGTGTGATCGTTCTATGTAACTGTTTGCGTGTACACCAGTTAGTTCACCTAACTGTGACTGTTTGTGTTTGATCATACTGTGCTGTGTAACCTCGCACATAGTGAGTGTTTGTAACTGTTTGTACTATGCAACCTCGTACATAGTAAAATGTGTGTAACTAATCATGTATGTACTACCATAACACGTAACATATGAAATGTAGCACATAAAATGTAATTTAGCACAAATATTTGTAACAAAACCAATTGAATAAAGTGTTTGTGCTTACAGTTTGAAATCTGAAAGGTTGATGTGTGAAGCATCACGTCATCCCCTTGTTGAAGGAAATTTCGTCCCGAAATTTAACGTGCGTTCTCATTGTTTGTTGCTGTTGTTTTGAACAGATGAGGATACTTCTTCATCATTTGATATTCTCGTTCCCATGTGAATTCAGGACCACGTCTTGAATTCCACCGAACTTTGACTATCGGAATTTTGCTTTGTTTGAGCTGTTTGACCTCTCGGTCCATGATTTCAGCTGGTTCTTCAATAAATCGTAACTGTTCATCCACTTGTATTTCTTCCAATGGTACAATCAATGTCTCATCAGAAAGACATTTCTTTAAGTTCGATACGTGAAAGACATCATGAACTCCACTGAGTTCATCCGGTAGTTTGAGTTGATACGCAACCGGACCAATCCTTTTCAGGATCTTTAAAGGTCCTACGTAACGTGGACTAAGCTTCCCGCGTTTGCCAAATCGTATCACACCTTTCCAAGGTGATACCTTTAGAAGAACTCGGTCTCCTACTTGAAATTCCAATGGCTTTCGACGTTTGTCAGCGTAACTATTTTGTCGATCCCGGGCCGCTGCCATACTGTTCCGGATTTGAACTATCTTCTCTGTTGTTTCATGCACTAGTTCAGGACCTGTAATCTGACTGTCACCAATTTCAGCCCAGCAAACCGGTGAACGACATTTGCGACCATGCAAAGCTTCAAACGATGCTGCCTGAATACTTGTATGATAACTGTTGTTGTAAGAGAATTCCACTAACGGTAAGTGGTTTTCCCAGCTATCACCAAAGTCAATTACACAAGCTCGTAACATATCCTCGAGCGTTTGAATCGTACGTTCACTTTGACCGTCGGTCTGTGGATGATATGAAGTACTCATATCCAAACGAGTTCCCAAAGACTTATGGAGAGATTTCCAAACGTTTGAAGTGAATCGGGCATCCCGATCTGATATGATGAAAATTGGCACGCCATGCCGTGCTACCACTTCCTTTATGTAAATACGAGTCAGTTTCTCCATCTTGTCGGTTTCCTTCATTGCTAAGAAATGTGCAGATTTCGTTAATCGATCGACAATTACCCATATCGTATCACAACCACTCGGTGTACGGGGTAACTTAGTAATGAAGTCCATCGAAATCTGTTCCCATTTCCACATCGGTATTTCTGGTTGTTGCAGCAAACCAGATGGTTTCTGATATTCAACTTTGACTTTTGAACAAGTCAAACATTTGCTAACGTATCTAGCAATGTCGGCTTTCATGTGAGGCCACCAATACAGTGCCTTCAAGTCATGATACATCTTGTCTGATCCCAAATGAACTGAATATCTGGACTTGTGCGCTTCATCCATCACGAGTTCTCTCAAACCTCCATACAAAGGTATCCACAGTTGATTAATGAAATAACGAATTCCATCAAGCTTGACATCCAATTGTGTTTCCATCCCCCGTAAGGATTTATGTACCAAATTATCCTTTTCCAAGGCTCCCAGCTGAGCACTGCGTACCTTGTCAGGTAAGTCAGTATCTATCGTCATCATAAGTGCACGAACCAGTCTTGTTGATGTGTCTTTTCTGCTTAAAGCATCAGTTACCACATTAGCTTTTCCCGGGTGATACTTTGCATTCGTAGTCGTTCAACAACTCGACCCACCGTCGCTGTCTCGTATTAAGCTCCTTCTGATCCAAGATATGTTGCAAACTCTTATGATCAGTGTAAATGGTACACTTGGTTCCATATAAGTAATGCCTCCAAATTTTCAAAGTAAAAACCACTACTCCTAACTCCAAGTCATGAGTAGTGTAATTCTTTTTGTGTGGTCGTAGTTGCCTTGAAGCATAAGCAATCACTTTATCACGTTGCATCAACACACATCCCAAACCCTGTTTAGATGCATCACAATACACCACAAAGTCTTTCGTCCCTTCCGGTAAGGACAGAATCGGTGCACTGCAGAGTTTCTGTTTCAATAACTGGAATGCAACTTCTTGTTTATCCGTCCAGTTACACAACACAGTATGATCAAACACAAACAGTCACAGTTAGGTGAACTAACTAGTGTACACGCAAACAGTCACATTGAACGATCACATTTGAGTTGTGATGTTGCAAGCATTAGACTTTGTGTGTGAGTACACACAAGCACACAGAATGATCAAATCACACTAACACGTACGATTTAAATTCGTAAGTAGTTTCCTAACTACTCCTAACACTTACTAATTTTCGGGACGAAAATTCCTTCAACAAGGGGATGATGTGACAATCCGACTTTTCGAGTTAACCTCGTTAACCCTCGTAGGCCCAATAAGGTCAAAGAAGGCCAACAAGGCCAAGGAAGGCCCAGGAAGGACCAATAGGACATGGAAGGCCCAGTAAGGTCAAGGAAGGCTTAACAAAACCTAGTAGGCCCAATAAGATCAAGTTAGGCCCAATGAAAACAAGGAAGGTCCACTAAGGCCCAAGTAGGCCAAATAAGGCCAAAGTAGGCCCAATAAGGCCAAGGTAGGCCCAATGAGTCCAGGATAGGCTCAGTTGTATTTAGGAGGCCCAATTGGATTAATCAAGCCCAACAATGTTCCAAGTGGTCACTTAGTGACAATCCGGCAATTCGCGGGTAACCAGAAATTAGCAGATACAATACGAAAGTTAACAGAAACAACTTAAAGGGTTTATACCACACAAAGTAAAGTTGTTATCATCAAAAATACAAGAGAATATATTGCAATTATGTAAAAACCTTAATTTTGACTTCCAAAGTCAAAATTCGTATGGTTTAGCACTTGAAAGATCGAATTTCACATCTCTTTCAAATTAAAACCGAAATTTATTACTCCTAATCATAGTATTAATGATTATTAAGATTTGTTATCAGTTACATCGTTCATGAACTGTCGAATTAAACCCAAATTGATTTCAAAAGTCGAAACCGACAAGTGAAGTTATGGTACACCAATAATTCGACTTTAACAAATCAAATTGGGCATTCATATCTCTTAGTCGGCACTTTTAGCACACTGTGCACATGAGAATTGGAATCAACAACATCGAGACTGAAGAAATTGAGTTGAGGAGCGACCGAACCTCAAATTTATAGACGTTCTATATCAATTCGATTATATTTCACAAAATTGAGCATCCACACACTTGAGTCGGCATTATTAGAAGCATCTTCAAGCAGAAATTTGATCCCAACAGTTCCAGATAGAGGATTCGATCTCGGGGTGGCCGAAGTTAGGGCTTGTAATTGAACTACAACGATTCTACATCAAAACAGGTAATAAATCGTTCCTACACCACCTAAAACAACCGATTAAGCATAACCCTATGTTAATTTCGGGTTCTAACTTCGAATTTCACAAGTTCGATTGCTAGGGTTTATCTTTGAAACCGGTTTGGGGGTTTATGTATAAACGAGTTTAAGAATCAAATTAAATCTGCTTAGTAGTTTCATAAGGGTCCGAATAAGCTAAACCATGTACCAATTTTATTGTGTTACAATGATTTGAGGGATTTCGATCATAGGGTTCATAAGAAGAAACCGAAATTGGGGATTTCGATGCTAGTGCATTTGATATTCAAATTAAATCCAACAGAAGGTTTCGAAACATCTTGATTAAAGAAAACCCTATCATTTTGTATATCAACACAATCGAATTTAGCAAGTTTGAATCATGAGTTAGATACCCACGTTCGAAACCGATTATATCACAAATAAGGGTTCTAAATTGATGATTTGATCGAATTATAACTGTAGTGGGACTCGTTTGGATCTTTACAGCCAAAGCCCTATGTTCTAGGGGTCGATCGGATTTGAATTTCGGGTCAATTGGGTTATAATAGGGTTCGGTCAAAGTAAACTCAAGGGAACCAACTGAAATGGAATTAAAAGGATTAATTCTGATGAACTATTGCGAAATCTGATCCAGATGAACTGGTTTGGGTTTAGGTTACTAATCCAAGAGGTCTAGGGTTCGAACCCTGCCTCTATTGGGTTTTGAAATTAAAAACCATTTTGGTTTTTAACCATTAACTCATTCGTTTTAACTCCGATTCGACTCGTTCGAATTGCGTTAGAACCAGAATTCTATCCTGAACACATTTGAATAATAAAATTTATATTTTATCACGAAAACGAAATCGCGTATAATTACGTTTAATTAAATAAAATCGTATGTGATTTTATTTAAACGATTTCAAAGGCACGTGTACTTATGTATGCACATTCTTAACACTTTAACATACGTGTGTTGATACGTATGTGATTTCAAGCACAAAACGATTATTCGAATAACACTAGGTTATTGTTTAAACACAGATTCTTCGTAAGAGGATTTCTTACACGAGCTTTTAGTGTGTGATCATTCTGCTATTATCAAAGGTGCGTACACGGCCCCTTTCTTATTTTAACTGTTTTGGGGGAGAAAACATGTGCAACAAACGCTTTTAGATACATATCACTTGCATGAGTTAGCTGTTTACATTAAGTGCAAACATAGCATTACAAAGCCTTCTCTTTCGAACCGTTTAATTTGCCGTAGCGCAAAGCGTGGTAGTTGAAGATAGATCTATTGGGTTTGACAAACCTCACCTGGTAGATGGGATCTACGCAGGTGTTTGACTGACCAAACACACACATTGCTATTGTTCGTGCTAGACAATAGTGTTAAGGCAAAAACATGCTATAGCATGGCAACTCGTCAGCTTCGGTGTCGACCACTTGTGTAAATAGTTATATGACTAGCTATCATGACTGTGCATGTGTGATTATGTTATCTACAAACTTGATATTCAAACTGCTGTTTTGAACATTGTGAATGATTAAAACCTGTGTTATGCACCAACCTTTGTGTTGACTTGATTTACATGTTTTCTCAGGACACTAGGGCACAAGCAAGGACAAGCAGGGACTAGGATGTTGAGTCTCATGCATACAGTTTATATTGATTGTTGATTTACAACATTGAACATTGTAATTATGGTTTTACTACTGTTACACTTTGTTAATAAATTTCAAATGCTTCCGCAAAAGTTAAACTCTGATTTTACAAATTAAGACTGAATTATGTTTAAAAGCATATAGAGGTCTTTCGTTATGTCTAATGATCTGAGATCCTGGTTTGTCACGTTCCCAAACGGTGTGATTCCGTTAGTTGAAAATTGGGGGTGTGACAGATTGGTATCAGAGACATTGGTTATAGCGATCTAGGTTTGCATTTGTAGACTTAGACTATAACTGTTAGACATTAGACACACTTGCTTACACGATAGTTTGCATAGAAATTACATATGGTATTATGTAACGAATATGACATCATCATCCACAACTACTAGTAACATAGAACATTAAGTTGCATCATCACTAGCATCCAGGAAGAGGCGACCTGAGCCAACGGATGACACGGTTCACTACGATGAGGAGGTACACAAACAACCGAGGGAGAACGGCCAGTATTGGCAGTGGATCCCAAATCCCATTCGCAGTTGGATGCGTGAGGAGTGAGTACTTCCGCCACCTACTCCTGGCATTGTCACTAGCAGTTGGACATTACCTACTCTAAGGTACTCACCAGAGCAAGTATTTGCAGCTTTTGTTGCTCGTATGAATCGGGAGATTCAGAACATGCGAGAGGGAGCTGGATAGATCACTAGAGGGATGAATTAGGCTCCATGATTCACAAAAATCAAGTCAAGAGATGAAATAGGCTCTATGATTCACTAAAACAAGTCAAGGGATGGAATAGGCCCTGTGACTCACTAAAATCAAGTCAAGAGATGAAATAGACTCTGTGACTCACTAGAACAAGTCAAGGGATGGAATAGGCCCTGTGACTCACTAAGACAAGTCAAAGAATGAAATAGGATCTGCGACTCACTAAAACAAGTCAAGGGATGAAATAGACCCTACGGCTCACTTGAACAAGTCAGGGGATGAAATAGGCCCTGTGGCTCACTCAACGAGTCAGCGGATGAAATAAACCCAATGACTCAAACAATACCATTCCTTAGTTTGGGACTATATCTACTAGTTCCACTAAACTTCTAATTTTGACAAATGATCCATCACTCGTTACAACACTGACGACATGTAATAAGGTTGTGCTTCAGCCTTGATAGGAAAACATCAATTTCCATTCTAACTCCTCAACAACATTCTTGTAACTCTTGGTATTTCTATATATACGGTTTACAAGAACCACATTCTGAACTCATCAACTGTAAGATGAGGATTCAAACCTAACGTTTTGGTACACTTGAAGTGCCACCAAGCAGACACTGTCACTCGAGTTAAGAAGAACTAGAGTGATTGTGCGGGAAAGATTTCCGTTACCGATGCATAAGTAAAGGCAAATTACATTATTTGAAGACCTTGATGACCTCAATTTTGAGTCAACTATCAACTTGGGAACTTATGGGAGATACAATGACTGTAAGGTGGTCAACTCCAAACAACTACGTTAACACGCACACAATGAGTGTCTCGACATCAGGCTACATAAGAAAAACACACTCAAGCCGAATAACTATTCTTGAAGGATCTATACTAGACCCTATATTAGCATTCAACTCAAGTAACTATCTCTAAGTATTTCTTTTGGATAGACTATCCAATCATACATCATGTGACTATTGTCTGAATCTTGATGTCCTGAATAAACTCTGAATTCCACAAAAACCAAATAGCTCAAGGTAGGAGGAACTAGAATCCTTATGTAAGGTAAATTGACGATCATGGTGCGCAACGTAATCGTGAATTTACAGGTACGCATGAATTCTAGGAAATTCTATTGTGAGTCTATCTTCGAAACGCATACCTATAATATTCATTTATTTTTCATTCTAGTAGTTGAAACGAATTCCGTTAACATATCGAGATTCCAACATAACATTCATCAAATTTCCAGCCATAGTTCTGGTTACTCTGTGTTTGAGAAACACTCATAGTGAGATTTTGCACTTCAATTGGATAACTTCAAATGTATGTCAAAACATCTACTTGCGAACATCTGTAAAGATTCACTATCAAACGAAGAATGAAATTTGATTTCATGTGTCTACTGAGCAGAGTTCTCAATGACCACAACAACAACAAGAAACACTCAAAGGATGCTTTGGATGCAAGAAGCCAGGGCATTCCAATTGAACCGCACTGGTAGTAACAACAAGAGAAACGAAAACAATGGACTGAGGGGACAAGCCTTCATGATCATAGGAAGCATAGAGAAAAGCTCGACCTCATTGCAAGTACATATGTGATAAACAAATGTTATGATCTGTGTTGTTGGATACTGGAACATAAATGAGCTTTAGATCTAATGAATTTGGTGGAATAATTGCCATAACCTTAACACCATTAGAGGTGGAATACACTGTAGAACTAGCTGATGGCAAGTTAATCATAGTAGAACATATTCTCAAAGACTGTGTCCTAGACTTGATGGGTCAAATACTGGACATAGACCTTATGCCTATCGCATTAGGCAATTTTGATGTAGTCATAGGCATGGACTGGTTGTTCAAACACCAGGCTGAAACAGTAGGATATCAAAGGATCGTTCGTATACCGCTTTCATATGGAGAGACACTGTATGTACAAGGTGAGAAGAGCAGTACGCCACTGCGTCTCATATCTTGTGTGAAAGCACACAAATGTCTGCGTAAAGGTCATACGGTAGTTATAACACTTATAACTGAGAAGCCGGTAGTTGAGAAGAAGATAGAAGACATTCCAATAGTTTGGGAATTTCCTGAAGTATTTCCAGAAGACCTACCGGGATTACCGCCTATCAAACAGGTGGAATTCCGAATCGACCTTACACAAAACGCAACACCGATAACTAGGGCTCCTTATTGACTTGTATCATTTGAAATGCAAGAGTTGTTGGATAAGGGTTTCATACGACCTAGTTTTTCACCGTGGGGAGCTCCAGTTTTGTTTGTGAAGAAGAAGGACGGGACTTTTCGTATGTGTATCGATTACCGGGAATTGAATAAGGTTACTATCAAGAACCGGTATCCGTTACCCAGGATTGACGATCTGTTCGATCAGTTGCAAGGTTCGAGTTACTACTCGAAGATTGATCTCAGGTCGGGTTATCATCAACTAAGAGTTCAGGAGGAGGATATTCCGAAGACAGCATTCAGGACACGCTATGGCCATTATGAGTTCTTGGTCATGCCATTTGGGTTGACAAACGCTCCAGCTGTATTCATGGATCTCATGAATCGTGTTTGTAAACCTTATCTAGATAAGTTTGTCATTGTTTTCATCGATGACATTCTCATCTATTCAAAATCTAAGGAGGAACACGCTGAACATCTTCGACTATTATTGGAATTATTGAAACAAGAACAACTGTATGCTAAGTTCTCGAAATGTGATTTCTGGATGCGAGAAGTACAGTTCTTGGGTCATATAGTTAATGAAAAGGGCATACATGTTGATCCAGCAAAGATTGAAGCGATTAAGAATTAGGAAGCGCCAAAGACTCCTACCGAGGTACGACAATTCCTTGGTTTGGCGGGTTATTATCGACGATTCATTGAAGGTTTCTCAAAGATCGCTCAACCACTTACAGCTCTTACGCACAAGGGAACAAAGTATAACTGGACGGATAAACAGGAAGCTGCATTCCAGTTATTGAAACAAAAACTCTGCAGTGCACCGATTCTGTCCTTACCGGAAGGAACGGAAGACTTTGCGGTGTATTGTGACGCATCTGGACAGGGTTTGGGATGTGTATTGATGCAACGGGATAAAGTGATCGCTTATGCTTCCAGACAACTAAGAACGCACGAAAAGAATTACACCACTCATGACTTGGAGTTAGGAGCAGTGGTTTTTGCTTTGAAGATTTGGAGGCATTACTTGTATGGAACTAAGTGCACTATTTACACTGATCATAATAGTTTGCAACATATCTTTGATCAGAAGGAGCTTAATATGAGGCAACGACGATGGGTTGAGTTGTTGAACGATTATGAGTGTGCGATTAAGTATCACCCGGGAAAGGCTAATGTGGTAGCCGATGCTTTGAGCAGAAAAGATACAACGGGAACAAGACGGGTTCGCGCACTTATGATGACAATACATACTGACTTACCAGACAAGGTACGCAGTGCTCAGATCGAGGCCTTGAAAACGGAAAATTTAGTACAGGAATCTTTACGAGGAATGGAAACACAGTTGGATGTTAAGTCTGATGGAATTCGTTATTTCATTGATAGACTTTGGATACCTTTGTATGGAGGTTTAAGGGAACTCGTGATGGACGAAGCACACAAGTCAAGATATTCAGTCCATCCGGGATCAGACAAGATGTACCATGACTTGAAGGCACTGTATTGGTGGCCTCACATGAAAGCTGATATTGCTAAGTACGTTAGCAAATGTTTGACTTGTTCGAAAGTCAAAGTTGAATATCAGAAACCATCTGGTTTACTGCAACAACCAGAGATACCGATGTGGAAGTGGGAACAGATTTCGATGGATTTTATTACTAAGTTACCCCGTACCCCGAGTGGTTGTGATACGATATGGGTAATCGTTGATCGATTAACGAAATCTGCACACTTCTTAGCAATCAAGGAAACTGATAAGATGGAGAAACTGACTCGCATTTACATTAAGGAAGTAGTAGCACGGCATGGCGTGCCAATCTCTATCATATCAGATCGGGATGCCCGATTTACTTCCAACTTTTGGAAATCACTTCATAAGTCATTGGGGACTCGCTTGGATATGAGTACAGCTTATCATGCACAGACCGATGGTCAAAGTGAACGAACGATTCAAACGCTCGAGGATATGTTACGAGCTTGTGAAATTGACTTTGGTGATAGTCGGGAGAATCATTTACCGTTAGTGGAATTCTCATACAACAACAGTTATCATACAAGCATTCAAGCAGCACCGTTTGAAGCTTTGTATGGTCGCAAATGTCGTTCACCAATTTGTTGGGCTGAGATTGGAGACAGTCAGATAACAGGTCCTGAATTGGTGCACGAGACAACAGAGAAGATAGTTCAAATCCGAAACCGTATGGCAGCGGCCCGGGATCGCCAGAAGAGTTATGCAGACAAACGTCGCAAGCCGTTGGAATTTCAAGTAGGAGACCGAGTTCTTCTAAAGATATCACCTTGGAAAGGTGTGATACGATTCGGCAAGCGCGGGAAGCTTAGTCCACGTTACGTAGGACCTTTTGAGATTCTGAAAAGGATTGGTCCGGTTGCGTACCAACTCAAACTACCGGATGAACTCAGTGGAGTTCATGATGTGTTTCATGTGTCGAACTTAAAGAAATGTCTTTCTGACGAGACATTGATTGTACCGTTGGAAGAAATACAAGTAGATGAACAGTTACGATTCATTGAAGAACCGGCAGAAATCATGGACCGAGAGGTCAAAAAACTGAAGCAAAGCAAGATTCCGATAGTCAAAGTTCGATGGAATTCGAGACGTGGTCCTGAATTCACATGGGAACGGGAAGACCAAATGATGAAGAAATATCCTCATCTATTCAAAACAACTACTGCTAACACTGAGAGCGCACGTTAAATTTCGGGACGAAATTTCCTTCAACAAGGGGATGACGTGATGCTTTCACACATCAACACTGCAAATTTCAAACTATAAGCACAAACATTTTAAACATTTTATTTATTAAATTGATTTTGTTACAAACATTTGTGCTACATTACATTCTATATATTTTATGTGCTACATTTCATATGTTACATGTTATGGTAGTACATACATGATTGGTTACACACATTTGCTATGTGCGGGGTTGCATAGTACAAACGGTTATAGACACTCACTATATGTGAGGTTACACAACAACACATTTTGCTATGTGCGGGGTTGCATAGTACAAACGTCACTATGTGTAAGGTTACACAACACAGTATGATCAAACACTATGTGTAAGGTTACACAACACAGTATGATCAAACACAAACAGTCACAGTTAGGTGAACTAACTAGTGTACACGCAAACAGTCACATTGAACGATCACATTTGAGTTGTGATGTTGCAAGCATTAGACTTTGTGTGTGAGTACACACAAGCACACAGAATGATCAAATCACACTAACACGTACGATTTAAATTCGTAAGTAGTTTCCTAACTACTCCTAACACTTACTAATTTTCGGGACGAAAATTCCTTCAACAAGGGGATGATGTGACAATCCGACTTTTCGAGTTAACCTCGTTAACCCTCGTAGGCCCAATAAGGTCAAAGAAGGCCAACAAGGCCAAGGAAGGCCCAGGAAGGCCCAATAGGACATGGAAGGCCCAGTAAGGTCAAGGAAGGCTTAACAAAACCTAGTAGGCCCAATAAGATCAAGTTAGGCCCAATGAAAACAAGGAAGGTCCACTAAGGCCCAAGTAGGCCAAATAAGGCCAAAGTAGGCCCAATAAGGCCAAGGTAGGCCCAATGAGTCCAGGATAGGCTCAGTTGTATTTAGGAGGCCCAATTGGATTAATCAAGCCCAACAATGTTCCAAGTGGTCACTTAGTGACAATCCGGCAATTCGCGGGTAACCAGAAATTAGCAGATACAATACGAAAGTTAACAGAAACAACTTAAAGGGTTTATACCACACAAAGTAAAGTTGTTATCATCAAAAATACAAGAGAATATATTGCAATTATGTAAAAACCTTAATTTTGACTTCCAAAGTCAAAATTCGTATGGTTTAGCACTTGAAAGATCGAATTTCACATCTCTTTCAAATTAAAACCGAAATTTATTACTCCTAATCATAGTATTAATGATTATTAAGATTTGTTATCAGTTACATCGTTCATGAACTGTCGAATTAAACCCAAATTGATTTCAAAAGTCGAAACCGACAAGTGAAGTTATGGTACACCAATAATTCGACTTTAACAAATCAAATTGGGCATTCATATCTCTTAGTCGGCACTTTTAGCACGCTGTGCACATGAGAATTGGAATCAACAACATCGAGACTGAAGAAATTGAGTTGAGGAGCGACCGAACCTCAAATTTATAGACGTTCTATATCAATTCGATTATATTTCACAAAATTGAGCATCCACACACTTGAGTCGGCATTATTAGAAGCATCTTCAAGCAGAAATTTGATCCCAACAGTTCCAGATAGAGGATTCGATCTCGGGGTGGCCGAAGTTAGGGCTTGTAATTGAACTACAACGATTCTACATCAAAACAGGTAATAAATCGTTCCTACACCACCTAAAACAACCGATTAAGCATAACCCTATGTTAATTTCGGGTTCTAACTTCGAATTTCACAAGTTCGATTGCTAGGGTTTATCTTTGAAACCGGTTTGGGGGTTTATGTATAAACGAGTTTAAGAATCAAATTAAATCTGCTTAGTAGTTTCATAAGGGTCCGAATAAGCTAAACCATGTACCAATTTTATTGTGTTACAATGATTTGAGGGATTTCGATCATAGGGTTCATAAGAAGAAACCGAAATTGGGGATTTCGATGCTAGTGCATTTGATATTCAAATTAAATCCAACAGAAGGTTTCGAAACATCTTGATTAAAGAAAACCCTATCATTTTGTATATCAACACAATCGAATTTAGCAAGTTTGAATCATGAGTTAGATACCCACGTTCGAAACCGATTATATCACAAATAAGGGTTCTAAATTGATGATTTGATCGAATTATAACTGTAGTGGGACTCGTTTGGATCTTTACAGCCAAAGCCCTATGTTCTAGGGGTCGATCGGATTTGAATTTCGGGTCAATTGGGTTATAATAGGGTTCAGTCAAAGTAAACTCAAGGGAACCAACTGAAATGGAATTAAAAGGATTAATTCTGATGAACTATTGCGAAATCTGATCCAGATGAACTGGTTTGGGTTTGGGTTACTAATCCAAGAGGTCTAGGGTTCGAACCCTGCCTCTATTGGGTTTTGAAATTAAAAACCATTTTGGTTTTTAACCATTAACTCATTCGTTTTAACTCCGATTCGACTCGTTCGAATTGCGTTAGAACCAGAATTCTATCCTGAACACATTTGAATAATAAAATTTATATTTTATCACGAAAACGAAATCGCGTATAATTACGTTTAATTAAATAAAATCGTATGTGATTTTATTTAAACGATTTCAAAGGCACGTGTACTTATGTATGCACATTCTTAACACTTTAACATACGTGTGTTGATACGTATGTGATTTCAAGCACAAAACGATTATTCGAATAACACTAGGTTATTGTTTAAACACAGATTCTTCGTAAGAGGATTTCTTACACGAGCTTTTAGTGTGTGATCATTCTGCTATTATCAAAGGTGCGTACACGGCCCCTTTCTTATTTTAACTGTTTTGGGGGAGAAAACATGTGCAACAAACGCTTTTAGATACATATCACTTGCATGAGTTAGCTGTTTACATTAAGTGCAAACATAGCATTACAAAGCCTTCTCTTTCGAACCGTTTAATTTGCCGTAGCGCAAAGCGTGGTAGTTGAAGATAGATCTATTGGGTTTGACAAACCTCACCTGGTAGATGGGATCTACGCAGGTGTTTGACTGACCAAACACACACATTGCTATTGTTCGTGCTAGACAATAGTGTTAAGGCAAAAACATGCTATAGCATGGCAACTCGTCAGCTTCGGTGTCGACCACTTGTGTAAATAGTTATATGACTAGCTATCATGACTGTGCATGTGTGATTATGTTATCTACAAACTTGATATTCAAACTGCTGTTTTGAACATTGTGAATGATTAACACCTGTGTTATGCACCAACCTTTGTGTTGACTTGATTTACATGTTTTCTCAGGACACTAGGGCACAAGCAAGGACAAGCAGGGACTAGGATGTTGAGTCTCATGCATACAGTTTATATTGATTGTTGATTTACAACATTGAACATTGTAATTATGGTTTTACTACTGTTACACTTTGTTAATAAATTTCAAACGCTTCCGCAAAAGTTAAACTCTGATTTTACAAATTAAGACTGAATTATGTTTAAAAGCATATAGAGGTCTTTCGTTATGTCTAATGATCTGAGATCCTGGTTTGTCACGTTCCCAAACGGTGTGATTCCGTTAGTTGAAAATTGGGGGTGTGACAGCTGGATCAACATGTATGCCCTTTTCATTGACTATATGACCCAAAAATTGTACTTCTCGCATCCAGAAGTCACATTTCGAGAACTTAGCGTACAATTGTTCTTGTTTCAGTAATTCCAACAGCAATCGAAGATGTTCAGCGTGCTCCTCCTCTGTCTGAGAATAGATGACAATGTCATCAATGAAAACAATGACAAACTTATCAAGATAAGGTTTACAAACACAATTCATGAGATCCATGAATACTGCTGGAGCGTTTGTCAACCCAAATGGCATGACCAAAAACTCATAATGGCCATAGCGCGTCCTGAATGCTGTCTTCGGAATATCTTCTTCTTGAACTCTGAGTTGATGATAATCAGACCTGAGATCAATCTTCGAGTAGTAACTCGAACCTTGAAACTGATCGAACAGATCGTCAATTCTAGGTAACGGATACCGGTTTTTGATGGTAACTTTGTTCAGTTCCCGGTAATCGATACACATACGGAAAGTCCCGTCCTTTTTCTTGACAAATAAGACTGGAGCTCCCCACGGTGAAAAACTAGGTCGTATAAAGCCCTTATCTAACAACTCTTGCAGTTGTGTAGATAACTCTTGCATCTCTGATGGTGCAAGTCGATAAGGCGCCCTAGCTATCGGTGTTGCGTCTGGTGTAAGATCGATTCGGAATTCCACTTGTCTGATAGGCGGTAATCCTGGCAAGTCTTCTGGGAATACTTCAGGAAATTCACAAACTACTGGAATGTCTTCAATCTTCTTCTCAGCTACCGGCTTTTCAGTTATAAGTGCTATAACTGATGTATGACCTTTCCGCAGACATTTGTGTGCTTTCATACAAGATATGAGACGCAGTGGCGTACTGCTCTTCTCGCCTTGTACATACAATGTCTCTCCATGCGGAAGAGGTATACGAACGATCTTTTCATGGCATACTATTTCAGCCTGGTGTTTGGACAACCAGTCCATGCCAATGACCACATCAAAACTGCCTAAAGTGATAGGCATAAGATCAATTTCCAATGTCTGACCCATCAAATCAAGGATACATCCCTTAAGGATTTGTTCAACTACAATTAGCTTACCATTGGCTAGTTCTACAGTGTATGGATTTTCTAAGGCAGTGGGACTAACATTTAGCAACTTAGAAAGTGAACTAGATACAAAACTCTGGTCTGCACCAGTGTCAAATAACATAGAGGCATAGTGATTATTCAAGAGGAACGTACCCGTGACAATGTTGGGATCCTCCCGTGCCTGACGTCCTCCAATCACAAACGCCCTGCCCCTAGCACCATTGTTGTTGGTATTTTTGTTGTTATTGGTGCCATTGTTTTTGCCGTTGTCGTTGCCGTTGCTGTTGCCATTTGCATCGTTAGTCCCGCCTTTCTTTAGTTGTGGGAAATCCTTTTTGAAGTGACCCAGCTTACCACACTCGAAACAACCCTTCTGTGCGTTGTTATGGTTGTTATTTTGATTGTTGGAACTGTTCTGCAGCTCTCCATGGCAATCCTTAGCTGCATACCCTCCTTTACCACACCGTTGACACCTAAACTTATCACACTGATTCCCAACATGATGGAATCCACACCTGTTGCACTTTGGGTGTTTACCAGTATACCCCCCTGATGATGATGACTGCTGACCACTGTTCGAATTGTGGTAAGACTTGTGTGAATCTTGTTTTCGGTTCTGCTGAAACGGCTGTTGGTTGAAATTCCTGGAGTTGCTGCTTTCCCACTTCCTCTTGTGGTCTCCTACCTTAGTAGCTGCTGTTCGTTTAAGCAAAGTTCCCTGTAAAACTGCCTGGTCAGTTAATTGATGCGCCAGTCGCACAGCTTGTTGAATCGTTGTGGGATTCACAGAAGTAACCAATCCCTGGATCTGAGGCACCAATCCTCCTATGTACCTCTCTATCCACTTACTGGCTGGAGTAGCCATGTGAGGTAGAAGTCTGGCCAGTTCATGTGATCGAGTAGTGTACTCCTCGATGTTTGACCCCTTCATCTTAAGATTCCAATACTCCTCCTCCAGCTTCTGCATTTCACTGCGAGGACAATACTCCTCCTGCAGTAAGGTCTTAAAACCATTCCAAGTTAAGGAATTGGCCTCACCCAATCCCAAAGTCTGAACATTGGAGTTCCACCAGGTTAGTGTTGGACCCTCCAACGTACCCGTAGCATACTTGACCTTGTTTTCCTCAGGACAGTTACACATTTCGAAAACTGATTCGGCTTTTTCAATCCATCGTAGGAGTCCAATGGCTCCCTCCGATCCTTTGAAGTTATGTGGCATACAGTCCAATAACATCTTGAACGTGCGTGCTTGTGGGTTCACCAATCCCCCTGCTGGACCATGTGGCCCTGTAGTGTGTGTCTGAACGTAGTTCGCGATTGCCTTCGCGACCCTATTATTGATCAGCTCATTGAGCTCAGCAACTGTCATCTGTACGTTCTCGCTAGACATTATCTCCCTAGTTAAAAGAAATGTTAGAGTGTTATCAAATCCAATGTGAAACGTGTAAACAATACAACAAACAACATGTAATGTAGAAATCAACACAAATGTTGGCAATAAGTAATAGTTTTCAATAGATAATAATCTGATTTGAGTACAATGCTTTCAAAATCAAAACATAAGTTTTCCAAACATCTAATGTAGGGACACAACCCGCCCCTAATAAGTTTGAACAACATAAAGAAAAATCATGCATCCTCAACAGTGGAATCATCACAAGAATCAAAATCGTGTTCTGGTACCTCCTCCTCTTCTTCTTCCTCCTCTGCCTCGGATACAAACTGCTCTTCTAGTGCAATCAACCTCCCCTCAGCAATCTCGGCTCAGTGCTCCTCCTCCTGCACTCGAGTAGTCAGATGTACAATGTGTGACTCTATCCCCTGAACCACACTACAAAGCTCTGCGTATCGGGCGTTTACATCCCGAAGCTCCTGTGCCATATGCTCAATCCGATCATTCGCCCACTTTGAATCCCATGTCAACCGGGCGACATCATCTGACTCAAATCGTGGCCTCTTACAGGCACGAAACCTAGGTGGCATGCGATACGAAGACTCCTCGGAAGAATCCTCCACAGGTGCTTTCCCTGGGTCTCTCTGTGGATCCTCCTCAGGATCATCCTCCAGGTCCTCCTCCGGGTCCTCATCCGGGTCCTCCACGGGATCCTCCTCCGGATCCTCCCCGTCATCAGATACGATCACGTACGGTGGTGGCGGTGCTGCCATATCTGTTACATAAAACCATATGTAAATACTAGGCAAAAGCAGTTGTGTAAACAAGTGTCTAATGTCTAACAGTTATAGTCTAAGTCTACTAATGCAAACCTAGTTTGCTATAACCAATGGCTCTGATACCAATCTGTCACACCCCCAAATTTTAACTAACGGAATCATACCGTTTGGGACGTGACAAACCAGGATCTTAGATCATTAGACATAACAAAGACCTCTATATGATTTTCAAAACATACATTGGTCTAAAACTGTAATATCAAAGTTCTACGTTGCGTAAGCGTTTTTAAAACAAAAACAACCATGACAGTTTGAAAACTGAAAATTACAAAGCAAAGTTTCAAATGTTCAAATCCAAATAACAGAATCTAAAATATGCATGCGACTCGATCTCCTAGTCCATGCTTGCTTGCTTGTATACCTTAGCGTCCTAAGAAAACATGTAAATCAAGTCAACATAAAGGTTGGTGCATTACACAGGTTTAAGCATTCACAAATGTTTGAAACAACAGTTTGAATATAATGTTTGCAGATAACATAATCACACATGCATAGTCATGATAGCTAGTCATTTATACTATTTACATAAGTGGTCAACACCGAAGCTGACTGTTGCATGCTATCGCATGTTTTGCCTTGCCACTATTGTCTAGCACAAACAATAGTAATGTGAATTGGCTAGTCAAACACTTGCGTAGATCCCATCTACCAAGTGAGGTTTGTCAAACCTAATAGATCTATTTCCAACTACCACGCTTTGCACCACGGCAAACTAAACGGTTCGAAATGTAAGGACTTGTAATGCTATGTTTGCACTTAATGTAAACAGCTAACTCATGCAAGTGATATGTGTATCTAAAAGTGTTTGTTGCACATGTTTTCTCCCCCAAAACAGTTAAAATAAAAAAGGGGTCGTGTACGCACCTTTGATTGTAGCAGAATGATCAAACACACTTGAACTCGTGTAGATAATCCTCTACGAAGAATCTGTGATTAAACAATAACTTAGTGTTATTCGGGATGTCGTTTTGTGCTTGAAATCACATACGTGTCAACACACGTATGTTAGAGTGTTAGAAATGTACATACGAATGTACGCGTAACTTTGAAATCGTTTAATAAAATCATATCATCGTTTATGATTTTATTTAAACAAGCGTAATTATACGCGATTTCGTTATCGGGTTAAAAACATAAATTTTATCATTTCAATGTGTTCGTATTCCCGTTACGGTTCCAACGCAACTCGAACGGGTTAAATCGGAGTTCAAACGAAGAAGTTATGATTTAAAACCTAAAATTAGTTTTAAAACCCAAAAAAATGTTGAGGGCCGGGCTCGAACCCGAGACCTACAACCCAACACACTCATATTCTACCATCTCAACTGCTTCACATTATATTAACAAGGTTCTGTTTCACTTGTTTTAACCACAACTGATCGGGTTCCCCTTTGCTTCTTTAAACGAACTACATCACACCCAATTGACCCCAATTCGAATCCTGATCGAACCTAAACCCATGGGGTTTTGTTTCTGAGATCCAATCGACCCTATAAATGGTTTCAATTTCAAAAATCATTCAATATAACCCGATATATTTGGGTTTACCCATGTCGAACTCAAGTTCTAATACCCTTAGATCGACTGGATAGAATTCGTTAATATTAATCTGCAAAATCATAGGGTTTTTAATAAAACAATGATTTCGAAACTATCTGTGTTCTTAATTTTTACTATTGATCTCGTTTGAATCAAAAACCCTTAACTCGTTTATGTTAAAGAACCCTAACAATCGAATTCATGAAATTCGTTGTTGTTAGATGTAAATACCATAGGGTTATCCTTCCTCGGGGCTTTCTGAAACTAACTGTAGCACTTAATTTCATTTTCGAATTTATTCCATTCAAAATCCCCTAAACAACTTTAATGATGAACCCTAGAACCCTAATTCCATCAATCTGTTGTTGTTTGATCAAACTAACTTAGGGATTTCGTTCTATGGAACATCACGAAACTACTAGTATGATCTAATTTGATTTAAATTCACATTTGCTAAGAATCCTCCAATTCGGTTCTAAGTATGAACCCTAGAACTAGAAATCAATAAATTTGATTCTGATAAACGAAATAATCATAGGGATTAGCTTAGTCGAAACCTTCTGAGACTTCCTATGTATATCAATTTGAATATCAAACTTATTTCAACCGTTTTCCCCAAAACCATTTTTTAAGATGAACGCTAGAATTTGAGATGATCCAAATCGATACAATTAGGTAAAGTTATCCTAGAACATTCTTTAAACAGGTGATTTCAAAACTCATTGTGAAGGTTAATTCTGTTTTTAAACTCAATTGACTAACAAACCCCAAATCGTTCTTGGTGTGAGCCCTAATCATTCGAACTCATACAATTCTATAATCAAAGCACAAATTATGATATGGCTTTGCTTAATCGGCTATTTTAGAATGTGTAGGTGATATTTATTACCCGGATTGATCTTGAATCGTAGTGGATCGACTTGTAGGTGTTCTTCGACCGTTTCTCGGATCAATCCTTCAATCCGTAGTTCGTTTGCCCGAATTCTCGTATGCCGCAGACTCTAATGATGCCGAATGAGTATTAGAAAGCTTCAATAGTGCGCATTATGATCATAATTATATGAATTCGATGAATAAAGCTACGGTTTCAAGTTTGTGACCGTTTTAAGAATCAATTCGATGATTGAAGAGTCTCATAACGCATATCAGATGTTAATCACCATCAATGTGAGTTAAGGGAGTGTTGAATTCGTTTGCTAACCATGGTTTAATGCGAATTTCGATTTACAAGCCATATACCCGAATTTTTGACTTGTAAAAGTCAAAATTGATAACTATAACCTTTTCCATGGTCAATTCTTGTAATTAAATCATTTTAGGGTTGATTTTTGTTTAATACAAACCCTTACAATTTGATTTTGTGACATTTCATAACATTTCTGTTAATGTTCGGTTAACGGGGTTAACCACGAATTGCCGGATTGTCACAGTTCGTCTGGCCCATGAACCTAGGCATGTGTTGCAAAGGTTCGGCGAACCTAATGTGTTGTAATGTAGAGGTTCGTCTGGCGAACCTAATGGTTCGGCTAGGTTCATTTGAATCTTGTATATATAGCAGGTTTGTTTGTATTTAGTGTGTGTGTGTGACAGAACCGAGAGGGAGAGAGAACCTATGTGAGATTAGTGAAGTGTGTGTTCTTTTTTCATTTCATTGTAATCTGATTTTGTTGATAAATGAACAAGATGTTTATCTTAATGATGGTGTATCTTTGATTCATGTAGATTTAATATAGATTCCGCATAGATTGAATTTTTAATAGAATTCCATTGATCGATCCAGAGCATTATACATCAAAAACATTTAAAAAATCAAAAACACAAAAACATTAAAAAATTAAATTTTTGAGAAATTGATTTGACCTATTGAGAAATGATAGTAAATTGTAGCAATCAGAAGCACATCTGTATCATACTAGAACTTAAACATAAAGAGCACGTACAATTACTAAGTATGATATGTTAGTAGGTTTATAACATAGTTGAGATAACATTTGACAAAATTATGATTATACTTTGTGGGATACAGTTGTTTAGAACATAGTGCTTAGTTTTGTCCTGAATGATTGGTTGTTAATCTTACAATGTGTTTCTAAATTTGTTTATCTTTTATTTTAGTTTAAAGCTGAAACATTCTCTGCGTATACTTACGTATCGACCTGATTGTTATAGCTTTAAATAATTCAAATTTTTTGTTTTTGTTTGATTAAGTTTTGGACAATCTCTGTGTATATGAGAATATCGATCTGATTGTTAAAAGTTTAATCTTAATTTATTGTTTCGTTCATTTTCTGGATCATCTGAGCATACGTAAGTATCAACCTTGATTCCAAGATTTTGAACAATTTCAAATTGTTTTACATTTTTTATTTTCAAAAATAAATTCTATTTTGTTTTTGCATGATCAAACTAGTTACATTTGAATTAAATTGTTTCAAGAACATTGTTGTTTGATTAATTACTCACAAAATTGGGGATATGTTCAAGTAAATGAGAAACATAAAGTATTTTATGGTTTTGATTTTAATTGATATCTTAACTAAGTAATTAAATTTAAATTGGATTCACATACTGACAATCATCTTTGAATTCTATTTTGCTAATTAATAAAATCATTAACGCAATCAGTTTGTGCAAATGATTGTAATGCAATATGATCTCATTTATGAATCTTTCTCACCAAAATATGTGTTTGTTTCTTTTATTTTTTGTATTTTTAGATTTCATTTTAAATTTGTTATAGAATTAAATTTTGGTGTGTTTTGATATAAAATTTGAAAACTCCAAAAAGATTTATATATATATATATATATAATTATTGATTATCTGTTTTCACTCTGAAACACCAAAATGTTGGTTTTGTTTTGAAACTTAAATAAAACTGATTTTTCAAAATTTAAATTATTGAGACGAACCTTTGATAGGTTTGTTTGGAGTTTCGTTCAACAGGTTTGGTGAGAGGTTCGTATAAAAGGTTTGCTGAAAGGTTAGCATAAAAGGTTTGCTAATAGGTTCGTTCAGGATGTTTGTCTGAGAGGTTGTTCAAAAGGTTTGCCTGAGAGGTTCGTTGATAGGTTTGTTGAGAGGTTCGTTCAATAAGGTTTGCTTATAGATTCGTGAAAAAGTTTTTTTCACAGGTTCGTTTGAAAATTGGAGCTTTGAATTCTTCAGCATTTAGTCTATCTATTGCTTTCTCTAAAGGAGTTTTTGTCCAGCAAGGTTATCAGAGGTTTCAAGTAGTTTTGTACATTCTAAACTTCGAGTAGAGCTTATGGTTGGAGCAATCTCAGTTTGTTCAAAAGAATTATGATCTTGAACTGGGAGCTGTAATCTTCGCATTGAAGATTTGGAGACATTACTTATATGGCACCAAGTGTACCATATTCACCGATCACAAGAGTCTGCAGCACATCTTTGATCAGAAGGAGCTCAACACGCGACAACGCCGTTGGGTTGAACTTCTGAATGATTACGACTGCGTGATCAAGTACCATCCGGGAAAGGCGAACGTTGTAGCTGATGCCTTGAGCCGGAAGGAACGGGTCAAACCCTTGCGCGTTAGAGCAATGGGAATGACGGTGCAAACGAGCTTACGAAACAAGATCATTCAGGCACAACAAGAATCAGTTGATCGAGGAAACTTGAAGAAAGAACTTGACTGTGGAGTAGAGAAACACCTGGACACTAAGCCTGATGGAATGATCTACTACCAGGATCGTATATGGATCCCGGCGGTAGACGAATTGAGAAGACTTATTTTTGATGAAGCACACAAGACTAAATATTCTGTTCATCCCGGATCTGATAAGATGTACCAAGACTTGCGTGGATTTTATTGGTGGCCGGGAATGAAGAAAGACATAGCCGAATATGTCGGTCAGTGTCTCACATGTGCGAAGGTAAAGGCGGAACACCAGAGACCGTCTGGTCTACTGGAACAGCCTGAAATTCCGCTCTGGAAGTGGGAACAGATAGCTATTCATTACCAAGCTACCCCGCACTTCCAGTGGTCACGATAAAATTTGGGTGATTATTGACCGTTTGACAAAATCTGCTCATTTCTTGCCAATGCGTGAGACTTTCACGATGGATAAACTGGCGAGATTATACATCAATGAGATAGTGGTACGTCACGGTGTGCCATTGTCTGTTATTTCTGATCGAGACAGCAGATTCACATCAAGATTCTGGCAATCATTGCAGAAATCTTTAGGGACACAGTTAAATATGAGTACAGCTTATCACCCACAAACGGATGGTCAAAGCGAACGTACTATCCAAACCCTAGAGGACATGTTAAGAACCTGTGTATTGGATTTCGGTGGGAATTGGGACTCCCATTTGCCACTGATCGAGTTCTCCTACAATAACGGTTACCACAGCAGTATCGGATGTGCACCATTCGAGGCTCTTTATGGCCGGAAATGTCGATCAGCGATCTATTGGACTGAAGTTGGAGACAATCGAATAACTGGGCCAGAACTAATTCAGGAAACCACTGACAAGATAGCTCAGATTCAAAGAAGACTGCAAGCAACAA
Source organism: Mikania micrantha (assembly GCA_009363875.1). Classification (NCBI taxonomy): domain Eukaryota; kingdom Viridiplantae; phylum Streptophyta; class Magnoliopsida; order Asterales; family Asteraceae; genus Mikania; species Mikania micrantha. The sequence continues at coordinate 69,048,105 of CM018693.1, read as the reverse complement.
GGAGCAGACAAAAGAGCTACGCTGACAAACGGCGCAAGCCGTTGGAATTCCAAGTGGGAGACCGAGTCATGCTAAAGGTATCCCCATGGAAAGGCATTGTACGTTTTGGAACAAAGGGCAAACTAGCACCAAGATACGTGGGACCGTTCGAGATCATGGAGCGTATTGGTCCTGTGGCGTATAGACTGAGGTTACCTGATGAACTCAGTGGGGTGCATGACGTGTTTCACGTCTCAAACCTAAAGAAATGCCTTGCTGACGAGTCTCTCGTCATTCCGATTGAAGAAATTCAAGTAGATGAACAGTTACATTTCATAGAAGAACCTTTGGAGATTATGGATCGCAAGGTTAAACAACTGAGGCGAAGCCGTATTCCGATTGTAAAGGTTCGATGGAATTCAAGACGTGGACCCGAGTTTACTTGGGAACGCGAAGATCACATGAAGTCAAAGTATCCCCAACTGTTTGAAGAGGAAGCCGTAACCGATAACAACCCTTAAATTTCGGGACGAAATTTCTCTAACAAGTGGAGATTGTAACATCAGTGCCGGAACCGTTACCGGAACAGTGATCTCTACAGTACATGAACAGTAAAACAGGTACGAATCATATACATTTCAGTACTTTTCCTATTCATATCATTTATCATTATCGTAGTGAGTTATCATAGACCAGGTTCAGAAAACATTTACACAGGAACAAGTTCAGGACAATGGTTCTTGAGTCAGATAATTAGCTGGCAATACAGAACCATCAATTGATTATGTGTTAGGATTTGATTATGTATAAACATATGTGAGGCTTTACAGAACAAAACACACGAATATCGTTATGTGAATGCTAAACCGACGGGTTATTCGTATAGGTAACGATCTGTACGAATATATTTGAAAGTTTAACGTTCAGAATGATATTCCATAATTAGAAAACAAGATTGAAAGGTATAGTTATTGCCGTGTTCGTACGAGTGACGATTCGAACGAATACGCGCGACGACCGTACATTTCGATTTAAATAATTAATTTATGTTTTAAATTTAAAATAAATTGCAGATATTAGTTAATTTATTAGGAATCACAACTTAGAATAATTAAATGAATTCTAATTTTATAAATCGTGTCGTTTCACTGCGAAAACTACACGATCCGGAAATTTTACGCAAAACCGAACGAGACTAAACTACCCGGTATGTTTTGAACATTTATGGGGCATTTAATTTCCCCATCCACCTCCACCAACCTCTCCCACCATCATCACTTTTGTTTTCCTCTTTCTCTCTCTAAAAGGTAAACTCTCCTCCTTCTCTCTACAAGCTCGTGACCAATCTCTTGTCGGATTCAAGTCATTTTGGTGTCATTACGATCCTCTCAGCTTGTAGATTACGTAAGTACAAGCATTTCGAGCTTCTATCCACAAGATCTAAGGTAAATATCCATTTTAAATTCGGTTTTAGGGTATTACACAAATCCATTATTGTTTGAAGCTTGTAATCGACCTAAACACCCACAAAACACATAGGTTTACACGTAGGAAAAGATAGTTGCATTGTAACATGTGGGACTTGCTAGAATGAAGGTGATGCAACACGATTTGATGCAGGTTCGTGGGGGTATTGGGACTGTCGATGATACAGGTTCGTTTCCTGGCAGCCGAACCCTTACAGTGTAAAGGCCGAACCCTACATGAACCCCACAAGGCTGCTAACAACGAACCATCCTTCCAGCAACGAACCCTGGCACCGAACCCTGAAGACCTGACCACCTGGTGGACGAACCCTGGTTCACTATCAGCCGAACCTGTGGTCACCAACCTAACCGCGAACCTTTCTCCTAGAACCGAACCATAGTTCACGAACCTAAGGAGGGTTCCAGCCGAATCTTACATTTCAGACGAGCCTAAACATCACGAACCTAGGACTCACGAACCCAGGACACTTAGCCGAACCACACGGGAGACGAACCCTTGCATGGCCGAACCATGGCCATGCAACTCACGAACCAATGATGACGAACCATTCACTCACAAACCCTGTTATAACAGAAGAACCTTAAAGGTTCGTTGAGCTGTTGCCACTGCCGAGCCTTTGGATCAACTTAGCCGAACCTATGTGGTTTGGGCAAAAGGTTCGCTGCCATAGATCACAAGTCGAACCTAGGAGTTGTTTAATGAGGGTAATATGGACTTAGGATCAATGAAACTAATGATATTAACCAGGAAATGAATTGTGGATCACTAAACTAATAATTTCATGAGGAGTTTATCATATAAGTTGCATGCATGTATAAAATTACGCGTATGCATGGGCTAGGAATACCTATAACAAAATAATACTTGACATACAATGACAACGCAACGTGAGATGTTAATGGACATAAGATGGATTCATAACCGAATAACACTTTTAGGGGATCATGAGAATCAAAAGTTCAAGCCTTGAAATCAAATAGAGATTCAAGAATATGCAATTAGGCCAAAGTGGGCCCAATTCAAAGGTTTATTTAGACTCAAGTACTGATGTTTAATTAAAATGAAGACAATGTGAATTTATTAAAACTTAATTCAATACTTTTCTAAAATTTTGTTTAATTTGAAATGTAATTTATAAATGTTATTGGGTTCCTTTAAGTTAATTTTGTTATAAAAGTTAGTTTTAATATCATTTATTGGGATTTTGTATAAAATAGACAATGTCATTGTCTGGCTTTTAAACATAAAACAAAGAAAACTCTGCCGAATTTTCTAAAAATATAAAAGTAAGTTATTATAACTAACCATGGGATTTGAGGGATCATAAATAGGGTAACTAAGGTAGATTAGATCTTAGATACACTTAGTACTAAGACACTTAGTTGCACACACAACCAGACCGAACTCTAGGCACAACGACTACTACACGTACTTATTATATTCGAACTCTTATAAAATAATTCAGGAACTGAAGATACCTAGCCTACCAACAAGAGTGTGTATTCTGTGATAGTACATTAGACATCGACACAGGTGAGTTCATTGCCCCTTTTCTAACATTTTTATTTTAAAACGCGGGGCTGAGAAGCATGCGTAAACTGTTTATTTAAATTGTTTACTTAAATGCTTTTAAACTTAAATGTTTTATATATACAAATGTTATCCTAGATTATGTCTAGGAAGATTTTATGCATGTTTTACTAAGTTATTCCTTTTCAATTAAGTGAATAATCGATTTAACTAAACCTTTCAAACAAAACAAAACATTTCAAACGAGTCAAAGGAAACATTTTTAACAAATCAAGTGTGTGAGTTCAGTGAATCAAACCAAACACTTTGACGAATCAAATGGGTGATTTCAATGAATCAAGTGAAACATTTTGACAAATCAAGTGGGTGAGTTGAAAGGATCATATGAAACATTTTGACAAAACAAGTGTGGGAATTCAACGAATCAGAAGAACAAATCTTTGCAAAGACTATATTCAATGTTATACAAACCAAGTGTTTGTTGAACAATGAATCAAGTGTACGATTGATCCATGAATCTAGTATTCTATGATCAACAAATTAAGTACATCTTGTAACAGAATCAGACGAATCAATAGATCATTTTCAAGGGAAAACCTGGGAAATATCAGAGATAACATATGCCAAAATAGACGAAACAAAAACCCTACATTTCAAGAAGTCCTAGCTAGACCGTTTGATTGTAGGTCGTATGTTTGAGGATATTTACAGTTTCCCTAACTACTAAGTACCTTGATTGACAGACTAGTCTACTCGAGTCTGACCAAAGGCCATAATCATCAGGACTTAGATTTTATTAAATGTTTATTTATTTATTTAATTAAGCATTTATAACTGTTATTACAATTATTGTGGTTGATCATATTGTGTGATGAACTTATGAAATCAACATGGATTTCGATTGATTGTAAATACAGGGACAACAACAGAAGAACTCATGGGATTGTGTTATGGGTAAAAATGCTTAATTATCATCAACAGCATTGTTATATGCATATTTGTATGTGGTGGGATGTTGGCTAGGGCTCGTCCCTTACATATGCCCTATATATAAGCATACCGATGTGGATATTACATGTGGTGTTAATGAGGTTAGGGTCTTTACCAAAGGAGGTTTTCAAATCATTTTAAATAACTAAACTATATGAACTCACCAACCATGTGTTGATTTTATTTTTGCATGACTTCTCAGGCGACGAACAGGTCAACTAGAGAGCCTATGCTTTTGGACTAGGACTTCAGATAGAAGACTTAGTATTTTTGGACCTGCATATTTTTGGAAGACATCGTTATACAATTATTTTGTACATCTTGTGTAGTTACAAGATAGTTAATTTATGATGTTTATGATAGATTTACATTGTTAAATTATAAACGATTCGGATGTAATTTAACTTTGTAATTCTATCCTATTTAGCATTTCTCATTTATATCATGTGCAATGTAAACAATCTGATCACTTTCGATTATCACTCATGATATCGCGCCCCGGGAACCTTCCGCCCGACAGGGACTTCGATCCAACCCCGCCGGCTCGGGGTGTGACAGCTTTGCCTCTCACTAAGTTAACTCAGAAGAGTGAACCGTTTGTCTGGGAGCAGAAACAAGAGGATGCCTTTCAGACATTGAAGCTGAAGTTATGTAATGCTCCAATCCTATCACTCCCAGAAGGATGTGATGACTTTGTTGTTTACTGTGATGCATCTCATCAGGGCCTTGGTTGCGTACTGATGCAACGGGACAAAGTTATTGCATATGCATCAAGACAGTTAAAAGTTCATGAGAAGAATTACACTACTCATGATCTTGAACTGGGAGCTGTAATCTTCGCACTGAAAATTTGGAGACATTACTTATATGGCACCAAGTGTACCATATTTACTGATCACAAGAGTCTGCAGCACATCTTTGATCAGAAGGAGCTCAACATGCGACAACGCCGTTGGGTTGAACTTCTGAATGATTACGATTGTGTGATCAAATACCATCCGGGGAAGGCAAACGTTGTAGCTGATGCCTTGAGCCGGAAGGAACGGGTCAAACCCTTACGTGTCAGAGCAATGGGGATGACTGTGCAGACTAGTTTACAAAACAAGATTGTTCAAGCACAGCAAGAATCAATTGATAAAGGAAACCTAAAGAAAGAACTTGACTGCGGAGCCGAGAAACATCTGGAGACCATGTCTGATGGAATGATCTACTATCAGGAACGTATATGGATCCCGGCGGTAAATGAATTGAGAAAGCTTATTTTCGATGAAGCACACAAGACAAAATACTCTGTTCATCCAGGCGCTGATAAAATGTACCAAGACTTGCGTGGATTTTATTGGTGGCCTGGGATGAAGAAAGACATAGCCGAGTACGTCAGCCGATGCCTTACGTGTGCAAAAGTAAAGGCGGAGCACCAGAGACCGTCTGGGTTACTGGAACTGTCGGAGATTTCGCTCTGGAAGTGGGAACAAATAGCTATGGACTTCATTACCATGCTACCCCACACTTCCAGTGTTCACGATACGATTTGGGTGATCATTGACCGTTTAACAAAACCTGCTCATTTCTTGCCAATGCGTGAGACCTTCACGATGGATAAACTGGCGAGATTGTACATCAATGAGATAGTGGTGCGCCACGGTGTGCCATTGTCTATTATTTCTGATAGAGACAGCAGATTTACATCAAGGTTCTGGCAAACACTGCAGAAATCTCTAGGGACACAGTTAAATTTGAGTACAGCTTACCATCCACAAACGGACGGTCAAAGCGAACGTACTATCCAGACCCTGGAGGACATGCTGAGAACCTGTGTTTTAGATTTCGGTGGGAATTGGGATTCCCATTTGCCACTGATTGAATTCTCTTACAATAACAGTTACCACAGTAGTATTGGATGTGCACCATTCGAGGCTCTCTATGGCCGGAAATGTCGATCACCGATCTGTTGGACTGAAGTGGGAGATAACCGTATAACTAGGCCAGAGCTTATTCAGGAAACCACTGACAGGATCACCCAGATTCAAAGAAGACTGCAAGCGACAAAGAGCAGACAGAAAAGCTACGCCGACAAACGGCGCAAGCCGTTGGAATTCCAAGTGGGAGACCGTGTCATGCTAAAGGTTTCCCCATGGAAGGGTGTAGTACGCTTTGGAAAGAAATGCAAATTAGCACCACGATACGTGGGATCGTTCGAAATCATCGAACGTATTGGTCCTATGGCGTGTAGACTGAGATTACCAGATGAACTCCGTGGTGTACATGACGTGTTTCACGTCTCAAATTTAAAGAAATGCCTTACTGACGAATCACTCGTCATTCCAATCAAAGAGATTCAAGTTGATGATCAGTTGCACTTTATTGAAGAACCTTTAGAGATTTTGGATCGCAAGGTTAAGCAACTAAGGCGAAGCCGTATTCCGATTGTAAAGGTTCGATGGAACTCAAGACGCGGACCCAAGTTTACTTGGGAATGTGAAGATCACATGAAGTGAAAGTATCCCCAACTGTTTGAAGTGGAAGTTGTACCCGATAACAATTCTTAAATTTCGGGACGAAATTTCTATAACAAGGGGAGATTGTAACATCAGTGCCGGAAACGTCACCGGAACAGTGATCTCTACAGTACATGAACAGTAAATCAGGTATATTTCAGTTATCATTCATATGCCATTGTTATTACATGTTATCAAAACGCAATTTCAGAATCATTTCAGAGAAACGAAACTCAGAACAATGGTTCATCTGCCAGATAATTATTTGGCATCACAGAACCATCAAGTGATTATTTATTAGGATTTTATTACATATAAACGTATGTGAGGCTTTACAGAACAAAACAATACAGATGTCGTTATGTGAATGCTAAACCGACGGATTATTCGTACAGGTGACGATCTGTACGAATAAATCTGGAAGTTTAACGTTCTGAATGATATCCTATAATTAGAAAACAATATCGAAAAGTATAAGTTATCGCTGTGTTCGTACGGGTGACGATTCGAGCGAATACGCGCGACGACCGTACGAATCGATCTTAAACTGTAAATTAATTATTTTTCTTAAAACTTAAAATAAATAAAAGATATTAGTTAATTTATTAGAGATCACAACTTAAAATAATTTTATAAATCCTATTTTAAGATTCGAGTCGTTTCGTTACTAAAACGACGAGAAAACCGACATTTTACGCGAAACCGAGCAAAAACGACGAACCCGAATATACCCGGGGTATTCTAAGACTTGATGAGGGTAATAATTCCCTCACCTACCCCAAATAACCAGTCACCAACACCATTTTCGTTCACCCCTCTCCTCAAGCTTTCTCTATCTAGAAACATCACCTTCTCACTAAGTTTTCTCACTCAAATCTTCACGAAATTTACCCATCTTGGTGTCTAAACGATCCTCTCAACTTGTAGATCACGAAAGTACAAGGGATCTAAGGTTTTATCCAGTAAATTCGAGGTAATGATCAAGTTGTGGTTCGAATTTTAGGGTTTTGTCACCCCTTTGAACCGGCCCCATATCAACCGGCTTTAACCCATTTCGAACCATAGGAAACACACTACAACACCTTAGAACGAAGTAGGGACAAGCCTCACCTTAAAACTCAGTTGTTAGTTCGAAAATCTATGACCACATATGAGTGAAGTCGGCATAGTCGAATGAGGGACACACAGGTCGCCGAATGACAGCAGCAAGCCCACATTCGGCCGAATGATTCGAACCAGCCGACTGATCCCATTCGCGGCCGCATCCATTCGAATGTGACCACCCACATTCGGCCAACTGGTTATTCGCCCCTCATTCGACCATACCTATTCGCCGAATAGCCCTAGTGGAGTATGAAGCCTCTTTCGGCCATGTTCATTCGCTACATCCTCTTTCGGCCAAGGGAACCACTGAACCAAACCCTGGTTCGGCCCAAGCCCATTCGGTGGTTGTCATTCGATTAGCATAAGTCTAATACAGCCAAGGCCTATCGGCCAAGACTAATTCGGTCGACCATTTGGCAAGACTAATTGTGAATCATGGAAATTCTAAAGATCAAGAGACTTAAGGAATCAGAAATCATAAATGTGTGTGAATCATAAAAATAATGACATCATTATGATCTAATGAAATCATTAATATTCAAGCTAAGATGGATGTCAGTTGTATAGGGAATCAAGACCACGTGAAACACACATATAAAGTCCCTTTCAGGTATAGAAGGCTCTTGTAGTCAGGCTATACGGGCAATAACATGAACGATCAAATGAAATCAATATCAAAGTCAAAATAATGAGAATCAAGAGATCAAGAATCAAAGGATATGGGTCACGTGTACTCCTTGTGAGTTATGCCTGACATGGGTCACGTGTGAGAGGTTACAACTTGGACAACCACTAACAACTAAGTCTAACTGATTGAGAAAAATAATACCCAATCATCATGTCTTAGTTGCATTTACATGTTTTATTTAATTATTTAGTTAAATATTTAACATTTTACTCCTATCATCAATTTTTGAGAAATCATATATCTATGATGAACTCAATAGAATCAAAGGCAAATCAAGTTTCGGAAAACATAATCAAAATCAGAGGTGTGAAGGGTAAAAATGCTTAATTATCATTAACAACAGTGTCATATGCATATTAGTATGTGGTGGGATGTTGGCTAGGGCTTGTCCCTTACATATGCCCTATATATAAGCATACCGATGTGGATATTTGTAACATCAGTGCCAGAAACGTCACCGGAACAGTGATCTCAACAGTAACGTGAATAGTAACCAGGTACAAACTATACGTATTTCATAGTATGTCACATTCATATCATGTATCATTATCATTACGTGTTATCAAAGAACAAATTCAGAATCATTTCAGAGAAACGAAACTCAGAAACATGGTTCATCAGTCAGACAAGTACCTGGCGATACAGAACCATCATGTGATTATTTTTTTAGGATTTATTATGTACAAACGTATGTGAGGCTTTACAAAACAAGACAACAACGGATGTCATTATGTGAATGCTAAATCGACGGATTATTCGTATAGGTGACGATCTATACGAATATATCTGAAAGTTTAACGTTCTGAATGATGTCCAATAATTAGAAAACCATATTGGAAAGTATAGTTATAGTCGTGTTCGTACGGGTGACGATTCGAACGAATACGCGTGACGACTGTATGAATCGATTTAAACTGTAACTTAAATGTTTTCAGAAAATTTAAAATAAACGGAAGATAATTAGTTAATTTATTAGGAATCACAACCTAAATTGATTTTTATAAATCCTATTTTAAAATCGTAACGTTTCGTTACGAAAATAACGAAAAACGACGCGCGAAACCGAAACCGAGTGAGACCGAACAAACCCGAACGAAACCCGGGCTATAAAAGCCCTAACTCTTTCTTTTCATCTCATTATTTCAGCCCCAAGACCATCTTCTTCCCCAAATCCCGTTTTTCCCGTCACCCCATACCACCACCACTTCAAACCTTCATATCTCTCTCATTTCTCCACCAAATTCGACGTTCTAGTAGTCAAAACGACCGTGAGAACGAGAAGAATACAAAACTACAGCAGATCGGAGCTGAAATGAGCTGATGTGGTCGTAGTTTTGGAGAGAAGCTACGGTTTTTGAGGGTTTTCTACTATTCACGAGAGGTATGCATCAAAACCTGTTTTATTCAGTTAAAATCAGTAGGATAAACACTAAAACAACTATAGAAACTTGTAGATCGTGTTAAGAGGAAGAAACTAAGCTTTGAATCATCAAAAACAGACCAAAATTGAGCTCAAAGGAGCTGATTTCGTGACAACCCTTGTGCAGGTGCGTTTTCCTCTTTGCAGCTGAATTTCCAGCTAGTTTTCGACCTCTAAAACCCCTAGGACTTGCACCAAATCAACCTAGGAACCCAAGTGACATGTGATATTGATGTTTGGTTCAGTTGGGAATCGAATTGGAGCTGAATAATGGCAAGAATTGTGTTCAAATGGGGCTATTTGTGTTGCTGTGCTGTTCCGACGAACAGCCCTGTTCCCAGCAGGTTTTGGACCTTCTAACGCTTTAGTTTTTGTACCAATTTTGTCTAGGAACTCAAGAAACATTAGGGGTTAAATAATGGAAGGGTTGAGGATCGATTTGGGGGATGTGCATAGCAATTACGAAGACATGAAGTGGCTGTGCTAGGGGCTGCCTAACTTGGCAGATTCTGCCAGCCAGTTCTTTTGTGTTTTTAACATAGCAAACGTTTAAGTTAACTCACGAAACTTTCCAACCTACTAATTCAATATGTTAGGAACAACTTTCATCAAGATAACTTTCATTGGTTCGGACTTTAAATGGGTCAAAACAGTGTCCTAATTCAGAAGGTACTGAATGGAGCACTGATTTTATACCAGCTGTTTAGAGCCTCATTTGGACGAATTAGAAAGCTTATAAATAATGGATAGAAATATAACATCCCAAACTTGATCATGAATCTTTAGTTTGCTCGATTTGGAGTTCCTATGATCAAGTTATGACCTGTAGAAGTCGGGACAACCCACTGCCCGATTTCCAGATTTTGGTTAGTTTAAGAAATCTTAAGTTTTGACATGATTTGCAAACTACCAACTATGGGTTATGATGTTTATATCGACAAGGGTATAATTGGTTAACTAAGTGCTAACCAAATGCTAAGGCCATCGTTATTAACTTGTGAACTTCTAAACTAATAAATTAAGTTTACTTAGTAATTCGTATCGAGTTAATGACATGATAAGTAGCCATGAGATTTCAAAGAATTAAAGAACAAGATGAGAACTATGGGAATCCAAGAGAAATGACTAAGTATGGGATATTGACATTAGGATGCCAACATCCAATACTTGAAGTTTTTCATCAAGATTGACCATCAATGAAGTTTTCAAATGAATAAATTAGTTGATAGTCAATCTCAAGAAAGAACAAGAATCAACTTGGGAAACAAAGAACTATCAAAGGACTTGGAATTGATCTAAATTTGGTTAACTCAGGTTCTAACATGATTAACTTGTATTTTCATAAGAATAAATTATGTTTTTAATATAATAGAATAACTTTAATTAATAGCTAATTGTTATATTTTATAAATGTCATTGGTTTTCTTTAATGTTTATATAGTTATGAAAGTTAGTTTTATTATAATTGATTGGGATTTGGTTGTAAAATAGACAATATAAATTGTCTGGATTTGGACTAATAACAAAGGAAACTCTGGCAGATTTTCGTAAAATTGAAAAGTAAGTTGTATTAAATAACGGATAAGGGATTCATAAAGGGTATGTAACATAGAATACTTAAAGAAAATCTTAGTAACAAATTAGCAAGTATAGGACACATAGTCGCACACCAAGACCTAAACCCTATATACGTTAACCATAAATACTTATAGTATTCGAATCGTAATAAATCAACACAGGTGCTGAAGATACTTAATTTACAACAAACGAGCGCGCATTATTTTCTTGATTGAAACATAAGAGCTACAACACAGGTGAGTTCATTGCCCCCTTTTCTAAACATTTTTGTTTTTAAACGCGGGGCTGAGAAGCATGCGTAAACTGTTTTTATTTAAACTGTTTATTTAAATGCTTTTATTTATTATATGTTTTTACATATATATGTTTGTTGATACTGCTAGACTCCTGTCTAGGAAATTATTAAACAGATCAAATTATTAAATAAATTAATTACTCTTATGAGTAATACTTTAAATTCAAACTCTAAATGAACCCTTAGTCCATCAAGTTCAAATTCAAGAACCTAAATTCAAAGCGAAATCAAAGAAACTAAAGATCATATTCAGAGAAACATAACTCAGTGTGTGATCTGAGAACAAAGAATCAGAAATCAAGAATCAATTATCAATGTGAATCATGGAAATTCTAAAGATCAAGATCAAGAGACTCAAGGAATCAGAAATCATAAATGTGTGTGAATCATGGAAATAATGAAATCATTAATATTCAAGTTAAGGTGGATGCCAGTTGTATAGGGAATCAAGACCACGTGTAACACACATATAAAGTCCCTTTCAGGTATAGAAGGCTCTTGTAGTCAGGCTATACGGGCAACAACATGAACGATCAAATGAAATCAATATCAAAGTCAAATCAAGAGAATCAAGAGATCAAGAACCAAAGGATATCCTTAAAGTCCCAGTCAGATGCAGAAGACCATTGGGTCAGGCTGTAACGGGCAAAACATTAAAATCCCGCTCAGTTCAGGTGTACTCCTTGTGAGTTATGCCTGACATGGGTCACGTGTGAGAGGTTACAACTTGGACAACCACCAACAACTAAGTCTAATTGATTGGGTCAAATAATGCCCAATCATCATGTCTTAGTTGTATTTAAATGTTTATTTATTTATTTCATTAAATATTTAACATTATATTTACTATCACTGGCTTTTGGGGAATCATGTATCTATGATGAACTCAAGAGAATCAAAGGTAAATCAAGTTTTGGAAATCATAATCTAAATCAGAGGTGTGTTAGGTAAAAATGCTTAATTATCATTAATATCAATGTCCTATGCGGCTTAGTATGTGGTGGGATGGCGTCTGGGCGGGTCGTAGGCTCGACTCAGGGGTATGCCCTATATATAAGCATACCGAGCTGGATGATACAGGTGATGTTAATGAGGTTAGGGTCTTTACCGAAAGAGGATTCAAATCATTTTCAATTACTAAATTATATGAACTCACTAACCATGTGTTGACTTGATTTTTGCATGACTTCTCAGGTGATGAACAGGTCAACTGAAGAGTTATTTCTTTTGGACTAGGTTACAGATAGAGGACCTAGCTTTTTGGACATCATACACAGTTATTTGTATATCTTGTGTAGATACAAGATTGGAGATTTATGATGTGATAGTAGATTTACATTGTTAAATTATAAACTTAACTGATGTAATTTAACTTTGTAATTCTATTTTATTTTAGCAAGTTTCTCATTTATGTATCATGTGCAATGTAACAATCTGATCATTCCGAATATCACTCACGATATCGCGCCCCGGAAACCTTCCGCCCGACGGGACACCCGATCCTATTCCGCCGGCTCGGGGTGTGACACTAAAACCCTTATTTACAATAATTTGGTTTTTGTCACCCTAGGACCAGCGAACCTTTAGGTTCGTTGTCCATAGGGTTCGGCTAGGTATAACCGGTTCGGCCCACAAAGAATAAAGATGGTTCGGTGTCCCTAGGGTTCGCCACCCTAGGGTTCGGCTCCAAGGAGGAAACAGGTCCACGAGTCCAACAGCGTTCGGCTCATCCAGCAAGAATAATAGGTTCGTGGATTGCAAAGGCTGGCTCACTAAGGTTCGTGAAAGGTCACAGGTTCGGCTGACTCAGCCATGCTCCAGGTTTGTGGGACTGTCTAGGGTTCGGCCATAAGAACAAAGGATGGTTCGCTGCTGGCTATGCATGCAGGTTCGTCTCCATTAGGTTCGGGGCAAGGTATGAGAGGGTTCGTTGGGAAGGGAAGGGTTCGTAATCCAAGGGTTCGCCACCCATAAGGTTCGGCCAACCTGTAAGGGTTCGGCCACCCTTGTGCCCCGCCAAGAAGGTTCGGCTATGTAATTGCAGGGTTCGGCCACCTGCCGTGGCACGAACCAGCCGCCCAATCAGCCTCATCTTCGAGCTTCTCGTGTTCTAGGGTTGTCCATGGTCTCGTATATGCCCATTCTAACTTTGTTTAGTATGGTTTAATGTGTAAACCGATTATAACATCACTAGATTTAGGGAGTTTATAGTTTATCACAAAAATCAAAAATAAACATTATATCTACCTCGATTTGTCGGTCAAAAGTAAGATTTCTTTGTATCTCCTTGCTCTCCTCGGTCTCACGAACACGTAGGCGCCAAGATCTTTCGATTTCGTCGAGAAACGAGTGAGAAAAAGTAGAGAGAAGTTAGAGAGTGAGATAGGGTGTGTTTTTGGAGGTTCTAGAGAGAGAAGGGGTGTATAGAAATGAGGAGGAAGATGATGATCTTTCTCCTTATAACGCGTATTGTCACCACGTGTCTGGTCTCGTTTCTATCGCGATAAACTTTATAAAATGTTCGCTTTTACTCGTTAAACGTATTTAAAACGTAAAACATTTAAATGAATAAGTTTTGTTTTCATTAAAATAGTTTGCAAATAAAATCATTTAAATAAAATATCTCCGTTTATTTTCGTTAAATCTCTTTTTAATAAATTAATTTATTCGGTTTTGATTTAAGTTATGATTCCTAATAAATGTTTTTAGTTTCCATTTATTAATTTAATATCATTAGATATTATTTAATTATCTCGTCGAAACGCGTTACTTACGTATGTATTCGTAAAGATCGTCACCTTTGTGAATCCAACGGTCGTATCGTATTTCGATTTGATTTACGATTTATAGAATATCGTTTCAGAATATGACTCTTAATAATTATATTTGTGTGAATCGTCACTCACGTGAATACATTATTAAATTAATAACTCTGAAATAACATTCGTGATTAAGTTATGTTCGTAACCTCACCATCGCAAAATTATTTTCAATAAAACTTTCATTATTTTATTATTAACTTTAATATTGAACTTCCCGATCCAAACCCACTAAACCCAAATCACAGACACATCCAAGATAGACCGAAATATGCATATGTATAGGGCATATGCGGGGGTAGATCGCAACCTCCCCTACACCGTCCCACCGCTATTTCGATAAACCATGACCATGTGTCCTTGACTACGTTTAGCAACCAGACTAAAACAACTTACAGTTTCTTTTCATTCCATCCCAAATCCAATATCATCAACCATATAACTGTGATAAACCCTGTGGTCTTGTTTCGTTGAGTTACAACTAAACTTTCCATGGTTTACGTGTATAATATGTGCTAAACATGTATACCAGTAACAGTGATAATCATCAAATAATGTGTCAATATTAATAATTACAAAATCTCAGGTCGTAACAGTACAATCATACAGATGTACGGATGTACGGACAACCGGAAGTACAGTGATGTTACAGTCTCCCCTAGTTAAAGGAATTTCGTCACGTAATTCAACTTGGAGTGACCGTAGTAAATAAATGTGGGTACTTAAGCTTCATCTGATCTTCTCGCTCCCACGTGAACTCTAGACCCCGCTTCGATTCCCAACGTGCTTTGACAATTGGAATTCTACTGTGTTTTAGCTTTTTAACCTCACGGTCCATTATCTCCACTAGTTTTTCAACAAAGTGCATGGTATCATCGATGTGAATGCCATCGAGTGCGACCTGAAGATCCTGATCAGCTAAGCACTTTCTTAGATTGGACACGTGAAACGTCGGGTGCACATTACGAAGTTCAGGAGGAAGTTCCAATTTGTAGGCAACCTTCCCGATTCGTTCAAGAATCTTAAAGGGGCCAACGTAACGTGGAGCAAGCTTCCCCTTCTTCCCGAATCGAACAACGCCCTTCTAAGGCGACACTTTAAGCAATACCATATCTCCCACTTCAAATTCTAAAGGTTTTCGTCGTTTATCTACGTAGCTATTCTGTCGACTGCAAGCAGCTAACAGATTGTCGCGGATCTGGCGGATCTTGTCGGTCGTTTCCTGAATAATCTCAGGACCAGTAATCTGCGAATCGCCGACTTCGGTCCAACAAATAGGACATTTTATGCCATAAAGAGCTTCAAATGACGCCATACCAATGCTCACGTGATAACTATTGTTATACGAGAACTCAACCAATGGTAAATGGCTATCCCAATTGCCACCGAAATCGACACAAGCTCTCAACATGTCTTCCAATGTCTGAATCGTTCGCTCCGTCTGTCCATCCGTTTGAGGATGATAAGCAGTGCTAAGATCCAGTCTTGTTCCAAAAGCTTCATGAAGTTATTCCCATAATCGTGCCGTGAAACGAGCATCACGATCCGATATTATGCTTAAGGGAATACCATGCCGGCTAATGATCTCATCAATGTAGATACGCGCTAACTTCCGCACAGGGTACGTTTCGTGTATCGGTAAGAAATGAGCCGACTTGGTCAATCTATCAACTATCACCCAGATACTATCTTTATCGTTTGCGGTTCATGGGAGTTTAGTAATGAAATCCATAGAGATATTCTCCCACTTCCACATAGGTATCTCTGGTTGTAGCAACAATCCCGAAGGTCGCTGATGTTCTGTCTTGACTTTAGCACAGTTAAGGCATTTGGACACATACTCAGCAATATCCTTCTTCATTCCGGGACACCAGTACAAGTCCTTAAGGTCTTGATACATCTTGTCAGAACCCGGATGAATTGAGTAACGAGACTTATGAGCTTCATCCATAATCACCATCCTAAGATCACCTCTGTCCGGTATCCATAACCGATTCAAATAATACATCAAGTCGTCATCCTTAGTTTCCAATAAAATCTCAGCCCCGCAACACATCTCATTCTTCAAATTATCTTGAGCCAATGAGTGTTGTTGGGCTGTGAGAAAATCATTATGGAGATTAGTGTGCACTCGAACACTATGAATCTGAACATGACTTTTGCGACTAAGCGCATCTGCTACTACATTCGCCTTGCCAGGATGGTAGCGAATTTCACAGTCATAATCATTCAACAGTTCAATCAATCTCCGTTGCCTCATATTAAGCTCTTTCTGATTTAGAATATGTTGTAAACTCTTATGATCAGTAAAGACAACACATTTTGTGCCATAAAGATAATGTCTCCATATCTTCAAAGCAAACACAACTGCACCAAGTTCCAAGTAGTGTGTAGTATAGTTCTTCTTGTGAATCTTCAGCTGTCTTGATGCATAGGCCACAACCTTTCCCCGTTGCACGAGAACGCAACCAAGACCTAGGTTGGATGCATCACAGTAAACCACAAAATCATCATTTCCATCAGGCAATGTCAAGACAGGAGCATCACAAAGTTTTTGCTTCAAAGTCTGAAACGCCTGTTCTTGCTTCGGTCCCCACTCATACAGTTTATTCTTTTGAGTCAGAAAAGTGAGAGGGACAGCAATCCTGGAGAAATTCGAGATAAACCGCCGATAGTAACTGGCAAGTCCGAGAAACGACCGAATCTCCGTTGGTGTCTTCGGTGTACTCCAGTTCTTCACCGCATCAATCTTTGCAGGATCCACATGAACACCATATTCATTGACTATGTGCCCCAAGAATTGAACTTCCTTAAGCCAAAATTAACATTTAGAGAATTTGGCATACAGTCGCTCTTCTCTCAGGATCTCCAAAACCAACTTTAGGTGTTTCTCTTGCTCTTCCTTGGTCTTTGAGTAGATCAGAATATCATCAATGAATACGATCACAAATTTATCCAAGTATGGCCTGCAAACACGGTTCATGAGGTCCATGAAAACCGCAGGTGCATTGGTAAGACCGAAAGGCATTACCAAAAATTCATAATGGTCATATCTTGTTCTGAAAGCCGTCTTAGGAATATCATCATCGTGTACGCGAAGCTGATGATATCCAGACCTAAGATCGATCTTTGAAAACCATGCCGAACCTTGAAGCTGATCGAAAAGGTCATCGATGCGCGGCAGCGGATATTGATTATTGATTGTAAGCTTATTCAATTCGCGGTAGTCGATGCACATTCGGAATGACCCGTCCTTCTTCTTGACAAATAGGACCGGTACACCCCATGGAGAATGGCTCGGGAAAATGAATCCTTTATCAGTCAGTTCTTGCATTTGGCTCGCCAATTCTTGCAACTCTGAAGGCGCAAGTCTGTAGGGAGCTTTAGCAACTAGGTTCGCACCAGGTACTAAGTCAATTCGAAACTCTACTTGACGTTCTGGTGGAAGACCCAGCAAATCGTCTGGAAATACTTCTGGAAAATCTCGTATCACTGGAACATCTTCAATTTTCTTCCCTTTATCTTTCTTCTCCACAATGTGAGCTAAGAATGCAATATATTTCTTCCTAAGGTACTTATGTGCTTTAGTGCATGACATCAGCTTAAGACCTTTACTAGAAGTTTCTCCAAAGACCCGTAAAGTTTCACCTGAAGGTAACGGAATACGAATATATTTCTCATGACAAACTGTCTCCGCTTTGTGGGTGGCTAACCAATCCATGCCTGTGATAACATCGAAGCTACAAAGATGCATAGGTACGAGCTCAATTGGGAAAACATGATCACTTAAGTTCACAGTACATCCAATAATAATAACAGTGTCAATATCAATAGTGTTTCCGTCAGCCACCTCCACGTTAAACGGTTTAGCTAGATATGTACGTGTTCTACCAAGCATGCATTCAAAATCATATGAAACAAAACTCCTATCGGTACCAGAATCAAATAAGACAGATGCATAAGAGTTGTTGATCAGAAGTGTACCGTTGACCACGTCCTGGTTGGCTTGAGCAGCTGGAGCATTCAGTTGGAACGCCCGGCCTCTTACCACCCTCTGATTATTCCCGGTCAACTATGGGCATTGATTCCTGAAGTGACCCACTTCACCACACTCATAACAGGCTCTTGCCTGTGCTTGAGGCATCTGGCTAACAAGTGCAGCTTGTATCGGTTGAGCTTGCGGAGCAGGCAATGCAAGCAGAGCAAGTTGCATCCTTTGTGCTTGCGGTGCACTCCGGCAGACATTTGCAAAATGACCATACTTGCCACAGTTGTTGCAGACACGAAAAGGCAAGTTTGGCATGTGATGATATCTGCAAGTATTACATTGGGGAGTATTCCCAGTGTAATTTCAGGCAGTGGAATTGTTGGATGATTGTTGCGCGGACTTAGCAGCAGGAGCAGTGACCATGAAGTTTCTGGTCTTCCTCTTCTTGTTGTTGCTTTTGGATGAGCTGCCTTGTTCAGTTTTAACTTCGGTTGAAGTCTTTTTTGCAGCTGCTTTGGTGTCAGTCTTCTTGAATCCCTTCCGAGTGAGTGTTCCAGCCTTCACATGATTGTCGGTGAGTGTAGCAGATAAACGGATCGCAGCCTCAAGTGTTTTGGGGTTGCTTCCGTATACAGTGTCTTGAATATGCATAAGCAGACCACCGATGTACTTCTCTATAGCTCTCTCTAGGGGTGTAACAAGGTGAGGTACCAGTAGGCTATACTCATGGAAACGAGAATTGTAGATGACATTCTCCCCACTGTCTTGCTTGAGTTCCCAAAACTCAGTCTCAAGCTTCCTCATTTCACTTCGAGGACATAATTCAGTGGTCATCAGATTCTTGACCTCGGTCCAAGTCAGTGCTAGGGCAGCATCCACTCCCCTAGTTCGCTTTTCGCCATTCCACCAAGTCAGTGCTCTCTTTAGGAAAACTGTAACATCAGTGCCGGAACCCTCACCGGAACAGTGATCTCTACAAGTACATGAACAGTAAAACAGGTATGAATCATATACATTTCAGTACTTTTCATATTCATATCAATTATCATTATCATAGTGGGTAGTCATAGAACAGTTTCAGAAACATTTAACAGAAACACAGTGCAGCACAACGGTTCTTGAGTCAGATAATTGTCTGGCAACCCAGAACCATCATGTGATTATTTGTTTAGGATTTATTACGTATAAACGTATGTGAGGCGTTACAGAACAAAACCTACGAATATTATTATGTGAATGCTAAATCGACGGGTTATTCGTATAGGTGACGATCTGTATGAATAAACCTGAAAGTTTAACGTTCTGAATGATATTCTATAATTAGACAACAAGATTGAAAAGTATAGTTATCGTCGTGTTCGTACGGGTGACGATTCGAACGGATACGCGCGACGACCGTACATTTCGATTTAAACAATAAATAAATATTTAATTTAAATAAATAAAAGATATTAGTTAATTTATTAGGAATCACAACCTGGAATAATTAAATAAACTCTAATTTTAAAATCGTATCATTTTGTCACGAAAACTACGCGAAACCATATTTTACGCGAAACCAATCGAGACCGAACGACCGAGTATTTTCCTAAACATTTAATGAGTCATTAAGACTCCAACCACCACCACCAAGACCCCCAAACTTCCTCATTTTCGTTCATCAACTCTCTCTCTCTAGAAATCGATTCTCCCACTTCTCTCTAGAAGATCTCCCTCGCTACAAGTCGGATTCAAGCCATTTTGGCGTCATTACGATCCTCTCCTCGTGTAGATTCCAGAAGTACAAGCCTTGTGAAATTTCATCCACGAGATCTAAGGTAAACGACCCTTTTTAAATTCGGTTTTAGGGTATACTACGAACCCTTTCTTGTTAAGGCTTATAATCGGGTTACACACTCACTAAACACATAGATAAATACATATGGTTAACCTAGATGCATTAGAGACTGTATTGCAACAGGTTAAGGTTGGAATGAGGATAAAATTATGCAGGTTCGTGAAAGTTAGTGCCGGGCCGAACTACACAGCCGGTTCCCGAACCCTGGTCTCACTAGCCGAACCATCACCTTCCACGAACCCTTGCTGGCATCTGCAACGAACCCTGCATGGTGCTGCCACGAACCCTGCAACTCTCTGGACACCGAACCCTGCTATCTGACCACGAACCTGGACCACCTGCAACCGAACCCTCGACTACAACGAACCCTCAACATGTTGACGAGCCTAAATGTCACGAACTATTGGGACCGAACCCTGCATGGCCGAACCATGGCCATGCAACTCACGAACCCAAGGTCAACGAGCCTTCAGTGGAATCTGGTTTAAGCCTGGCCGAACCATGAAAGTTCGTGGGAGGGATTGAATTAGCCGAACCCTACTTCGAACCTCATAAGGTTCGCTGCCCAAAATATCATACCGAACCACAAAGCCGTTTAATTGGGTTAATAAGGATCCATGAGCAACAAGATTAGTGTTAACAACCTAAGGAGGGGATAATTAGTTATTAATCTAAGTTATAACGGGGTATGAATTCGATACGTGCATGCATGGATTTAGGTAACTATGTGTGTGTGCATGGGAATTCTAAGGAACATGCGAGTTGTGTATAATCATGTAGGGATGCCCAATAACTTAGTCATGTAACTATTTACAGGGGATCATTCACGGGTTTGAATAAAGATCAATTCGACATCAAGGCTAATCAATTGGGCCTAAGTGGGCCCAATGGGATTTGATTAAGTCCATCACAGGTTAAACGTTTAAATTAAATACAGGTATTGATGTTTTAACTAAATTGAAGATGTTTTAAATGAAAAGTTAATAAATTCTAAAATCTTGTTTAATTAGAAAGATAAGTTATAATTATTATTAGTTCCTTTCAAGTTGCTAAGTTAATTGTAAAGTTTTGATTTCAAGAGTTGTTGTGATTTAAATTGTTAGGAATTTGATTTTAAAGAGACAATATAAATGTCTGGATTTACTCTAAAAACAAAGGAAACTCTGCCAAAATTTTCTAAAAACATCAAAGTAATGTTGTATAACTAAACATGGGGTTGGGATCATAAAAAGGGAAGTTAAGATAGGTTAGATCTTAGATACACTTAGCATTAAGACACTTAGTTGCACACACGCAACAAGATCAAACCTTAGGCACAACGACTACTATGCGTACTTATGATATTCGAATTCTTATAAAATAACTCAGGAACTGAAGAAACTTAGCTTACAACAAGAGCGCGCATTTTGTATTTGATCATTGACATAACAACACAGGTGAGTTCATTGCCCCTTTTCTAACATTTTTGTTTTAAAACGCGGGCTGAGAAGCATGCGTAAACTGCTTATTAAATTGTTTACTTAAATGCTTTTAATTTTATATGTTTACATATATAAATGATATCCTAGACCATGTCTAGGAAGATTTTATGCAGGTTTACCAACTGATTTACTTATAAATTAAGTGAATAATCGGGTTAACTAAAACATTTCAACAGATCAAAAAATTTCAAAAGAATCAAATCAAACATTTTGACAAAACAAGTGTGGGAGTTCAAGGAATCAAACGAAAACATTTTGACAAATCAAATGGGGGAATTCAATGAATCAAACGAAACATTTTGACGAAACAAGTGTGGAATTTCAATGAATCAAACGAAACAATCTTTGCAAAGACAATATTCAATGTTCTACAAATCAAGTGTTTGTTGAACTATGAATCAAGTGTACATTTGATCAATGAATCTAGTATTCTACGATCAACGAATCAAGTACATCTTGTAACAGAATCAGGCGAATCAATAAATCATTTTCAAGGGAAAGCCTGGGAAATATCAGAGATAACATATGCCAAAACAGACGAAACAAAAACCCTACATTTCAAGAAGTCCTAGCTAGACCGTTTGATTTGTAGGTCATATGTTTGAGGATATTTACAGATTCCCTAACTACTAAGTACCTTGATTGACAGACTAGTCTACTCGAGTATGACCATAGGCCCCAATCATCAGGACTTAGATTTTATTAAATGTTTATTTACTTGTTTAATTAAGCATTTATAACTGTTTATACAATTGTGTGGTTGATCATATTGTGTGATGAACTTGTGAAATCAACATGGATTTCAAATGATTGTAATGACAGGGGCAATAAACAGAAGAACTTATGGGATTGTGTTAAGGGTAAAAATGCTTAATTATCATTAACAACAGTGTCATATACGGATTAGTATGTGGTGGGACGGTGGCTGGGCGGGCGGTAAGCTCGACCCTACATATGCCCTATATATAAGCATACCGATTTGGATATTACATGTGAAGTTAATGAGGTTAAGGTCTTTACCAAAGGAGGTTTTCAAATCATTTTCAGATCATTTTCAAATCATTTTCAAATACTAAACTATATGAACTCACCAACCATGTGTTGACCTTTATTTTTGCATGACTTCTCAGGTGACGAACAGGTCAAATAGGAAGTCATTTCTTTTGGACTAGGACTTCATATAGAAGACTAGTATTTTGGACCTGCATACTTTTGAAGACATCATGATATAAATTATTTTGTATATCTTGTGTAAATACAAGATAGTCATTTATCGATGTTTTACAATAGATTTACATTGTTAAATTATAAACGTTACTGCTGTAATTTAACTTTGTAATTCTATTTTAAATTAGCATTTCTCATTTATATCATGTGCAATGTAACAATCTGATCACTCCTGATTATCACTCACGATATCGCGCCCCGGGAACCTTCCGCCCGTCGGGGAAACTCGATCCTACCCCGCCGGCTCGGGGTGTGACAGATTGGTATCAGAGCCATGGTTATAGAGAAATATAGGTCACTTATTTAAATGGTTTGGCCTAGACTATAACCTAGGGACCCTGCATGTAGAGAACATAGGACTTAAGACTTAACTGCATATTGTCTTCTGTATTCGATCATTGCACTAACTGATAACTTTATTGGTTATGATCAGAATGCCTCCACGAAGACAACCTCCCTTGATACAGCAACCACCTCAAGACTTGGCTCCACACTCCTCAACACCGTCTCCGAATGACTCTCCACCACCACCTCCTCCACCTCCTCCTCCCCCTCCTCCATTGATTACTCAAGCATCTGGTTCAGGCACAACACCGACCATGGACCCTGCTACTATCGCTCTGGTGACGTTACTGAGTAGCCAGATGACGAATCAGATGAAAGAGGCAATACCGGAGATGTTCCTCCGTCTTCGTAATGAGATCCTCAACACTGGCAACACATCAGGAGAAGCCAGTGGAAATACTGGAGATTCATCTCACTACTCCTACAAGTCCTTTGTAGGATGTAAGCCACCCAGTTTCAGTGGGTCTGAAGGCGCAGTTGGATTAATCCAATGGATTGAGAAGATTGAGGCAACATTGGATCTTTGCAGCTGTCCCGAACATCACAAGGTCCGTTACTCAGCGGGGACATTCAACAAACGGGCTCTGACCTGGTGGAATGGTCAGATCAATGCCCGGGGAAGAGAAGAAGCCATGGCCATGCCATGGGAAGACTTCAAGACACTGCTACGAACAGAATTCTGCCCCAAGAATGAGCTGCAGAAGTTGGAGGTTGAACTATCCAACCATGTGATGAAGGGGGCTGATCACATGGGTTACACTACTCGTTACCACGAGTTAGTTGCTTTGGTACCAGACATGGTACCAACTCTGGAGAAAAGGATAGACCGTTATGTGGGTGGACTTCCCGCCTGCATTCAGGGCATGGTTGTTTCAGCCAACCCTACTACTGTTGAATCCGCAGTGAGACTGTCTGGGAAGCTCACTGATCTTATGGTAGCCTCTGGAACTTTAAAGAAAGAGGCTGAACCCAGCAAGAACAAGACTGAGTCTTCAAAGAAACCCTCTCATCATCAAAAGAAGAAACAGAAGACCATCAAGAACTACGCGGTGGCCACACCTCTGCAACAAATAGCAGCAGCACCACAAAACCCCAACCGCAAACCCTACACTGGCACGTTTCCTTTGTGTGCCAAGTGTCAGTATCACCACACTGCTGACACTCCCTGCAAGCATTGCACGGGATGTGGAAGAAAGGGCCATTGGGTCCAACACTGTAGGATGACTCCTAATCAAGCAGTCAACAATGCTGCTCTGGCTCTTCCTCCACCAGCTAATCAGAACCATGGTGGATGCTATAACTGTGGCGAACAAGGCCACTTTGCGAAGAACTGTCCGAAGAAGGCTCAACCCGCAGTTCAAGCACCTCGTGGACGAGCCTTTGCTATTGGAGCACCAGCTGCACGCCAGGACCCAAATGTGGTCACTGGTACGTTTCTCTTACATGATTTTTATGCATCTGTCTTATTTGATACTGGTGCGGATCAGAGTTTTATCTCTACCGACTTTGCATGCCAACTAGATTCCATAGAGGAACAGTTAGACTCCCCTTACATTATAGAAGTAGCTAACGGGAAACATATCACAGTTAGTACAGTTTATAGGAACTGCCCATTGACACTAAATGATTTTACATTTACCATCGATTTGATACCGATGGAGCTGGGTAGTTTTGACATCATTGTTGGAATGGATTGGCTCTCATCTAACCGAGTGGAAGTCATCTGTTCTGAGAAGCTGCTTCGAATTCCATTGCCGAGTGATCGTGTATTGGAAGTTAAAGGGGATCAAGCAAAGCGAAGTGTCAAAATCATTTCTTGCATAAAGGCGCGTAAGTGTCTACAGAAGCGGTGCATAGCATTCCTGGCTCATGTGGTGGAAAAGGAGAAAGACAAGAAGAAGATTCAAGATGTACCAGTAGTGAAAGAATATCCTGAAGTATTTCCCGAAGACCTACCAGGTTTGCCACCTGCGCGACCGGTAGAATTTCGTATTGACTTAATTCCTGGAGCAACTCCTGTTGCTAAATCTCCTTACAGGTTAGCACCTTCCGAGATGCAGGAATTGTCTAATCAGTTACAGGAGCTACTTGACAAGGGTTTCATCAGACCGAGCTACTCACCTTGGGGAGCTCCGGTCTTGTTCGTGAAAAAGAAAGACGGATCGTTCAGAATGTGCATAGATTACAGGGAGCTGAACAAACTGACCATTAAGAATCGGTATCCATTGCCGAGGATTGATGATCTGTTTGACCAACTGCAAGGAGCGCAATACTTCTCGAAGATTGACTTGCGGTCCGGATATCATCAGTTGAGAGTTCAAGACGAAGACATACCGAAGACGGCCTTCCGAACCAGATACGGGCATTACGAATTCATGGTGATGCCTTTCGGGTTGACCAATGCACCAGCGGTTTTCATGGATCTCATGAACCGAGTGTGCAAACCGTACTTGGATCAGTTCGTCATTGTCTTTATTGATGACATACTGATTTATTCCAAGACCAAGACGGAGCATGAACAACATCTTAGGAAGATCTTGGAGCTGTTGAGAGAAAAGAAACTTTATGCCAAATTCTCGAAATGTGAGTTTTGGCTAAGAGAAGTTCAATTTCTGGGCCATGTGGTCAACAGCGAGGGAATTCATGTAGACCCTGCCAAGATTGAAGCGATAAAGAATTGGGACACTCCGAAGACACCGACGGAGATACGGTCTTTTCTGGGATTGGCAGGTTATTACAGAAGGTTTATCTCAAACTTTTCTAAGATAGCTTTGCCTCTCACTAAACTAACCCAGAAGAGTGAACCGTTTGTCTGGGAGCAGAAACAAGAAGATGCTTTTCAGACATTAAAACAGAAATTGTGTGATGCTCCAATCTTATCTCTCCCAGAGGGCTGTGATGACTTTGTTGTATACTGTGATGCTTCCCATCAGGGACTTGGTTGTGTGTTAATGCAACGGGACAAAGTCATAGCCTATGCGTCACGACAGTTAAAGATTCATGAGAAGAATTACACTACTCATGATCTTGAACTGGGAGCTGTAATCTTCGCACTGAAGATTTGGAGACATTACTTATATGGCACCAAGTGTACCATATTCACTGATCACAAAAGTCTGCAGCATATCTTTGATCAGAAGGAACTCAACATGCGTCAGCGTCGTTGGGTTGAACTTCTGAATGATTATGATTGTGTGATCAAGTACCATCCGGGAAAGGCGAACGTTGTAGCTGACGCCTTGAGCCGGAAAGAACGGGTCAAACCCCTACGTGTTAGAGCAATGGGGATAACCGTGCAGACCAGTTTAAGTGACAAGATCATTCAAGCACAACAAGAAGCACTTGATCGAAGTAATCTGAAGAGGGAACTTGATTGCGGAGCAGAGAAACAGTTTGACGCGAAGCCTGATGGTATGATCTACTACAAGGAACGTATATGGATCCCTGCGGTGGATGAATTGAGGAAACTTATCCTCGATGAAGCACACAAGACTAAATACTCTGTTCATCCAGGCGCTGATAAGATGTACCAAGACTTGCGTGGATTTTATTGGTGGCCGGGAATGAAGAAAGACATAGCCGAGTATGTTGGACAGTGTCTTACGTGTGCAAAAGTAAAGGCGGAACACCAGAGACCGTCTGGCCTACTGGAACAGCCTGAGATTCCGCTCTGGAAGTGGGAACAAATAGCTATGGATTTCATTACCAAGCTACCCCGCACTTCCAGCGGTCATGATACAATTTGGGTAATCATTGATCGTTTAACCAAATCTGCTCATTTCTTGCCCATGCGTGAGAACTTCACCATGGATAAACTGGCAAAATTGTACATCAACGAGATAGTGGTACGCCACGGTGTGCCATTATCTATTATTTCTGATCGAGACAGCAGATTTACTTCAAGGTTCTGGCAATCATTACAGAAATCTCTAGGGACACAGTTGAATCTGAGTACAGCTTACCACCCGCAAACGGATGGTCAAAGCGAACGTACTATCCAAACCCTAGAGGATATGTTAAGAACCTGTGTATTGGATTTCGGTGGGAATTGGGACTCCCATTTACCACTGATTGAGTTCTCCTACAATAACAGTTATCACAGCAGTATCGGATGTGCACCATTCGAGGCTCTTTATGGCCGGAAATGTCGATCACCAATTTGCTGGACGGAAGTTGGAGACAACCGAATAACGGGGCCAGAATTAATTCAAGAAACCACTGATAAGATAGCTCAGATTCAAAGAAGACTACAAGCAACAAGGAGCAGACAAAAGAGCTACGCCGACAAACGGCGCAAACCGTTGGAATTCCAAGTGGGAGACCGAGTCATGTTAAAGGTATCCCCATGGAAGGGCGTTGTACGCTTTGGAAAGAAAGGCAAGTTAGCACCAAGATACGTTGGACCGTTCGAGATCATCGAGCGTATTGGTCCTGTGGCGTATAGACTGAGATTACCTGATGAACTCAGTGGTGTGCATGACGTGTTTCACGTCTCAAATCTAAAGAAATGCTTTGCTGACGAGAGTCTTGTCATTCCAATCGAAGAAATTCAAGTCGATGAACAGTTACATTTCATTGAAGAACCTTTAGAGATTATGGATCGCAAGGTTAAACAACTGAGGCGAAGCCGTATTCCTATTGTAAAGGTTCGATGGAATTCAAGACGTGGACCCGAGTTCACTTGGGAACGCGAAGATCACATGAAGTTAAAGTATCCCCAACTGTTTGAAGAAGAAGCTGTACCTGATAACAACTCTTAAATTTCGGGACGAAATTTCTCTAACAAGGGGAGACTGTAACATCAGTGCCGGAACCCTCACCGGAACAGTGATCTCTACAAGTACATGAACAGTAAAACAGGTATGAATCATATACATTTCAGTACTTTTCATATTCATATCAATTATCATTATCATAGTGGGTAGTCATAGAACAGTTTCAGAAACATTTAACAGAAACACAGTGCAGCACAACGGTTCTTGAGTCAGATAATTGTCTGGCAACCCAGAACCATCATGTGATTATTTGTTTAGGATTTATTACGTATAAACGTATGTGAGGCGTTACAGAACAAAACCTACGAATATTATTATGTGAATGCTAAATCGACGGGTTATTCGTATAGGTGACGATCTGTATGAATAAACCTGAAAGTTTAACGTTCTGAATGATATTCTATAATTAGACAACAAGATTGAAAAGTATAGTTATCGTCGTGTTCGTACGGGTGACGATTCGAACGGATACGCGCGACGACCGTACATTTCGATTTAAACAATAAATAAATATTTAATTTAAATAAATAAAAGATATTAGTTAATTTATTAGGAATCACAACCTGGAATAATTAAATAAACTCTAATTTTAAAATCGTATCATTTTGTCACGAAAACTACGCGAAACCATATTTTACGCGAAACCAATCGAGACCGAACGACCGAGTATTTTCCTAAACATTTAATGAGTCATTAAGACTCCAACCACCACCACCAAGACCCCCAAACTTCCTCATTTTCGTTCATCAACTCTCTCTCTCTAGAAATCGATTCTCCCACTTCTCTCTAGAAGATCTCCCTCGCTACAAGTCGGATTCAAGCCATTTTGGCGTCATTACGATCCTCTCCTCGTGTAGATTCCAGAAGTACAAGCCTTGTGAAATTTCATCCACGAGATCTAAGGTAAACGACCCTTTTTAAATTCGGTTTTAGGGTATACTACGAACCCTTTCTTGTTAAGGCTTATAATCGGGTTACACACTCACTAAACACATAGATAAATACATATGGTTAACCTAGATGCATTAGAGACTGTATTGCAACAGGTTAAGGTTGGAATGAGGATAAAATTATGCAGGTTCGTGAAAGTTAGTGCCGGGCCGAACTACACAGCCGGTTCCCGAACCCTGGTCTCACTAGCCGAACCATCACCTTCCACGAACCCTTGCTGGCATCTGCAACGAACCCTGCATGGTGCTGCCACGAACCCTGCAACTCTCTGGACACCGAACCCTGCTATCTGACCACGAACCTGGACCACCTGCAACCGAACCCTCGACTACAACGAACCCTCAACATGTTGACGAGCCTAAATGTCACGAACTATTGGGACCGAACCCTGCATGGCCGAACCATGGCCATGCAACTCACGAACCCAAGGTCAACGAGCCTTCAGTGGAATCTGGTTTAAGCCTGGCCGAACCATGAAAGTTCGTGGGAGGGATTGAATTAGCCGAACCCTACTTCGAACCTCATAAGGTTCGCTGCCCAAAATATCATACCGAACCACAAAGCCGTTTAATTGGGTTAATAAGGATCCATGAGCAACAAGATTAGTGTTAACAACCTAAGGAGGGGATAATTAGTTATTAATCTAAGTTATAACGGGGTATGAATTCGATACGTGCATGCATGGATTTAGGTAACTATGTGTGTGTGCATGGGAATTCTAAGGAACATGCGAGTTGTGTATAATCATGTAGGGATGCCCAATAACTTAGTCATGTAACTATTTACAGGGGATCATTCACGGGTTTGAATAAAGATCAATTCGACATCAAGGCTAATCAATTGGGCCTAAGTGGGCCCAATGGGATTTGATTAAGTCCATCACAGGTTAAACGTTTAAATTAAATACAGGTATTGATGTTTTAACTAAATTGAAGATGTTTTAAATGAAAAGTTAATAAATTCTAAAATCTTGTTTAATTAGAAAGATAAGTTATAATTATTATTAGTTCCTTTCAAGTTGCTAAGTTAATTGTAAAGTTTTGATTTCAAGAGTTGTTGTGATTTAAATTGTTAGGAATTTGATTTTAAAGAGACAATATAAATGTCTGGATTTACTCTAAAAACAAAGGAAACTCTGCCAAAATTTTCTAAAAACATCAAAGTAATGTTGTATAACTAAACATGGGGTTGGGATCATAAAAAGGGAAGTTAAGATAGGTTAGATCTTAGATACACTTAGCATTAAGACACTTAGTTGCACACACGCAACAAGATCAAACCTTAGGCACAACGACTACTATGCGTACTTATGATATTCGAATTCTTATAAAATAACTCAGGAACTGAAGAAACTTAGCTTACAACAAGAGCGCGCATTTTGTATTTGATCATTGACATAACAACACAGGTGAGTTCATTGCCCCTTTTCTAACATTTTTGTTTTAAAACGCGGGGCTGAGAAGCATGCGTAAACTGTTTATTAAATTGTTTACTTAAATGCTTTTAATTTTATATGTTTACATATATAAATGATATCCTAGACCATGTCTAGGAAGATTTTATGCAGGTTTACCAACTGATTTACTTATAAATTAAGTGAATAATCGGGTTAACTAAAACATTTCAACAGATCAAAAAATTTCAAAAGAATCAAATCAAACATTTTGACAAAACAAGTGTGGGAGTTCAAGGAATCAAACGAAAACATTTTGACAAATCAAATGGGGGAATTCAATGAATCAAACGAAACATTTTGACGAAACAAGTGTGGAATTTCAATGAATCAAACGAAACAATCTTTGCAAAGACAATATTCAATGTTCTACAAATCAAGTGTTTGTTGAACTATGAATCAAGTGTACATTTGATCAATGAATCTAGTATTCTACGATCAACGAATCAAGTACATCTTGTAACAGAATCAGGCGAATCATTAAATCATTTTCAAGGGAAAGCCTGGGAAATATCAGAGATAACATATGCCAAAACAGACGAAACAAAAACCCTACATTTCAAGAAGTCCTAGCTAGACCGTTTGATTTGTAGGTCATATGTTTGAGGATATTTACAGATTCCCTAACTACTAAGTACCTTGATTGACAGACTAGTCTACTCGAGTATGACCATAGGCCCCAATCATCAGGACTTAGATTTTATTAAATGTTTATTTACTTGTTTAATTAAGCATTTATAACTGTTTATACAATTGTGTGGTTGATCATATTGTGTGATGAACTTGTGAAATCAACATGGATTTCAAATGATTGTAATGACAGGGGCAATAAACAGAAGAACTTATGGGATTGTGTTAAGGGTAAAAATGCTTAATTATCATTAACAACAGTGTCATATACGGATTAGTATGTGGTGGGACGGTGGCTGGGCGGGCGGTAAGCTCGACCCTACATATGCCCTATATATAAGCATACCGATTTGGATATTACATGTGAAGTTAATGAGGTTAAGGTCTTTACCAAAGGAGGTTTTCAAATCATTTTCAGATCATTTTCAAATCATTTTCAAATACTAAACTATATGAACTCACCAACCATGTGTTGACCTTTATTTTTGCATGACTTCTCAGGTGACGAACAGGTCAAATAGGAAGTCATTTCTTTTGGACTAGGACTTCATATAGAAGACTAGTATTTTGGACCTGCATACTTTTGAAGACATCATGATATAAATTATTTTGTATATCTTGTGTAAATACAAGATAGTCATTTATCGATGTTTTACAATAGATTTACATTGTTAAATTATAAACGTTACTGCTGTAATTTAACTTTGTAATTCTATTTTAAATTAGCATTTCTCATTTATATCATGTGCAATGTAACAATCTGATCACTCCTGATTATCACTCACGATATCGCGCCCCGGGAACCTTCCGCCCGTCGGGGAAACTCGATCCTACCCCGCCGGCTCGGGGTGTGACAAAAACACCGGTGGCATAGTGAACTTTCAGATTCTCTGAGCAGTCGCTGTTAATGAAGGTATTTTCCATGCTCTCAAACCACTGCAGCAGACCAGTGGCAGTCTCAGCACCCGTGAACTTCAGAGGATTACAGGAGTTGAAATGCATGAATGTGCAAGTCGGTGGGTTTGCACCTCCTTTAGTTTTGACTGATGTTCTGGTTAGCCTGAGTCAATTGGCTCACCAATCCATAAATGAGTGTTGCTAACTCTTGTATGCCGGAGTTGGCATTACTGTTGTTAGCATCCCCATTGTTCGAGTCATCTTCGTTGTGACGGCGAGGCGGCATGTTTCTGAGGAATTAGAAACATGTTACTACCGTTTACAACGTAAGTCATACAAACAATGGTCAAATGAGTTCATTTTAAACAGTTAGGATTACATATAGGAATTATATTTTTCTCCTATCTGTCATTAAACTCATAACATTTATAAATTTCCTAATATTATACTAAGTGTCCTAGTTGGTCATAACTAATATTAGCTACCTATTCCTAAGTGCAACATTCCCCACCCTATACTAACATTGCCAACCTCCCGATGCAATGCAACAAGCTTATATATAGGGCATATGTAGAGGTAGATCGCAATCTCCCCTACACCGTCCCACCACCGTTTCATTGCACCACGATTATGCCCTTGTTAGAATTTAGGATGTGTCATGTATCTGACCATAATCTCACTTCACAACCCTTATCCTGGGTAGGATAATTTTGAGTGAATTGGTCTTTAGTTCCCTTGGACAATTTGGCTCACTTAATGTCTAAGTTCACCTGACATGTAGGTTTGCTTATTTCTAAGTTCACCTAATATCTAAGTTCACCTGTCATTAAAGATCGCCCAATGTCTAAGTTCACTAATAGTCCATACTAATTCCAATGTCCATAATTATCAATGAGGGTTCATATCATCACTAAGTGCTCTTGTCGTCACTAAGTGTTCATATCTTCCCTATAATTTATTCTCATCAAGTGTTCATACCATCACTAAGTGTTAGTATCATCACTATGCGTTTATATTATCAGCAAGTGTCTATATCATCATCCAAATCATAATTCTATCACCAAGCGTTTGTATCGTTCATTGATCATATGCACCCTACGTGTCCAATAAGTGTGTTCATAAATGGTTTTATAAGTGTTCATCAAATGTGATCATCCATGAGTCAATCCAAACCAGCCCAACAAACATACCATCAGTCAATTTCCCATCACAATCAATCTCCCAACATTTCCTAGTAATATCCTAATAATATCCTATGTTCCTGACACTAACAGACCCCCAATATACTACAAATGGTATATGTATAGGGCATATGTAAGGGTCAGTCGCAACTGCCCTAGCCAACATCCCACCACCTTTGTAGTATACCACGAGTGTGTCCTTGTATGGAGATCAAGAGATCTAACATATAATTCCTAAAGCAGATAAAGTCCTAAACAGTTAATCTCTTAAACAGATAATTTTCCCATACGGGTAGTTCCCTTATTCCTCAATACTGACATCCACCCGATGTACTGTAAATGGTATATGTATAGGGCATATGATAAGGGTAGATCGCAACCGCCCAAACCACCGTCCCACCACCTTTACAATACACCACGAGTATGTCCTTATCGAGTCATTAAGGCACAAGTAAGCAAGTAAGCAACATATATAAATCAGATGTATAACAGGAGTTCAGTTAACATGTAATAAACACCTAAGCATGAAATCCTGAATACATTAACTAATGTATGAAATAATTCATACTAGGGTATCCTACAGTTATAGACTAGGTCAACCATTTCTAGTAACCTAATTCCCTATAACCCAGGCTCTGATACCAATCTGTAACACCCCGACCGATGGCGGAAACGTCGGGATGCCACGAGGGATGTGTAGATTGTTCAAAAGCTCGTGGGAATATAAATTAAATCATAACATATCAATCAACCAATTAAATGTTTACAAAAAATCATGTTCATCATGAATTAAATACATCAAATACACAAAAGATTTAGCTAAACTAACTAAACTCTAATTGCCAGAAATTTAGTTAATTAGCTAAGTCCAAGAATCCTATGTGATGATGTCCAAAAGTGAGTATTCATCTTCTTCAACCTACTTAGCTTCATTACCTGAAACATGTAAAAAAATCAAGTGTCAACTACGAAGTAGTTGGTGAGAAATCATAAGTTTTTATACTTCAAAGTGTTTTAGTAAAATGAATTTAAGAGTTTGTGTTTGAGAAGGGTTTTATAAAAAATTTAGAAAAAAATGAGTATAAAAAAACTTATAGTTTATCTGAGAACATCCACAAGAATACCTGCATGAGATAATCCAACACACATCCACCAATTCAACAATCAAACATTAAATCAACACATAACCACATATCAAATAAATCATAGTCTATCACAGATAATCAATCACATAACCATTCAACCAGTCTCAATATCAGTAATCTCAAATAATATATGTGACTATACATGGACATTATGTAATTAACATAAGTTAAGGACATGATCCATGGAGTGGTAGCTAACCACGTGGCTATACATGAAGTCAAAGCAATTAACCGAAGTTAAAGGCGATGATTCACGGAGTGGAAACAATCCACGTGACAATACATGAAGTCAAAGCAATTAACCGAAGTTAAAGGCAATGATTCACGGAGTATGTGACAATACATGTAATCTTTGTTATTGACCGAAGTCAATGACAATGTTACATGGATATATAAATGTAAGAGATAATCCACAAATAATGATCAATTTATAATATGTATATCATTTTGATAAACAGGTATTATCCTTGTGTTATCAAAATAATATTTACTTTGGTATACATGCTTCACCTCCAAGTTTTAAAACAAAACAATTTAAAGAAAGGGAGGTTATGAGAACTCACTTGAGTCCTTAGCTCTGGAGTTCTTGTATTATGTGCGCTCGCGTATGTGAACTCAACAACAATTCACTAACCTGTAATTATCGAGTGTTTGCACTTGTAAATATGTGTGTTTCACTTTCTTAGTTTATTTATCTAAGTTAAGTAAACACTAGGGAGTTTTATAGATAATTGTTATTAAAAAGTTAATCTAACTTGTTCTTAAATTATCTAACAACAATAGTAGGTTATGACACCTAAGGTGAAATTCCCCTAGATATGTTTATTTATGAATGATAACCCTTATCATGAACACATCTAAAGTTATAATTTCATGTAAACCACCACCATAGCCTAATTCATTATATCCCCTTTAAGTTAAATAAAAATGTATTTAGAGTATCCATATGAGATGTTAACCTTAATCAATAAAATTCAATATATGTGTAACTTCATGGTTTTTAAAGAAGTTCATGATCTAGAGAGAGAAAAGGTGGTGGTTTTATAAAATCCTCATGCACTTCTAATTACCCTCACCATCCTTGTTCCTAAGTTCACCCTAAAACCCTTATTTACAATAATTAGGTTTTTGTCACCCTAGGACCAGCGAACCTTTAGGTTCGTTGTCCATAGGGTTCGGCTAGGTATAACCGGTTCGGCCCACAAAGAATAAAGATGGTTCGGTGTCCCTAGGGTTCGCCACCCTAGGGTTCGGCTCCAAGGAGGAAACAGGTTCGCGAGTCCAACAGGGTTCGGCTCATCCAGCAAGAATAATAGGTTCGTGGATTGAAAAGGTTGGCTCACTAAGGTTCGTGAATGGTCACAGGTTCGGCTGACTCAGCCATGCTCCAGGTTCGTGGGACTGTCTAGGGTTCAGCCACAAGAACAAAGGAAGGTTCGCTGCTGGCTATGCATGCAGGTTTGTCTCCATTGGGCTCGGGGCAAGGTATGAGAGGGTTCGTTGGGCAGGGAAGGGTTCGTGATCCAAGGGTTCGCCACCCATAAGGTTCGGCGACCCTGTAAGGGTTCGGCCACCCTTCTGCCCCGCCAAGAAGGTTCGACTATGTAATTGCAGGGTTCGGCCACCTGCTGTGGCACGAACCAGCCACCCAATCGTCCTCATCTTCGAGCTTCTCGTGTTCTAAGGTCGTCCATGGTCTCGTATATGCCCATTCTAACTTTCTTTAGTATGGTTTAATGTGTAAACCGATTATAACATCACTAGATTTAGGGAGTTTATAGTTTATCGCAAATACCGAAAATAAACATTAGATCTACCTCGATTTGTCGGTCAAAAGTAAGATTTCTTTGTATCTCCTTGCTCTCCTCGGTCTCACGAACACGTAGGCGCCAAGATCTTTTGATTTCGTCGAGAAACGAGTGAGAAAAACTAGAGAGAAGTTAGAGAGAGAGAGGGTGCGTTTTTGGAGGTTCTACAGAGAAAAGGGTTGTATAGAAATGAGGAGGAAGATGATGATCTTTCTCCTTATAACGCGTATTGTCACCACGTGTCCGGTCTCGTTTCTATCGCGATAAACTTTATAAAATGTTCGGTTTTACTCGTTAAACGTATTTAAAACGTAAAACATTTAAATGAATAAGTTTTGTTTCCAATAAAATAGTTTACAAATAAAATCGCTTAAATAAAATATCTCCGTTTATTTTCGTTAAATCTTTTATTTAATAAATTAATTTATTCGGTTTTGATTTAGGTTATGATTCCTAATAAATGTTTTTAGTTTCCATTTATTAATTTAATATCATTAGATATTATTTAATTATCTCGTCGAAACGCGTTACTTACGTATGTATTCGTAAAGATCGTCACCTTTGCGAATCCAACGCTTGTATCGTATTTCGATTTGATTTACGATTTATAAATCATCCAATTAAAAACATCATAGGTGATTTAAATTCTAGTATCAAGAGAAGGAGTAAGCATGTTCAAGATGAAGGAGATGAAGCCTTATTATCAAGTATTCAAGAGACAATGAGTTCATGTTTATATTCATTCTTTATAAGTCAAATAGAGTCAAAGAATGTTAAAGAAACATTGAAGAAGTCTTCTTGGACAACAGCCATGGAAGAATAACTGAGTCAATTTGAGAAACATGGTGTTTGGAGGCTAGTAGATTTTCCTGAAGATGTCATTCCCATAGGTACCAGATGGGTGTACAAATGTAAAAAAGATGATAAGGGCATTATTATGAGGAGCAAAGATAGACTTGTTGTTCAAGGTTTTAATCAACGCGAGGGCATTGACTATGATGAAGTATATGCTCATGTTGTCCAAATTGAAGCTATTCGATTGTTCCTTGCATATGCTAGTTTCATAAAGCTCAAAGTCTTTCAATTAGATGTCAAGAGTGCCTTCTTATATGGTAAAGTGAAAGAAGAAGTATATGTTGTTCAACCACCTGGGTTTGAATATCCAAATAATCCTCTTAAGTGTTATCGTTTGAAATCACTACTCGGTTCCTACAACATTCCGGATTCATGTTGAGTCTGCGAACTTACGAGGTTCGGTGTTGTTTAGTGTTATTGTTATATGTTGTGTGTTTCTATGTTGTTGTATTATTTTTTTGTAGCAAAGTCATCTCTTACACTTGCAAAAATTTTTATAATACCTAAAAATAATCGTTTATTATTTTTGAAAATTTCGACATGATAACAGAGTATTTTTTTTAAAGAATATCCATTTTTGTTTATCAATAACCAAAGCATTGAAATATTATATTTCAATAATAGTCATTTAAAATCACTATACAGATAAAAGTGTATGTGTGTATGTATACGAGTTAGTATTTCATTTTCTTGACAAATATATAAAAATAGGATGACTAGGTAGACATTGTATAATTTTCGTTTTTAGACAGATTATTTTTAACATTTTCAAATGAACTTTTCAAATAGCAAATATTTTTAAAAAAATACGATACTTTGCAGTATAGTATTTCAATGTGTTCCGAACAAGTTTTATTTAGAAAACTTTTGGTGATTCTGCTCAGAAATAGGCTGAAATAGCCATCCAAGTCAGAAGGTCTAAATATGTGTACTAATTTTGTAGAGACTGTTTGAGGTTCCATTTGGTGGAGTTAGAAAACATGTAAGTAGTGCTTAGAAAACTACTCAACGAGCTTATTAATCATGGAGTTGGAGTTTTCTTAATTGCAACTTTTTATGTGGAGTTATGCTCCATTGAAATCGAGATAGTTTTCTATCTGAAATCAAGAAAATGTGTTTGTGTATGAATTTATTTAAAAATCCATATGATACCATCTTATCTTGTATAGCATGTATGAATGTATATGTGAATTTGGAATGAAACTTACATTAAGCAAGCAAGGAGATTGTTGATGGTTTGTGAACTTTATATTTATGTTTGAGTTTCAAACCAGAAAATTGAGAAAATCCGGATTAGATAGGTGGTTTATGGTGTTTAATCACCTGAGCTGATCGTGGGAAGCAAATTTCCGAGAACAAATAAAATAGACGAACATGAGATAAAGGATTGTTAGGGTGTAAGTTTCTTGAACTCATGAACTCTATTTATATAATTATATGGTGTATAGAGTTGGATGAGTGCTGCCGCCAAAGACAAAAAAATAATGTGGTTAGTTTTTTTTTTCTTTTTAAGATAAAATAATATATATGAGGTTTCTTGGAATGGTCATGGCATTGAGTATTGGTTTGGTTAAAATAAATAGGTATGGTGAGTGTTGTCAGATGGAAGAAAGAGACAAGAATGGGTATGTACTTTTTTTAAATCAAATGTGGGTGTGGTAAGGTTCAAAGATTGCCATCAATATAATAAAATTAATATAATAAAATTCAAAGCAAGGACATGGCTTGTTGGAGAATTATTGGAGGAACAAACACACCTATATATATTACGTGTGTATTTGTATAAAATTTTTATTATTATTTATATTATTCTGATTATAATTTTTTTTATATTGTTGTAAAATTCAAAACACAAGAATAAATTATGTTGTTGTTTGCCCATTTAGTGCAAGAACAACGCACGTATACATATAGATACATATATATATATATATATAGAGCATGGAGTTTTTCATAACCCACTAAATGCGCTAACCCAAATAACCTTGGCAAGATTAAGCCGAATCTTGTTTTTTTTAACATCATTTTAACACATTTTGAACACCATGTTCATTTATGAGTTTGTGCTACAGTACTGTAAGTTTTAAATATTTAAAAACTTACAGTACTGTAAGTTTTTGAACGGTAATGAATTAACTCAAACTCATAAAAGAACATGGTGTTCAAAATGTTTACAATGATGTTTAAAAAAAATCCAAAATTCGGCTTCATCTTGCCAAAATTATTTGGGTTAGCGCACATTTAGTGTGTTATATTTTTAACATTCCCATATATATATATATAGGTTAGATCAAGTGAGAAGAGATTTTTCCCCTTTATATATTTTGTTTTGATTTTTGGATCATGATGCTTGAGAGTGAGTTAAACAAAAATAATAAGATTATGTATAGGAGTATAATCATGTTCCTAAACATAAATAAAATATTCAATTAGTTGTTACTTTAAAACTTAGTTATCGTGTTATAAAAAAACGAGTTTTGATTATATCATTAGTTAAACATTTTAGATTAGACTGTCAAGTATAAATTTAAGAGTTAAGTACATAAAAGGTCCCTGTGATTTAGCCATATTTCACAAAAGGTCCCAACCTTTGATAAACTACAAGAAATGTCTAATACTCTGGACGCAGATAACAAAAAAGGTCCGTACTTTAACAAAAAATGTCCTTAAACCCACTCTAGGTACCTTTTTTGTTAAAGTATGGACATTTTTTTGTTGAAATAGGGACCTTTTTTGTAAAAATAGGGACCTTTTTTGTACTTTTTTAAAGGTTGGGACCTTTGGTGAAATATGGTTAAACCACAAGGACCTTTCATGTACTTAACTCTAAATTTAAACTAATTA
The DNA here is from genome assembly GCA_009363875.1 of Mikania micrantha. Taxonomy (NCBI): domain Eukaryota; kingdom Viridiplantae; phylum Streptophyta; class Magnoliopsida; order Asterales; family Asteraceae; genus Mikania; species Mikania micrantha. The sequence continues at coordinate 69,008,299 of CM018693.1, read as the reverse complement.
ATTTTCTTTTGATTTGGCTTGTAGAATCCAAACATCTATAAATAAGTCTGGATTAGCCATATAAAATTATAGTTTCATCCAAATTAGAAACTAAAAAAATGATGAATGTTACATGAAGGCATTCACTAATGTTGATTTACACTTCAACAGAAGCCCATAGTGAATTACATAAATGATACATTTTTTGTGATTCGTGCACGGATGGTTGTGTTGAAGTTTGTGTTTTGGTGTGTTGTAAATTCTTGAATGCTATGGAGCTCCAAGTTTTGTATTATTATATGTGCTATGGGATTAATTCAGAATCTCATTCATTTTGTTTAGTTTCATGGCTGAAAGCTTATACTTTTTATAATCATTAATAAACATGTAAAAATACAACTACTTTTGTAGTTGACACTTCTTTTGAACGTGTTTCAAGAAATGAAGCTAGATAGAGGAGGATAGCTTTACAGAAATTTTGGATATTGTCACATAGTATCTTGGACGTAGGTAAATCCACTGGTCCTGCCGAAAACTAGGATTTAGTTAACTTAGCTACATCTTTTGTGTATTTCTTGTAAATGATTCACGTTGAATATGTTTTTTGTTTAATTAATTTGAATGTTTTAAATGATAGGTGATGATACATTTTAGTAGCTCACAAGCTTATGAATAGTCTGCAGATTCCTCGTGGCATCCCGATGATTTCCCCATAATTTGGGGTGTTACATTAATATTTACCATTGATATTAATTTAATAAACTATTTGGACAGTCTTACGTGAAAAACACGTAATTTATGGGAAATACGTGTTAACCACGCAATATTAAAACGTCCCAACTTAATTATTTATATGACTTATTATATACACATTTTCTATATAAATGCATATATAACAGAAATTATTAAATTCTATTTTTACAAATTTTCCGTGACATTCGAAATTAAAATAATTGTTAATTAGAAGGTATAAAAAATGGTTAAAACCGATTGATAATCGGCTCGAACCTACAATCTCATGGAGACCAAACCTTATCCATCACTTATGCACCCAGATATCGATTAAGGGCCACCCTTATTGTTTTTAACGTAACCCGCAATCCCACGAATCATTTAAACCCACTGAAACCCAAATCCTTCCTTAGTTAAATTCGATGTATGTGACACTGATCGTCAGAGGAATCATGGGGCTATTGTTGGTTAGCCGAAGATGTGTAACTTTAGTGTTAGAGGTATTATAGGTTTACCTTAGCATGCTCATCCGTGAGTATTGCTTTGTAAGATGAGATACGAACCACGGAACCTTTACAAGTTTCAAGTCAACGTGTAATGTATTTGTCAGTATGATTTGAGTGAATAGACTAATTGGTTAACCATGCTTTTGAATTCCAGTTTTTTTTCGTATTTTGTTAAACGAATTCATTTTGATTCTGTATTAATTCGATAAATTGATGAATGACAATGATTTTTGCGATCAAATCCTTTCCAAAAACAAGTTTTGACTAGCAGTAACCGAGTTTTATAGAGCGGAATTGAGACCGGGGGTTATGGATCTGGATCCATTACTGAAATAAGTGGTCATGAAACTGCTTTGGGTTTTTGGCAAAAACAACCCTTGTAAATTTTGTGTCTTATGTCATTTTCCTTTTCGGTAATATTGAACCCTCTAGTTTTAAAAATCCATTCAAATTGTTAATAAGCAAAATTTATTTTATTTATAGAATTCATTTACAATTTTTTTAATGTATTAGTAGAATTTTTATCCATGTTTAATAACGTATTTGAACATTCATTGTTATAAACTTTATAGAAATTAAAAAAAATAGAATTTAGTAACATAGTTATCTAAACAAGAATTTAACATACGCGTAAACCATGGGAAGTTTAGTTGTAACTCAACTAAATAGAACCAGAGAGTTTATCGCAGATAAATACACGAATCATGGATTTTGGTTTGGAATGAAAGGAATTAGGAGTTTGCTATGGTTTGGTTGCTAAACGTAGTCAAGGACACACGGTCATGGTTTATTGAAATAGCGGTGGGACGGTGTAGGGGAGGTTGCGATCTACCTCTGCATATGCCATATACATATGCATATTTCGGTCTATCATGGATATGTCAGTGACTTGGTTAGTGGGTTTTGGGGATTAGGATTTATAATATTGAAGATAATTAAATAATGAAAGCCTTATTGGAAATGAATACGCGATGGTGGGGTTACGAACATAATTTAAATGCGAATATTATTTCAGAAATATTAGTTTAATAATGTATTCGTGTGGGTGACGATTCACTCCAATATAATTATTAAGAATAATATTCTGAAACTATATTCCATAAATTATAAATCAAATCGAAATACAATACAAACATCGGATTCGCAAAGGTGACGACCTTTACGAATACGTATGTGAGTAACGCGTTTTGACGAGAAAATTAAATAAGATTTAATGATATTAAAATAAGAAAATGGATTTGATAATGTTAATTAGGAATCACAGCCTAAAAATAAATCCGAACAAATTATTTTATTAAATAAATGATTTAACGAAACTGAAACGTAACTGTTTTATGAAACAACTTTATTAGAAATCGTTTTATGAAATAATATTAATTAAAAATCCTTATATTTGAAATGGAATATAATTATTTAAACATCTTGTGTTCTAAATATATTCACGAGTTAAACCGAATGTTTAATGAGATTTAACGCGATAAAAACCGATCATTTAATAGTGTTTTCGCGATAAAGACGAGATCGAACGAGTAGGAATGGGATAAACATAAGTGGTGGAAGACTCCACCCTTATCCTCATTCTCACAAACACTTTCTCTCTCTAAAACAAGAAAACCCGTCACTTTCTCTCTCTAAAACTTCTCTCTACGATATCTTCTTCGTTTCTCAACGAAATCACGAGATCTTGGCGCCTACGCGTTCGTGGGAACGAGGGGAACAAGAGGATACGAAGAAACCTAGCTATTGATCACGATTTGAAGGTAAGAGATCCACTTTACTTTTCGGTTTTTGGGTGAAAACCCTATTTGAACATGGTTGCCAACTTTTAAACGAATTTTAGGGTGTTATACGGACTAACCGGGTTGGTATTAAAACTATGAGAGTTATGAGTGCACTGTAATAATCTTAGAATTTGAAAAGGATGATGGTAGGAGCTGGTTCGGTGGAAAGGGAGGGGCTAGATCGGCCGAACCTTCTTGTCCAAGCTGAATGGAGGCAGCCGAACCCTGTGCCACATTTGGCCGAACCCTTTCACCACTTATTACATGTTCGATCAAACCTCCGATAGGCTAGACCTGGGAGTTACGAACCTTTGAGCCGAACCCATGCAGGTTAACTCTATCTCAAGCCGAACCCTGCATTTCCATGTTGGCCGAACCTAGGAGTAGTGAACATTTCCCTTGCTGTAGCCGAACCTTATGGAATGTGAACCTTTGAGGCACGAACCCTGTGGGGAAACAACCTGGAACGAACCCTCATGGTTCACACGAACCTTCTGGGAGCCGAACCTTGGGTTTGTGGCGAATTCCACATGAACAACGAACCATGGTGATAACCGAGTGTATCTTAGCCGAACCTATGTACCCATGGGAGCCGAACCTCTATGAGCGAACCTAGGTTTTTTCTTAATTCAGCCAAACCTTGGCTTTCACATGAACCACAAGATCATGAACCTGCAAGCTGTTAAGTCAATGCCTTGGCCGAATCTTAGGAAATTAAAATCCTAGTGCAGCAAATCCCAAATGGGCCTAGTAGCACAATGTTGGTTGGGCTAGGTGTTTAACAAACCTAAGGTTTTTACGAAGAGTAATGGGCCACGAAACTTGGGCCTAAGATCGGACCTAAGGTGTTGGAACTAGATCTCAAATTCGGGTCAAGGGTAAACCAAGGAAACGTGAGGTGCATGCATGAGGAATTACAAGGACCACCTTTTTCTTAAAAACTATAAATTGTGAATTTAGAAACTTCATATATTGAATATAGTATATGAGCAACCTAAATATGATTTCTTAGACCTAAATTAGATAGTAAATAATTTAGATGTCATGGTGTTTAATTTAATTTAAAATATGAAGGTGTGTATAAATATACCATATGTCATGGTTTGGGCGGTTGCGACCTACCCTTATCATATGTCCTATACATATAACATTTACAGTACATCGGGTGGATGTCAGTATTGAGGAATTAGGGAACTACCCGTTTAGGAAAATTATCTGCTTGAGAAATTAACTGTTTAGGAATTAATCTGCTTTAGGAATTATCTGTTAGATCTTGTGATCACCAGACAAGGACACACTCGTGGTATAGTACAAAGGTGGTGGGACGGTGTAAGGGAGGTTGCAATCTACCCTTGCATATACCATATACATATACCATTTGTAGTATATCGGGGGTCTGTCAGTGTCAGGAACATAGGATATTATTAGAATATTTTAGGAAATGTTGGAAAGTTGAGTTTGGTGGGAAATTGATTGATGATATGTTTGTTGGATTGGTTTGGATTGACTCATGGATGATCACACTTGATGAACACTTATAAATTCACTTAGGAAACACACTGATTGGACACGTAGGGTGCATAGGATCAACGAACAATACGAACACATATTGATAGACTAAAGACTTGGATGACGATATAGACACTTGGTGATAATATAAACGCATAGTGATGATACTAACACTTAGTGATGGTATGGACACTCGATTAGAATAAATTATAGGGAAGATATGAATAGTTAGTGACAATAAGAGCACTCAGTGATGATATGAACCCTCATTGATAATTATGGACATTGTGATTAAGATGGACTTTTTAGTGAACTTGGGCATTAGGGGAACTTTAATGTCAGGTGAACTTAGACATTAGGTGAACTTAGAAATTGGCAAGCCTACATGTCAGGTAAACTTAGACATTAGGCAAACTTAATTGTCCAAGGGAACTAAAGACCACTTCATTCAAAATTATCCTACTCAGGATAAGGTTTGTGAAGTGAGATGATGGTAAGGAACATGATACACCCTAAATTCTAGCAAGGGCATAATCGTGGTGCAATGAAACGGTGGTGGGACGGTGTAGGGAAGATTGCGATCTACCTATGCATATGCCCTATATATAAGTTTGTTGCATTGCATCAGGAGGTTGTCAGTGTTGGTATAGGGTGGAAAATGTTTGAACTTAGGATTTAGATAGTTAATATTAGATATGACCAACTAGGATGCGTTTGTATAATATTAGGAAATCAATATTTGATATGAGTTTAATGAAAAATAGGAGACAAATATAGTTCCTATATCAGAACCGAGGTGGTGCAAACCCGCCAACTTGCACATTCAAACACTTCAACTCTTGTAATCCTCTGAAGTTTACGGGTGCTGAGATAGCCACTGGTCTGCTCCAATGGTTTGAGAGTATTGAAAATACCTTCATTAACAGTGACTGTCCCAAAAATCTGAAGGTACGCTATGCCACCAGTGTTTTCCAAAAGAGAGCACTGACCTGGTGGAATGGCGAAAAACGAACTAGGGGAGTTGATGCTGCTCTAGCACTGACTTGGACTGAGGTCAAGAATCTGATAACCACTGAATTTATGTCCTCGTAGTGAAATGAGGAAACTGGAGACTGAGTTCTGGGAGCTCAAACAAGATAGTGACGAGAACGTCATCTACAATACTCAATTCCATGAGTATAGTCTGCTGGTGCTTCATTTGGTGACACCCTTGGAGAGGGCGATAGAGAAGTATATCGGCGGACTGCCGATGCAGATTCAGAACACGGTCTACGGGAGCAATCCCAAAACACTTGAGGCTGCGATCCGTCTATCTGGAACTCTTACTGACAACCATGTGAAGTCTGGAACACTCACTCGAAAAGGATTCAAGAAGACTGACACCAAATCATCTGTTAAAGAGATTTCTACTGAAGTCAAGACTGAACAATGCAGTTCTTCAAAAAGAAACAACAAGAAGAGGAAGACCAGGAATTTTGTGGTCACTGCTCATGTTGCTAAGTCCGCACAGCAATCGTCAAACAACACTACAGCCAGGAATTATGTTGGGAACACTCCCCAATGTAATACCTGCCGATATCATCACGCACCTAACTTGCCATGTCGCGTATGCAACAACTGTGGCAAGTATGGTCATTTTTCAAATGTTTGTCGGAGTGCACTGCAGGCACAAAGGATGCAACACGCACCACTTGCACTGCCAGCTCTGCATGCACAACCTATTCCAACCGTACCCGTTCTCCAGGTACCTCTTGCACAGGCTAGAGCCTGTTACGAGTGTGGTGAAGTGGAACACTTCAGAAATCAATGCCCAAAGTTGACTGGAAACAATTAGAGTGTGGCAAGAGGCAGGGCGTTCCAATTGAATGCTCCAGCTGCTCAAGCCAACTAGGACGTGGTCAACGGTACATTTCTGATCAACAACTCTTATGCATCTGTCTTATTTGATTCTGGTGCCGATAGGAGTTTCGTTTCATATGATTTTGAATGCTTGCTAGGTAGAACACATACATATTTAGCTAAACCGTTTAATGTGGAGGTGGCTGACGGAAACACTATCGATATTGACACTGTTATTATTGGATGTACTGTGAACTTAAGTGATCACGTTTTCCCAATTAATCTTATACCTATGCATCTTGGTAGATTTGATGTTATCATAGGCATGGATTGGTTAGCCACCCACAAAGCGGAGATTGTATGCCATGAAAAATATATTCGTATTCCGTTACCTTCGGGTGGAACTTTACGGGTCTTTGGAGAAACTTCTAGTAAAGGTCTTAAGCTAATTTCTTGCAATAAAGCACACAAGTACCTTAGGAAGAAGTGTATATCATTTTTAGCTCATATTGTGGAGAAAAAGGAAAAAGGAAAGAGCATTGAAGACGTTCCTATAATCAAAGATTTTCCAGAAGTATTTCCAGATGATTTGTCGGGTCTTCCAACAGAACGTCAAGTAGAATTATGAATTGAGTTAATACCTGGTGTGAATCCAGTTTCCAAAGCTCCCTACAGACTCGTGCCTTCAGAGTTGCAAGAACTGGCAAGCCAGCTACAAGAATAAATTGACAAGGGATTCATTCGCCCGAGCCATTCACCATGGGGTGCACCGGTCCTGTTCGTCAAGAAGAAGGACGGGTCATTCCAGATGTGCATCGACTATCGCGAATTGAACAAGTTGACTATCAAGAATCGATATCCACTGCCGCGTATCGATGATCTCTACGATCAGCTTCAGGGCTCGGCATGGTTTTCAAAGATCGATCTTAGGTCTGGGTATCATCAGCTTCGTGTACATGATGATGATATTCCCAAGATAGCATTCAGAAGAAGATATGGCCATTATGAATTTTTGGTAATGCCCTTCGACCTTACTAATGCACCTACGGTTTTCATGGACCTCATGAACCGTGTCTGCAGGCCATACTTGGATAAATTTGTGATTGTATTCATTAATGATATTTTGATCTATTCAAAGACCAAAGAACACGAGAAACACCTTAAGTTGGCTTTGGAGATCCTAAGAGAAGAGCGATTGTATGCCAAATTCTCTAAATGTGAATTCTGGCTTAAGGAAGTTCAATTCTTGGGGCACATAGTAAACGAATATGGTGTTCACGTGGATCCTGCAAAGATTGATGCGATGAAGAATTGGAGTACACCGAAGACACCGACGGAGATTCGATCGTTTCTCGGACTTGCCGGTTACTATCGGCGGTTCATTTCGAATTTCTCCAGAATTGTTGTCCCTCTCACTTCTTTGACTCAGAAGAATAAGCCATACGAGTGGGGACCGAAGCAAGGAGAGGCATTTCAGACTTTGTAGCAGAAACTTTGTGATGCTCCTGTCTTGACACTGCCTGACAGAAATGATGATTTTGTGGTTTATCGTGATGCATCCAACCTAAGTCTCGGTTGTGTTCTCATGCAACGGGGAAAGGTTGTGGCCTATGCATCAAGACAGCTGAAAATTCACGAGAAGAACTACACTACACACGACTTGGAACTTGGTGCCGTCGTGTTTGCTTTGAAGATATGGAGACATTATCTTTATGGCACAAAGTGTGTAGTCTTTACTGATCATAAGAGTTTACAACATATTCTCAATCTGAAAGAGCTCAATATGAGACAACGGAGATGGGTTGAACTGTTAAATGATTATGACTGTGGAATTCGCTACCATCCTGCTAAAGCGAATGTAGTAGCAAATGCGCTTAGTTGCAAAAGTCAAGTCCAGATTCATAGTGTTCGAGTGCACACTAATCTCCGTAATGATGTTCTCACGGCCCAACAACACTCATTAGCTCAAGATAACTTGAAAAATGAGATGTCTTGTGGGGCTGAGATATTATTGGAAACCAAGGATGATGGTTTGATGTATTATTTAATTCGGTTGTGGATACCGAACAGGGGTGATCTTAGGATGGTGATTATGGATGAAGCTCATAAGTCTCGTTATTCAATCCATCCGGGTTCTGAAAAGATGTATCAAGACCTTAGGGACTTGTACAGGTGGCCTGGAATGAAGAAGGATATTGCTGAATATGTGTCTAAGTGTCTTAACTGTGCTAAAGTCAAGGCAGAACACCAGCGACCTTCGGGATTGTTATTACAGCCAGAAATACCCATGTGGAAGTGGGAGAATATCTCTATGGATTTCATTACTAAGCTCCCACGAACCACGAATGGTAAGGATAGTATTTGGGTAATAGTTGATAGATTGACCAAGTCGACTCATTTCTTACCGATACACGAAACATACCCTGTGCGGAAGTTAGCTCGTATCTACATTGATGAGATCATTAGTCGACAGGACATTCCCTTAAGCATAATATTGGATCGTGATGCTCGTTTCACAGCACGATTTTGGGAATCACTTCATGAAGCCTTCGGAACAAAACTAGATCTTAGCACTGCTTATCATACTCAAACGGATGGTCAAACGGAGCGAACAATTCAGACATTGGAAGACATGTTGAGAGCTTGTGTCATCGATTTCGGTGGCAATTGGGATAGCCATCTACCATTAGTCGAGTTCTCATATAACAATAGTTATCACACAAGCATTGGCATGGCACCTTTTGAAGCTCTTTATGGCAGAAAATGCCGGTCACCTATTTGTTGGACCGACGTCGGTGAATCACAGATCACTGGTCCTGAAATTATTCAGGAGACGACTGACAAGATCCGCCAGATCCGTGACAATCTGTTAGCTACACGCAGTCGACAGAAGAGTTATGCTGATAAACGACGAAAACCTTTAGTGTTTGAGGTGGGAGATATGGTATTACTTAAGGTGTCGCCTTGGAAGGGCGTTGTGCGATTCGGGAAGAAGGGTAAACTTGCTCCACGATATGTTGGCCCTTTTAAGATCCTTGAACGGATCGGGAAGGTTGCCAACAAGTTGGAACTTCCTCCTGAACTTAGTAACGTGCACCCGACGTTTTACGTGTCCAATTTAAGAAAGTGCTTAGTTGATCAGGATCTTCAGGTACCACTCGATGACATTCGCATCGATGATACCATGCATTTTGTTGAAAGACCAGAGGAGATAATGGATCGTGAGGTTAAAAAGCTCAAACGCAATAGATTTCCAATTGTCAAAGTACGTTGGGAATCGAAGCGGGGTCTAGAATTCACCTGGGAGCGAGAAGATCAGATGAAGCTTAAGTACCCTCACTTATTCACTACGGTCACTCTAAGTTGAATTTAGGGACGAAATTCTCTTAACTAGGGGAGACTGTAACATCACTGTATTTCAGGTTCTTCGTACGTCCGTACGATTGTACTGTTACGACCTGATATAATAATTATTAAAGATAATGAATTTCTGGATGCATTATTTGATAATTATCACTGTTATTGGTATACATATTTAGAACATATTAACATACGCGTAAACCATGGGAAGTTTAGTTGTAACTCAACTAAATAGAACCAGAGAGTTTATCGCAGATGAATACACAAATCATGGATTTTGGTTTTGAATGAAAGGAATTAGGAGTTTGCTATGGTTTGGTTGCTAAACGTGGTCAAGGACACATGGTCATGGTTTATCGAAATAGCGGTGGGACGGTGTAGGGGAGATTGCGATCTACCTCTGCATATGCCCTATACATATGCATATTTCGGTCTATCATGGATGTGTCAGTGACCTGGTTAGTGGGTTTAGGGATTGGGATTTATAATATTAAAGATAATTAAATAATGAAAGCCTTATTGGAAATGAATACGCGATGGTGGGGTTACGAACATAATTTAAACACGAATATTATTTCAGAAATATTAGTTTAATAATGTATTCGTGTGGGCGACGATTCACTCGAATATAATTATTAAGAATAATATTCTAAAAATATTTTCCATAAATTATAAATCAAATCAAAATACGATACAAACATCGGATTCGCAAAGGTGACGACCTTTACCCGTATTTGATTAACGCGTTTCGACGAGGAAATTAAATAAGATTTAATGATATTAAAATAAGAAAATGGATTTGATAATGTTTATTAAGAATCACAACCTAAAAACAAATCCGAACAAATTATTTTAGTAAATAAATGATTTAACGAAACTGAAACGAAAACTGTTTTATGAAATAACTTTATTAGAAATCGTTTTATGAAATAATATTAATTAAAAATCCTTATATTTGAAATGGAATATAATTATTTAAACATCTTGTGTTCTAAATATATTCACGAGTTAAACCGAATGTTTAATGAGATTTATCGCGATAAAAACCGATCATTTAATAGTGTTTTCGCGATAAAGACGAGATCGAACGAGCAGGAATGGGATAAACATAAGTGGTGGAAGACTCCACCCTTATCCTCATTCTCACAAACACTTTCTCTCTCTAAAACAAGAAAACCCGTCACTTTCTCTCTCTAAAACTTCTCTCTACGATATCTTCTTCGTTTCTCAACGAAATCACGAGATCTTGGCGCCTACGCGTTCGTGGGAACGAGGGGAACAACCTGGAACGAACCCTCATGGTTCACACGAACCTTCTGGGAGCCGAACCTTGGGCTTGTGGCGAATTCCCCCTGACCAACAAACCATGGTGATAACCGAGTGTATCTTAGCCGAACCTATGTACCCATGGGAGCCGAACCTCTATGAGCGAACCTAGGTTTGTTCTTAATTCAGCCGAACCTTGGCTTTCACATGAACCACAAGATCACGAACCTGCAAGCTGTTAAGTCAATGCCTTGGCCGAACCTTAGGAAATTAAAATCCTAGTGCAGCAAATCCCAACTGGGCCTGGTAGCACAATGTTGGTTGGGCTAGGTGTTTAACGAACCTAAGGTTTTTATGAAAAGTAATGGGCCATGAAACTTGGGCCTAAGATCGGACCTAAGGTGTTGGAACTAGAGCTCAAATTCGGGTTAAGGGTAAACCAAGGAAACGTTAGGTGCATGCATGAGGAATTACAAGGACCACCTTTTTCTTAAAAACTATAAATTGTGAATTTAGAAACTTCATATATTGAATATAGTATATGAGCAACCTAAATATGATTTTTTAAACCTAAATTAGATAGTAAATAATTCAGATGTCATGGTGGTCAATTTAATTTAAAATATACAGGTGGGTATAAATATACATTTGTGTAAGACAAGGGGTATTATCTTAGAATACACAGGTATGGGAACAAATATAAGGTAACACAACTAGTGATCGTTATTAAATTATATAAAACTAACAAGTTAGATTTCGTTTAATAATGATTAATAATAAAACCTTTAACATTTGATTTTTAACTTAGACCAAATCAACTAAGTTAATAAAAGACCATGGGATGTAAAGTAAGCTTAGAAAGATATTAACTCACTATGAAACGCATAAACTTACGAATACAAAACATACAATAATTACAGATTGTTGAAGTGTTTTTGGTTTCATTTAAGTGAACGCACATATTACAAGATCAGTGAATCTAAGGACTCAGGTGAGTTCTCATAACCTCCCTTTCTTTTAAACTGTTTTGTTTTAAAACTCGGAGGTGAAACATGTATACCAATTTTAAAAATTATTTTGATAACACAAGGATGATACCTGTTTATCAATATGATATTCACATTATAGAATTATCATTATTTATGGATTATCACTTATTATCATATATCCGTGTAACATTGTCATTGACCTCGGTCAATAACAAAGATTACATGTATTGTCACTTGTATAATCACAACTCCTTGAATCGTTTCCTTTAACTTCGGTTATTTGCTTTGATCTCATGTATTGTCACGTGGTTAGCCACCACTCCATGGATCGTGTCTTTAACTTATGTTAATTACATAATTTCCATGTATTGTCACATATACTATTGAGAATATTGTTGTTGAGATTGGTTGAATGGTTATGTGATTGATTATCTATTATTGCCTATGATTATCTATGATTAAATATGATTAAATTGATTATGTGATTATGTGTTGGTTATGTGTTTGACTGTTGTGTTAGGATATGTGTTGGATTATCACGCAGGTATTCTTGTGGATTTTCTCAGGAAGACCATAAGCTTTTAATCATTTTTATTAACACATTTTTATAAAACCTTTTCAAATATAAACTTTAATACTCCTTTTTGTAAATTACTTTGAAGTATAAAAACTTATGATTACTCAACAACTACTTCGTAGTTGACACTTGATTTTCTTACATGTTTCAGGTAATGGAGACAAGTAGGTTGAAGAGGATGATCTTTTCTATTTTGGACATCATCACATAGGATTCTTAGACTTAGCTAATTAACTGAAATTCTGGCGATTAGAGTTTAGTTAGTTTAGCTAAATCTTTTGTGTAATTGATGTATTTAATTCATGATGAACATGATTTTGTGTAAACATTTATTTGGTTTGATTGATATGTGATGGTATATATTTAGATGCCCACGAGCTGTTGAACAATCTACACATCCCTCGTGGCATCCCGACATTTCCGCCATCGGTCGGGGTGTTACATAAGTGCTTACGGTTACTTATGTGATGTAAGTAACCGTAAGCACTTACACTTACTTAGACTTGTAAATAACTTCTAAACGGTGATGAATTAGCCAAACACAAAAAAGAAACCCCCTATTTATATATAATAAAGACCATGAAAAAAAGATTCGGGCAAAAAACGCAAAAAAAAAGTGCCAGGGTTATGCGGTTATCGCAATAAGAAAGGGTTAACATTTGATCCTTCCCCTATATATATTTGTAACGAGTTGTAACGAACTTGGTTTACATTGTTGTAGATTAAATAGAGGTTACGTTTAAGAGTGTAAATGTGCAAGCCGATCCTGAGCTCATTAATTCCGTTACAGTCTTGACTTTTTTTTATCTTTTTTCTGGATGTTTGTATTTACATCAATGTATCAATGTAACAAGTATACACATAATACATTGTTTGTAAAGAGTTGTAAAGAATTTTTGTTTACGTTGTTGTAAATTAAAAATGAACTACATTTAGGGTGTAAAACGAGCCATGTCGATCTCAAGCTAGTTAAGGCTTGAGCTCGGCTCGTTTAGACAAAATAAATGATACAAAGTGAGCCTAACACATTTTTTACATCACTGTAATTAAATAATTGATACAAGGTAACTATTTTTAATTTGCAGATTGTAAACCAAATTCGTTACAAAACCATTTTAAATTTACATAAACGCAACTTTTATTTGACTTGGACTAAAACTTTTGGATTTAAAATTTTAAATCAATGTAACTATAAAATATAACACATTATTTTGATTTTTTTACAACAGTAAATTACATTACTGTAGTTAAATAAATGATATAAAGTGAGCATAAAACATTTGTTACATCATTGTAAATACATAAATGATACAACATAACTATGGGTGTTAACGAGCTATTTTGCCTAAACGAGTCATTATCAAGCCTTTACGAGCTCAGGATTGAATCGGCTCGTTTACATTCCTAAATGTGACCCATACTTAATTTACGAAAATGTAAACCAAAATACGTTACAAGTCGTTACAAATAATGTACAATGTTTATATTTGTTACATTTCTGTAAATATGAATATCCGAAAAAAAACTTGTCAAGACTACAACGGAATTAAAGAGAAAAATAAGATGAGTAAATGGTGCAATTTTTATCAAAAAAAAAATTATAGCATAAAAAACTTATGGAAGTATAAACTTTAAATAAAAAAAGTAGATATATTAAAATATATTAGAATATGACACATGACACCACCAAATTAATTACATGTTTTTAATATGATGCAAATGAATAAAATATCATTCCGTATTTAAATATGAAAAAAGTCACATGCCACAATTCTATACGCTCAACTTTTAGATTAGTCATTAAATTTGCGTTATTGAATTATTATTTATTCACATATATTTGTATATGTATGTATGTCATTGTTTACAATAAATCATCGAATTTTTAGTTATATTAAATGGTCGAATATTGTACAAGTAATAATTTTTCAAGTTTTATGTCAAATAACATTGTATTTATGTATGTATGTTTGCATACGTCTTAATTCTGTCAATGTCAACTCAATTTAATAAATTATCATTTATTTTTAAATTAAAATATTTAAACGAATATCTTCTTGCTTTAGTTTAATATACTAGTGAAAATGAATATTATTAGCACACGAGTCATTATGATCGATACAATAGAAGATCAGTGTGCGGTATGCCTTCTATGTTGGTCTGTGTATACTAATTTAATAAGATAATCTGAAACCTGATTTGAGATCCGAATAAACCACCAAAGCAATTGTACTATTGCTGCCTTCTTCCTTTTTTTTATGGCATAGCAAAACAATTAAAACATCATGATCCTTGTTTTGATCAACGCATAACAGTGCCGGAGATTGATGGCACCATTCAGCCACCACGAGACCAACAAGCCCCTGCCTGGTCTGTGGTGCACTGCCGTCGAGTCGGCTATGTTTTGTCTCTCTCTGCCGATTGAAACCATATAAGGGCGTCTGTGATGCGCTAAAATTATAAAAAGAGTTTCCTAAGTAGTTATAACTAGTGTCAGTCACTTCATTCTACTTTTACAAATTAAATGTTCCTGAAACACTCGTTTTGTCAATTATAGTCGATATATGAATCAATGGAATTAATTTACATTAATAGTGTTTGTATAACACGCTTGATTGATTTTAATGCGTTCATGTATGGGTAGTTAAGTATTCATAAAATTAAAAAGCATTAATAATTACTTGCTGATACTTTTTAGCTTGATTCACACATTATTATATTTGAACTGTTAACATTGACAACTGTGTGTTAAAAACAGTTTTGTCAGTTTTAGATGTGCAATTCATATTTATTTCTCTTAATAGAGTTTCTAAGTAAAATTTAAGGATAATATAAATATAATATGGTCATAGTTACTTACGTGTTGCCTATTCGACAATAACTCAAGTATCTAATGTGTGAATTTGTTAAACATCTGTTTTACTTCACAAAAGCCAATAAAGTAACATAACGAACAAAAATTTATTCTGATATTCATTCATATAAAGATGCAATTTGTAAACACAGGAATATATATAACATTATTGTAAAACCTGTTTTAACATACAAACAAACTCACCAGTTAACTGGCCAACGTTCATAGCCACTATCTTTGTTTCCAGATATATAAAAACCATCTTCTTTTACTAGCCAATAAATATGTTGGGTCTTAAGCGGGTTGTATGGACCGAAATGATCACTTACTACGTCGTTAAACAAGTAAAAGGAAGTGAATTTATTTTCATACCAGAAATATCCTGCAAAAACTGTGGTATGAGTAATAGTCTCACAGAAATGAACGTAAAACTCAGGGCCCTTATAAGTGAGGTTATGAAATCCAAAATCATTTTTTTCTGATTTCACATGGATTTTTAGCATTTTGTCGGCATGTCTAGCAATACCATTAATAACGTGAAGATTCCAAGGTTTAACAAACGGAAAACACGAGGTTACGCAAGGGAAGTATTGAGCACACATGATCATGAATAGGCATAAAAGCTTTATCATAACATGAACACCCATCTTCATCTACTGAAATCGAGTGACTGTATGAATTTCCGAAACTATAATATATATATATAGGTACACAGGAATATATGCATACATTGACAAAGCTTTTTAAGGGTCGGAGGTGCCCGACTCATTCCGCCTTTTCCACCTAAAATGGTTAATTTAGTAGTATTTCATCCGAATATTTAAAGATTTTCAAGCTCCGTCATTGTATATATGCATATACACATTATAACTCATGTAATTCGATATAATATGAAAAGTATAACTCATTAAATACAACTATCGTATAATGCATTACAACTCAATGTCATAATGTAATGAAGTACGATATATTTTTATACCAATAAACAAGTATAAACACAAAATATATCATTTTTTAAATCTTTCTGGTAATAAATTGCACATATAATGTATATATGTGTCGACAACTCTTGAGGGGCAAAAGTAAAATTGCACTAATTTTAACGTTATTTTACTTATTCAGTGAAAATAACGTTAAAATCATTTCGGACGATTGATCAAGCATCATGAGCCGAGGGTCTCCCTGGAATCAGCATCTCTACCCCTACTCAGACCCTGCCTTAGCATGCTAATGGCGGGATATACTGAGTATGTTGATTGATTGATTTTTTCTCTTCGATTAAATAAATCTATATATTTTGAAATTATAATATTAAATACTAAATAAACTATTTATATACTTTTTAAATTACGCCCCATTTGTGGTGCACGCATATAATGTATATATGTGTTGGCCCTTAAGGGGCAAAAGTAAAATTGCACTAATTTTAACGTTATTTTACTTATTTTGTGAAAATAATCGTTAAAAGCGTTGAGATGATGAATCTCAAACGATAACTTTGAGCTGGAGTATTTCATCCGAATATTTAAAGATATTGAGTCCGTTCTCTTCCTGTTTTGTCCCTAAATATCACTCAATCTCCCAAAAATAAGATTTTCAAGCTCCGTCATTGTATATATGAATATACACATTATAATGCATGTAATTTGATATAATATGAAAAGTATAACTCATTAAATACAACTATCGTATAATGCATTACAACTCAATGTCATAATGTAATGAAGTACGGTATATT
This sequence comes from Mikania micrantha, assembly GCA_009363875.1. Classification (NCBI taxonomy): domain Eukaryota; kingdom Viridiplantae; phylum Streptophyta; class Magnoliopsida; order Asterales; family Asteraceae; genus Mikania; species Mikania micrantha. Next base: position 68,991,169 of record CM018693.1, on the reverse strand, counting down.
TTTATACCAATAAACAAGTATAAACACGAACATATATCATTTTTTAAATCTTTCTGGTAATAAATTGCACATATAATGTATATATGTGTCGACAGCTCTTGAGGGACAAAAGTAAATTGCACTAATTTTAACGTTATTTTACTTATTCAGTGAAAATAACGTTAAAATCATTTCGGAAGGTTGATCAAGCGTCATGAGCCGAGGGTCTCACTGGAAGCAGCCTCTCTACCCCTACGTGGTAGGGGTAAGACTGTCTACATCACACCCTCCTCAGACCCTGCCTTAGCATGCTAATCGCGGGATATACTGAGTACGTTGATTGATTGATTTTTTCTCTTCAATTAAATAAATCTATATATTTTGAAATTATAATATTAAATACTAAATAAACTATTTATATACTTTTTAAATTACGCCCCATTTGTGATGCACGCATATAATGTATATATGTGTTGGCCCTTAAGTGACAAAAGTAAAATTGCACTAATTTTAACGTTATTTTACTTATTTTGTGAAAATAATCGTTAAAAGCGTTGAGATGATTAATCTTAAACGATAACTTTGAGCCGGGGACTCATTCGGAGCAGCGTCTCTATCCCAACTAGGATAGAGGTAAGGTTTGTCTCTATCCTTCCCCTCCAGACCCTACTCTAAGTGGGATTTTTATTGGGTATGCTTGTTGTTGTTGATACTTTTTAAATTAAAAAAATTATTTCTTATTAAATTAAAAAAATATATATTTATAATGAACACTTTTTCAAAAATAAATTATAGAAAATATTAATTTTTATAACATATTAAATTTTCAACAAGGAATTCTTTTAGAAATACGATACATTTTTAAACATGTATTTTAAAAAATAATAAAATTTTGATAAAATATAAAAAGTTAACAAAATATATAAACCAAAGTTTTAAACAATGATATATTTATAAAATAATGATTATTTAAAAAAACATGTTATTATTATTTTATTACTTATTCATAATTCAATATTAAAAAATAAACTTAATGCCACATTTCTTGTCACAAGTTGCAATAGCAGAATTTAGATTAACTAAATGAAACCTTTTTGTTATATAAAACTTCTATTTTTTAAATAGTTGCGTCTAAAAAGTTGTAACATAAAAAACTTACATTAGGTAACAAAAACATTACAATAGATCTAGTGTAACTTGAGCTGCTAAAACCTTTGACTTAAAAAGTTATATTATTGTTATTTTCTTGTAGCGTTTTATTAATCGCTATTACTAGCTATTTTGTTTTTTATTCTTTGTATATTACACATTGGGTATGGCCTAAATTTAAAAAAGAGTTTTTTAAATGAAATAATTAAATTTCAAACTTTAAAAAAACAAAATTTTAAAATATGATTTAATTATTTTATTAATTAAATTTCTTACTTATACATTATATATATATATATATATATATATAATCAAAAAAATTACATTTTATAATTTTTAAACAATTATTACTAATTATTTAATATTTTTATATACTAAATGTAATACTGCACGTATTATCTTGTTGTTTTGCTGATAAATAATATTTTTCTAATACATTTTTTTTTAAAAAAATGTTTTTAAAAACTACATTTATAAAAAAAACATCAGTTTAAACTAGATATTATTATTGTATTATTTATATTACTAAATATATGCAATTTCAATTGTATTTTATTCAAATATTGTTTTTATAATGTCTTAAGTTTTATTTTCTTGTCAATAACTATTTAATATTTTTTTTATTCTAGTCATTTAATACAACGGATAAAAGCATAATTACATTGTATAATATGATGTTATACTATTATATATAAGGTGTAAAATAAACACATAGATAGAAAAATAAAACAATAGTTATATAGTTACGATAATCAATGTTAAGGAACAACATATTAAATTTTGATAAAAAAACAGTAAAAGTTTTGAACTTGTTTACCCACCATATGTTCATTCCCTTTTGTGCATACATTGACAAAGTTTTATAAGGGTCGGTGTGCCCCGACCCATGCCGCTTTTTCCGTTTAAAATAGTTAATTTAGTAGTATTTCGTCTGACATTTTACTGATATTGAGTCCGGTTTCTTCCGGTTTTCTCTCTAAAAATCATTCAATCTCTCAGAAAGAAAAAAAGATTTCAAGCACCGTCATTGTATAGATACATACATATACACATTATCATGCACGTAATTTAATTTCATATAAAAAGTAGAACCCATTAAATACAACATCATATAATGCATTACCACTCAATCTCATAATGTATTATAATGTAATTAAGTACCATATATTTTTATACCAACAAACAAGTATAAACACAACATATTTAATTTTTTTAAAATCTTTCTCGTAATAAATTTCTCAAATCTTTCTCTACAATTAAATAAATCTATATATTATAAAATAATAATATTAAATACTAAATAGCCTATTTATATACTTTTTAAATTAAATAAATGTATTTCTTATTAAATTATAAAATATTTTAAAATGAACACACTTTTTTCAAAAATGTATTACAGAAAATATTAAATTTTTATAACATATTAAATTTTCAACAACTAGGAACTCTTTTAGAAATACGAAATATTTTTAAACATGTATTTTAAAAAAATAAAATTTTGATAAAAAATAAAAACATAAAAAGTATACAAATCAAAGTTTTAAACAATGATATATTTATAAAATATTTTTAAACATGTATTTTAAGTACATACGTATACCACTACCATTGGTGAGACGTTGAGAATCTTTGACGAAACCCCTAGTGGTGGCCTTCAACTCATGTCTTGTATCAAGCCCAGAAAATACCTACGTAGGAATTATGCAGCATTTTTGACTCACATTGATGAAACATAGGAAAAGATAAGAATGTTCATGATTGTTAGTCATTTGTGAACATCCCATATGATTTCCAGATTATTCACCGGGAATTCCACCGGGAATTCCACCGAAGAGTGAGTCTATTAGTACCCTGATAGAACCAGGCCGTGATGTTGAAATGAAGATTGAAGATGTTGCTGCTCTGAATTGGAGATTTATGATATTGTATTTTGTTTATTTGTATTTTCTTGTATATAGTTTGTTTTGTTTTTCTGTTTCAGTTTTGATTTTTTTGAGTTGTAAAAAAATACAAGTATGGTATTGAGACTAATAGTATAGGCAACCTTTATACTATCGATACTATTAATATCGATGGAAATTTAGTATGAGTGTAACATCGTATCGATGGTAAAGATTAGTATCGATATTGTCACACCCCAAGCCAGTGGACTGGATCGGCTTTCTCATCGGGCAGAATGGTCCCAGGGCATGATATCGTGTGATAATCGAAATGATTATATTGTTGACATGAAACATGATATATAACGAGAAATGCTAAATTGACATTGACATAGAAATACAAAGTTAAATTACATCCATTATTGTTCATCGTTTAACAATGTAAATCTACCACAAAGAATCATAAAGTTGCTATCTTGTATCTGCACAAGATGTACAAAAGTGATTCACAATATGACATCAAAACTGTGCACACTAAAAAAGCTAGGTCCACTAAAAAGGCCCACTAGATTATGTCCAGAATCACAGTGACTGAATCTGTTCGTCACCTAAGAAAAAATGCAAGTAAAACAAGTCAACACGAGGTTGGTGAATTTATATGTTTAACATTTTAGAAATGTTGCAATTGTTATTTCCATGTCATATTGAAAATTCTCATGTCTAGTACCCCATCAATGTTCTCCCCTTAGTTCCAAATATAGATTGGGTTTCATTCAGTCAAGCATGCTTATATATAGGGAATACGTACCACAAGTGGAGCTGCCAGCCCGCCACACACTTTACTAAATACAATACCACCTGTAGTGCATCTAAGGATAACACATTTCATTTACACCATTTATTTTCCGCACCGTCACACAGTTGTTATAGAAAAATACTGTCTTGTATGGCATGATCTTCCATATCATAAGTAATGGCAATGCCTTAATGTTTCAAAGATATAGATTTTAATAACATTTAATTGTGTTCACATATGTAAAGTTTACTATTATTCACTTCTAATTTAGAAGTGACAGTCAACTCATTTTATGTTTTCTACCATTTGATGAATAAAGCCTCAATGGAACCACATTGTGGTCAACACCAAGTCAAACCACAATGTCCCCAATTATCCTCATTCATTTGTAATCACTTTACTTCATAATGATCTGTCACCAGCTAATGACATGAGTGAGGTCAGTCGTTCAGTCTTGCCAGTCTACAAACCAGATGTGGTAGAATTATTAGCAGTTTCTGTTGATTAATATCACCCATGTGGCCATTGTAACATCAGTGCCGGAACAGTGATCTCTACAGTACATGAACAGTAAAACAGGTACGAATCATATACATTTCAGTAAGTTTCACATTCATATCATTTATCATTATCATTTTGTGTTGTCATGGAACAAATTCAGAAACATTTAACAGAAACACAGTTCAGAACAATGGTTCTTGAGTCAGATAAATAATTGACAATACAGAACCATCATAGGTTTATTTGTTAGGATTTTATTATGTATAAACGTTTGTGAGGCTTTAAAGAACAAAACACACGAATATTGTCATGTGAATGCTAAATTGACGGGGTATTCGTATAGGTGACGATCTGTACGAATATATCTGAAGGTTAAACGTTCTGAATGATATTCTATAATTAGAAAACTATATTGAAAAGTATGGTTATTGTCATGTTCGTACGGGTGACGATTCGAACGAATACGCGCGACGACCGTACGATTCAATTTAAACAATAATTAAATAGTTTAGAAAATTAAAGAAATAAAAGATATTAGTTAATTTACTAGGAATAACCACTTAGAGTAATTATGTAATTTCTAATTTTACAAACCATGTCGTTTCGTAGCTAAAACTACGCGAATCAGCATTTTACGCGAAACCGAGCTAGACCGAACTACCGGGTGTTTGGGACATTTAATGAGGCAATTAAATGCCACAACTACCACCATCTAACCCTCTCTCTCTCTTCCATTTCGTTTTCAACTCTCTCTCTCTAAAGAACATTCTCTCTACCTTCTCTCTACAATTTCGAGCTCGATTCTTGGTGGATTCAAGTTTATTTGGTGTCAAAACGATCATCACACTACAAGGATCAAGGAAGTACAAGAGATTCACGCGGTTCCCCACTGATTTTAAGGTAAAACTCTAAATTTTGTTTGGTTTTGTATGTTTAAAACCGATCCTCACACCTTGCACGAATTAAATCGTTATACTCACTAGTAAGACACATAGATACACGCGTAGATATGTTGGGATATACAGACAACTTATTTTAGCAGGTATAGATCGGGAAAGAAGGTGGAATTGTGCAGGTTCGTGAGGGGTTGATGGCTGGCCGAACCACACAGCAAGTCCACGAACCTTAGGTCTCACAGCCGAAACCTTACTCACCTTGGCGAACCCTGCGCCGAACCCTGCAAGATCTGCGCACCGAACCTGTTAACTCTGACCACCAACTGCAACGAACCTTGTGATCACATGCAACGAACCCTATTGGTGCGAACGAACCCTTGCAGGCACCGAACCCTCTTCAGCCGAACCTTAGGTTTTGCAGACGAACCCTTGGAAGGGAATGGGCGAACCTTAGGCAGCTGGCACTAGACGAACAATCCCTTGGAGCGAACCTTAGGATCACCGAACTATCTCCTGGATGCCGAACCCTAGAACCCCGAACCTTGCATGGCCGAACCATGGCCATGCAACTCACGAACCAAAGGTGGCGAACCCTCCTTAGCCGAACCATTTTAGTCACGAACCTAGGGACTTTCAAAGAAAGCAATGAACCTTAAGGGCCGAACCTTAAGGGTTCGTCCAGCCCTACTATGGCCGAACCTTAAATGTTGTGGGAGATGGTGTCTCAACCGAACCTAAGGGTTAGGGCAATAGGTTCGCTGCCCTAACCATGGACCGAACCCTATTGTTGCCTCATTTGGTTAATTTGGGACTTAGCAATCTCATAACTACGGGGAAAAACCTAAGAAATGATTAGTTGGCCATTCACCTAAGTTTCTAACAAGGACGGGATTCCATGAGTTGCATGCATGTATAAACACTACGTGTGTGCATGTGTTAGGGATACCTATAACAAACTAATAATTAACATACAATAACAACGCAACGTGAGTTGTAAATGAACATAAGATGGATTCATAACCGAATAACATTTTCATGGGGTCATGAGAATCAAAAGTTCAAGTCTTGAAATCAAATAGAAATCAAAGAAGTTCAATTGGGTCTAAGTGGGCCCAATGGGGCTTAATTAAGCCCATCATACATTAAATGATTACGAAAACTCCAGTAATGATATTTTGATAAAAATAAAGACCTTGCAAATTTATTGAAATTAAATTAATAATTTTCTAAAATCTTGTTAAATTAAAATGAAATGGACTTTATTTTATAAATGTTATTGGCTTCTTTTTAAGTTTATTAAGTTAATTGTAATGTTGTGATTTAAATATTTATTTTGATTAAATTGTTGGGAACTTGTTGAAAAATAGACTACAATTGTCTGGATTTTAACATAAAACAAAGGAAACTCTGCCGAAATTTCTAAAAATGTAAAGGTAAGTTATTACAACTAACTATGGGATTTGGGATCATAAAAGGGTAACTAAGATAGGTTAGATCTTAGATGCACTTAGTACTAAGACACTTAGTTGCACACACAACAAGACCAAACCGTAGGCACAACGACTATTACGCGTACTTATTATATTCGAATTCTTATAAAATAACTCAGGAATTGAAGAAACCTAGCTACAACAAGAGCGCGCATTTTGTGTTAGACCATTTACATAGCAGCACAGGTGAGTTCATTGCCCCTTTTCTAAACATTTTTGTTTTAAAACGCGGGGCTGAGAAGCATGCGTAAACTGTTATTTAAATTGTTTACTTAAATGCTTTTGAACTTATATGTTTTACATATATAAATGTTATCCTAGACCATGTTTAGGAATATTTTATGCAGGTTTTTACTAAGCTTATTTACTTATAAATTAAGTGAATAATCGGGTTAAACTAAACATTTCAAACGAATCAAACTAAACGTTTTGACAAATCAAGTGGGTGTGTTCAATGAATCAAACGAAACATTTTGACTAATCAAATGGGTGTGTTGAATGAATCAAACGAAACTTTTTGACCAATCAAATGGGTGTGTTCAATGAATCAAACGAAACATTTTGACGAAACCAGTGTGGGAGTTCAACGAATCAAACGAATCAATCTTTGCAAAGACAATATTCGATGTTCTACAAATCAATTGTTTGTTGAACAACGAATCAAGTGTACAATTGATCAAAGAATCTAGTATTCTAAGATCAACGAATCAAGTACATCTTGTAACAGAATCAGACGAATCAATAAATCATTTTCAAGGGAAAGCCTAGGAAATATCAGAGATAACATACGCCAAAAAGAGACGAAACATAAAATCCTACATTTCAAGAAGTCCTAGCTAGACCGTTTGAATTGTAAGTCGTATGTTTGAGGATATTTACAGATTCCCTAACTACTAAGTACCTAGATTGACAGACTAGTCTACTCGAGCATGACCAAAGGCCCCAATCAATAGGACTTAGATTTTATTAAATGTTTATTTATTTATTTAATTAAGCATTTATAACTGTTTATACAATTACGGTAGTTGATCATAATGTGTGATGAACTTGTGAAATCAACATGAATTTCAAATGATTGTAATGATAGGGACAACAAACAGAAGAACTTATGGGATTGTGTTAAGGGTAAAAATGCTTAATTATCATTAACATCAGTGTTATATGCATATTAGTATGTGGTGGGATGTTGGCTAGGGCTTGTCCCTTACATATGCCCTATATATAAGCATACCGATGTGGATATTACATGTGGTGTTAATGAGGTTAGGGTCTTTACCAAAGGAGGTTTTCAAATCATTTTCAATTACTAAAAATTACATGAACTCACCAACCATGTGTTGATTTTATTTTTGCATGACTTCTCAGGTGACGAACAGGTCAACTAGGAAGCTTATGCTTTTGGACTAGGACTTCAATTAGAAGACTTAGTATTTTGGACCTGCATATTTTTGGAAGACATCATTATAAAATTATTTTGTACATCTTGTGTAGTTACAAGATAGTCATTTTATGATGTTTATGATAGATTTACATTGTTAAATTATGAACGACACGGATGTAATTTAACTTTGTAAATCTATTATAGTTAGCATTTCTCATTTATATCATGTGCAATGTAAACAATCTGATCACTTTGATTATCACTCACGATATCGCGCCCCGGGAACCTTCCGCCCGACGGGGACTCCGATCCAACCCCGCCGGCTCTGGGTGTGACAGATTGGTATCAGAGCCATGGTCATAGAGAAATATAGGTCATATTATATAAATGGTTTGGCCTAGACTATAACCTAGGGACCCTGCATATAGAGAACATAGGATTAAGGTTTATTTGCATACTGTCTTCTGTGTTCGATCATTGCACTGACCAATAACTTTATTGGTTATGATCAGAATGCCGCCGCGAAGACAGCTTCCCTCACTACCACCACAAGACTTGGCTCCACATTCCTCCACACCGTCACCAAATGACTCTCCACCACCACCTCCTCCCCCTCCTCCGTTGATTAACCAAGCATCTGGTTCGGGCACATCACCGACTCTGGATCCTGCTACTATCGCTCTGGTGACGTTACTGAGTAGCCAGATGACAAATCAGATGAGAGAAGCAATACCGGAGATGTTCCTTCGTCTTCGTAATGAAATCCTCAACACTGGCAACACATCAGGAGAAGCTAGTGGAAATACTGGAGATTCATCTCATTACTCCTACAAGTCCTTTGTAGGATGTAAACCACCCAGCTTTAGTGGGTCTGAAGGCGCCGTTGGATTAATCCAATGGATTGAGAAGATCGACACGACATTGGACCTCTGCAGCTGCCCCGAACACCACAAGGTCTGTTATTCAGCTGGAACATTCAACAAACGGGCTATGACTTGGTGGAATAGTCAGATCAACGCCCGAGGAAGAGAGGAAGCTATGGCAATGCCATGGGAAGACTTTAAGGAACTGTTGCGAATAGAATTCTGCCCCAAGAATGAGCTGCAGAAGTTGGAGGTTGAACTATCCAACCATGTGATGAAGGGGGCTGATCACATAGGTTACACTACTCGTTACCACGAGTTGGTTGCTTTGGTGCCAGAGATGGTACCAACCTTAGAGAAGAGAATAGACAGATATGTAGGTGGACTCCCCACCTGCATTCAGGGTATGGTTGTTTCAGCCAACCCTACTACTGTTGAATCTGCAGTGAGCCTGTCTGGGAAACTAACTGATCTCCTGGTAGCCTCTGGAGTCTTAAAGAAAGAGGCTGAACCCAGCAAGAACAAAGCTGAGTCTTCCAAGAAACCCCACCACCATCAGAAGAAGAAACAGAAGACCATCAAGAACTACACGGTGGCCACACCTCTTCAACAAGTAGCAGCAGCACCACAGAACCCCAACCGCAAACCCTACACTGGCACGTTTCCTCTGTGTGCCAAGTGTCAGTATCATCACACAACTGATACTCCCTGCAAGCATTGCACGGGATGTGGAAGAAAGGGCCATTGGGTTCGGTACTGCCGGATGACACCTAACCAAACAGTCAACAATGGTGCTTTGGCTCTCCCTCCACCAGCTAATCAGAACCATGGTGGATGCTATAACTGTGGCGAACAAGGCCACTTTGCGAAGAACTGCTCGAAGAAGACACAACCAGCAGTTCAAGCACCCCGTGGACGAGCCTTTGCTATTGGAGCATCAGCTGCACGCCAGGACCCGAATGTGGTCACTGGTACATTTCTCTTGCATGACTTTTATGCATCTGTTCTATTTGACACTGGTGCGGATCAGAGTTTCATCTCTTCCGATTTGGCATGCCAATTTGATTCTATAGAAGAACAGTTAGATTCCCCTTATATTATAGAAGTAGCAAACGGGAAACAGATTACAGTTAGTGCAGTTTATAGGAATTGCCCATTGACACTTAATGGTCATACATTCACCATCGATTTGATACCGATGGAATTGGGTAGTTTTGACATCATTGTTGGAATGGATTGGCTTTCGTCTAACCGAGTGGAAGTCATCTGTTCTGAAAAGCTGCTTCGAATTCCATTGCCGAGTGATCGTGTGTTGGAAGTTAAAGGGGATCAAGCAAAACGAAGTGTCAAAATCATCTCTTGCATAAAGGCGCGTAAGTGTCTACAGAAGCGGTGCGTGGCGTTCTTGGCTCATGTGGTGGAAAAGGAGAAGGATAAGAAGAAGATTCAAGACATACCGGTGGTAAAAGAATATCCTGAAGTATTTCCGGAAGACCTACCAGGTCTGCCACCTGTACGACCGGTAGAATTTCGTATTGACTTAATTCCTGGAGCAACCCCAGTTGCTAAATCTCCTTACAGGTTAGCACCTTCAGAGATGCAGGAATTGTCTAATCAGTTACAGGAGCTACTTGACAATGGTTTCATTAGACCGAGCTACTCACCTTGGGGAGCTCCGGTTTTGTTCGTAAAGAAGAAAGACGGATCGTTCAGAATTTGCATTGACTATCGGGAGCTGAACAAACTAACCATCAAGAATCGGTATCCATTACCGAGGATTGATGATTTGTTTGACCAACTGCAAGGAGCTCAGTACTTCTCAAAGATTGACTTGCGGTCTGGATATCATCAGTTGAGAGTTCAAGATGAAGACATACCTAAAACGGCCTTCCGAACAAGATACGGGCATTATGAATTTATGGTGATGCCCTTCGGATTGACAAATGCACCAGCGGTTTTCATGGATCTCATTAACCGAGTGTGCAAGCCGTACTTGGATCAGTTTGTCATTGTCTTTATTGATGACATACTGATTTATTCCAAGACCAAAACAGAACATGAACAACACCTCAGAAAGATCTTGGAGCTGTTGAAAGAAAAGAAACTCTATGCCAAATTCTCTAAATGTGAATTTTGGTTAAGAGAAGTTCAATTTCTGGGTCATGTGGTCAACAGCGAGGGAATTCATGTAGATCCGGCCAAGATCGAGGCGATAAAGAATTGGGACACTCCGAAGACACCAACGGAGATACGGTCTTTTCTGGAATTGGCAGGTTATTATACGAGGTTTATCTCAAACTTTTCTAAAATAGATTTGCCTCTCACTAAGTTAACCCAGAAAAGTGAACCGTTTGTCTGGGAGCAGAAACAAGAAGATGCTTTTCAGACCTTGAAACAGAGATTATGTAATGCTCCAATCCTATCTCTCCCAGAGGGCTGTGATGACTTTGTTGTGTACTGTGATGCCTCTCATCAGGGACTTGGTTGCGTACTGATGCAACGGGACAAAGTCATTGCTTACGCATCAAGACAGTTGAAAGTTCATGAGAAGAATTACACTACTCATGATCTTGAACTGGGAGCTGTAATCTTTGCGTTGAAGATTTGGAGACATTACTTATATGGCACCAAGTGTACCATATTCACTGATCACAAAAGTCTGCAGCACATTATTGATCAGAAGGAGCTCAACATGCGACAACGCCGTTGGGTTGAACTTTTGAATGATTACGACTGTGTGATCAAGTACCATCCGGGAAAGGCAAACGTTGTAGCTAACGCCTTAAGCCGGAAGGAACGAGTCAAACCCCTACGTGTTAGAGCAATGGGGATAACCGTGCAGACCAGTTTAAGTGATAAGATTATTCAAGCACAACAAGAAACACTTGACCGAGGTAACTTGAAGAAGGAACTCGATTGCGGAGCAGAAAATAAGTTCGACACGAAGCCTGATGGAATGATCTACTACCGGGAACGTATATGGATTCCGGAGGTAGATGAATTGAGAAAACTTATCTTCGATGAGGCACACAAGACTAAATACTCTGTTCATCCGGGTGCTGATAAGATGTACCAAGACCTGCGTGGATTTTATTGGTGGCCTGGAATGAAGAAAGACATAGCCGAATACGTCGGTCAATGTCTAACGTGTGCGAAGGTAAAGGCGGAACACCAGAGACCGTCTGGTCTATTGGAGCAACCTGAGATTCCGCTCTGGAAGTGGGAACAAATAGCTATGGACTTCATTACCAAGCTACCCCACACTTCCAGTGGTCACGACACAATTTGGGTGATCATTGACCGTTTAACAAAATCTGCTCATTTCTTGCCAATGCGTGAGACCTTCACGATGGATAAACTGGCGGAATTGTACATCAATGAGATAGTGGTACGTCACGGTGTGCCATTGTCTATTATCTCTGATAGAGATAGCAGATTTACATCCAGGTTCTGGCAATCACTGCAGAAATCTCTAGGGACACAGCTAAATCTGAGTACAGCTTACCATCCACGAACGGACGGTCAAAGCGAACGTACTATTCAAACCCTAGAGGATATGTTAAGAACCTGCCTATTGGACTTCGGTGGGAATTGGGACTCCCATTTGCCACTGATCAAGTTCTACTACAACAACAGTTATCACAGCAGTATCGGATGTGCACCGTTCGAGGCTCTTTATGGCCGGAAATGTCGATCACCGATCTGTTGGACTGAAGTTGGAGACAACCGAATAACTGGGCCAGAACTAATTCAAGAAACCACTGACAAGATTGCTCAGATTCAAAGAAGACTACAAGCAACAAGGAGCAGACAAAAGAGCTACACAGACAAACGACGCAAGCCGTTGGAATTCCAAGTGGGAGACCGTGTCATGTTGAAGGTATCCCCATGGAAGGGCATTGTACGCTTTGGAAAGAAAGGCAAATTAGCATCAAGATACGTGGGACCATTCGAGATCATCGAGCGTATTGGTCCCGTGGCGTATAGACTGAGATTACCTGATGAACTCAGTGGTGTGCATGACGTGTTCCACGTCTTAAACTTAAAGAAATGCCTTGCTGACGAGTCTCTCGTCATTCCAATTGAAGAAATTCAAGTGGATGAACATTTACACTTCATTGAAGAACCTTTGAGGATTATGGATCGCAAGGTTAAACAACTGAGGCGAAGCCGTATTACGATTGTAAAGGTTCAATGGAATTCAAGACGTGGACCCGAGTTTACTTGGGAACGCGAAGATCACATGAAGTCAAAGTATCCCCAACTGTTTGAAGAGGAAGCTGTACCCGATAACAACTCTTAATTTTCGGGACGAAATTTCTCTAACAAGGGGAGACTGTAGCATCAGTGCCGGAACAGTGATCTCTACAGTACATGAACAGTAAAACAGGTACGAATCATATACATTTCTGTAAGTTTCACATTCATATCATTTATCATTATCATTTTGTGTTGTCATGGAACAAATTCAGAAACATTTAACAGAAACACAGTTCAGAACAATGGTTCTTGAGTCAGATAAATAATTGACAATACAGAACCATCATAGGTTTATCTGTTAGGATTTTATTATGTATAAACATATGTGAGGCTTTAAAGAACAAAACACACAAATATTGTCATGTGAATGCTAAATTGACGAGGAATTCGTATAGGTGACGATCTGTACGAATATATCTGAAGATTTAACGTTCTGAATGATATTCTATAATTAGAAAACAATATTGAAAAGTATGGTTATTGTCGTGTTAGTACGGGTGACGATTCGAACGAATACGCGCGACGACCGTACGATTCAATTTAAACAATAATTAAATAGTTTAAAAAATTAAAGAAATAAAAGATATTAGTTAATTTACTAGGAATAACCACTTAGAATAATTAAGTAATTTCTAATTTTACAAACCGTGTCGTTTCGTAGCTAAAACTACGCGAATCGGCATTTTACGCGAAACCGAGCTAGACCGAACTACCGGGCGTTTGGGACATTTAATGAGGCAATTAAATGCCACAACTACCACCATCTAACCCTCTCTCTCTTCCATTTCGTTTTCACCTCTCTCCCTCTGAAGAACATTCTCTCTACCTTCTCTCTACAATTTCGAGCTCGATTCTTGGTGGATTCAAGTTTATTTGGTGTCAAAACGATCATCACACTACAAGGATCAAGGAAGTACAAGAGATTCACGCGGTTCCCCACTGATTTTAAGGAAAAACTCTAAACTTTGTTTGGTTTTGTATGTTTAAAACCGATACTCACACCTTGCACGAATTAAATCGTTATACTCACTAGTAAGACACATAGATACACGCGTAGATATGTTGGGATATATAGACAACTGTATTTTAGCAGGTATAGATCGGTAAAGAAGGTGGGATTGTGCAGGTTCGTGAGGGGTTGATGGCTGGCCGAACCACACAGCAAGTCCACGAACCTTAGGTCTCACAGCCGAACCCTTACTCACCTTGGCGAACCCTGCAAGATCTGCGCACCGAACCTGTTAACTCTGACCACCAACTGCAACGAACCTTGTGATCACATGCAACGAACCCTATTGGTGCGAACGAACCCTTGCAGGCGCCGAACCCTCTTCAGCCGAACCTTTAAGGTCACCGAACCTTAGGTTTTGCAGACGAACCCTTGGAAGGGAATGGGCGAACCTTAGGCAGCTGACACTAGACGAACCATCCCTTGGAGCGAACCTTAGGATCACCGAACTATCTCCTGGATGCCGAACCCTAGAACCCCGAACCTTGCATGGCCGAACCATGGCCATGCAACTCACGAACCAAAGGTGGCGAACCCTCCTTAGCCGAACCATTTTAGTCACGAACCTAGTGACTTTCAAAGAAAGCAATGAACCTTAAGGGCCGAACCTTAAGGGTTCGTCCAGCCCTACTATGGCCGAACCTTAAATGTTGTGGGAGATGGTGTCTCAGCCGAACCTAAGTGTTAGGGCAATAGGTTCGCTGCCCTAACCATGGACCGAACCCTATTGTTGCCTCATTTGGTTAATTTGGGACTTAGCAATCTCATAAATAGGGCGAAAAACATAAGAAATGATTAGTTGGCCATTCACCTAAGTTTCTAACAAGGACGGGATTCCATGAGTTGCATGCATGTATAAACACTACGTGTGTGCATGCGTTAGGGATACCTATAACAAAATAATAATTAACATACAATAACAACTCAACGTGAGTTGTAAATGAACATAAGATGGATTCATAACCGAATAACATTTTCATGGGGTCATGAGAATCAAAAGTTCAAGTCTTGAAATCAAATAGAAATCAAAGAAGTTCAATTGGGTCTAAGTGGGCCCAATGGGGCTTAATTAAGACCATCATACATTAAATGATTACGAAAACTCAAGTAATGATATTTTGATAAAAATAAAGACCTTGCAAATTTATTGAAATTAAATTAATAATTTTCTAAAATCTTGTTAAATTAAAATGAAATGGACTTTATTTTATAAATGTTATTGGCTTCTTTTTAGGTTTATTAAGTTAATTTTAATGTTGTGATTTAAATATTTATTTTGATTAAATTGTTGGGAACTTGTTGAAAAATAGACTACAATTGTCTGGATTTTAACATAAAACAAAGGAAACTCTGCCGAAATTTCTAAAAATGTAAAGGTAAGTTATTACAACTAACTATGGGATTTGGGATCATAAAAGGGTAAATAAGATAGGTTAGATCTTAGATGCACTTAGTACTAAGACACTTAGTTGCACACACAACAAGACCAAACCGTAGGCACAACGACTATTACGCGTACTTATTATATTCGAATTCTTATAAAATAACTCAGGAATTGAAGAAGCCTAGCTACAACAAGAGCGCGCATTTTATGTTAGACCATTTACATAGCAGCACAGGTGAGTTCATTGCCCCTTTTCTAAACATTTTTTTTAAAACGTGGGGCTGAGAAGCATGCGTAAACTGTTATTTAAATTGTTTACTTAAATGCTTTTGAACTTATATGTTTTACATATATAAATGTTATCCTAGACCATGTTTAGGAATATTTTATGCAGGTTTTTACTAAGCTTATTTACTTATAAATTAAGTGAATAATCGGGTTAAACTAAACATTTCAAACGAATCAAACTAAACATTTTGACAAATCAAGTGGGTGTGTTCAATAAATCAAACGAAACATTTTGACTAATCAAATGGGTGTGTTCAATGAATCAAACGAAACTTTTTGACAAATCAAATGGGTGTGTTCAATGAATCAACCGAAACATTTTGACGAAACCAGTGTGGGAGTTCAACGAATCAAACGAATCAATCTTTGCAAAGACAATATTCGATGTTTTACAAATCAATTGTTTGTTGAACAACGAATCAAGTGTACAATTGATCAAAGAATCTAGTATTCTAAGATCAACGAATCAAGTACATCTTGTAACAGAATCAGACGAATCAATAAATCATTTTCAAGGGAAAGCCTGGGAAATATCAGAGATAACATACGCCAAAAACAGACGAAACATAAAATCCTACATTTCAAGAAGTCCTAGCTAGACCGTTTGAATTGTAGGTCGTATGTTTGAGGATATTTACAAATTCCCTAACTACTAAGTACCTAGATTGACAGACTAGTCTACTCGAGTATGACCAAAGGCCCCAATCAATAGGACTTAGATTTTATTAAATGTTTATTTATTTATTTAATTAAGCATTTATAACTGTTTATACAATTACGGTAGCTGATCATAATGTGTGATGAACTTGTGAAATCAACATGAATTTCAAATGATTGTAATGACAGGGACAACAAACAGAAGAACTTATGGGATTGTGTTAAGGGTAAAAATACTTAATTATCATTAACAGCAGTGTTATATGCATATTAGTATGTGGTGGGATGTTGGCTAGGGCTTGTCCCTTACATATTCTCTATATATAAGCATACCGATGTGGATATTACATGTGGTGTTAATGAGGTTAGGGTCTTTACCAAAGGAGGTTTTCAAATCATTTTCAATTACTAAAAATTACATGAACTCACCAACCATGTGTTGATTTTATTTTTGCATGACTTCTCAGGTGACGAACAGGTCAACTAGGAAGCTTATGCTTTTGGACTAGGACTTCAATTAGAAGACTTAGTATTTTGAACCTGCATATTTTTGGAAGACATCATTATAAAATTATTTTGTACATCTTATGTAGTTACAAGATAGTCATTTTATGATGTTTATGATTGATTTACATTGTTAAATTATGAACGACACGGATGTAATTTAACTTTGTAATTCTATTCTAGTTAGCATTTCTCATTTATATCAAGTGCAATGTAAACAATCTGATCACTTTGATTATCACTCACGATATCGCGCCCCGGGAACCTTCTGCCCGACGGGGACTCTGATCCAACCCCGCCGGCTCGGGGTGTGAGAACCATTTACCAAACCTGACTGTTGCAGCCTTGTTACCGGTCATACGATACCAGCCAATTGTTATTTATGATTCACATAGCGTACTGACCTCACTCACCAGAAGTTTGTCATACTTATAGTACCACTACGTTACCGTCGGCCTGGCCTCTTCTATGGTAAACGAACTATGAAAAGGGACTTAATGCACATGAATCTCAATCGAAACATGATCACAGTGATTTAATAAAAGCAGTCTTACTTGTTGTAACATCAGTGCCGGAACCCTACCGGAACAGTGATCACAACAGTAGCATGAACAATAATCAGGTACAACTTTTATGTATTTCGGTGTATATTCATATTCATATCATACACTGTTATCATTTCATGTAACAAACAGTGAATTCAAAACCATTTTAGAGAAACTAAACTCAGTAAACATGGTTCATCAGTCAGATAATTATCTGGCAACACGGAACCATCATGTGATTATTGGTTAGGATTTATTATGTATAAAAGTATGTGAGGCCTCATAAAACAAAATACACGGATATTGTTATGTGAATGCTAAATCGACGGATTATTCGTATAGGTGACGATTTGTACGAATAATTCTGAAAGTTTAACGTTCTGAATAATATCCAATAATTAGAAAACAATATTTGAAAGTATAGTTATTTCCGTGTTCGTATGATCCGATTTTAAACAGAAAAATTTATAAATTTTTAAAATAAACAAAAAGATATTAGTTAATTTACTAGAAATTACCACTTAAAATAAATATATAAATCTTATTTTATAAACGTCGTCGTTTCGTTTCGAAAACCGCGAGAAACCGACATTTTACGCGAAACCGAACGAGACCAAATGACCGGGTATTTTTCTAAGTCTTTAACGATAGCATTTATGTCCCAACAACCTACACTAACCTCATTTTTCATTCTCAATTTCGTGACTCTCTCTATAGCCTCTCTCTCTCTAAAACCTCAAGCTTCTCACTACGATTTCTTGCTCGGATCTGCACGGAATTAAGTGTTTTTGGAGCTAAAACGATCATCTCGTTGTGTAGATCAAGGAAGTACAAGAATTTCAAGCATTCATCCATCACACTAGAGGTAAATCGCCAAACTTAATTCGATTTTAGGATGTTTTACGAGTCCTTGTAGTTATTGCTATAATAATCGGTTTTAAACATATAATAACTTGAGATGAGTCATGGTTACCAATTAGGAGGCCCTAGAAACTAAATTTTAACATGTTCTGATCGTTGGGGAGATGAAGATGGTTACAGGTTCGTGACCAGCCGGCAGCCGAACCTCTTGTTCCTAAGGCCGAACCTTCGATGTAGTAGATCTGGAACCACGACCGAACCATAGGGTGGTGCGAACCTTAGAGCCGAACCTGTCCATTGCTCCTTGGCCGAACCCTGGTTCGCGAACCATATAGATCGGCGAACCTTCTAGCTAACGAACCCAGGTACCGGCGAACCTACAGTTACCCACGAACCTTGCGTGGCGAACCATACCTCGATAACCCTAGGTCACGACCCTAGGATTACTCACGAACCCTCCCATAGCAGACGAACCTTGTTCCTTCTCTCGGCCGAACCTTAAAGGTTCGACGAGCTGTTGCCACTTGTAACATTTGTACATTTAGTCATGGTAGTCGTAAACAGTGTTAGAACAGTGTGTGTCCATGGTCAGTTAATCAATGTGATTCATGTGTTCATAAAGTGTTTGTGTGTTACAGGATCTTATTTATTTAGGGACAAGTATGTATTATTTATTTACAGTCGATTACACTAGGCAAGAACAGTATCGTGTTACATCGAAACAGTGGTGGGCAGCGAAAGTGAGCCCTATATATATACTGCGTTCGGTGTAACAGGATAGTGTTAGTGCGTAGTGTTGAGACGAATATTATGACAATTAATTAATTCAACAAGAATCGTAATACGTAAGCGAGACTGAGTATAGTTATGGGTGACGATCCATAATGATACGAATGTTGAACTTATAATTATGATTAAACGACTTTAAATAATTAATACGATCGAAAAACGTACGTGATTGCGGGTATACACGTGATTGTATGTGTTTAACGATCTGACAACGCACGAAGAGTAAAAATAATTAAAATAATTATTTTACATTTTTACAATTTTGAAACTCATCATTTTGATGAGTTTAACAACTATTTTATTTAAATCGCGTAAAATACGCGTTACGTTCCGGAAACGCGAACCGAGCGACCGGAACGAACCCGAATACTACTGGGAATATAAAAGCCATGAAGATGGTCATTCCCCTCATTTATTTCAGCCAACAACCTCCTTCTCTCTAAAATTCGCGAACCTAACCTCTCTCTAAAAATCCAAGCTTAAATCGTTCGTATCTTCTTCGTTTCTCAACGGATTTCGGTGATTCTTGAACCCACACGAAGCTCTCAACATTCCCTACACGAAAGTACAAAGGATCTGGTGTTTTGTTCGACTAAAAACGAGGTACAACCGATTTAAAAATCTGAAAAATAGGGTTTTAACATTTTTGTTGTATATGTTTGATTTTCACCCTTAGAAACCGGTTTTGGACCTGCATCTTGGAACACATAGCATTTCGAGGATGTGTCTACAGGTAGTAGTTGTATGGGAGTGGTTGGATTAAGGGGATGAAGCCGGATGGTAGAGATGATAACAGGTTCGTACGTGGGCTGCATCAGAGGGTCGGCGAACCTTCAGCATAATGGAGGCGAACCCTTCTCATGTCTCCTGGCCAAACCCTCTTGTCCATGAACCCATGTTAGAACCTAGACGAACCTTCTCTCAATCACAGCATCCCGAACGAACCAATGGTTCGTTGATCACAGTCAGACGAACCCTAATGGGTTCCCGAACCTGCTTGAACCTTGCGTGGCATTCACGAACCATCTTCCAGCCTAACTCTTGGATGCATAGCCGAATCTTTGGCGAACCAGGAATCTCAGCCGAACCATGATGTCACCGAACCCTTGGTGATGTAGCCTAACCATGTATAGGCCAACGAACCTACTTGCATGCACAGCGAACCCTAAGTACCTCTAGTGAACCTTGGATTGAAAATGTCACCAACGAACCTTGCATGAGTCGATGGTCATGTAACGAACCTGTATTTCACAAGGGGACCGAACCTATGGGAAAACCTTGGCCGAACCCTTGACCATCACTAGCCTCACGAACCTAGGCCCTTGAACTCCAAAGGTTCGCTGCCCAAAGGTTGGCAGCCCATAACCCTTTCGACCCATTGTGATTCTAAGTGGCCCAATTGATTAGTTAACTTCGCACCACATTAGATCAAGCTCAACAAGACCTTAGGCCCAATAACTCACTCATTTGGCCCACGATATCCAATTCGGCCCAACAATGAACCAACATCGAGCCTAGCTTGGACCTTTGGACTACACATCATATTCGGCCCAACTTAATTCCTTTAAGCCCAATCAAATCCCATTTGGTCCAATATGATCCTAATTGGCTCAACATTATCCTTGGCGTTTTGCAAGGCCTACATACATATTGTTGGCCAACATCGCATCCGATTGGCCCATAATGGCCCAATTAGGCTTATGCATAATACTATGGAATAAGGGCCCAATAACAAGTGATTAGGCCAAGTTTGGCCTTTTACTTCATAAATTATGAATTTATCATAATTGGGTTAAGTTGCAACTTAACCTAATTAGGGAATCAGGTCACAATCTCAAAAACATATACAATTGGAACATCTTTTCACAATACATATTAATCAATGGTCATCAAACATCATCAACACTTGTCCTTTTATGCATACAAGTGTGCTTAAAAGAATATGACACCTCTTTTCATGAAACAACTCTCAATCAAGTGACTAAATCATGACTTTCAAGTTTACACAACAATCATAATCATGAGATCAAGTAATCAAGAGTTAATCAAGTTCAAGTTAACACAATTCAATCAATGAATCAAGGTCTATACAAATATAAATCTTATATCTTATGTATGATTACAATGATATAGGAACCAATTAGAAGTCCTGTTTGCTACTTGCTATCTGTTTTAGTTCAGAGTCTACTACAGACAGGTGAGAACATTAGCCCCTCTTTTACTGTTTTATAACTGTTTTGGGGTGGAACACGTGATCAAACCCTTTATTTACAATCGTATTTCATTATACAAGATGTGTGTATTTTTATAAATATTACAGGTTCATTTTACAAATCCAAGGGATTCATCAACTGTTTCAAGGAATTCATCAATATTTTAAAAGATTTTTCAACTATTAAACTTTTCTTCTAAAAAGGTTTTATAAAAGATATTCGAACTGTTTTATAGCAGGTTTACTCAAATGGATTTATAAATGATAAGCTCTTTTAAATAATGGATTTTATAAACTCTTTTGTTATAAACCTTGTTATGATATAAGGTCACCATTTCATGGCACTCAAATCAAAGCATTCATTTCATGGTATTCAAATCAAGGGATTCATTTCATGGTATTCAAAACAAAGGATTTAATTCATGGGATTAAATCAGGGTTTTCAAATCATGTTATCAAATAAGACAATAACACGCTAGTTTAAAGCAAGGTTCATAAGCATGATGTCCATTGTTGTAAACAAACTTATAAACGCATCAAGTATCATATTCATTAGCGTTAGTACTGGGTGATCACAACAAGGGAAAGCGGACACACGGGTTCATACCAAAATGGAGTTAGCTTTTAAATTTGTTTTACAAGCTAACTGCAGGTTTGGTTTCATTATGGTTTTATCAAAACTGTTGATATATTATCTAACTCCAAACGTAGTTTGGGACTTCATTATATGTTGGCTTCATCAGTAAATAGTCGTGGACTGTTTACACACGTTTTTCTTACTTGATGTTAGTTTGGGTTGCAGCTCATCCATGTGAATCATTTATTGCTTTAACATACCTATGCCTTATGTCACATATTCATGTTTACAAATGATTAAACCTATTGTTCTCACCAACTACTTCTGTAGTTGACAGTTACTTTTCACGTGTTTCAGGTAATCAGGTTTAAAGCTTTCTAAGGACAACTAAGGAGACCGATTAAGATAGAACAAGATGAAGAAACATGCTAGGATGGAATAGAAACACTAAATCCTAAATGTTTAATTGTCTTGTTTGAAGTCTTATTTTGTAAACTATATTTTAGGTCTGTAGTTGTCATTATTTTGGTAGATAGATTGTCTGTAACTAAACAACTGTCTAAACATTATGAAACTTAGTAATCCATTGTGGTTGTTCTTATTCAATACTTGTGCATGATTCAACGGTTCATACGTCACCGTGCCGCGGATTCCGCACGCGGCGCAGGGGTGTGACAGGTTGGTATCAGAGCCAAGGTTGTAGAGAACTAGGAAAAAACCCAATGTTTAATGACCTAGACTATAACCTAAGCTATCCAATAGGACTAAGTGCTATAGGCTTTAGAATACTTAGGATCTAAGTAACTTAAGTGAGCATTAAGTCTACATTAAGCTTGGAAGATCTTAGGGACATTAATCTAAGATTAGATATCGAGTCAAGGAATTTGAATCGGAATTCTATAATTTTAGAAACCGAATTAAATTCTCACACATATTCATTTAAGGATTTCAGAGGCAAGGATCTGTATTCTTAGTATCCTTGATCTGAAATTCTCACACAGAATTCATTAAAGAATTCCAGAGGCAAGGATCTGTATTCTTAGTATCCTCGATGTGGAATTCTCCATCAGAGTTCATCATAGGATTTAGAGGCAAAGATCTGTATTCTTAGTATCTTTGATCTAAAACCTTATCATGTTCATTATAGGAATTCAAAGGTCAAGATCTATTAATTTAGAATCTTGATTTGAAATCCTTGTCATGTTATCATTATCAGGTGTTCATTATCATAGGAACTTTATAACTTAGAATCTGTGTAACAGTAGTCTTTAGTTGAAGTTCACACATGGGGATCACTATACTCAATACTGTAGGTATTGGGAACCTAGGTTAAATCAACCTAGGACACATATACAGAAACCTAAGGTTTTAATTTCAATTAAATGAAGAACCATGGTTTACACAATCATAATCATAGTCACAGAACAAGAGACAATCATGAATCAATCATAATCAACCAAGAGTTGGAATCTTAGCTCCAAATACAAACGGCGGATTAACACTGACGTGCGGAGGTAAGTAGTGGGTCGGTGAGAGCTTACCCTATATATAAGCTTATTTCGGTATGTCAGGGGAATCCGGCGTTCGTATTTGAAGTGAAGATTCGGGAGCAACTGGAATCATTGAACATTAGTCAAACACATGAGATACAATCATTGGTGAATCAAATCATAGTGCAATTCAAACTTGGGTGAACCAAACATTATGGTGAATCAATCAAGTTGTGAACATTCTTTCAATGTAAACCTTAAGTGAAATTCTTAAGTGATTACATGACTAGTACTTACTAACATAGGTTAACAGGAAGGTGTAGAGCATACGTATGATTTAGTTCTACATGCTAACAACTGTTAGTAGGTGCACACATAACCTAATCGTAATTCAATCATGGATGGAATCATAGTTCAAGTTGATCAAAGATCATGGGATTCTTAATCAATGGAACACACTTGCAAATCAGTACAAAACATGTTGCCAAATGCTAACAAGGACATGATCGTGGTATATCGAAGCGGTGGTGGGATGGCGTCTGGGCTGGCAGTTTGCCTGACCCTTTCGTATGCCCTATATATAAGCTATCTTCGGTATATCGGGAAAGTGTCAGTGTGTAGGTTTGGTGGAGAGATCATGAGACATTGTACATATTCACATGATAAGTATGCAAATAAGTTGATAACATATACGTGTACTGGATCATATTACAATTAAATGATAATACTAGTAGTATGGATATATTACTGACCTTATCATGTGTAGAGCCCGATCAATGATAAAGACTGACAAAGTCAACACGGAAGAGTCAACACAGAGATTTTGGAAGACTTCAGATAGATTTCGTGTACTCAGGTTCGTGTACACGAACCTGGTTCGAGTACACGAACCTGAACTTCGAATACTGATGTATTTAGTATAAATAGACGTATTTTTGTACAGTGTAATACACGAATCCCGAGGTGTGCTCTCTAGACGTATTGAGGCACATCTTCGAATACTTACTGAATATACTCAAAGTTTTGATCTTTCTTGTTCTTCTTGTTTCATCTTGCTTCTTATTTCACTCTATTATGGATTCCGCACACAATAGAGGTGATTGATGATGTTTGGCAACAAAAAGCTTGGATCTTGAACAGTGTTCGGACCTTCAAGTGGTATCAGAGCAGGAGTGCTCTTTTCATCATCAAGATAGTGCCTTTTTGGAGTAAGTTTTATACTTTATTACTCATCTATACTCTATCTAGCTGCTGTAAAAATTTGGAACTCCAACTCTTAAGAAAAATTTTTATAAAATTTTTCTTAAGTCTTGTTCAAGTTCTAAAAATTTTCGAGTAGTAATATTTCGAGTATAGTCCGAGTAATCGAAGTATAAATATTTTTCGGTTACAAGAAAGAAGTTCGAATACAGAGGTTCGAATACAGGAAGACTTTCGAATACAATAGCAGTTTCGAGTACAATAACACTTTCGAGTACAAGAAAGTTTCGAATACAGAAAGATTTTCGAATACAAATCTGTCTGTTTGATTTTAAGCAGGATCTACAGGGAGCTACAGGGAATTCGAGTAGTGGACTTAGAAAATTTTTGGGTTCATCATGGCATCAAAGAATTTGACCAACTTATCCAACTTGCTCAATCTGGATAATGAGATTGGCACCGGAACAAAGCCACCGAGGCTTGTGTCAGGAGATAACTTTCAAGATTGGAAGTTCAGATTTCAGTCATTCATCAAGTATACCGATCCTAAGCTTTGGAGATCAATTGAAGAGGGTCCCTTTGTACCTTCATTCCAGAGTGAGCTCAATGGTCCTCTCGTTCCAAAGGATCCAGAACTGTATACTGACAATGACATACTCATGATGGAGAAGGATGAAAAGGCATATGCCTCGATCACAATGGCTTTGTCAACAGATGTTGCTCACGGATTCAAGGAACACAAGACTGCTAAAGAACTCTGGAATGCCTTAGTTGAAAGATTTGAAGGAAATGAGGACATGCGAGAGAGTCGGAAGGACATGCTCAGACAAAGGTTCAACATGTTTAATCATATCAAGGGAGAATCTCTCGAAGCACAACTCAACAGATTCACACATCTGATGACTGAGATGACCAGTTCTGGGATTGAGATGACTAAGGGAGAGGTAAACAAGAAGCTGCTGAATTCACTACCTTACACTTGGAACTCTAACTGTACAACTATCAAAAGGACCAAGGACATGTACAAGACTTCGTTAAGTGAGCTGATCTCGATCATCAACTCATATGACATGGATGATAAGCAGAGAGCACTGAATCATGCCAGCTCAATGGGCATTGCAGCTACTTCTGAAAACTCTGCTCTTCTATCAGCAATCAATCATCAATCATCAGGAATGCATCATTATCAGCCTCCTTCCTCTCATGGAGTTCCTTTTGAGACTGCTTTTCTGTCATCTGGACAAGCTGGATCAGTGCCTAAAATCAATCCAGAAAGTGAAGAGAATCTACTGCTATTTAAGGGGTTCATGAACAGCTACAATGCTTTTATTGCAGGAGAATTGGCACCCTCAAATCTCACTCAAGACAATCTAGAGCAAATTAATCCAGCTGATGTTGAAGAAATGGATATCTCATGGCAGATGGCAATGGCTGTGTTCAGAGCAAAGAAGTTCATCAAGAAATATGGAAGAAACAGCTTTGGAAACGCTCCGGGAAAGAAGCTTGGCTTTGATAAGTCAAAATTACGATGCTACAACTGTGACCAACCGGGTCACTTTGCCAGGGAATGTAAGCAGCCAAAGGTGGCTAAGGAAGGGGGAGAAAAGAAGCCTGAAGAGAAGTCAGGAAATACAGCTGCTGGAGGAAGCACTAGCACTTCTAAAGCATTAGTGACTCAGGAGACTGACTCTTATGATTGGAGTGATCAAGTGCAGGAACTGGAACTGACTCTGAGTCATGCATTCATGGCTGAGGTGGACGACAAGCAAAAGGAGGTAACTGAAAATCTTTGCTCTACCTCATGCATAAATAAAGTATTTAAGTACAGATCGCACAATGAATCACTAATCAAAGAATTAAACAAACTTAAATACTTTAACTCAGAATTTCTTAAAAATGAAGGAATTTTTAAAAGGAAACTTGAAGCCGAGGGTCGGGATGTGGCAAGGCTAAAAGAACTTCTAAGTGACAAAGAGTCCAACTATCGAGAAGCTCGACGAAAAATCGATGAACTCACTCTAGAGTTGGATCAAGTCAAATCTCAACTTTCTAAATCATCAATTAAATGTGAAAGATTTGATTATTCAAGCAAGATTTTAGAAAACATGACATCAATGCGATTCCGGGAAAAGAGGGGTAGTGGAATTGGGTTTAATGAATGTGCACCACCTTTTAACCATAATTACTCATGCATGCCAAGAATCAACACATCCGTTGATGACTTGGAATTGGATTCTAGTCGTGCTTGTGATTTTCCCACCGAACCAGTTGTGATTACAGCTGACCCTGTTATAACTAATGATTCTGAGGTTTGTGCAGAAAAGCTAAGTGTTGCAGGTTTAAAGGAGGAGAAGGTAGAAAGAAGTGCAGGGAGGAGCACAGATTGTTCATCATCTACTAGCAAATCACTTTTTGTTCCAACAATTGATTTTGATAGAAAGTTTGATGAAATTAACATTAATATCAATGATATGCCTAAACATTTTCTGAAAACATTTGCTATAAAATCAACTCTCTCTCCTTTAACAACACAGACTGCACCGGCTCATTCCACAGTTACCAAAGAGGAAAGTTCACAGTTAAATCCTAACTGTGAACCGTACATTCCCACATCTTCCTCTAATCAAAGTAACTGTGATGTAAAGCCCTTTGACCCAATTGAATTTCACCAAAAGGTCTGCTGTTATGCATGTGGGAAACCAGGCCATATTGCTAGATATTGTCTGCACCGACCTACTGAATTCTTCTATGGGAAGAATCAGAAGGTCATCCCTAAGGCTAAACCAGTTAATATACATGTGAGGACCTTACCATCCTCCAAGCCTAAGGCAACCTCTCAGAAGGGGATACAAACTCAGACTTCTTCCACTGCAAAAAGACCTAAGAAATCCAACAAACCTCCATCTAATTTTCATAAGCAAACAAAGGAGATTTTCCTAAATAAGACAAAACCAGTTAACCATGGCAGTGGAAGCATGACAAAACATATTAGGTACAGCTCAGGGAGACACAAAAACCGACCCAAACCCAAACCCAAGGACGAAATCTCTTCCATTACCAAAGTACCTAAATCTGTTATGGTTTGGGTACCTATTTCTCACTAATTGTGTGTAAAATGAAGGGACGGCCAAGTAAGCTCAAACATGTTTGGTACGTAGATAGTGGCTGCTCCCGGCACATGACTGGGGACTTTTCTCAGTTACATGAAGTTACACCATTCAATGGAGGATATGTATCATTTGCAGGAGACAAGGGAGGAAGGATAAGTATGAAAGGCACGGTCACAAATGGAACTCTTAGTTTTGAAGATGTATATTATGTTGAAGAGCTCAATCACAGTCTCTTAAGTGTTTCTCAGATCTGTGACAAGAGTTTTTCAACACACTTCACAAACAAGGAATGTCTTATTCTTAAGCCTGGTTTTGTGGTGCCTGAGAAGTGGATTCTGATGAGAACTCCAAGGATAAACAATGCATACATTATCAACATGAGCTCAGATTCGTTTACAGAGAACACTTGCTTGTTTTCTAAGGCATCGGAGCATGATTGTCTGTTGTGGCATCGGAGGCTAGGTCACGTAAATCTGAAGAATCTAAATAGATTAGCCAAGGGAGATCATGTTATTGGCTTGCCCTCAAAGGACTTCTCCACCATTGAGAAATGTATTGCTTGTGCCAAAGGGAAGCAACACAAGAGACCTCACAAGCCTAAGTTGTTCAACTCTATCTCATCAGTTCTACAACTTCTTCACATGGATCTCTTCGGACCAGTCAATGTTATGAGCATCGGGAAGAAGTCATACTGTTTGGTAGTAACTGATGACTACTCCAGATTCACTTGGGTATTCTTTCTGGCCAAGAAGGATGAGACTCCAGAGATTCTTAAGAAGTTTATTACCTTAATTGAGAATCAGAGAAATCTGAAGGTTAAGGTAATCAGAACTGATAATGGTACTGAATTTAGAAATCAGACTCTTATAGATTTCTGTGATGAGAAAGGAATTGCCAGACAATACAGTGCTGCAAGAACTCCTCAGCAAAATGGAGTTGCTGAAAGAAGAAACCGAACACTTATAGAGGCCGCTCGAACTATGTTGTCGGAGTCAAAGCTACCTATTTTCTTTTGGGCCGAAGCAGTGAACACTGCTTGTTATGTTCAGAATCGAGCTCTACTAAACAAGCGTCATCAGAAGACTCCCTACGAGATTCTCTTCAATCAGAAACCCAAGGTTGGCCATTTCAAGTCATTCGGATGTCCTTGTACTCTTCTTCATACTGAGCCGAATCACAAGTTTGATGACAAAGCAGACGAATGTTACTTCGTGGGTTATTCGTCTGAAAAGGCAGCATACAGAGTTTATAACAAGAAGACTCGGATGATTGTGGAATCATACTACATTGATTGGCAAGAAATGAACTCTACTGATGCCGGTTCTGGTCCAAACTGGCTGTTTGAGTATGACTCCACTTTTAGGCCCTTCAGTACTACATCCGAGAACGCAGGAGGATCTGAGCAAGCTGATGAATTTTTCACAGGTGATGACACGGACTACAGGGTTGACTATGTTCCTTGTGATCCTAGCCATCTGACAGTTGACCCTCCAGGAATGTATAATCGTGCCCCTCCAGCTCAACCAACCCCAATTCATGAAGTTCTTCCATCAGAACCAGATAATTCTCAGTCGGTTCAGCCTCTTCCTGACACTGATCAAACCTCATCCTCTTCCCACCAGACCTTTGATAATCCACTCTTCTCAGATAGCATTCCTGAGGAACATTGTGTGGATCCTGGAGCCGAAGCAAGTGAAACTGCTCCTATTGACCACATTTCCTCTTCAAGTGAAGAACAAGTCAATAACATCAGCAACCTGCTAGATAATCTAGCTGTAGAAGAAGTGCCAACACTTGGTGTAAACAAGAATCATCCAGTGGAGAACATTATTGGACCTCTCTCAGAAGGCGTTCTTACTCGAAGCAAATCCATTACAGTTCAGAACGCGTTGCCTGAAGAGACACTCACTCGAAGTCAATCAGGTCCTATTAATTCTTGTTTATATTCGTGTTTTATTTCGCAGGTGGAACCCAAGAACGTCAAAATGGCTCTCAAGGAGTCCAGCTGGGTTGAGGCAATGCAAGAAGAGCTGATGCAGTTTCAGAAGCTCAAGGTTTGGAATCTGGTTCCTCTACCCAAGGGAAAACTGCCCATAGGAACCAGATGGGTTTTCAGAAACAAGAGAGATGATTCTGGTGTAATTATCAGAAACAAAGCCAGACTGGTCGTTCAAGGATTTTATCAGCAGGAGGGGATAGATTATGAAGAAGTCTTTGCACCGGTTGCGAGACTTGAGGCCATACGGATTTTCTTGGCTTATGCTTCATATATGAACTTCACTGTATATCAGATGGACGTGAAGACTGCATTTCTGTATGGGAAGGTTAAAGAAGAAATCTATGTCTGCCAGCCTCCTGGGTTTGAGGATTCTCAGTTCCCTGACCACGTCTACAAGTTAGACAAAGCTCTCTATGGTCTTCATCAGGCACCGCGAGCGTGGTATGCAACACTTACAGATCATTTACTTGCAAATGGATATACCCGTGGAGCCATTGATCAGACTTTGTTCGTTCGCAAAGATAAAGATGATTTAATTCTCGTTCAAATCTATGTGGATGACATCATATTTGGTTCCACCAGCTCAGCGTTGTGCAAGGAATTTGAAGGGGTAATGAAGAAGAAATTTGAGATGAGTGCGATGGGAGAAATGACCTTCTTTCTGGGTCTGCAGGTAAAACAAGATTGTAAGGGTGTGCTGATTCACCAAGGAAAATATGTCACAGACATTTTGAACAAATTCAAAATGACGGAGTCAAAGTCGGCATCCACTCCCATGGCTGCACGTCCTATCCTGACTTCGGATTTGGAAGGTGAAGATGTTGATCAGCATCTCTATCGCTCGATGATTGGTTCTCTGATGTATCTGACTGCTAGTCGTCCAGACATTATGTTTTCAGTATGTCAGTGTGCCAGATATCAGGCAAATCCGAAGGCATCTCACCTCATAGCTGTCAAGAGAATCTTTCGGTACCTAGTCGGGAAACCTAAGCTCGGACTTTGGTATCCAAAGAACTCTGAGTTTCAATTATTTGCATACTCAGACAGTGACGTTGGTGGATGTAACCTGGATAGGAAGTCAACCACGGGTGGGTGTCAGTACCTGGGAGATCGTCTTGTCTCATGGCAATGCAAGAAGCAGACCACCGTATCCACATCCACCGCAGAAGCTGAATATGTTGCTGCTTCCAGTTGCTGCTCTCAGGTTATCTGGATGCAACAACAACTCCTCGATTACGGTTTGAACTTTCTTGACTCTCCTATTTATTGTGACAATGAAGCAGCCCTACAGATCGTCAAGAATCCGGTACAACATTCGAAAACTAAACATATTGACATCCGGATTCACTTCATCCGTGACTGTTTCGAACGAAAGCTGATTCATCTTGAAAAGGTCCACACTGATGACAATCTAGCGGACCTTTTCACAAAACCGTTCGATACAGCACGCTTCCATCACCTGCTTGCCTCTCTCAAATTAATAAGCTTTAATTAAAAGCATTTTTGTAAATACATTAAAATTTGTGTCCTCCCATAGTCACAAATTTAGAGGGAGAAAATTTACAAAAACAACAAAAAGATTTTTCATTTTTTGAGTCAGAAAATTTACAAAAACAACAAAAAGATTTTTGGTTGGTTTTTGAGTCAGTCTAAGATAATCTATAAGTTTAGGGGGAGTTAAGTTTTGAAATCTTAAGAAAAGGAGATGTTGTCTCTAGCTATTCAAAGAAAATTACAAAAACATTTTTAAATTTTAACTTTACAAAAAAAAAAAAACTTAAGAAAATACAAAAAGATTTTATTTGGACAAGCAAAGTGAATCGATCAAATTGGGAAGTGAAATAATCTCTAAAGATCAGAATTTCACTATCTTATTATAATCTCAAAAGGAATCACAACCTTGAATATCTATTCTATGCTAAGAAGTTGAAATGAGTTTTTTCAAAACTTAAATAATCAGACTTGATCAAACTTAAAATACATATAAATAGATAAATAAGTGTGAAATTGTGATCATTCGATAACTAGAAATGTGTGACAACTATTTGACTTCTTGTTTAAATCCTTGAATCAAAACAAGATTGTGTTTCCATAAACTTGAAATTGTGTTTGAAAAGCTCGGGTATTTTCCATGTTTTGTGCAAACAAAGAGCGGGAAATACCTACTGAAGCATTCTATGTTTTGCGTAAGCAAAGAACTGGATGTGTGACGTTAAGGCCAATGTGTCTGCAGATCAGAAAATAAAAGATGCCAATGAGCACAAGATGATAGAACCCCTTCTTGTTCTTGATTCTAAACCTACTAGATCTGTTCTTTTCTTTTCTCATCTTAAAACTCTGTCAAAATAATTTGAAGTTCGTTGAAACACAATCAAAGTTTGAAACAAAGGATTTAACAAGAATGATAGGTTGCATATTAATCTGGTCTTGCAATCTAATTGATCACAAATTTCCCATAAGATATTTTCAGAAAAACTTGATCATATAACTGATTTTTAAGAGATGAAATAACGAGTGGAAATAATTGGTGGGGAATAACTATTTTAAAGGTTGTGATTTTTAAGAAATTCAACTAGGATAGTTAATTTTTGATAACAGATTTGATCCCACAAATTTGAACCGATTAAACTTTAAAACTTGTTCAAAGTTTATTTTATTTTATTTTATTTTATTTTATTTTATTTTATTTTATTTTATTTTATTTTATTTTATTTTATTTTATTTTATTTTATTTTATTTTATTTTATTTTATTTTATTTTATTTTATAAAAGTTAGAATTTTAAAATTTTAAAATCGAAATAAAATAAAATAAGTGTGTACTCGAAAATTATGTACACGAAATCGCGTATTCGAAATGACCCTATAAATAGTCCAACCATATTAAATTTCGAGTACCATATTTTCGTGTACACATTTTCTCCATTTCGAGTACAGACTTGGTGCTCTGAGGCGATTTCGATTTCTAGACCCGATCTCAAAATTCTACTCCGGCTATCCTATAGACCATCATTAGGCGACCTTAGGTATAGAGTTTTATCAAATTTTGACCGTGCATTCGAAAGTTATGGTCAAAAATGTTTTTCGAATACGCAAACTTCGTGTACAGGAGGTTTTTGGTCAAATTGACCAAGAAATACTTAAAATTGAAAGGCAAATTGTAAATATGTTGGTCGCCTTTCAATTCCGAGTATATTGAATCGGTTTAGAAGTTCTAAGGAGCCAAAATGATAAACTTCTCTAAGGATTTTTGAGTACACGAAATTTCTCAACTTCGTGTACACGAATATTTCGTGTACAACAAATATTTCGTGTACAGATCACATTTCGTATACAAGTTCCATTTCGTGTACATAATGAACTTCGTGTACAGAATGAACTTCGTGTACTAAATGAACTTCGAGTAACTCTATGTTTCGTGTACAGGTTATACTTCGGGTACACCATGTACTTCGTGTACACCTGTTGTTCCGAAGAGAATCTATCAACACTTAGAAAATTTTTCTAAGTGTCCAAGTATGGATCTTATTTCGAATACTTGAAATATTAAACTAACTTAATCAGTTTTATGTTTCAGATGGCAGACTTAAGGTTTGTACCAGATCATAACATGTCAGCATATCTCGGAGATCCACCAGAGAAACATTCAGAGTTCAAAAGCTTAGTAGATGGTCTGATTATATCTCCGGTCAACTATGCTATCATGGAGCATCCTACTATTGTTTCTGATTACATTGAGGGTTTCTGGAGCACTGTTACTGATCATACTGATGGCAGTGGAAATGTTAGCATCATAGGGAAGATCCAGGGAAAGCCGATCACCATTACAGAGCAGATACTGCGAGAGTGTCTTCAATTTGGAGACAAGGATACAGATCCTGTTGAGTTAGATCAAGATCTGGTCAACCGTACAGTATTTCAGATGGGACACGAAGGTGCTTACCCTCCCACAGAGAAGAAACTTCTTCATCCTTACTGGAGATACCTGGCTCATGTTGTCACTCAGTGCTTGTCCGGAAGAAAAGGTGGTTATGATGTACTTAATCAGACATTAAGCTCGTGTTTGACAGCACTAGCTCTGGGAATGGACTTCAACTACTCAAGAATGATATTTCTTGATATGTATGCCAACATCAAGGGAAGAAGGAAGGAAAGATTTCTGGCATTTCCTCGCTTCTTACAGATCGTCATCAACAAACGACATCAGGATTTAGTTCCCACGATAGGCACTCTGGGAATAAAGAGGATGCGCGAAGACATTTTCGGATACATGAAGATGAACAAGCGCGGGAAGAAGCAGTTCATCGGTCAAAGGCCCCTAATCAAGTTCGGGCGATTTGTAGGGGAAGACAACGTTGTTGAAGATCAAGGCACCCCTATTGCAGTTGTCGCTGACGAGCATGACACCCAAGCGACGAGTTCAAAGGCTAAGCCTGCATCCTCGTCAAGTGAGGATTTCATCCCAGAGGGGCCACCTCTCACAAGGCAAGAAAGGGAAGACGTTCAAGATGTTGATTATACTCCCACTTCCGAGTCTTCACCAAAGAGAAAGAGGCAAAAGACTATGGCCAAAAGAAAAGGGGATCCACGACTGCAACAGATGTTCTCCAGTTTATCTTTCTCCTCTGCTGCTGCTGTCATGACACAGGCACCCATTAAACCTACTCCCATCACCAAACCACCATCTCCACCTCATATGACCTTACCACCATCACCACCTCACGCAACCAAACCACCATCTCCACCTCATATGACCTTACCACCATCACCACCTCACGCAACCAAACCACCATCACCACCTCATATGACCTTACCACCATCACCACCTCACGCAACCAAACCACCATCACCACCTCACATTTCCTTACCACCATCACCACCTCATGTCACAAAACCACCTTCACCACCGCTTGTCACTCAACCACCTCCACCGCCTAAACCTTCTCAACCCATTAAGCCACAACAACCTAAACCTGCATCCAAACCTTCGAAAACCAAACTCATCATCCGAGTTCCCTCCACACGTCCATCAGTCACTATTCAGCCTAAAGCCAAAACCAAAGCCAAATCACCTACACCACAATCCGGAAGCGGCAAAGGAAAATCTCCTTTGCGTTCCGATTCACCTTACGAACCTCCACAGGTGCCTGTGGATCTCATTGGACTTCAGGAGCGAGTCTATCAGTTGGAGAAGGATGCGGAGATAAAAGACAAAATGATCATGAACCTGCGTGAAGGGAAGATCAAAATATGTTCTCATCTGAACAAGTGCAGAGGAAAGGTCAAGGCACATGAAAAATTCATCAGAATTCTTTTATTAGAGAACCACAAGATGCAGAGGGATATCAAACGACTCAAAGGAGAAGAAGTCTCCGAGTCTGAAGATGAAGTTATGGACGTTAACGATGACAGTGATGACAGTGATGATGATGATGATGATGGAGCTGATGATCAGGATCAAAAGAAGGACAAAGATGAAAAGGATGATAAAGAAGATCAAGACGACAAACCTGATAAGGATGGAGACGACAAAGACAAAGACAAAGGTCCTCCAGACGACAAAGATCAAGGTGGAGATTCAGGGAATCCATCATCTTCTGAGAAGCCTTCTGGGCTATATGATGATCTGTTTGGAGATATTCCAGATAACATCCTCTTTGGCGATTGCGTACAACCAGATGAGACTACTGGAGCTGGGCTTGACAGTTTCTTTGATGATATTCCAGATAGCTTTGACTTTGGGTCGTCAAGCGATCAAAAGGAGAATCAAGCCAAGTCCTCTACAGAGGCATATGTAGAAGAAGAGCCAGAAAACATAATTCTCGGCAATGTATCCGATGACCCTTATATTGATTATTTGTATGCCTACAAATACATTGATGCCTTGGGAAGTGAGATCACGTCCTTGAATGAAGTGATAGATAGCTGGTTTGATCGCAAGAAAGACTGGACGCCAGCCCCTCCTGTAGACAAAGAGGCTTGGTTCAGAGAAATGGGAGATCAACATCCAGAGCATACCTTCATTTCTGATGACAGAAACCTTTTTGCAGTTCGCAATGATAGATCAAATATATGCTGCTGGATGTACGACAAACTGAGAGATATCTACTTGGTGAAACGGATGAGTGGAAAAGTCGAGTTTTACAAGAAGCCTACAGATTTCTGTTCCTTACCAAGAGTTGACATCAGAAGCATCGACAAGGCTATGTTCTTCAACCCATCTAAGGACTCACAGGCTGATTTGTTCGCAAAGTTTATCAAAGATCAGTGTGAGAAGGATTTTCCTGTCATGCGCACGGCTAAGGGACGACGTTTTGTCTCTTCGTGCATTATTGATCCAAAGACGAAGAAGCCTTGGGTGTACTATAGGTACCCTCCTCCTCGTATGATGCAAGCAGTCCCCGTCTCGCCAAGAGTTCCAGATAACTCTTTGGCTAACTTTCTGTCATGGTACTTTGATGATCTGAACCTTGCTGCAGTTATTCTTAGGAACATAGATGATGTTGATGACATCGACATGATTCTTGACCCTATGGATCTTCTGAAGTATGGTAAAGATGACATGATGAAGCTGCACAACTCTCCTATACGAGTGTATTCCGGAAATGATGAGCTGGCTAAGCCATTTACACGAGTTGTTGCTTATGCCATGGAGCTAAAGCTGTATGCTGGAGCAGGGCCACACAATGTCACTCTTCCGATAGGATGACTTCGCCAGTCTAGGGGGAGTTTGTAGAGCCCGATCAATGATAAAGACTGACAAAGTCAACACGGAAGAGTCAACACAGAGATTTTGGAAGACTTCAGATAGATTTCGTGTACTCAGGTTCGTGTACACGAACCTGGTTCGAGTACACGAACCTGAACTTCGAATACTGATGTATTTAGTATAAATAGACGTATTTTTGTACAGTGTAATACACGAATCCCGAGGTGTGCTCTCTAGACGTATTGAGGCACATCTTCGAATACTTACTGAATATACTCAAAGTTTTGATCTTTCTTGTTCTTCTTGTTTCATCTTGCTTCTTATTTCACTCTATTATGGATTCCGCACACAATAGAGGTGATTGATGATGTTTGGCAACAAAAAGCTTGGATCTTGAACAGTGTTCGGACCTACATCATGAAAATTCAATTGTATTCTTCCTCATTACTGACCCACTTGTGGCTTCTATTCGCAGAATGCCTCCTCGACGTGACCCTAATGCTGGGGGTTCGACAAGTGGTAATGATGATGAGATTAACAAGATTGCTCGAGCCATCGCTTTACATATGAGAGATGTCATTCCAGGCATAGTCACTGATATCACCCAGAATCTTCAGGGAAGTACCAGTGACTCAGCGAACAACTCAAACACCAATCACTCGGGAACTGCTAACTTCACTTTCAAGCAGTTCAACGATGCTAAACCTCCTAAGTACTATGGTACAAAGGAAGCTACCGGTCTACTGCAATGGCTGGAGAGCATCGAGGATATTATTGACTTTACAGGATGTCCTGAAAATCTGAAAGTCAAAATGGCTTCAAGCGCTTTTCATAAGGGCGCACTCACCTAGTGGAATTCTGAGAAGAACACCAGAGGACGCGAAGTTGCATTAGCTTTACCGTGGGACAGTTTCAAGAATCTACTTGTGGAAAAGTTTTGTCCACGTCATGAACTGAAGAAACTCGAGGTGGAGATGTGGAATCTGGTGCAAGACAGTGGTGAAAAAGCCAAGTATACAACTCGTTTCCATGAGTTGTGCATTCTGGTACCACACTTGGTTACTCCTCTATCCCACAGGATAGAGAAATACATTGAAGGCTTACCTCTGGTTGTTAGAGGAACTGTTATGGGGAACAACCCCACTACTCTGGAGGCAGCAATTCAACTTGGTTCTACTCTTACTGAGAAGTATGTTAAATCTGGCGTGCTCACCCGAAAGGGATTCAAGAGAGCACAGATTGAAGAAGGCAAGAAGCCTGAACAACACCATCATAAGAAGAAGAAGCAAAAGACAATCAAGAACTTTGCAGCGTTGACTGCAGCTGCACCTACTCATGCTACACCTATTACTGCTATGCCACAACCTGCTAATACCAGAAAGCCTTATACTGGCCCGTTTCCACTTTGCACCAAATGCCAATATCATCACTTGCCCAACACTCCATGCAAAAAGTGTCTCAAGTGTGGGCAAATGGGACACTTCGCAGCTACATGCCGATCTGCTCATCTTGCTGCTGCAACAACTGCCACTGCTACTCCTACTGCTACAGGTGGAAGAACCTGTTATAACTGTGGAGCAGAGGGGCATTTTAGAAATCAATGTCCACGTCTTAACAACACTGCTACTGCTCGTGCCTTTGTTATCGGAGCTATCGAAGCACGCGAGGAGCCAGCAGCCATCACGGGTACATTTCTCATCAATGGTCATTATGTTTCTATCATATTTGATACTGGTGCTGATAAAAGCTTTATCTCTACTCATACTGCTTCTTTGCTTACTATGCAACTATCTATACTTACTGCTCCCCATACCGTAGAAGTAGCCAATGGAAAGACTATAGTTGTAGTTTCCATAATACATGGTTGTGAATTAAGATTAAATGACCATCTTTTCTCCATCGATCTCATTCCTATGACTCTCGGAAGTTTCGAAGTTGTTGTAGGAATGGATTGGCTATCCAATAACAATGCTGAAATCGTATACTCGGAGAAACTCATTCGAATTCCCCTACCGTTCGGCGAAAAGATGTTAGTTTACGGCGAGAAACTCTGCCGCGGATTGAAGATTGTATCGTGCATCAAGGCGAGGAAGTACTTGAAGAAGAAATATTATGCATTCCTTGCTCACGTGGTGGAAAAGAAACCTGATAAGAAAGCAGTTGGAGACGTTCCAGTTATCAGAGATTATCCCGATGTATTTCCAGAAGACTTGCCTGGACTACCACCAGTTCGACAAGTGGAGTTTAGAATAGATCTCGTCCATGGAGCAAACCCAGTGGCGAAATCACCGTATCGATTAGCACCGTCTGAGATGCAAGAACTGTCTAGCCAGCTTCAAGAACTTCTAGACAAAGGTTTCATAAGACCGAGTTTCTCTCCATGGGGAGCTCCGGTTCTCTTTGTCAAGAAGAAAGACGGTTCGTTTCGTATGTGCATCGACTATCGGGAGTTAAACAAGTTGACAGTCAAGAACAAATATCCTCTACCTAGGATCGACGACCTGTTTGATCAATTACAGGGAGCGACTTGCTTCTCTAAGATTGATTTACGATCCGGGTATCATCAGTTACGAGTAAATGATAAGGATATACCAAAGACTGCGTTTAGGACTCGATATGTACACTATGAGTTCGTGGTTATGCCATTTGGGCTGACCAATGCACCTGCAGTGTTCATGGACTTGATGAATCGAGTTTGCAGGCCTTATTTAGATCAGTTTGTTATTGTCTTTATTGACGATATACTGATTTATTCCAAGTCGGAACAAGAGCATGAAGATCATTTGAGGAAAGTCTTAGAGTTACTAAGAGCTGAACAACTTTATGCTAAATTCTCGAAATGTGAATTTTGGCTAAAGGAGGTTCACTTCTTAGGACATGTCATAAACAAGGATGGAATACATGTAGATCCAGCAAAGATTGAGGCAATTAAGAACTGGATTACTCCATTTACTCCAACAGAGATTCGTTCATTTCTGGGTCTGGCGGGATATTACAGGAGATTCATTGCGAATTTCTCTAAGATTGCCTTGCCACTTACCACACTGACTCAGAAAAGTCAAGCCTTTATATGGGGACAGAAACAAGAAGATGCATTTCAACTTCTTAAACAGAAGTTATGCAATTCCCCTATCCTTAGTCTTCCAGAAGGCAGTGATGATTTCATTGTCTACTGCGATGCTTCAAACCTTGGACTTGGTTGTGTACTTATGCAACAGGACAAGGTGATTGCGTATGCTTCAAGACAACTTAAGGTTCACGAGAAGAACTATACTACTCATGACCTTGAGTTAGGGGCTGTGGTCTTTGCATTGAAGATTTGGAGGCACTACCTTTATGGTACTAAATGTGTCATTAGCCTGCAACACATTCTCAATCAGAAGTAACTCAACATGAGACAACGACGTTGGGTTGAGCTTCTTACTGATTACGACTGCGAGATTCATTACCATCCGGGTAAAGCCAATGTGGTGGCGGATGCTCTTAGTCGCAAGGAACCAGTCAAACCAATTCGTGTAAGAGCCATGGAGATCAACACACAGCCAAACTTGAAGATTTGGAGATCAACATCCGGGTAAAGCCATTGTTCAAACAGTTTTGAGTAAATCAATAGACAGTGAGTACTCAAGATAGTTTGATTGAATGATTTTTGAACACTTTAGAGTTTCAAAAATCAATCTTTAGCAGATTTTGAAAAGAAGATGATAAAAGAAAACTAAACACAGATATCAAGGTGAGCTTTGAATTTTAGCCTTGATGGTTAAACCAAGACTAATGAACAAGGCTCTGATACCAATTGTAGAAAATCCGGTGAGCTTGGGAGAGACAAACTTAACCAGGATCAAGAGCTTAGACAAAGCTTTTGGTGTTTTGCTCCCTCTCACTGTTATTATTTTAGTGTTTAGTTTTCTTAAGAGTAAAGAAAGAAATAGTAATGCAACACAAGGAAGATTCAAAGAAAAGTGTTGTATATTATTCAGTAGATGTTGGGGTATAAATAGCCCCGACATTTAATGTTTTAGGACAAATAAGACTAATGACACTATTACAGACACTGTAGCATCAGAATAGTACAATTGTAAAGTCAACATAGGATCTTTAAAGATCTGAGTTCAGACTTTTGTACTGAAGCTAATAAATGATCGGAAGTTCTTAGTAAACTATCTAAAGTAGACAGTTGTCCTAAAGAAGGTTACATTTATTCTTTTATCAGAAGAAACATATGTCTTCTAAAATATTGTTTGTCTTCCGATATCCTTGGAGGTCTTCTGAAGTAATTGGCTTTTATTCTTCGGAAGCAAGTGTCTTTGTTTGTCATTGAGAAGAGTCTTCCGAAACATCTTCTGAAGTATTGTCTTCGGAAGCTCTTCTCTTTTATTTTGTCTTCGGAAGCTGGTGGCTTTTATTTTATCTTCCGAGGGTTCTTCTGAAGACTTGTCTTCGGAAGCAGTTAGCTTTTATTTGTCTTCGGAAGCAAGTGTCTTTCCGAAGGTTCTTCTGAAGACTTGTCTTCGGAAGATAGTGTCCTGCAACATTTATTACAAGGATTATGTAAAAGGTGGTTTTGCTTCGTTGGTTTTGCTTCGTCAGTCCTTATTTTCCAACAACTGGCGAATGAGATGATCGAATGTACCTATTCGGCGAATGACTGATCGAATGAGGACTTTCGCCGAATGAGAGTGGAGTATGAGGCTATTCGGCGAATGACAAGAGCGAAGGAGCTATTTGCCGAATGAGACCTATTCGGCGAATGAAGGGCTATTCGACAGAACCTATTAGGCCGCAACTGCCATTCGGGCGATCTGGGGTTTTCAGCAACGAAAATCGTGATAACTTGCGATTTTGACCAAATCTATGCACCAAATTTGGTACAGAAGTTCAAGACATGATTATCAACCTATTGGGAAAAGGTTTTAACAAACAAACCACAAAAACCCACAAATTTTCAATGAAATAGTGACTTGGAAAGCAAGAAACTTAGGGTTTTTGACAGTTACGAAAATCAGGGTTTTGGAATCTTTAGATCTGATGATTTTGAGTGGAAATCGAGCAGAATCAAGAGCCAAAGCTCTGATACCACTTTGTTGGACCGATCGGGAGCTCGGAAACAATCCGAATCCAATGTAAAACTACTCGACAGCCTCTGGAATAGTGCGGAATCCTATTCCAGGGTTTTCCAATCGAAATCAACAGGAACCGTGGTGATCCGAGGTTGAAGGAACAACTTGGAAGCAACAATCGAACACCACGGGTTGAGAATCGAACTTGGACGATCAAGGGCCTCTCAAATCTCCTAGGGTTTTGACACTTGGGTCTCAGGGAAGAAGGAGGGCTCTGGAAAGTTAGTGTTGAAATGATTTGAACTTGTATATATAGGCTGCAGTCATTCGGCCGAATGAGTGGCCGAAGCAGCTCATTCGGAGAATGACCTCGCTCGAATGAGCTATCAATCGAATGAGTCATTCGGCGAATGACTCATTCTATCGCTAGCCATTCGCTGGTTTCATCATTCGGCGAATGACTTCATTCTAGAGTCATTCGCCCGAATGTGAAGTAGTCATACTCAACTATAATTTTAATCAAATCAACTAATCAAATAATCAGTAATAGACATTAAGAATTATATATAAAGACAACTTCCATTAATAATTTGAACATTACATGAATAGAGTTTACAAAACCGAACTAGGGACATTACATGTATCAACAAACTCCCCCTTGGACATAGTTCAACTCTTGGAAGTGTCTTTCTTGAAATACTTCTCTGAAATAGCTTTCCAATCTGCTCCAGCGTGTATCTTGAATATTCTGCAGATACGGATCACTCTCATGAATTGCAAAGCTTGCACCATATCTGGAACATCGAAGAAAATTTGGTGCCTGAATAAAGCTTGAACATCCTTGTGAGACGGGTTTGTCAGCCACATAGGATCAAAAATCCTAACAGTCTCCCACTGTTTATCTTTGCATAGTACTATCACAGCTTCACCTGTGCGCCCATCATAATACCACTATCGGAAGCCCTCCATAAAGTCTTGTCGCATCTTCCGCAAGGGAATCTTCTTCAAAACTTTAGGGGGAAGCCACTTCAGGATAACTTTGTGCTTGCGGGTATCACCATCAATCTCTGGCAAGTAATACCGTTCTGGCTGCTGTAGTTGGAAGTTCACCAATCTCTTCCGGTATTCATACTTGATCTGTCGAGAGAACCAAGCAAACATCCCAGAATCATCACTATAAAGCATCTTCAGACGTGCTAACTGATTTACTTCGAATCCCGGCAACGTCTTGAAATCATGTGGGTGCTTAAAGTAGTCAATTCCTTTTTCTCTCTTCACAACATAGCAACCGAGGTCATGGAAGTATGCCCAGCTAAGAATCTGACCTCCAGCTTTGTAGCCTTTGGTCCTATAAACCTTCTTGTGTGTAGCTGGCATCTTCTCGGTGCTTTGCTTCTTCAAAACCTCCCAATATGCTGCCCATTCCTCTTTCCTTTTCTTTCTGTCATCGGCTTCAGATTTGCTGGTTTCGACTTGCTCTTCCAAATACCTGACCAGAAGATCCTCTGTCTCTTGATCAAACTGGTCAGTAAATGTAGGCAGCTCGTCTTCAGCCGATGTGTACTTTGGGTACTCCTCATCTGTGATATCTTCCAGAATCACTTCATCAACATCATCAAATGGTTCTGGCTCACGCTCTTCACAAACAGGAACTGAGGTGTCATCAGTAACCACCTCATCAGGATTCAACCTGAACAGCTCAGCAATCTGTTCCTTTGTGAGGCAATGGATGATCTCTCCCTCCTCCTTGTCGTAGCTTACTGAGTGCTGTATAATGCCTTGAGCGTCCAAAATCATAGTCAGTGTCTCATCTAGCTGACGTCTCACAGGCACAGCTTGTACTTCCTCAGTAGCTTCTGGTTCGGCTGTCTTTGAGGGAGACGAAGGAGGAGGAGCCTGTGTCTTCTTATCGTTAGCTTTCTTGGACCGGATCTCTGAAGAGGGAGGGGCTTGATCATCATCGTCATCATCGTCATCAGTACCAGATGATTCAGAAGACCCACTCCCATATCCGTCCTTGTCATCATCAGCATCATCATCATCATTAGATTCTTCATCTTTCACAGAATCTTGATAATCAACCTGTTCCTCCTCAGACTCTTCTTCTTCTTCATCTATCTCCTTGTCTGATTCATCGGAACGGGTTTCATCAGCTTCAAGCCTGGGAGTGCCCTCCTTGGAACCCTCAACAAGTTCAGCAAGGCGAGCATTCTCAGCTTCCAAAAGAAGAATCCTCTCGCTGAAACCAGAGGCAGTCATAGCCAACTGGTTGTGTTCATCAATGTACTTCAGAAGTTGCTCCTCTTGCTGAGCAGAACGAGCCCTAAGATCAGCTCGTTGATCAGCGGCCTGCAGCAACAGGGCATCCTGATCGTTTATCCTTTGTGTGAGCTGAGCAATCTTAGTCTCTTCCTCCATATTCTTCTCCATCAACCTCAAAACCATACTGTTCGATGTGCTAAGCTGATCCACAACTGAAACAGTAGGTATAAACATCTCAGCTCTGGATGTAGACGGGCCAGAAGAAGCAGCAACATATACTGGCTCATGAGTAATAGGAGTGGTCAAAGGGGCACTAGTAGTCTGTGTAAGAACAGCCCTTGACCGAGTCAGTGAAGAAACTGATACAGCTGCTACTGATGTAACAGTAGTTGTAGCAGCTGTAGTCAGTTCTGACCTCCTTTGGAATGAAAATCTGGACCTTTTCCCTCTCCCAACTCGGGAGGATGTAGGCTGAGAAGCAGCAGTCACAGCCACTGAAGCAGGAGTAGAAGACCTAGGTGGAGGAGAGATATCAAACTCTGGTATAAACAGTAGATCT
Organism: Mikania micrantha; assembly: GCA_009363875.1. Taxonomy (NCBI): domain Eukaryota; kingdom Viridiplantae; phylum Streptophyta; class Magnoliopsida; order Asterales; family Asteraceae; genus Mikania; species Mikania micrantha. Next base: position 68,946,761 of record CM018693.1, on the reverse strand, counting down.
GTAATCTCCTCCCGTTCCTCTTCTGTCCTCTTCCTCTTCCTGACAATCATCTTCCCACCTACCATCACCTTCTCATATCCTTCCTCCATAAAGTCATCAGAGTCAGTGCTCTCATCATCACCTTCTCCAACAACACCCTCATCATCACCAGAGTCCTCTGACTCATCACCACCTTCAGAAACATGAGGAGCTGAAGCATCAACAGAGGCAGAAGCAGCAACTGTAGTGGTAGTAGTAGCCATGAAGTCCAAATCCATCAGAGAATCAATATCTATGTCCTCATCTTGAGCTGTAGACAAACCAGCATCACCACCAACAACAGCACCACTCACATCAACCATGCTCATAGCAGCAGCAGTGGTTATGTTACCTGAACTCACACCCATCTCAACAGAAACCACAGCAGCAGTGCTCACAATCACTGTGCTCTCACCCCCTCCTGCACCACTAGGACCTGCCTCATCACCATCATCACCTCCATCACTGTCATCACCACCAACTGGTACAACTATGTCTTTTACATCTGAATCGGAGTCATCATGCCTCCATCTGCGACCAGCAGGAGCTCTGTAACTTGCGATTTTGACCAAATCTATGCACCAAATTTGGTACAGAAGTTCAAGACATGATTATCAACCTATTGGGAAAAGGTTTTAACAAACAAACCACAAAAACCCACAAATTTTCAATGAAATAGTGACTTGGAAAGCAAGAAACTTAGGGTTTTTGACAGTTACGAAAATCAGGGTTTTGGAATCTTTAGATCTGATGATTTTGAGTGGAAATCGAGCAGAATCAAGAGCCAAAGCTCTGATACCACTTTGTTGGACCGATCGGGAGCTCGGAAACAATCCGAATCCAATGTAAAACTACTCGACAGCCTCTGGAATAGTGCGGAATCCTATTCCAGGGTTTTCCAATCGAAATCAACAGGAACCGTGGTGATCCGAGGTTGAAGGAACAACTTGGAAGCAACAATCGAACACCACGGGTTGAGAATCGAACTTGGACGATCAAGGGCCTCTCAAATCTCCTAGGGTTTTGACACTTGGGTCTCAGGGAAGAAGGAGGGCTCTGGAAAGTTAGTGTTGAAATGATTTGAACTTGTATATATAGGCTGCAGTCATTCGGCCGAATGAGTGGCCGAAGCAGCTCATTCGGAGAATGACCTCGCTCGAATGAGCTATCAATCGAATGAGTCATTCGGCGAATGACTCATTCTATCGCTAGCCATTCGCTGGTTTCATCATTCGGCGAATGACTTCATTCTAGAGTCATTCGCCCGAATGTGAAGTAGTCATACTCAACTATAATTTTAATCAAATCAACTAATCAAATAATCAGTAATAGACATTAAGAATTATATATAAAGACAACTTCCATTAATAATTTGAACATTACATGAATAGAGTTTACAAAACCGAACTAGGGACATTACATGTATCAACAAACTCCCCCTTGGACATAGTTCAACTCTTGGAAGTGTCTTTCTTGAAATACTTCTCTGAAATAGCTTTCCAATCTGCTCCAGCGTGTATCTTGAATATTCTGCAGATACGGATCACTCTCATGAATTGCAAAGCTTGCACCATATCTGGAACATCGAAGAAAATTTGGTGCCTGAATAAAGCTTGAACATCCTTGTGAGACGGGTTTGTCAGCCACATAGGATCAAAAATCCTAACAGTCTCCCACTGTTTATCTTTGCATAGTACTATCACAGCTTCACCTGTGCGCCCATCATAATACCACTATCGGAAGCCCTCCATAAAGTCTTGTCGCATCTTCCGCAAGGGAATCTTCTTCAAAACTTTAGGGGGAAGCCACTTCAGGATAACTTTGTGCTTGCGGGTATCACCATCAATCTCTGGCAAGTAATACCGTTCTGGCTGCTGTAGTTGGAAGTTCACCAATCTCTTCCGGTATTCATACTTGATCTGTCGAGAGAACCAAGCAGACATCCCAGAATCATCACTATAAAGCATCTTCAGACGTGCTAACTGATTTACTTCGAATCCCGGCAACGTCTTGAAATCATGTTGGTGCTTAAAGTAGTCAATTCCTTTTTCTCTCTTCACAACATAGCAACCGAGGTCATGGAAGTATGCCCAGCTAAGAATCTGACCTCCAGCTTTGTAGCCTTTGGTCCTATAAACCTTCTTGTGTGTAGCTGGCATCTTCTCGGTGCTTTGCTTCTTCAAAACCTCCCAATATGCTGCCCATTCCTCTTTCCTTTTCTTTCTGTCATCGGCTTCAGATTTGCTGGTTTCGACTTGCTCTTCCAAATACCTGACCAGAAGATCCTCTGTCTCTTGATCAAACTGGTCAGTAAATGTAGGCAGCTCGTCTTCAGCCGATGTGTACTTTGGGTACTCCTCATCTGTGATATCTTCCAGAATCACTTCATCAACATCATCAAATGGTTCTGGCTCACGCTCTTCACAAACAGGAACTGAGGTGTCATCAGTAACCACCTCATCAGGATTCAACCTGAACAGCTCAGCAATCTGTTCCTTTGTGAGGCAATGGATGATCTCTCCCTCCTCCTTGTCGTAGCTTACTGAGTGCTGTATAATGCCTTGAGCGTCCAAAATCATAGTCAGTGTCTCATCTAGCTGACGTCTCACAGGCACAGCTTGTACTTCCTCAGTAGCTTCTGGTTCGGCTGTCTTTGAGGGAGACGAAGGAGGAGGAGCCTGTGTCTTCTTATCGTTAGCTTTCTTGGACCGGATCTCTGAAGAGGGAGGGGCTTGATCATCATCGTCATCATCGTCATCAGTACCAGATGATTCAGAAGACCCACTCCCATATCCGTCCTTGTCATCATCAGCATCATCATCATCATTAGATTCTTCATCTTTCACAGAATCTTGATAATCAACCTGTTCCTCCTCAGACTCTTCTTCTTCTTCATCTATCTCCTTGTCTGATTCATCGGAACGGGTTTCATCAGCTTCAAGCCTGGGAGTGCCCTCCTTGGAACCCTCAACAAGTTCAGCAAGGCGAGCATTCTCAGCTTCCAAAAGAAGAATCCTCTCGCTGAAACCAGAGGCAGTCATAGCCAACTGGTTGTGTTCATCAATGTACTTCAGAAGTTGCTCCTCTTGCTGAGCAGAACGAGCCCTAAGATCAGCTCGTTGATCAGCGGCCTGCAGCAACAGGGCATCCTGATCGTTTATCCTTTGTGTGAGCTGAGCAATCTTAGTCTCTTCCTCCATATTCTTCTCCATCAACCTCAAAACCATACTGTTCGATGTGCTAAGCTGATCCACAACTGAAACAGTAGGTATAAACATCTCAGCTCTGGATGTAGACGGGCCAGAAGAAGCAGCAACATATACTGGCTCATGAGTAATAGGAGTGGTCAAAGGGGCACTAGTAGTCTGTGTAAGAACAGCCCTTGACCGAGTCAGTGAAGAAACTGATACAGCTGCTACTGATGTAACAGTAGTTGTAGCAGCTGTAGTCAGTTCTGACCTCCTTTGGAATGAAAATCTGGACCTTTTCCCTCTCCCAACTCGGGAGGATGTAGGCTGAGAAGCAGCAGTCACAGCCACTGAAGCAGGAGTAGAAGACCTAGGTGGAGGAGAGATATCAAACTCTGGTATAAACAGTAGATCTGTAATCTCCTCCCGTTCCTCTTCTGTCCTCTTCCTCTTCCTGACAATCATCTTCCCACCTACCATCACCTTCTCATATCCTTCCTCCATAAAGTCATCAGAGTCAGTGCTCTCATCATCACCTTCTCCAACAACACCCTCATCATCACCAGAGTCCTCTGACTCATCACCACCTTCAGAAACATGAGGAGCTGAAGCATCAACAGAGGCAGAAGCAGCAACTGTAGTGGTAGTAGTAGCCATGAAGTCCAAATCCATCAGAGAATCAATATCTATGTCCTCATCTTGAGCTGTAGACAAACCAGCATCACCACCAACAACAGCACCACTCACATCAACCATGCTCATAGCAGCAGCAGTGGTTATGTTACCTGAACTCACACCCATCTCAACAGAAACCACAGCAGCAGTGCTCACAATCACTGTGCTCTCACCCCCTCCTGCACCACTAGGACCTGCCTCATCACCATCATCACCTCCATCACTGTCATCACCACCAACTGGTACAACTATGTCTTTAACATCTGAATCGGAGTCATCATGCCTCCATCTGCGACCAGCAGGAGCTCTGTAATCAGGTCGAGAGAGATGACCGAATAAGGATCTGGTGGTTGGCTTCCTCTCCTTTCCCCTGTATGACAAGACTCTGTTAAGAGTGGTGTCATTCATGTGCTCCAAACGTACAATATCAGCATTGATCTTCGGAAGATCAGGAAGTTGAGCGTCAATGATCTGCTGCAGAAACCGAGGGTACATAAGAAACTTCTTGTCCCCCTTCAAGACCACGTTCTCCTTCATATGTATAAAGATCATCTCTGAGAAGTTGAACGGCTTGTTCAGCACTAGAGCAGCAAAGGCACATTGGATAGTCTCTCGCATGTCATCGAATCCTCCTCGCCTTGATCCGAGATAGCGAACTAAGACATGAGCGAGATACTTGAACTGTGGAGACATGAAGGCTTTGTTGAGAATGCCCGCTCCCATGTCACCTTCATACTTGCATCTGAGAAAACATCCACGAACCAAGAAGCGATCAAGCAGGGATGGCTGATCGGGAGAGTCCTGAAACCCACACACTCTCCTAATGTGTTAAGCAGAAACAACAACATCCTGCCCTTGCACCTTTCCCTTGATAAATGTAGGCTCGGCCTCACAGTCTATGTCAGCTGATGACCAGAAATCCTGCTGATGAGAATGGTATGGCACATGAACAGTCGATATAGCAGTAAAAATCCTCGAACGCCGTAGAAATGTAATGATCTCCGAGTAGTGTTTGGCGTTCGGTGTGTTCAGATCCAGATGAGCACATATGTTATGCTTGGGAACTGATTTGTAGCCTGCCATACTGAATCAACAAAAGAAATAAACATGTTAGTACAATTCAGTCAAACATGAAACAGAAATTAGAAAATCAGATTTAAAGCTCAACATTTGGGTCGAATGACCTTCATTCGCCGAATGAGACCTATGATCGAATGACTTATTCGCCGAATGGAGGTCATTCGTCGAATAGACATCATTCGCCGAATGAGACATAAGCTAAGCTAGTCATTCGTCGAATGAGCCATTCGTCGAATGAGCTTCACTCACCGAATGAGTCATTCGCCGAATGACGACATTCGGCGCCCATTTTGAATTCAAAATCCCCTTTCCCAAAAATCAATAAACATTCCATAAAATTTGCATGTACACACTCAGAATCAACCGATTAAGACTTTTAATACTGGTCTTAGGTAGTTTCAAACCCATTTTAACAGTCTATTTAAACGGCGAACAACAAAACCCTAGATCCTAACAGTTCGATCTATTTTCAACGAATATGTGGTTGAAAAAGCTTGTTAATCGATCTCCAAGTACCTGAGATGAAATATAACTTGGTGGTCAGAAGCAGGGTTAACAAAAGTAACAGAAAATCGAAAGAACTGGATGTAGGTGTGAATCGCCGAATGACGAAGCTCTGATGTGGCGAAAGTAAAAATGGTCGAATGACTCTCATTCGGCCGAAGGACTATTAAATAGCCAAGCTCATTCGCCGAATGAGCTAGGCGAAAGGTCAGTGGATAGTCAGTCTCATTCACCGAATGAGTGTTGCGTCTGAGACATTCGATGACACTTATTCGCCGAAAGAGAATGTCGAATGAGACATTCGACACCCTTCATTCGTCGAATGATGAAAACTGTGTATGATTGATTCGGTCGAATGACTCATTCGCAGAATGAGTTCATTCGGCCGAATGAATGAACCTTACCTCTCATTCGGACGAATGAGAGATGATCACACCCAAAACTCAACTTTTTAAACATCTGGCATTTTGAGCAACAAACTTTTGACCAATTATGAAGATATGTCTGGTTGGTTCAGGATTCAGATATGACAGACATCCGAATCTACAAATGATCATCTAAAACGAAATTGAAAATAAAAATTCTTTTTGTATTTTTCTGAAACAACCACTACAACTGTACAAACAATAACTAAAAACAAATAAACACATGTTTTTGTGAGAAGTCCATTAATAAAGTAACACATATCTCTAAACACATCACATTATCTTCAGTGAATGCTTTACTTCAAACACAATTTTGTTATGATACGATTACTGATATATTTGTCCAGACTTAAACCGAACAATACACAACTACTAAACAAACTTTATGATCACTCATATTTTCTGATTGAGTTCCCCAATTCATTTCACCATTAAAGATCAAAATCAGTTCAAAACTCATTTCTGCATATCTTAAAACCAGTCATCATAAATTCAATAAGATTCAAACATTTATTATCTTTTTGTATTTTTCTTGTTCTATCCAAATGGATGGCTTCAGCTAGGTTCGTCCCAGCAATATGGCACATGTATGGAATCGAACTTAATTTGTTTAAGTATTTCTCAAGCTTAATACCAGCTTGCATTAGGTTTTCTTCAAGCTTAATACCAGCTTGTTTTTGTTTTTCATCAAGCTTAATACCAGCTTGGTTTTGATTTTCTTCAAGCTTAATACCAGCTTGCCTTTATTTTTCTTTGAATGAAACCTCATTTGATTCCATGATGACAGGTGTATGCTTGATTTGAGTCAAAAACCGTTTCTCACTCAAGTGGTTTTTATAAAATGGATCCCACAGATCAAACTTTCTAAGTTATCACAAGTTGTTTATTCATTTTGTATAGTCAGCCTATCAGTACATCCCATCACAATTCTCTTGTGATTTCAGTTCATACATTCACTTCTACTTCTATGACATGATAAATTAATGTATTACTTCATAAAGTAAGACCATCTCATTTTTTTTAATTTTCTATTGTTTTTGGTTTTTCAAATTTTCTATTGTTTTTGGTTTTTCAAATTTTCTATTGTTTTTGGTTTTTCAAATAACAGAATATCTCCCCCTAAAAACCTAAAAACAGAAAATATTTTTGAGTTTTTGATGAAGAAAATAAACTATACAGGAAAAATTAAAAAACTGAAGTAAAATAAACAAAGCAAAGACTATCTAAGGAAGTTGATGATCATTTGTTAGACTCAGATGAGGATTGAACTTCATCCTTTTGGAAAACACCATTAGCCGATAACGGATATAAAAATCTGGGTTTGTCAAATTCTTTTGTAAAAAGATCGGCTTTTTGGTGATCAGTGTGAATTTTCACTACATCGATTAATTTCTTTTCAAAACAATCACGTATGAAGTGATATTTTATGTCGATGTGTTTGGTTTTGGAGTGCTGAACAGGATTTTTAGTGACAGCAATGGCAGCAGTATTATCAACATATATAGGAGTGTTAGATAAATGTAACCCATAGTCCCTGAGTTGCTGTTGAATCCAGATGATTTGTGAACAGCAACTAGCAGCAACAATGTATTCAGCTTCACAGGTTGAAGTAGACACCGACGTCTGCTTCTTGCACTGCCAGGTGACTAAACGGTTTCCAAAGAACTGACATCCTGCAGATGTTGATTTGAAATCTCTCTTGCATCCACCATAATCTGAATCACTGTATGCAGTAAGCTCAAAGTTATCATCATTAGGGTACCATAAGCCAAGTTCCGGTGTACCCTTTAGATAACGCATAATCCTTTTGACAGCAATGAGATGAGATACTCTTGGTTTTGATTGATAGCGAGCACACAAGCAAGTAGCGAACATGATATCTGGCCGAGAAGCAGTAAGATACATGAGAGATCCGATCATTCCTCGGTACAGAGTGGCATCAATTAACTCCCCCTTTTCGTCTGGAGTAATCCCGTGATTAATCGCCAGTGGGGTACCAGCAGGCTTTGCATCAGACATACTGAACCGGCTCAGAATGTCACCAACGTATTTGGTTTGATGAATAAAAATCCCTGCCTCAGACTGATCCACCTGCAAACCCAAGAAAAATTTCATCTCTCCCATCGAACTCATTTCAAATTTTTCTTTCATAACCTTCTCGAATTCCTTGCACAGACTATCATTTGTGGAACCAAAGATTATGTCGTCCACATACACTTGCACCAAGAGTAAATCACTGTCCTTCTCACGGATGAATAATGTGCAGTCAATGACACCTCTTCTGAACCCGTTGTTCAGAAGGTGAGTAGAAAGTGTCTCGTACCACGCTCGCGGAGCTTGATGTAATCCATATAAGGCCTTGTCTAGCTTGTAGACTTGGTCACGATGCAATGGATCCTCAAACCCGGGAGGTTGACTGACATACACTGTTTCACTGATAACACCGTGAAGGAACGCACTCTTAACATCCATTTGATAGAGTTTAAACTTCTTAAAGGATGCATAAGCCAAGAAGATACGAATGGCTTCGAGTCGAGCAACCGGAGCAAACACATCATTGTAGTCCAACCCTTCTATCTGTCTGAATCCTTGAACCACCAGACGTGCTTTGTTTCGCACTATGATCCCGTGATCATCTTTCTTGCAACGAAGAACCCATCGAGTGCCAATGACTTTTGCACCTTTAGGTCTGTCAACCAATTGCCAGACACCTAACTTTTTGAAATGCAAAAGTTCTTCTTGCATTGCATCAACCCATGATTCTTCCATGAGAGCTTCAGTGACAGTACGCGGTTCAACTTGAGAGATAAAGCAGGAATTAGCACAAAAGCTTACATCTGCAAAATCAAGAATATCAGCAAGACCCCCTGAAGAAATCTGACTTCGAGTCTTCACTCCGTCTAAAGGACTCCCAATAATGTTGTCTTGAGGATGAATACGATTAATTCTTCCAATAGGATGAGCAGGAACCTCAACCTCAGGATCTAAGTTATTCAGATTCAAATCCTCAAGACCCGGTACAAGATTATCAACAACTGGTTCAGGAGCAGCCGGAGGATTGTCGTCTGTGTCTGAGCTGTCATCATTTATCTGTGTAGTAGGAACAGATGCAGATGAAGGTTGAAAGGTTTCATCAGGTGCATTTTGTGCATCATACAACATCTGAACAGCAACATCTTCATCTGAATACATGGGGGGCATATTGAATGAATCAAAGAGACTGGAATAATAAAACATCCAATCTGGCCCTTTTCCAGGTGGGGGCATTGAATATTTCTGAACGTCTACATGGTACCACTCCTCCACATTATGAGTTGAAATGTTGTAAACTCGTTTATTTGGAGTGTTATACCAAAGAAAGTACCCTTCTTCCACCTTCTCGTTGAACTTGCCCTGCTCATGTTTCTTAAGCATAGTGCATGGTGCACCAAACGGTTCAAGATACTTAAGATTTGGCTTTCTGTTATGGAGCAGTTCAAAGCAAGTTTTCCCATGTCTCTTCACAATAAGTACCCGGTTCAATGTATAGCAAGCATTGGCTACAGCTTCATTCCAGAACTGAGCCGGCAAAGAAGAATCAACAAGCATTGTTCTAGCAGCCTCAATCAATGTCCTATTCTTGCGTTCAGCAACACCATTCATTTGTGGAACGTATGGAGCACTAAATTGTTGCACAATGCCTCTTGCATTACAAAAATTCTCCATGTTGTGATTTTTGAACTCCGTTCCATTATCAGTTCGAAACTGACGAATCTTGAGCTTATAGAGTGATTCAAGTTTGATAACCAAAACTTGAATGCAATCAAACGTTTCAGATTTCTCCTTTAGAAAGAAAAACCAAGAGTATCTGGAATATTCATCAGTGATAACAAGACAATATTGATCTCCAGCTATACTCTTTCGATTCACAGGACCAAATAAATCCATGTGGAGAAGCTCAAGAGGAACATTGATTGAATGAAACTTTTTGAGCTTATGAGACTGCTTAGATTGCTTTCCCTTCTTGCACGATACACAGATATCAGACAGCTTAAAATTCTTCAAGCTAACTCCCTCAACCAGACTATTGTGAACCATATGATTCATCTTACGCAAACTCAAATGACCCATCCTCTTATGCCAAAGGATTGAATCTTTCTCAGTTGCCTTTGTCATAAAACATGAAGCTGTGGAGGATGTAGTTGAAGCTGTGGCCATGTTGAGAACGCACAAATCTTGCTTCCGTGGAGCAGACATCAAAATCCAGTCTTCAGGAATCTTAACACCTTGTTTGAGAATGTAACATTTTGACTCATCAAATAAGACCTTGTACTCTTTGTCACAAATCTGAGAAACTGACAGGAGGTTGTTTTCCAGCTGTTTAACATATCTGACATTATCGAATGAAACTTGTCCATTTGTCAGAATTCCCTCTCCTGTAATAAAACCGCCTTTATCTCCGGCAAAAGCAACATAGCCACCCCGAACTGCATTCACATTGGTGAGCAGAGAAATATCACTAGTCATGTGTCTGGAAGCCCCACTATGAACGATCCAATTGCTGTTAACTCCAGCTTTTGGGGCAACCTGCACAATAAAGAGACAATCAGTTCACTTGGGAACCCAAGCCTTTACAGTCTTGGGTTGACCCATAGAGTCTCGGATCCAAACATCAATCCATTTCCCATCAGGAAGAGATTTATCTGAAATTGGTGGAACAGAATCCTCAGATGATTTAACTTTCCAAATTGCATTTTTATCAAAAGAGGTTTTCAGATAAATGGATGATGATTTTGCTTGGTTGACTTTAAGCACACTTGGAACATTCAAAGTTTCCAGTTTTCCTTTACCCTTGTCTGAAGTTTTAATCTGAATGGGTTGCTTAGGCTTTGTTTGAACAGGCTTAGGTACAGATTTTACCGGTTTTGGTAAAGCAGAATTTAGTTTTCTGAAAGAAACAACCTTTGGCCTTATCAAATGAGGGCAAAATCTCACAATGTGCCCAGACTCACCACATTCAAAACAAACTTTTTCACCCTTTTTATGAAAATGTTTTAAATCAGAAAATGATTTTTTAGTTGATTTAAAAACATTTGTCTTCTGACAGTCTGGATTAATCCCAATCCCTTAGTCCCTTTGTTACCAACCAAAGCTGATTTGGTAACACAATTAGCTTCAGATCCTTGTGAAGCTTTAACAAAGCATAAATCTTTGTAAATCTTTGATTTGCAGATTGGGTCACCTTTCATGACAACAGTGGTTTGATTCCGAGGAGTACTATGCTTAGGTGAATAATCTGATTCATCCTCGGAATCGGAGACCCAATCTTCAACCACTCCATCCACCCGAGATCCATCAGTCTTTGATGAACTCTGATTTGTACTCAGACCAACCGGATCTATTACTAACGGAGTAGTAACTTGAAAATCCTTTACATCTTTGTCATTTGGTGTATTGACAAATGCATTGAGGATTGGTGGAGGACAATTCTGATAATTAACCTTTTCCTTCCCCTGATCAGTACCCCTACTGATCGTATGCTCAATGATATAAGATGAGCTTTCATAGTTCTTGAGCTTCTGGCCTAGAGTCTCATTGTCACATTCGACTATTGCTAACTTCTTCTTGATCTCATTGATGGTGTTGAGATAAGAAGTTATAGCATCTTGCTTGTTCAGAACATCGATATCGACCTCATGCAATTGTCTGTTTAAAAGATCAATTTTAATTTGAAAATCTTTTTCATTAGATTTTAAAATTTTGTTTGCTTCTATGCACAAGTCAAGATCGTTCAACAAGTCACTGTTATGCTTCTGATAAGCAAGAACCTTACTCCTAAGATCAACACAATTGAAACAATCAGAATGGGAAGATGAACAGTCAGTGTATACCTGCTCAGATTCTGAAGAAGCAGAAGAGTTTACCATCAAGGCAAATTGAGTAGATGAATCATCAGCTTCACCATCAGAATCTTGAGTGTCTGAATCTGTTATACTATTTGATTCTGAAGTTGAGACTTTATCATCATTTACCATCGAGTCTTCCAGAATACCTTCTTCACCTTGATCTTCAGATTCTTGAATTTCAGCCACACAAGCTTTATCTTGATCTTCTTTATCAGCATTAAACCTAAAATCCCAGTTCACTCCTTCATCCTGTTGAACCATTAAAGCTTTACTTGCAGAGGATGAAGATCCAGCTTGAGAAGGAGAATCAATAGGGACTAATCTCCTTTCTGGATTGGCAGTAGAGGATTTCTGATGCTGAAATGGATTCTTGTTGCCGGCTTTCTTTGGCTGTTTGCACTGCCTGGCAAAATGACCCTTCTCACCACAGTTGTAGCATGTCACAGATGCCATATCAAATCCAAACTTAGACTCCTTGTTTAGATTGATATCCTTCCCAGTCCTCTTGACAAACTCCTTAGCTCTTCTAACCGCACTTGCCAACACCCACATAATGTCAATTCGTTCCATGTCATCAAGATCAATCTGAGAGTAGTCATCATTGGTCAAATAGGGATTGCCGATCTGACCAGCAACTAATCCATCATATGAACTAACCAATGTCGACAAAAGACCCATATGCTCTTTTGCAATCTCCATAGTGACCTTGTCGAAGTTCTCTGTTTTCAGACTGTTGGTAGGCTGATGATGCTCTTGTTGTGAACTGGTTGAAGATGATGGACTGAAATGAATCTGAGCTGTAGACGGAGCCTCAGATGTCTTAGAAACGAAAGCAGTCTTCAGAGGAGCATGAGTAGTGGATTTATCTACTGTGGGAGTGGAGTAGTATAAAGAAGGATCCTGAACTTGAAAAACCCTCTTGGCTTTCCATTTGTTCTCTATCTCCTGCTCTTTCAGCTTCTGGATGAAATCATTGATGTCCATATGTGCCAACATCTGGTTTTGCTTGAGCACCATCAAGAATGACTCCCACTTTGGAGGTAGAGCATCCGCCAAACACTGAATTTTCTCCTGAGTTGTAGTCTTGACCTCATGGTTGAACAACTCGCTCAACAGATGATAAAACCTAGCAATCAGCTCATCAAGTGACTCATTACCCACATACATAAAGCTATTGAATTGTTTTCTCAATGCTTTAGACTTAATGCTCTTCAAAGCATCATTCCCCTCATATCTTTGTTGTAAGGCATCCCAGAGGTACTTGGAAGATGTAAACTGTCTAAACTGATGGAAGATGTCAGTAGCAATGGACTGTGACAAAATGGCATATGCTTTCTTCTCATAGTCATACAACTTCCTTTGAGGCTCGGTCATTCTTGTAACAAGCATAGGAGTACCATCCTCATTCAAAGGCCTCAAATAACCTCCTTCTATCATCATCCACAGATTTGTATCCACCCCATTGATGTGGATCTCAAATCTATACTTCCAATGAGGGTAATCGTCTAAAGTCAGCAACTTAGGAGCTTTATTTGAGTTCCCTGTCTCATTCTCTGACAACAATAGAGTCTGAATGCGATGGTTTTGGTTTGCCATGAGTGAAAGATCCTCCATTTAATCAGAAATGAAAAAGTTCAACACTTAGAAAAATTTTCAGAATTTTTGCCGAATGAGCTGGTTTGGGCGAATGTCGGGGACCGAATGAACTAAAAATGACGAATGAAGGCTGAGTATGACAACTGGTATAGAAAATCCGGTGAGCTTAGGAGAGACAAACTTAACCAGGATCAAGAGCTTAGACAAAGCTTTTGGTGTTTTGCTCCCTCTCACTATTATTATTTTAGTGTTTAGTTTTCTTAAGAGTAAAGAAAGAAATAATAATGCAACACAAGGAAGATTCAGAGAAAAGTGTTGTATATTATTCAGTAGATGTTGGGGTATAAATAGCCCCGACATTTAATGTTTTAGGACAAATAAGACTAATGACACTATTACAGACACTGTAGCATCAGAATAGTACAATTGTAAAGTCAACATAGGATCTTTAAAGATCTGAGTTCAGACTTTTGTACTGAAGCTAATAATTGATCGGAAGTTCTTAGTAAACTATCTAAAGTAGACAGTTGTCCTAAAGAAGGTTACATTTATTCTTTTATCAGAAGAAACATATGTCTTCTAAAATATTGTTTGTTTTCCGATATCCTTGGAGGTCTTCTGAAGTAATTGGCTTTTATTCTTCGGAAGCAAGTGTCTTTGTTTGTCATTGAGAAGAGTCTTCCGAAACATCTTCTGAAGTATTGTCTTCGGAAGCTCTTCTCTTTTATTTTGTCTTCGGAAGCTGGTAGCTTTTATTTTATCTTCCGAGGGTTCTTCTGAAGACTTGTCTTCGGAAGCAGTTAGCTTTTATTTGTCTTCGGAAGCAAGTGTCTTTCCGAAGGTTCTTCTGAAGACTTGTCTTCGGAAGATAGTGTCCTGCAACATTTATTACAAGGATTATGTAAAAGGTGGTTTTGCTTCGTTGGTTTTGCTTCGTCAGTCCTTATTTTCCAACAATCTCCCTCTGGACTGATGAAGCCAAAACCAGTTTTAGAAAATCAGGCTGGTAATTTTATGTGTTGTCTCCCTCGTTTTGGCTTAATCAGGGAAGAAAAGGGAAGTAAAGGAGGGTGCAGGATAGAAAAAGGTGGTGAAATTGTAGGGGAGGTAAGAAGTTTAGAGAAACCCTCAACTAAAGGTGCCTAGATGGGGTAGATTTGGATTAAAGGGCTCAGGAGAGGCATCTGTTAATTCCATAGTGTGAAGAACTAATCCGTCCATCATTTTGTAGATATCATCCGGATCCCTGACTAGAGAGTCAGTTTTAGTATGACCTGAGTCCATCTCAGAAATGTCATAACCCCTTTTTCTTGGTTCTGGGGATTTCCTAGCCTTAGTTTAAAGAAAAACTTCATCGGCTGTTGCCATACCAGAAGTCTTACTGCCTAATCCATTCAAATGAAAAGCCATTGGATTTTCATATGAAATGGATGCTCCTGATATATGATCAGGAAATCAAGATGGACTTGACAACCAGATCTCATCCTCTTTTATTGGGTAGAATGTGTTGATTAAGAGAGGTGGGGGGGTTTTGAAAAGAAGAGAGTCGTCCTTGGGAGAGAGGACAACCAGCTGAGTGTCAAATGACAAGTCAGTGGGTAGTGAGGTTTCCCTTAGGAATACAACATTATCCTGTGAAGAGGATGAATGAGGAGCCGGATGGGAAGAGATTCTTGATATATCTGTGAGGATGAAACATATGTATCTAGGTGTTCAGTGGGAACACAATCATGTTCAGGGATCTCATCTTCTTGAACAGATTATTTGGGTTTATTAGGCTGGAGGGGTTTTGGAAAAAGTATTTTATGGCCGGTACCTGCTTTAGGTGGGAAAGAAGAGTGGATGTGGGTTTACTAAAGATGGGTGTTTCTTTAGTATCATCCATCAATGTTCAACATTTTGAACATCAGTTAGTCAAATTTGTCATCATACTATGAAGATCAAAGATACAATCTCAAAGCATAGCAGGAACGATGAACATTTATGATCAGATCAAGAAGACGTTATTTGAAGTAAATGCCTTTAAAGAGCAAAAGAACTTACTTCTACATAATCAAGTTTTTCAGGTTAACCTAAAAGATTCATGATTATGTAAGAAATTACAAACCTGAGTTAGAAAAAGAGATATCGAGACTTGCACATTTGATCAAGAAGACATGTTCATGCACATCCGAAGATTACAGACGAAGTTTTGTGAGGAATGAAGCCTGGTCCGAAGCCGTTACGTTAATGTCATAAGCATGAAGCTTGCGATAAGGCAAGCGTAAGTGCTTCGTGCCAGGCGACATGCCTGACAACTTATCATCCATAACTATGAGCATTACTTAGAGATTTTCAAGAGTGACGAAGAGTTTCTGAAAAAACAGAGAAGAAATAGGGTTTAAATAAAAAGAAGAAGAAGGTAACAAATAAGGAAAGTAATCCGAGAAGATTATTGGTTGATCAAATGGCGGTACGAATCTTCTTGAGCCGTGAGAGTCAGTATTGAGACTCGGGTCTATCAGAAAGATTGACAACCGTCATGTCAAGTGCAAAGCTCAAGATATATTATTTGCAGAATCGGAAGAATCTTATTTGAAAAACGAGTTAAATAAGTTCAAGAAAGATTTCGGAAGAAGAAAAGGATATCTTCGGAAAGAAGAAGGATATACTTTTGAAAAATAGATCATCGGAAGAAGAATGTAACAATGGAGAGTTTATACCTCAGATAGATACGAAGCAGTGATCCCATGACCATTGATCCTATCTGTGTATAGAGATAATTAATGAGAGAAACCAAGATTTCTCTAACAGTTGTTTCTCTAAAATCCATTGTTTGGATAATTTATAAAAACTATCCTTTATTGTTTATGCATGCAAAGATTAATAAACATAATCTTGTTTTCTTTTATTAACTCATATTTATCATACCCAGTTTTTCTACAAACTTAGAAAAAGTTGAAGAGTCTAAGGGCTTGGTAAATATGTCAGCTATTTGGTCACTTGTAGAGACATGTTCTGGAACTATTAGTCCCTTTTCAAAACAGTCTCTAATGAAGTGATGCCTTATTTCAATGTTTTTGGTTTTAGAGTGATAGACAGGATTCTTTATTATGTTTTTGGCAGCTTCACTGTCTATGAAAAGAGGTGTTTTAAGTTCAGTTATTCCAAAATCTAGTAGTTGATATTGTAACCAAAGAATTTGGGCAGTGCAATGGGCTGCTGCAATGTATTCAGCTTCAGCAGTTGAATTTGACACTGAAGTTTGCTTCTTGCTTTGCCATGACACTAAGCATCCTGCAAAGAACTGACAACCTCCTGAAGTGGACTTTCTGAATAGAGAACATCCAGCATAATCACTATCTGAAAAACCAACAAGCTTACACATTTGATTAGCAGGATACCAAATACCTAGCACAGGCGTGCCTTTTAGATACCTGAGTATCCTTTTCACAAAGGAAAGATGGGATTGTTTGGGGGCAGATTGATATCTTGCACAAACACATGTTGCATACATGATATCTGGCCTTGATGCAGTAAGATACATCAGAGAACCAATCATGCACCTGTAGAGAGTCTGATCTATAGGTTCACCATTATCATCTGGACATATGCCAGGACTTGTTGCCATGGAAGTAGAAATTATTTTACAGTCATTCATATCAAATTTATTAAGAATATCTTTTATATATTTAGATTGATGAATGAAAATCCCGTGTGTGGTTTGTATGACTTGAAGTCCTAAAAATGTTTTTAATTCACTTAAAGCACTCATTTCAAACTTAGAAGACATTAGTTTAGAAAATTGGTCACACAGGGAAGGTTTTGTTGATCCAAAAATGATGTCATCAACATAGATTTGTACGAACAAGAGTTCCTTATCTACTCTTTTCATGAACAAGGTCTTATCAATGGTTCCCCTTGAAAAGTTATTAGAAAGAAGAAATTGAGATAGAGTGTCATACCATGCTCTTGGAGCTTGTTTTAGACCATAGAGTGCTTTGTCTAGTTTGTACACCCAATCAGGATGATGAACATCATCAAATCCTGGTGGTTGACAAACATAGACTTCCTTTTTTATTGTTCCATATAGGAAACCACTCTTTATGTCCATTTGGTATACCTTTATGTTATGTGAGATGGCAAATGCTAGGAAGAGTCTGATGGCTTCCAATCTTGCCACAGGAGCAAAGGTCTCATCATAGTCGATACCATCCTCTTGACAGTAGCCTTGCACCACTAACCTGGCTTTATTCTTTATTACAATGCCTCTGTCATCTGTTTTATTTCTGAAAACCCATCTGGTTCCGATGGGATATTTTCCATCAGGCAGGGGACATAGAGTCCAAACATTTTGTCTTTTAAACTGCAATAACTCATCTTGCATAGCTTCTACCCAATTATTGTCTTTAAGAGCCTCTTGATATTTGGATGGCTCAATTTGAGATAGAAAGGCTGCATGAAGACAGAAATTTGAAATCTGACTTCTTGTTTGAATTCCTTTACTGAGATCTCCTAAGATTTGTTCTAGAGGATGATTTTTGTTGAAAGGAATGATGTCCAAACAGTTATTTGAAGAGGCAGCATAGGACGAAGGTGAGTTTTCAATGGGGCTTAAAGAGTTTAGAATATGGTCAGGAACATCTATGGATGCATTATCCAAGACAGGAGATAGAGGAGTGGATGGTATATTATCTTGGTTTTGTGAATTTGCTTCTTGAGAATTTATTTGATGAGATGGAAAAGAGGTGAAGAACTTTGAGACAGAATCTTCCTCAATGGAAGATAGATCTTCAGAAGTTTGACATGACTCGGATGAGGGAGAAGAAGAGGGGATGGAAGGAATGAATGTGAAGCTTTCAAGATCGAAGAGATCATCAGAAGCAGAAGGGAAGGTTGAGGTGGATGCTAATTCATTGAATTTTACATCAATAGATTCCTCAATTATTTTTGTTCTGAGATTGAAAGCTCGATATGCTTTAGAAGTTTGAGAATATCCAACAAAGTATCCAGAGTCAACTTTAGCAGCAAATTTGGATAAAGAATCTCTTGTGTTTAAGATAAAACACGGACATCCGAAGACTTTGAAGAAGGAAATGAGAGGTTTTATTTTATACAGAATTTCATAGGCAGTCTTGTTATGTCGTTTCACAATGTGAACTCTGTTTAAAACATAACAAGCAGTGTTTACTGCCTCAGCCCAGAATGATAAAGGCAATCCTGAGTCTGCAAGCATGGTTCTTGCAGTTTCAATTAGTGTCCTGTTCTTTCTTTCTACAACTCCATTTTGAGCAGGAGTTCTAGGAGCACTATATTGTCTAAGGATTCCTTTAGAAATACAGAATTTATCTAGAACTTGATTTTTAAATTCTGTACCATTGTCACTTCTTATCATTTTGACAGGAAGACTGAATTGTTTTTCAAGAGTGACAAGAGCAACTATTTTATCAGAAGTCTCATCTTTGCTGAAAAGGAAGAAAGTCCAGCAAAATCTTGAGTAATCATCCACAACAACTAGACAATATCTTTTTCTAGCTAAACTAGCTACCTTCACTGGACCAAATAGATCCATATGAAGTAGATTAAGACAATTAGTTGTTTTGGATTCCTCAATAGACTTATGTGAAGTTTTATGTTGCTTTCCCTTTAAGCAAGGTTCACATTGACCTTCAAAGTGAAATTCTTTAGAAGGTAATCCTCTTACTAAAGAAAGGGTTGAAAGCTTATGAAGAGTTTGGTGATTAAGATGACTGAGTCTTCTGTGCCAGAGAGTGGTTTCAGAAGATGATGCCTTGGCTATCAAACATGTAGGAGAAGATGTTTGAGAATCAGTAGTCATGTCTAAAATATAGACATTTCCACTTCTTCTAGCCGTTAGCAAAATGTGTTGATCAATCAAGACCTTTATTTTTGAGTTTATTTCTGGAGAAAGAATTTTGCAACTGTCTTTAGTGAAAAATGAACTAAGATTTTTATCAGCTAATTGAGAAACACTCAAGAGATTAAACTTGAGGTTTTCAACTAAGCTAACATCTTTGAATTTCAAATTTCCTCTTGAGACAGAAACAGATCCTACTATCCAACCTTTTGCATTATTTCCGAAAGAAACAGATCCACCATTATTTGGAATGAAGTCATTCAGAATAGATCTGCATCCAGTCATGTGCCTAGATCCTCCACTATCCACATACCAGAGATGATTTTGGTTTGAAGAGGATTTCTGCATATGAGAATTATGTACAAAAGATTAGATATAGGGTATTTGATTTTATTTATTTGTTTTGTTTTATTGTTTATTATTCATCAATTTCTGCATCATTATCAGTAATTGTTGCTGATTCTGTTGGAGAAGATTGATTTGAGAATCCACAGGAGAAGAAGTAGCACCATTATGTAAGTAAGGAGGGGGTGTTCCCAAAATGGAAGATCTGGAGTTAGAACTCAAGGAGGAGGGTGAAATGGAAGAGGAATGATGGTGAGTCCTGACAGATTGGTTACTTGCTGGTCTTACTTTCTTCACTTTATTAGGGAAGTTCCCTTTAGATGAAGAAGTATGATCAGCTTTCAACTTATTGGCCTTTATTCTGGCTTTCTCCAAAGGTGTTTTTGTTCTGCAGTTTTCAGTAGCATGATTGTACTTAAAACATTTCAAGCAGGCAGGGGAGAGAGAGGAATAGTTTGGGATGAAAGGTCTGTTTGCTTTCATTGTGGGATAAGGAGGATGAGGATGAGAAGGAGGAAACTGGATATTTGTCATAGGTTCTTTTCCCTTATCAAGATTTGACTTGATATTAGAAGTGAATCCAGACTTTATTGTTTCTTCTGAACAAGGAGTATGGCTCATATCAGGAGCAATCTCACTTTGTTCTGAAGAGTTATTGTGTTGAACTGAGTTCAACTGAGATTTTTCTATTCTTGTCAGATTTGTATTAGTGGGATATACAAACTTAGAGAAATAGTTTGGCTGATACACCAACGGAGGTGTATCTTTTATTGAAGGAATTTCATCAGGAAGAAAGGTTGGTGAAATAGGTTCAGGAGTAGTTTCTTCCTTATTATTATCAATGGGTGTATAATCATCTGGTTTAGCAGTATGATTATACCCAATTCCAAATCTTGCCTTGCTGTGAACTTGCTTTTGTAAAAGCATCTTGAATCCTTTGCAAGATTCAACCCACTTTTCACAGCTTACTTGAGTTTGAGATAGTTCATCTTTACAAGCATAATATTTTTCTCTTTGTAGATCAAAAGATGCTTGTAAATTAATTTTCTCAGTTTTCAAGGCACAGATTTCATTATCTTTTATTTTTATTAATTTTTCCATTTCAGAATTTTTATTGTCCAGAAGTTGTTCCAAATCCTGATTTTGCTTTTGAAGCAACATATTGGCTTTCTTTATTTTTGCAAAAGCCTCTATGCAAGCATTGGAACATAATTTTTCTAAGGTGGAAGAGGATACCTGAGCATCAGAAATATCTGCTTCAGGTTGATCAGAAGAGCAAGAATCTTCACCAACAGCCATGAGAGCAAAATCTGTTGGTTCGGAAGTGATGAGGGCATGGCCAACATCCTCAGGCAGACTGCTCCAGTCTATGTACTCTTGAGAGAAAAGAGCCTGTTGACCAGATGATGAAGATTGGACAGCATGTCCGGGAGTATTTATTTGTGAAGAAGGAGCTGTAACAACTTGAAGTGAGGTAGGAGTAAGTTGGTACATGTTTCCATTTGCAGCTTGTACATATTGCACGTTGTTAGAAGAGGAGTTTTGTGCAATATTTGCTGATTCTTGAGAGTTATTGGACCTTTTGAAAGAAGAGGAGGTAGATGAATATGGTGTTGAAGAGGTATGTGAAGACACGTTTGGATAGGTCACATAAGAAGAAAGATTAGAGTTTGGAGCATTTGTGCATTCCCTTGCAAAATGTCCAGTGCCATGACACCTATAGCATTGAACATTTGCCTTATTTAAACCAATCTTGGTTTTTCCATGGATTCCAGGAAATTTTCTTCCTGTTCTCTTGTAGAACTTGTTTGTTCTTATACTCAAGAGAGCCAGTTGATGGAGAATAACCATCTCTTCCAAGTCATCACTTGGAACCTGGTGAAGATCATCCATGATAAAACATAAATGGTCAGATGAGAAAGAGTGGTCATCACGAGAAGAGAAAGAAGAGGTGATGCCAGTAGTTATGTCAATGTGTTCATCATAACCCTGATCACTTATCACAGAGTTATGACTAAGAAGAGTTGTGTTCCCATGAACATACTCTTCAGTTGATTTTCCAGATTTTATTAGTTTTCTTTTCTGGTCAATCTCTCGCTCAAATGTGAGCAACTTACCATGAAGTTGGGTAAGTGAGAGTTTGCCAAAATCTGGTGAAGATCTCATGACTATAGAGTAGGTTTCCCATTTTTCAGGGAGAGATCTTAAAAATCGATTTAGAACTGAGACAGGAGGATACACTTGACCAGCTAATTTTAGTTCACTTAAGAGAGAAGTGAACCTTTCAAATTGCTGAGTCAGTGACTCATTATTTAGTTGGCAGAAGGTCTCATATTGTTGAGCTAATATCTCTCTGGTATTAGCTACAACATCATCGGTACCACCGAATTGCTCTTTTAGAGCATCCCACAAATCTTTAGCAGACTCATGGTGAAGAAGACCCGAATAAATTTCATTCGGAAGGGCCATAGCCAGCTGAGCATGTGCCTTAGCGTCAAGCTCCAATTTCTGAAAATCTTCAGTATAGTTTCGGGGATCCTTAGGGACCTTATCTCCAGTATCTGTGTCCAAGACCATTGGTTTATGAGGTCGGAACATGACAGACTTCCAACATCCTGTATGATTATTTGACAGGAAATGTAACATCCGTCTCTGCCAAATATTATATTGATGCCTAACCAGAATTGGTGGCTTTATGGCAGAACCAGTGTTATGGGGGTCTAAGGTGAATTTTTCTGCCATTGTTCAAACAGTTTTGAGTAAATCAATAGATAGTGAGTACTCAAGATAGTTTGATTGAATGAATTTTGAACACTTTGGAGTTTCAAAAATCAATCTTTAGCAGATTTTGAAAAGAAGATGATAAGAGAAAACTAAACACAGATATCAAGGTGAGCTTTGAATTTTAGCCTTGATGGTTAAACCAAGACTAATGAACAAGGCTCTGATACCAATTGTAGAAAATCCGGTGAGCTTAGGAGAGACAAACTTAACCAGGATCAAGAGCTTAGACAAAGCTTTTGGTGTTTTGCTCCCTCTCACTGTTATTATTTTAGTGTTTAGTTTTCTTAAGAGTAAAGAAAGAAATAGTAATGCAACACAAGGAAGATTCAGAGAAAAGTGTTGTATATTATTCAGTAGATGTTGGGGTATAAATAGCCCCGACATTTAATGTTTTAGGACAAATAAGACTAATGACACTATTACAGACACTGTAGCATCAGAATAGTACAATTGTAAAGTCAACATAGGATCTTTAAAGATCTGAGTTCAGACTTTTGTACTGAAGCTAATAAATGATCGGAAGTTCTTAGTAAACTATCTAAAGTAGACATTTGTCCTAAAGAAGGTTACATTTATTCTTTTATCAGAAGAAACATATGTCTTCTGAAATATTGTTTGTCTTCCGATATCCTTGGAGGTCTTCTGAAGTAATTGGCTTTTATTCTTCGGAAGCAAGTGTCTTTGTTTATCATTGAGAAGAGTCTTCCGAAACATCTTCTGAAGTATTGTCTTCGGAAGCTCTTCTCTTTTATTTTGTCTTCGGAAGCTGGTGGCTTTTATTTTATCTTCCGAGGGTTCTTCTGAAGACTTGTCTTCGGAAGCAGTTAGCTTTTATTTGTCTTCGGAAGCAAGTGTCTTTCCGAAGGTTCTTCTGAAGACTTGTCTTCGGAAGATAGTGTCCTGCAACATTTATTACAAGGATTATGTAAAAGGTGGTTTTGCTTCGTTGGTTTTGCTTCGTCAGTCCTTATTTTCCAACAACTGGCGAATGAGATGATCGAATGTACCTATTCGGCGAATGACTGATCGAATGAGGACTTTCGCCGAATGAGAGTGGAGTATGAGGCTATTCGGCGAATGACAAGAGCGAAGGAGCTATTTGCCGAATGAGACCTATTCGGCGAATGAAGGGCTATTCGACAGAACCTATTCGGCCGCAACTGCCATTCGGGCGATCTGGGGTTTTCAGCAACGAAAATCGTGATAACTTGCGATTTTGACCAAATCTATGCACCAAATTTGGTACAGAAGTTCAAGACATGATTATCAACCAATGGGAAAAGGTTTTAACAAACAAACCACAAAAACCCACAAATTTTCAATGAAATAGTGACTTGGAAAGCAAGAAACTTAGGGTTTTTGACAGTTACGAAAATCAGGGTTTTGGAATCTTTAGATCTGATGATTTTGAGTGGAAATCGAGCAGAATCAAGAGCCAAAGCTCTGATACCACTTTGTTGGACCGATCGGGAGCTCGGAAACAATCCGAATCCAATGTAAAACTACTCGACAGCCTCTGGAATAGTGCGGAATCCTATTCCAGGGTTTTCCAATCGAAATCAACAGGAACCGTGGTGATCCGAGGTTGAAGGAACAACTTGGAAGCAACAATCGAACACCACGGGTTGAGAATCGAACTTGGACGATCAAGGGCCTCTCAAATCTCCTAGGGTTTTGACACTTGGGTCTCAGGGAAGAAGGAGGGCTCTGGAAAGTTAGTGTTGAAATGATTTGAACTTGTATATATAGGCTGCAGTCATTCGGCCGAAGGAGTGGCCGAAGCAGCTCATTCGGCGAATGACCTCGCTCGAATGAGCTATCAATCGAATGAGTCATTCGGCGAATGACTCTTTCTATCGGTAGCCATTCGCTGGTTTCATCATTCGGCGAATGACTTCATTCTAGAGTCATTCGCCCGAATGTGAAGTAGTCATACTCAACTATAATTTTAATCAAATCAACTAATCAAATAATCAGTAATAGACATTAAGAATTATATATAAAGACAACTTCCATTAATAATTTGAACATTACATGAATAGAGTTTACAAAACCGAACTAGGGACATTACATGTATCAACAGATTCCACTGGAAGACATTCAGATTCAGAACAACATGCAATTCATTGAACGTCCGGTTGAAATCATGGATCATGGGGTTAAGAAACTTAAACGCAGCCGTATCCCGATCGTAAAGGTACGATGGGAGGGCAAACGCGGTGCTGAGTTCACCTGGGAACGTGAATACCAGATGAAGCTTAAGTACCCTCATCTTTTTACAGTGCCTTCGGCTAGTTAATTTCGGGACGAAATTCCCTTAACTAGGGGAGACTGTAACATTTGTACATTTAGTCATGGTAGTCGTAAACAGTGTTAGAACAGTGTGTGTCCATGGTCAGTTAATCAATGTGATTCATGTGTTCATAAAGTGTTTGTGTGTTACAGAATCTTATTTATTTAGGGACAAGTATGCATTATTTATTTACAGTCGATTACACTAGGCAAGAACAGTATCGTGTTACATCGACACAGTGGTGGGCAGCGAGAGTGAGCACTATATATATACTGCGTTTGGTGTAACAGGATAGTGTTAGTGCGTAGTGTTGAGACGAATATTATGACAATTAATTAATTCAACAAGAATCATAATACGTAATCTAGACTGAGTATAGTTATGGGTGACGATCCATAACGATACAAATGTTGAACTTATAATTATGATTAAACGACTTTAAATAATTAATACGATCGAAAAGCGTACGCAATTGCGGGTATACACATGATTGTATGTGTTTAACGATCTGACAACGTACAAAGAATAAAAATAATTAAAATAATTATTTTACATTTTTACAATTTTGAAACTCATCATTTTGATGAGTTTAACAACTATTTTATTTAAATCGCGTAAAATACGCGTTACGTTCCGGAAACGCGAACCGAGCGACCGGAACGAACCCGAATACTACAGGGACTATAAAAGCCATGAAGATGGTCATTCCCCTCATTTATTTCAGCCAACAACCTCCTTCTCTCGAAAATTCGCGAACCTAACCTCTCTCTAAAAATCCAAGCTTAAATCGTTCGTATCTTCTTCGTTTCTCAACGGATTTCGGTGATTCTTGAACCCACGCGAAGCTCTCAACATTCCCTACACGAAAGTACAAAGGATCTGGTGTTTTGTTCGACTAAAAACGAGGTACAACCGATTTAAAAATCTGAAAAATAGGGTTTTAACATTTTTGTTGTATATGTTTGATTTTCACCCTTAGAAACCGGTTTTGGACCTGCATCTTGGAACACATAGCATTTCGAGGATGTGTCTACAGGTAGTAGTTGTATGGGATCGCAACATGCTAGTTTAAAGCTGTGATCACCGAACCCTTATTCCATGTTATCAAATAAGGCATTAACATGCTAGTTTAAAGCAAGGTTCATAAGCATGGTGTCCATTGTTGTAAGCAAACTTATAAACGCATCAAGTATCATATTCATTAGCGTTAGTACTGGGTGATCACAACAAGGGAAAGCGGACACACGGGTTCATACCAAAATGGAGTTAGCTTTTAAATTTGTTTTATAAGCTAACTGCAGGTTTGGTTTCATTATGGTTTTAGCAAAACTGTTGATATATTATCTAACTCCAAACGTAGTTTGGGACTTGATTATATGTTGGCTTCATCAGTAAATAGTCGTGGACTGTTTACACACGTTTTACTTACTTGATGTTAGTTTGGGTTGCAGCTCATCCATGTGAATCATTTATTGCTTTAACATACCTATGCCTTATGTCATAGATTCTGTTTACAAATGATTAAACCTATTGTTCTCACCAACTACTTCTGTAGTTGACAGTTACTTTTCACGTGTTTCAGGTAATCAGGTTTAAAGCATTCTAAGGACAACTAAGGAGACCGATTAAGATAGAACAAGATGAAGAAACATGCTAGGATGGAATAGAAACACACTAAATCCTAAATGTTTAATTGTCTTGTTTGAAGTCTTATTTTGTAAACTATATTTTGGGTCTGTAGTTGTCATTATTTTGGTAGATAGATTGTCTGTAACTAAACAACTGTCTAAACATTATGAAACTTAGTAATCCATTGTGGTTGTTCTTATTCAATACTTGTGCATGATTCAACTGTTCATACGTCACCGCGCCGTGGATTCCGCACGCGGCGCAGGGGTGTGACACCACTGCCTAACCCCTGTGTGAAACTTGGAGTTTTGCTACCTTCAACCTAAACAAACTCTAGTATAAACCTAACACTCACAAATCCCTTAGAATCCAGCGAACCTAGGACTCTCCTAATTGGGATGATGATACAAGGACTACACAACTATAATTTAGAATAAGAATAAGATCACATGATTGTAAGCATGATAAACACTCATACACTAGTGTATGTTAAAGCATGGGAAATAACCTAAGGTATGTGTGTGTGTGTGCATGGATAAAATGGAAAACCTAAGGTGCATGCATGGGATTAGAGTGACATGGGTATGCATGGAATTGAATGCATGTACTTGGGAGCCAACTAATTCAAGGATAAGGAGAGAGAGGGTAATCATTGATGTTTTATCTTTCATAATAATGGTTTCTAAATTGTTAACACCTAAGAAAATGGTAGGGAGTTCATGAAAAATCAATACAAAAGCCGTGTAATCATTTGGAAATCAAAAATCGTCAATTGGGTTTAATTGGGCCCAATGGGTTTAATAAAGCCCACCACATGTTAAATGTTTATTTAATTCAAGTAACGACATTTAACAAAGGAAAATGGTTTAGAAACTTTGTTAAATTAAAATAAATGATTTTGACTTAATATTGAATTAAATTATAAATGTGTTAACTAAAGAACTTTTTATGATTAAATGATGGGATTTGGGGTTGTAAATGGGTATCTAAGTTAGATTAAAAGACAAAATCTTAGAAGCACACTAGTAATTAGGACACTTAGTTACACACACCGAGACCAAACCTTAGGTGCGACGACTAATGCGTATACTTATTGCATTCGAATTCTTTAAAACAACTCAGGAACTGAAGAAACCTAAGCTACAACAAAGAGCGCGCTTTTTGTGACATATCATTGCACGTCAACACAAGTGAGTTCATTGCCCCCTTTTCTAAACATTTTGTTTTTCAAACGCGGGGCTGAGAAGCATGCGTAAACTGTGTTATTTAAATTGTTTACTTAAATGCTTTTATTCATTATATGTTATATCTTTATGATTGTTGATACTCTTAGACTCCTGTCTAGGAAATTACCATGCAGATCAAATCATCAAGTTAATTAAATTACTCTTATGAGTAATACTTTAATTCTAAACTCTAAACAAACCCTTAGTCCATCAAGCTCAAATTCAAGAACCTAAATTCAAAGTGAAATCAAAGGAACTAAAGCTAAAGATCATGTTCAAAGAAATCTAAATCAGTGTGTTATCTGAAAACAAAGGATCCTACTTAAGAATCAATCATCATTGTGAAATCATGGGAATTCTAAAGATCAAATCAAGAGACTCAAGGAATCAGAAATCATAAATGTGTTTGAATTATTGAAATAATGTAATCATTAAGATCTAATGAAATCATTAATACTTGAGTTAAGGTGGATGTCAGTTGTATAGAAATCAAGACCACGTGTAACACACATAAAGTCCCGGCATAAATAGTAGACTCTTGTAGTCAAGCTATATGGGCAATAACATGAACTATCAAATGAAATTAAGAATAAAAATCAAGAGAATCAAAGAGATCAAGAATCAAAGGATATCCGTAAAGTCCCGGCATGTACAATAGACCATTGGGTCAAGCTGATATGGTCATCATTAAAATCCCGGCACGCTAAGGTATACTCCTTGTGACTTATGCCTGATATGGGTCACGTGTGAGAGGGTACAACTTGGACAACCATCAACAACTAAGTCTAATTGATTGAGCCAAATAAGGCCCAATCATCATGTCTTAGTTGTATTTAAATGTTTATTTATTTATTTACTTAATTAGACATTTAACATTATATTTCTATAATTGCTTTTGGGAAATCATGCAACTATGATAAACTCAAGAGAATCAAAGGTAAATCAAATTGTGGGAATCAGAATCTAAATCAGAGGTGAATGGAGTGAAACAATTAATTATCATTAACAACAATATGTTAAGCAGTCCGGTATGTGGTGGGACGGTGGCCGGGGCTTGTCCCCTACATATGCCCTACATATAAGCATTCTTGATTGGATAACATAGGTGGTTGTTGATGAGGTTAAGGTTGTCACTTCGGGGGATCAAGATAAACATTTTTAGGGTAATCAAATGCTAAGAATCGTATGTCATGGAATCAAGGTAGTGGAATGAAATGCTTAATTATCACCAGGAACAATATATCATGTGGTTTAGTATGTGGTGGGACGGTGGCTGGGCGGGCGGTAAGCTGGATGGTATAGGTGGTTACTGGTGAGGTTAAGGTTGTCATTCAGGTTATTCAAATTCATTTTATAAAACTAAATGAACTCACCAACCATGTGTTGACTTTATTTTTGCATGACTTCTCAGGTGACGAACAGGTCAACTGAAGAGTTATTTCTTTTGGACTAGGTTACAGATAGAGGACCTAGCTTTTTGGACCTGCATATTTTGAAGCATCATTATACAGATTATTTTGTATATCTTGTGCAGATACAAGATAGAAGATTATGATGTGATAGTAGATTTACATTGTTAAATTATAAACTTAACTGATGTAATTTAACTTTGTAATTATATTTTTATTAGTATTTTCTCATTTATATATCATGTTCAATGTAAACAATCTGATCATTTCGATTATCACTCACGATATCGCGCCCCGTGAACCTTCCGCCCGACAGGGAAATCCGATCCAACCCCGCCGGCTCGAGGTGTGACACTAGTAATCAAATGTAATGTTATGTTGTCATCTCATAAGTATATGTTATTGTCTCATTGCTATTATCTCATTGTTATATGTAATTTGTGATCACAATCCCAATGATGTCTCAAAAGTATTAGGTTTCGTCAAAAACATTTTCTTTCTAGTTTTTAATATCTCCCAATCATTTTTACCAAAAATTGATAATTTCCATATGTTATACACTTTGATTCATACACACATAGACATAGATGCAATAAAAAAGGTAAAACCTTTGTTATCTCATAGTTATGAATATTAATTAAATGTACCAAAACCTTTACAAAAAGGATTTAGCATGTTTCTCAAGCCCACATTTTGAAATCCAAAAAGATTAGAGAAAGGGGCAAATGAACTCACCTTGATGTTGTGTTGGTTGATTGTTAGCAACAATGTACGCGCTCTTTGATGTTGTAATGTATTGTATTCAAAGCCTTGTGATGGATTTATTTAATGTTCACACTTATAAGTATGAGTTTTGTGTTATGAATAACCCTATTTGTAGTTTACTTTGTGATATCTCTTTGTTGATTACATAGACCATAACCTAAGACCTTATGCTCTAATTATGTTTTGAAACCATTGAGAAGTCCATAAGTTCAAACTTAAAACAATAATAAGGTATGTTTGTTTCTCAATAGCTTTTTATTATTAATTTAACTAACCAAGAAATTTAAACAGGTTATTTATCATTAACTATTACCATTTCTCAATTTGTTATTTCACACGAAATATCGTTTTGTTGTAATCACATATGTCATAAAATTCACAAAATTTTTATCACATAATTGTTATTCCCATACGTAATCAAACAAAATAGTTATAAAAGTACACATAGTGTATTGTTGTCAGACGGTCAGGTAGTAGTTGTCACAGTCTCCCTTACTTAAAGAAATTTCGTACCAAAATTTAAGCATCATTGTCGGGCACGAATTCTTCTATAAACAGATGTGGATACTTAGACTTTATTCGATACTCACGCTCCTAGGTAACTTCTAGACCGCGTTTGGAGTTCCAACGTATCTTTATGATAGGGATATGACTTCGTTTTAGTTTCTTAACTTCACAATCCATAATCTCTATAGGTTATTCAATGGAATGTAATTGATCATTAACATGTATTTACTCGAGAGGTATGACCAATGTTTCATCAGCAAGGCATTTATTTAGATTCGATACATAAAAGACATCATGCACTATACTGAGTTCATCTAGTAACCTAAGTCAGTATGCCACATGACCAATCCGTTGCGTTATGTGGAATGGTCCGACTTACCTTGGTGCAAATTTGCCTTTAACCCCAAAACGAAATTTTCCTTTCTAGGGGAAACTTTCAACATGACTCGGTGAAACATCTGGGATACCAAAGGCTTTCACTGTTTGTCTGTGTAACTCTTTTGGCAACTTTATGCAGCTTGTAGTTTCTGCTGAATGTGGGCCATCTTATATGTGGGTTCCTGTATAAGCTCATGCCCACTTATCCTGTTGCCTTCTACTTCGGTCCAACAAACTGACAACGACATTTTCTACCATACAATGCTTCAAACGGAGCACATCCGTTAGTTCTATGGTAGCCATTGTTATAGGAGAACTCAATAAGTGGTAAATGTGTGTCCCAATTCCCACCGAAATCAAGGACGGATGTTCTCCACATATCCTCCAGGGTTTTATGGTTCGCGTGCTTTAGCCATCCGTTTGAGGATGATAAGTGGTTCTTAAATTAACGTTTGTCCCAAAGGATTGTTGCAGTGATTGCCATAACCTCGATGTAAATCGACTGTCCCTGTCACACCCTGGGCCGGCAGGCTGGATCGGAGACCCGTCAGGTTTAAAGGTCCCGAGGCATGATTCGAATCGAAGTGATCCAATTGTTACATTGCACATGATGATATGAGAAATACTAAAATACACAAGTAAATAAAATTAAATTACAGCTGTTTTACAATTTAATTCTATTACAACTTAACATGGACATCTGGGATGAAGTCCAGATGTCCCACAATAGTGGCTTACAAAATTGCAAGGCTTGAATCTTGTAGCCATTGTGGCCTGTGAGATTCCATGGAGGAGTTGTAGGTTCCTCTAAAGGATCCTATCTTTGTCTCTCTAAACTTCATCCTTCTTTCACCTGTTCTACACCTGAGAGCATGTAAAATTTGTCAACCTTAGGTTGGTGAGTTCACGTATGTTTTTAAAAATATTAGGTTTTGTAAAAGGTTTGATGAAAATTCTTTTCATTTACACTGGTTTAGAAATGGATGTGTAAATGGTTTTGAAAACACGTATGAATTACACAAGTGTGTCAGTCTGAACCTCATTACCAAAACCATCCAGAATCATCGAAGCTAATTTGTGTACTGGGCATACGTAGAGCCAAAGATCGGTCGCCAGCCCACCACCCCTTCGATGATTCACGAGGATGTCCTTAATGGAAATTAGACATCGTCACTTCTGTATCTCTATTCGACATGACACGACACGACATATGTTTGGAAAAAGAAATTTCTTGAGGAAGAAGTGTATGCTATGTCTTCTGATATAGCGAAAATGCTTGGTTTTTTTCTTTGAAAATAACAAAGTTTACACTCCTTTCTTGTGGTTTAACAATGTCTTTTGTGCACTCGTTTGAAAATCATTCAAAACCAGGTCTTGAATATTTTTTCGGTTTGAAAAATCATGTTATTGTTTGTGTGGTCTGTCCGTAATATCACACATGTGATCATTTACAAAACCTACCTGATATGCCCTTGTTGATTAGTTTTTGTCAGTCCCACTAATTGTTAGTCCCAGTACAGGATCTAAAACTGATATCAATTAACAAATCACACGTGAGAGTGCAGAAAGTTATCATGTGTGTGCAAGAACAACAAATATGATGAACAAGATGAAAAGAACAATAAGATTAATCACTGTAATTGCAATCGGTTTCAAGAAAACCTACCGGTATAATTCGTTCGAATCCAAGAGCAAGAAAAATTAAGAACAAGAATGAACCCCTACAATGACACCTAATTTGGGTTTATATAATACCCGTACATGACATAGTCTTCACGGCCCATTGTAACAAACCCAAATTAAACATAATCTACTCGAGAATCTTAAAACTATTCGAGAACTAGAACACTAAATCTAGAACCACTAATCAATAAACACCAAAACTCTACTTACCAACAATCTCCCCTAGTTTTGTGTTTCCTCAGCACTCTTTTCTTTTGTAGATTCATCATATTCACCACACTTTATCATCAATGTAGAAGAATCTCCTTTGCCTCTTGACCAAGCTTCATTCTTCACAATTACTCTGACCTAAACAACAAACTTCAGTGCATCTTCCAAATGATCTTGATCCATTTTCATGTCTTGATGTTTCAGAAACTTGATATCTTTCTCACTTAAACACATCACATCAATTGGATCATAAAATGTGTACTCCGCTTCTCCAAAGTTAATGATCACTTCATATGTTTGTTCGTCGAAAGACCAATAATTGAAATCATCGACAACTCCTTCAAGCAGATTAGGAAGAACTGACACTTTCTTCATCCAGTCAGTGGCTGGCCATCTCACTTCAAATATATCTATATCAATTGGATTTCCATAGGAGTTTGTCTTCTTCTTTGTTTTGTTAGACTAAGCAAGAGTCATATCAGAGAATCATTTCTTGACATGCTGCTGCAATGAAGTGTAAAAGCTTTCTCCTTGTTTATTCTTGTTGGGATTGAAAAATCTTTTTCTTTCCAACTCCACGAACCTATTCCATCTCAGACGAACCAATCACAGCCACGAACCATACCTGGCACCAAACTATCAACTGGCGAACCCTTAACCCTACGAACCTTCATTATCACGAACCTTGTTTTGGCAGCCATCCATGCAAATGAACCCCGTGAGTCACGAACCTGCTCTCACCATGGCCGAACCTATTGCATGTTGCGAACCTACATCCACGAAACATGATGGGGAAGAGGCGAACCCCAAGGTTCACGAGCCTGTCCTCATAGCCGAACCCATGCTTAAGAGACGAACCTTAAGGGCAAACCCACCTCTGGCTGAACCCATACTCCACTTTTAACTGGCCGAACCTAGTAAACTATATCATTGACTCACGAACCTGATCTCAGGCTAACGAACCTATGGGCAGCAGTTACTGACGAACCTTCATGGGAAGCCTTGGTCGAACCTTAGTCTATTAAACCTAACCAGTTCAGTGAATGGGCTGCCACAAATCCTAGTGATTAGTTTAAGACAAATTTCATGTAACTAGCCCACAGATCACAAACCTAGCCCAACTACGTGTTAATCAATCAAGAACAATAAGTAGCTCATTCAATGTGTTCGGCCCATCCTCTTTTTCGGCCCATGATGTCCTAACCGGTCCACCTCCTTTACATTCGATCACATAACATTTTTCGGCCCAATTGATTAGCCAACTTTGGTCTAAACAACATTCACGTGGCCCGTGAGAGCTTATGGGCCCATGATTAACCTAAGCGGGCCACGCACACATACAACCGGCCCAAGGGCATCTATCATTCGGCCCATATGGGTTATTACATAAACTAACACACTAAATCAAAGAACATGTGTAACGCGAATGGGATTATATCTATACAAAGACTTAAAGTTCAAGCTTTCACAAGGTAACAAATACTAAACAAGTTGGACATGAAAATTTAAAACAAATATTAAAACCTTAAGTTAAAGGGAGTAGTTGTTATTGAAGTCCATAACATTTAAACGGGGCCGAAAGAAGACCAAGACCCACAATGTGTTAGCCTACTGTAGGACTAACACATACACGTTCACAAATCTATACAAATGATACTTATAGGATTACATACAACGTGAAATCAATACATGATCGTGAAATCTACAACAAAGTACAACAAAGAGCGCGTGCATTTCTTCGTTTAAGCTAAGTCAACCACTTCAACACAAGGTGAGTTCATATGCCCCTGTTCTTTAATCTTAACTGATTTTAAACTCTCGGGGCTGAGAAACATGTTTACTTTTATTTTTTTAAGAGTTTTAATGTTTCACGTATTATTTATACTATGATTTAGATAATATTGTTTAACTTATTATCGTTTATCATTGTATGCATGCTTGTATGATCATGATATGACAGGAATAATCAGATGAATATGGTAACATAACTTCATAATTCAACAAACACATTAGAATAACATAGTTATAAGATTTTATCTTACAACACCTAGTTATTCTTACATGAGCAAACATTGGGATAATTCATACATAAACAAACATTGGGATAATCAAAGAGAAACATGAGGACACAACAAAACACATGAATGATTAGACCCCGATTGACACTTGAGGACACAACAAAACACATGAGCAAACATTGGGACGATCTGGCACTTGATGTTACACAAAATGCTTTTAAGTAAGCAAGTTCACAGCAAGGCCAAGTTTGGAATCGGGTTCAATCACACTAATCCCGCTGAGGACTACACCCCGATTGACAATAAATTAGATGAGACTGATTCTGAGCCCATTTCCCCCACCTTTCTTCCAGATGAAATTCCATCCATTACAATCACACCTCCAAGAGTGTACCAACCTCCACAGTTTCCCACGTTTGTTTATCCCACTGAAATTAACGTTGAGAGACAGGAGGATACACCCTTGGAAAGTGATAGAAATAAGAGTGTTTCTGGACAAACTGAGACTGCTCCTACCATGAGCTCTACTCATAGTTCGGAAGGTGCAAGTCTTCATAAGACCTCTGATAATCATGCAACCCACCTTGACAAAGGAAAGAGGCCCATGATTAACATCAGATTTCCCACATCTCATCCTCATCCCCCTTATCAAATAATGAAGGCAAATAAGCCTTTAATCCCCAACTACTTCTCTTTGTTTCCTGCTTGTCTAAAATGTTTCAAGTATAATCATACTACTGAAAATTGTTGGACAAAAACTCCCTTAAAGAAAGCAAGAGAAAAGATGGATGCTAAAAAGCTGAAAGCCGAACATGGTTCTTCAAATAAAGGAAAATTTCCTAATAAAAAGAAGAAATCAAAGAAGGCTAATAGATTTTCAGCTCCTTCTCATTCATAGCCACACTTTTCTTCTCCTTCAGTTGCTTCACCCGGGCCTTCTATCCTTGGAGCACCACCTTCTAATCCCATGGTGATTCCTGCCGCCCATTCTTCTACTGATGTGAACCCACCTTCCGTGGATTCACAAATCAATATTCTGCATCAAAATCAGCAACATCTAATATTGATGATGCAGAAATTGATGAATAAATCTCAGGAAGACAAATAAATATCTACTCCTTATTCCGAAATTAAGATAAGACCCATATCTAATCTATTGCAATTGAATTATCATGTGCAGAGACCTTCTTCAAACCAAAGTCATCTATGGTATGTGGACAGTGGAGGCTCTAGGCACATGATAGGATGCAGATCAATTTTAAATAACTTCATTCCAAAGAATGGAGGATTTGTTTCCTTTGGAAATAATGCAAAAGGTTAGATAGTGGGGTCTGGTTCTATCCTTGGTGGAAAACTGCACTTTAAGGATGTTAGCTTAGTTGAAAATCTCAAGTTTAATCTCTTGAGTGTTTCTCAACTAGCTGACAAAGACTTTAGTTCATTTTTCACCAAGGACAACTGCAAAATCCTCTCTACTGAAATAAATTAAAAAATAAAGATCTTAATTGATCAACACACCTTGCTTACGGCTAAAAGAAGTGGAAATGTTTACGTTGTAGACATGACCACCGAATCTCATACATCCTCTCCTACTTGTTTGATTGCCAAAGCATCATCTTCTGAGACCACTCTTTGGCACAAAAGATTCAGTCACCTTAACCACCAATCTCTTCATAAGCTTTCTGCCCTTTCATTAGTAAGAGTATTACCTTCCAAAGAATTTCACTTTGAAGGTCAATGTGAATCTTGCTTAAAAGGATAGCAACATAAAACTTCACATAAGTCTATTGAGTAGTCCAAAATGACTAACTGTCTCAATCTACTTCACATGGATCTTTTTGGTCCAGTGAAGGTAGCCAGTTTGGCAAGAAAGAGATACTGTTTAGTTGTTGTGGATGATTACTTAAGATTTTGCTGCACATTCTTTCTCTTCAGCATAGATGAGACTTCTGAGAAAATAATTGCATTTATCACTCAACTTGAAAGACAATTTGGTCTTCAAGTTAAAACAATAAGGAGTGATAATGGGACTGAGTTCAAGAACCAGGTTCATGATAAGTTCTGCATCTCTAAAGGAATCCTTAGACAATACAGTGTTCCTAGAACTCCGGCTCAAAATGGAGTTGTGGAAAGGAAGAATAGGACATTTATTGAAGCCGCAAGAACTACGCTTGCAGATTCAGGATTACCTTTATCCTTCTGGGCTGAGGCAGTAAACACTACTTGTTATGTCTTAAATAGAGTTCACATTGTGAAAAGACATAACAAGACTGCCTATGAAGTCCTACATAACATAAAGCCTCTCATCTCCTTTGTCAAAGTCTTTGGGTGTCCTGTTTCATCTTGAACACAAAAGACTCTTTATCCGAGTTTGCTAGTAAAGTAGACTGGGGATATTTTGTTGGATACTCTCATACTTCTAAGGCTTATCGAACTTTCAATCTTAGGACCAAAATTGTTGAAGAAACTATTGATGTCAAATTCAATGAATCTTCACCTACATCTCTTTTACTCCTTCTTCCTCTTCTTCTTCAGAATCTTGTCAAACTTCTTAAGATCTATTTTCTCTAGAAGAGTGTTCTACTTCTAAATTCTTTTCTTCTCTTCCTTCTCATCAGATAAACTCTCATGACCAAAATGGACAGATATCTACTCCTTTATCCCCAGTCTTGGATAACACACCTGTAGAAAGCGAAGGCTACTGTCTCAAATGATGATCAACCCATTGCTTTCGTGTCTCAAGAAAGCAAAGGCTACTGTTCGCTGATATTGATGAGTCTGATCCTTTAAACACCACCAAAGTTCCCTGTCCAATAAGATCAGTAGATGCTAAGAAACCACAAACCTCTCCATAAAAGGTATCATACTCACCAGTTAGGACCTTTCCTTCCAATGAAGACCTTCAGAAGATAAAGAATAAAGAAAAGGAGAAAGAAAATCTGATTCTGGCTACTCTTGAAGCCTCTGGTCTCTTAGGAATTGAAATGATATGGACCTATCAAGAACAAATAGCCAGATTGGATCAGCAGCAAGACAAAGCCTATCAGGCTGAAAGGGAGAAGCTGATCAAGTACCTGCTCGATGAAGGGAAATACAAGGTTGAAAACTTCAGCAATTAGGATATCACTATCCTAAAAAATGAAGCTAAAATTCTATCTGAAAGAATAAAAGCTGAAGTAAGAAAGAAAAGGGTCCATGAGCAACGGAAAAGAATAAAGAACACCCTCATCCAAAATCAGTGGGGACCAGAGAATAAAATAACAAGATGGAAAGATGAAGAGTTGTTTGATGAACGGTCTAAGTTCAAATGACTCGGAAGACAATCTTCCCTTCGCAATTAACTGATTACTTAATCAGCTTCTGATGAACAACTTCCAAAAGAATAAACATTGAACTCCAGTACATCTACTACAACATCAGAAGACTTGAAGAGTACTGAAGGCTCTTGTTTCCGTTGTTGTTGACTTTATGTTTGTTCTAGTTTGATTGTATCAGTGTCTGTAATAATATCAGTTGTTTGTCTTATTATTTCTTGTCTTGTATTGCAGAATGTTTGGGTATTTAAGTCCTAACATTATCTGAATAATTAAGGATTACTTCCCCAAATATCCTTGTGCTTTTCTATCTCTCATCTTCTCTACTTCTCTCAACAAAAGTAAAACAACTATAAAAAACTTGTGCAAAACATTAGAGGGAGCTGAAACCTAAGCTTTGACTAAGTGTCTAAAGCAATTTTCCTGGTTAAACAGCTACTACTCGAGGCTCTTGTAGTTCAACAATTGGTATCAGAGCCTTGTCCTTAGTCTTGGTTTAACCATCAAGACTAAAACTCAAAGCTCTAATTGATATCTTGTTTTTGTTTTCTGCACTCTATCTCTTCTATGTTTTTTGTTTTCTTTAAATTTGCAGGAGTTTGATTTTTGAACTAAACAGTGTTCAAAAGTCATTCTTAGAAGTCACCTTGAGATCTCATCACTAGTTGATTTGCTAATAATTATTTGTGAACCAATAGCAGAGAAATTCTCTATCGATCCCCATAACACCGGTTCTGCCACGAAGCCACCTAGCTTGGTCAAGCGTTAGTATAATATTTGGCAGAGGCGGATGTTACACTTCCTGTCTAATAATCAAGCAGGATGTTGGAAGTTTGTCATGTTCGGACCGCATAAACCAACGGTCCTAGACACAGAGACTGGAGACAATATCCTGAAAGACCCTCGAAACTATACCAAAGAGGATTACCAGAAGTTGGAGCTTGATGCAAAGGCACATGCTCAGTTGGCTATGGATCTTCCCAACGAAATATACTCTGGTCTTCTTTGCCATGAGTTTGCAAAAGACTCGTGGGATGCTCTAAAAGAGCAATTTGGTGGTACCGAAGACGTTGTGGCTAATACCAGGTAGATATTAGCTCAACAATACGAGACATTCTCCCAACTAAATAATGAGTCACTGACTCAGCAGTTTGAACGATTCACATCTCTCTTAAGTGAATTAAAACTTGATGGTGAAGTGTACCCCCTGTCTCGGTCTTGAACCGCTTCTTGAGATCTCTACCTGACAAATAGGAAGCCTATTCCATTGTCATGAGATCTTCTCCAGACTTTAGCAAGCTCTCGCTTACCCAGCTTCATGGTAAGTTGCTCACATTTGAGCGAGAGATTGACTAGAAGAGAAAACTCATAAAGTCTGGTACCACCTCTCCTTCTACTAATGTACAATATGTTCAAGCTGCCAATGGGAGCATGTACCAACTTACTCATGCACCTCTCTGGTGCCGATAAGATGCATCAAGATCTTAGGTCATTTTATTAGTGGCCGGGTATGAAGAAGGATGTTGCCACTTATGTTGGAAAATGCATCACGTGTGCCAAGGTCAAAGCTGAACACGAGAAACCTTCGGGTTTGCTGGAACAACCAGAGATACCACAATGGAAGTGGGAACAAATAGCTATGGATTTCATTACCAAGCTACCCCGCACTTCCAGCAGACACGATTCGATTTGGGTTATCATTGATAGATTGACCAAGGCCGCACACTTCTTGTCGATCAGAGAAACTTACAAGATGGAGAAACTAGCGAGACTCTACATTGATGAAATAGTAGTGAGGCACGAAGTGCCATTGTCTATTATTTCAGACCGGGACAGTCGATTTACTTCGCGGTTCTGGCAATCATTGCAACAATCCTTAGGGACAAGTGTCAACTTGAGCACTGCTTATCATCCACAAACAGATGGACAAAGCAAGCGAACCATTCAAACCCTAGAGGATATGTTGAGGACATGCATCCTAGACTTCGGTGGAAGTTGGGATACACATTTACCTTCATTGAGTTCTCGTACAACAATAGCTACCACAACAGCATTGGATGTGCTCCGTTTAAAGCACTTTATGGTAGAAAATGTCGGTCTCCAATTTGTTGGACCGAAATGGGAGATAATAGAATCACTGGGCCTGAACTTATTCAGTAAACTGCTGATAAGATAGCTTAGATACAATAGAGACTACAAGCAAAACGCAGCCGCCAAAAGAGTTACGCAGACAAACGGAGCAAGCCTTTGGAATTCGATGTGGGTGACCGAGTTATGTTGAAAGTGTCCCCATGGAAAGACGTAGTTCGTTTTGGGACTAAGGGAAAGCTAGCACCAAGGTATATCGGACCGTTTGAGATTACTCAACGCATAGGTCCTGTGGCATATAGACTCAGACTCCCTGATGAACTCAGCGGAGTACACAATCTGTTTCATGTATCAAATCTCAAGAGGTGCTTAGCAGACGAAAGATTGATCATACAATTGGAAGAGATACAAGTTGATGAGCAACTACATTTCATTGAAGAACCTGTAGAGATTATGGAACTTGAAGTTAAGAAACTGAAACGAAGCCGTATCCATATTGTAAAGGTTCGTTGGAACTTCAAGCGTGGACCAGAATTTACCCGGGAGCGCGAGGACAACATGAAAACCAAGTATCCCCACATGTTCAAGAAGTAAAGCCTGACCTTTATGCTTAAATTTCGGGACGAAATTTCTTTGACAAGGGGAGACTGTGACAACTAGTACCTGATCGGCCGGCAAGTCCGTACGGTATGTGTACTTTCAACAATAACTATGTGTAAATACAAGTTTGTGAACAGTACTTGTATTAAAAGAATTCAAAATACAAGAAACAGTTGTACGTATTTAGGTGTAAACTTAAATACTGTAAGTACAACACGCATTTGAAACAATACTTGTGTGTATTTAAGTGAAAACCTAAGTACAGTTAGCACAACAAATCACGAGAAACAACAGTGTTCAAACAAATAACAAGAACAAGTCGGTTGCGATCTGATATCCATAGATGACAGGAATCAGATGACCGACAAATCAATGTGATAACAGGATGTTTAGTTGAGTCCGACAGTGAGGTAATACAATTCACAGCTTAATTTAAGTGTTGTTTCAGAATAACAAACTGACAGTGTGTTTGTGTGGGTGACGATTCACACAAACATATCTGTGAGTTTAACGTTCTGAAATGATGACTGGGAAGTAGAAATTAAATGTCAGAAAGCCAAACCATTGACGTGTTCGTTCGAATGACGATTCGAACGAATACGCGCGATGGTGACGCGATCTGACGAAACGAAAACAAAACGCGACGCGAACGGAAATAAATTAATAAAATAAAATAAATAATATTTTACAATTTTGAAACTCATTAAAATAATTAAAACCATTCTTTTTAAATTAAAACACGTAAAACACGCGTTATGTTCCGGAAACGCATCGAAAACGCGAACCGACCAACCGAAATGAACCCGAATAACTCGAGGGTATATAAACAACAAATGAAGTCACTTATTTCATTTCACCAACCTACACTCTCTCTCTACACTAAAATTTTCGGATTCATGTCTTCATCACCATTTCCAAGCTTCAATTCACCATATCTTACTTGATTCTCAACGAAATTGGATGATTCTTGGACCTATACGAAGATCTTGATGTCCTCTACCTAAAAGTACAAAGAATCTGAAGAGTTAGCCACTAGAAATCGAGGAAAAGAGCAAAAAAAACCCACAAAAATAGGGTTTTGTACATTCTTGTTTGCCTCAAACGCATCAATCGGCCCTAGGATCAACTACACGACCTCGACACCTTCGACAATCCTTTCTTTTATAACACAAGGGGGTTGACAGCTCTAGAACAAGTGAGTCACGAGGAGGATGATGAGGTCTGAGGTGCAGCTCGGTTGGGAGAAGGGGGAGCCGAACCTTGGCTCAAGAGTGATGAACAAAGAATCTTCGTGGGTTGAGTTCAAGTTGGCCGAACCCATCCCCCATACCGAACCTAGCATTCCCGGCCAAACCTGCCACTCTCCTCGAACTAGGGTTCTTCAACACCCCACTGAACCTAGGTGCATTCAAGCAACCAACCGAACGTTTCTTGCATAGCCACAATTCAGACGAACCGGTGCATGATGGGAACTCCACAGCCAAACCCTGCTGGGGTGCCGAACCTATTCCATCTCAGACAAACAAATCACAGCCACGAACATTACCTGGCACCGAACCATCAACAGGCGAACCCTTAAACCCTACGAACCTTCATCATCACGAACCTTGTTTTGGCAGCCATCCATGCAAACGAACCTCGTGAGTCACGAACCTGCTCTCACCATGGCCGAACCTATTTCATGTTGTGAACCTACATCCACGAACCATGATGGGGAAGAGGCGAACCTCAAGGTTCATGAGGCTGTCCTCATAGCTGAACCCCATGCTTAAGAGCCGAACCTTAAGGGTGAACCCACCTCTGGCTGAACCCATACTCCACTTTTAACTGGCCGAACCTTGTAAACCATATCATGGACTCACGAACCTGATCTCAGGCCAACGAACCTATGGGCAGCAGCTACTGACGAACCTTCATGGGAAGCCTTGGTCGAACCTTAGTCTGTTAAAGCTAACCGGTTCAATGAATGGGCTGCCACAAATCCTAGTGATTAGTTTATGACAAATTTCATGTAACTAGCCCACATATCACAAACCTAGCCCAACTACATGTTAATCGATCAAGAACAATAAGTAGCTCATTCAATGTGTTCGACCCATCCTCTTTTTCGGCCCATGATGTCCTAACCGGTCCACCTCCTTTACATTCGATCACATAACATTTTTCGGCCCAATTGATTAGCCAACTTTGGTCTAAACAACATTTACGTGGCCCATGAGAGCTTATGGTCCCATGATTAACCTAAGCGGGCCACGCACACATACAACCGGCCCAAGGGCATCTATCATTCGGCCGAACCTAAGTATTTCCAACCTTGGTCGGCAAACCTAAGGAGCTATGAACCAGTTGAGGTGACGAACCTTTGATTTGTGAAGCCATCATCACCAAACCTGACCATCGTCGAACCTAGGGTGACCACCGAACTTGTGAGTTCACGAATCTAGGGACATGTCCGTATCCATTTCTGCGAACCTGTTGACCAAGAACCCGAATAGCGAACATGAAAGAGGCGAACCTCATGGGGTGGCCGAACCTTCATTCAAACGAACCTTAAGTTTCGCCGAACCTAGGGCTAAGGGATGTCATTCGACCGAACCTTCATATCCACCAAACTAAAATTCCACGAGCCTTCGTTTTGTTGAACCTGGACCAGGAGCCAAGTTTAGGAAAGCAGCCGAACCTTTACCCGAACGAACCTAGGGTTCGCCGGATCCATAGTCAAGCATCCAACCATTTGGGCTTTAATCATCCGAATTAGATAACATGTGTCAGCCCATGTGATTCTACTATGAAATTGATTTGACACAAAGAGATTGAATTGGCCCACTTTGGTCATTCGGCCCAAACAAAAATCAATCGCCTCATGACACACCTCGTTAGGCCCATGAATTGTCTCGGCCCAATAAGAAAATGTAACCGGCCCACATAACAAAATATATAAGACATGGGTGTTAATGCATGGGAAATTAATGGTTTTACTACAAAGGTGGTATAATTCTTGGATTTATTGCAATTATAACACTTAAAACATGACAATTTCACCTACTGTTGGATTTAAAGTCATAGACAAAGCATGCTAACCAAAAATCTAAGTTTTACACTTAGAACCTTTCTTTTCACAATAATAATTCAAGTGGGACATAAAGTCAATAACAAGTGTGTTAACCTAAACTTAGTAAGTAAGTGTTATCAAAATCCTTAACAATTAGACGAGGCCGAATGGAGACCGAGACTCACAAGTGTTAGCCAACTTAGGGCTAACACATACACGCACACAAATCATTACAAAATTATGCTTATAAGTTACAACGACATGAAATCAATACATGATCGTGAAAACAAACATAAGTACAACAAAGAGCGCGTGCATTTCTTATTTAAGCTAAGTCCACCACTACAACAACAAGGTGAGTTCATAC
Organism: Mikania micrantha; assembly: GCA_009363875.1. Taxonomy (NCBI): domain Eukaryota; kingdom Viridiplantae; phylum Streptophyta; class Magnoliopsida; order Asterales; family Asteraceae; genus Mikania; species Mikania micrantha. The sequence goes on along the minus strand of CM018693.1, from coordinate 68,902,865 downwards.
GCCCCTTTTCTGATCTTAACTGATTTTAAGCTCTCGGGGCTGAGAAACATGCTTAACTTTTACTTATTTAAAAGTTTTAGTTTAACATATTGCTTATACTTTGATTAGATAATATTGCTTGACTTATTATCATTTATCATTGTATGCATGCTTGTATGATCAAGATATGACAGGGATATCTAAGATGAATATGATAATATAATTTCACAACTCATCAACACAATAGAGTAACATAATTGTAAGATTACATCTTACAACACTTAATTATTCATACAAGAATGAACATTGAGATAATCACAGGTGAACATGATGACCACAACAACATAACAAATGAATGACATGAAGATAACATATCCTCATAATATCATTCAACACCAGAGTTAATTAAGTGTAATAAGACAAGTGATTATAACACTTAGCTTACAAATCGATACATATTACAAGCTAACATGGAACAACTATCATCCACCACCTGAGTCGACTAAGTGTAGTAAGACTAGTTCTTACCACATCTTTGTGACATAAGGGTGAATATATGGAACAACAAGGAATGATAATCATGATAATGTAACTTCATGATAATAACATCATTCACATAACAATTAACATAATGTAATAAGACAAGTTCTTATTCAACTTTGTTAACAAGAACGAGAACATACAACATTGAGAACAAACAACAACATTGATGAACACAATACAATTGATTGCCACTGAACTGTCTGTATCATATCATTTCAATCATGTGCCATATATTCAAGTTTCAATGTAAGTCCCTTATTAGAATCGTTTACCAGTTAATTTAGTGGGATCTAAACCGACGATAGCATAGTGGTACCATTGGTTTGACAAACCTCCGGCGAGTGAGGTCAATATGTTAATCGTAACATCAGTTGGCCGGTAACGTATGACCGGTAAGAGGGCGACGATTAGTCAGGTTTGGTAAACGACACATGGTGCTATCATTCGTCAGTGAAATTGGAATTAATCCATCGAGTTCTGTGGACTAGTAGGCTGAGGAATTTATTTTCTCTCATGTCATATTACTAGTAACCGTTTCGACGAGGCCTATGGTAATACAAAGTGGTAAAGGTAAATCAGATGCATTGCAATCTGATTACGTGAGGATTGCAATGTGTTCCTTTTAGGCTCTATGCACTTCAAGTTGAGAACAAATATCAATTGGTTAACTAACGCTCTTATATTGTTAAAAGTGATTAACAGTTAACCCCACAAGTAATAGAATAATACAAGGATCAGATTAAATTAATCAAATCTCCTTAATACACAAAGGGTTTATCAATACTTCGGTTTGATAACTAAACCCCTCTTATTATATTATTCTACATATGATTCAACAGGTGATTAACAAATGGGATGAACATGTGAAATGGAAATGGATATCTATAGTTGTATTGCAAGTAATGTGGAGTTCTTTTAGTTATGTGGTGGGATGTTGGCTGGGGCTTGTTCCCCTACATATGCCCTATATATAAGCATAACAACTAGGATGAGATACTACTTGCAAATATAACTACGGAAAGGCCATTGTGTGATAGGTGAATCAAACAAACAACAAGTAACATGTGTGTTATTGTGATTGTGTATGCGAATAATTCAAGGTTTTCAATATTCAAACTTATGAACTCACCAACCTAGTGTTGACTTTGTTTAACTGCATGTTTTCTCAGGTGATGAACATGTTTAGTCACCAGACATTCAGGTGGTAATAGTTGAAATATCTGGAATATTTAAATACATATAAATAAAATAAAATTTAATAAATAAAATTTTAAAACGAAATTTAAAATATTAATTAATAATCAAAGAAAATAATAATAAATTAAAGAATTCTTAAAGAAAATTAAAAGAAATCTTCGTTGGGTTGAAAAATAAAAAAATAAAAATAAAAATAAAAATATAATAAATAAAAGTAAAGAAAATTCATAACAAATTAGAAATACATATCTTGGATTATAGGTATGAGTTTGTTGAAAAAAAAAATCTATTTAATTTCGTAAAATAATAATTATTAATGTGAAAATCTAAAGCAAATAGAAATAAAATAATTAATATATACAGTCATGTCTGTACGAGAGGAAGACAAATTAAAAAATAACAAAATAAAAACAAAAACTATAAAATAATCTTGAAATGAAAGGTGGAAGAGACTTACAAAACAAAACAAAACAATATATATAGGGGTTGGATCCAGTAAGAAGAGATTTTTGCCTAAGAAGAGTAAGAAGCAATAGAAATTTGACACGTGGCACAAACTAGTACAAAAAACATAATCCAGTACATAAAAAACATAATCCAGTACAAAAAATAAGAATCCAGTACAAAAAATAAGAATCCAGTAAAAAAAATAAGAATGCAGTACAAAAAAATAAAAATGTATTACAAAAAACACAAAAATCTAGTATAAGTAAAACGAAGAACAAAAAAATAATAATATAGTATAAAAAATAAAAATCTAGTAAAAAAAATGAAGTTATACGTAAATTATAGTGCCAAATTTCAAATTATTATTAGTTCTTACTCTTTTTAGGCAAAAATCTCTTCTTATTTGATCTTTCCCCCAATATATATATAGGGGTTGGATCCACTAAGAAGGAATTTTTGCCTAAGAAGAGTAAGAACCAATAAAAATTTGACACGTGTCATCATAAAACAGTAATACAGTACAAAAAACAAAATACAGTACAAAAAGAAACAAAATCCAGTACAAAAAATCAAAAATCCAGTACAAATAATCAAAAATCCAGTACAAAAAAAATAAAATATAGTACAAAAAACAAAAATCTAATACAAAAAACCACAAAAATCCAATATAAAAAAATATAGAACAAATCTAGTACAAAAAAAAAATAAAAATCTAGTATAAAAAATAAGGTGTTATACCTAAATTATGTGACACGTGTCAAATTCTTATTAGTTCTCACTCTTCTTACGCAAAAAGCTCTTCCTATTTGATCCTTCCCATATATATATATAATAGTGGTGCACGTATATATATTAACTTTCATAATTGATCACTATATATATTTATTTGATTACTACATATATCTACTTATGTATACATACACATATATAAAAGGTATAATTGTGATAGACGAATCTCGGACGAATATATATCATAAGATTGTAAACGCTATTAAATATGGTTACTTACAATTATAAAGTCTTAAACGCTAAATAAAAATTTACAAAGGATAAAGAAAGTGTAAATTAATGAAAATATTTATATAAATGATAATCCCATTTATGATTTATAAAAGTGAATTTTAAGCCTCATGAATATATAACTACAATGTAGGTTATTATCTACGTATGTAGACCCGCATTGTACTTTTGTAAACCACTACAAGTATTAAAAGGTATGGATCCTACCCCCTCTTTTTCGTTTTAGTATATGATTTAATTATTAGAACCCATTTGATTCTCACAAACCTTTGGAATTCCCGAACGACTTTGATATCTTGATATGTTTCATTTGCATTGTCCGTTATTGATTTTCAAGCATTATTTATTATTGAATATATTTTGCTTACGTGTGATATAATTGTTGGATTGAAATCATTATCACATTATCTGATATTATATTATGATTTGGGTTAACGCTTAGTGAGAAGCGTATTTGATAAACATTGTTATGTTACCACTTTTTGTTCTTGTTATCTATTACCCGAGCATGTCCCTACTTGCGGGGGTGACCGCAAGCACGTCATTGCGGCATCAATGACGTGGCACAAACTGTGGTGGTGAGCTGAGATCACAGTGTCTTCTTCGTACTAGTGAGGTACATGAGGCCATAAGAAGGCGTATGGACTGGTCCTAGGATACATTTGTATATGATTTATGGTGGACGGATATGTGTATGCCCACACTCCAATATTGCACAATCGGTACATAGGGTCTGCAACTCTATGTGCATGTCAGTAGTGATTTAAGATTCGACTCAGGGTACATCTGTGTGATATGATTTATTTAGTGTCTTTCTTTACTTTATATCATATCATTTTGTCTTTTTTTATTATCGCATTCAGTTATTGATTCTATTACTTTAGCCTTTATCTGTACTGGGCATTCGGCTCATTCCGTTAATGTTTGTTCATAACAGGTTCACAGGTTACTTAGGGCGGGACGTGAGGAGAGAAAATCTAAGCTCTAGGATTTTTGGACCGTGAAAGTATGTTAGTGGATTTTTGTTGCTTAGGCTTGTTCATTTAATACGGTCAATTGATAAATATGTAATTAACGATTTAACCTAAGGTTCTTAAACAGTATTTTGGGGATCTGTAATGTAACAATCTGGAAGGCTCGCCTCTAGCTACCTGAGCCTTTGGTTTCCTTCTCTTGGGACAATCACTTGAGAAGTCTCCAGGTTCGCCACATTTGTAGGAAGACCTGTTGTCAGCAGCAACCATCACTACTGCATTGTTGTTCCTGTTCTGAGGAGTTGGGTTTCTACAGTGAATCACCCAGCGGCCCAGTTTTCCACATCCAGTGCATTCCCTGCACGGGATTTCAGGTTGAAGTTGAAACTGACAGTTGTTGCATTGGGGAGCCGTGCCAATATACGACTTCTTGATCTGCAGGGATTGTGGTCGTGTGGTTGTTGGAGTATGAGTGGTCGTAGCAAAGTTCCTAACCACGATATTTTCCCTTATGAAGCTTATGACACGTTTTGCACCGAGTTTTGAAATTTCACTTGAACTTTTTCCTTGCACTACCCTTGGTAGTTTTAGAATCGTCTCCTACCTCAGCTTTTTTTTCGTTTATCTCCTAGTGCTCTACCGTGATCACCATATTCCTCAATGAACAGCATACGGCTTATGTCAACCGCCGCTTTGAAAGTCTGTGGAACTGTTGCCAGGAGAGCTTTCCTAACCACAGCGGGCAATCGTTGATATACCTCCTTACTCGTACAATTTCTGGAGTTACCTGTTATGGAAGTAGTCTTGCCATTTCGTTAAACTTAGAAGTATACTCCCTATGAGTCATTCCATTGGCCGAAATACAAATAAAAATGGTTTCCATACGATCCAATTCACTTTGTAGACATATATTTTCTAGCACCATCCTCTTGAGTTCATTCCATCCCATGTTATCTATTCCTCTTCTCCCCATGGATTGTTTGACTGTGTCCCACCATAAAAGAGCTCCTTATATAAATGAATGAGCAACGAATTTCACAGCTTGCCTCGGTCCACACTCACTGATGTTGATAACCGACTCCATCTCGTTAACCCACTGAAAAGTGCCTATGGCATCCTTCTTCCCATCAAAAACTGGAGGACTATAGCCCTTGTTCTTCCTGTTTTGTCTGCGATTCCTTGGCCTCGCTTGTTCTTCCTCCTCCTCATCCTCTTCCTCAGTCTCATAATCTGTTCCTTCATATTCCTCATCACTCTCCTCCTCCTCATGGACATCATCTTCACCATTTTTGTTTCCACCCTTATCATGAACATTCTTACCAAGAGTTCCTTCACCCTTATCCTTTTTCCTCTCATTTTCATGGAGTTCATCATCAGTATCTTCTTCCTCATCCTCATTCTCCACTTCTACCACTTTTTCCTTGCCTTTCTTACTGCTTCCTTCTCCAGTATCCTTCGGATTAGAATCATTCCTTAATTGTTTCTTTATATGCGCCGTAGTAGTGTTCAGAATCTTTGGCATGACAATGTTAAATGAAGCATTGAACTGGGATAAAATAATCTTTTCTAGATCAGTAGATGTTATTTCTCCAATTGAATTCTTTTTGTTAGAGTGTTTTCCCCCTCGTCTTTGCCTTCCCACGACCTCTACCACGTCCAGCCATTTAATAATATAAGTGATGCTTATCAATATTTACCTAAGTGTTAATTTCGGAGGTCATATTAAATATCTAATAAATAATTACAGGGCCCATTGTGCTAGTTTATTATTCCATTTAATATTTCACCAATCTCTCATTGGATGATATTAGTACTGCTATCCTACTTTCCTATGTAGGAATTTCTTATGTAAGAAGAAGTAAAAGTTCTTAATCACTTAGAAAGTTTTGCAGTTTTACAGTAGCTAATTGCAACACTCCATTTTCTTCCTAATTATTCAGGTACTTTGAATTTTCCTTCCATAATGAAATTCTTTATCAACCAAGGCGTAGGCAGTTGGTTGTATTGGATAGCCTCTTTTTGAACTTTTGGATCATAGTTCTGTTATTTCCAGAGAGTCCTGGTTTAAGTTTAAGTGTACTCTCGTACCTTGCTTCTCTTAAACCTGGCTTTGATACCAACTTGTGGGGCACCGACTCCATATACAACCACTCATTAGGTATTTATAATATATGAATGATTTATTTCAATCTACAAAAGCAGCGGCATTTAAATTCATCATTCATATCAACAGAACATACATTCAAGTCAAGTAAATGAACAGAATGTTTCCAATCCAGAGTTTAACAAAAACAAGAGTTTATAAATTGATACAATGGTGACTAGCCATTAAGAGTAAGGGATGGAGGAGATTATTCATCAACAGGGTTTTTCTGACTAGTTGTCTCGCCTATTTCCCCCATTCTCCTACACCTTCACTTTTCCCTTGTTTCCCTTTCCAGAGGTATTACCTGACACATAACCAAAACATTTTCAGTACAAGCTGGTGAGTTCTAAGTTTAATCTTGTAAGTGAAAAGCCTTTTGCATATAATCGTAATTACCAAACGCTTATGATAATTCCACAGTTCTTATTTAAGAACCCCAAAAACAACACTTTAAAATTATCATTCAATCACATATGTAATGTAAAAATTAAGCAAGCGATCATCATAAAGAAGCACTATCTTAGGATCACGTTCATCCTCTGCCAGGCCAGTTGTCACCTTCCACTTTCAGTCAATTGATCAACTAAGCCCCTTATTAATGTCACCATGTTCAGGGCTATTCCTCCCCGAGCGAATAGGTTAAATCTCATCTCTATAAGACCGACAACATACAACATTATAAATTAGATGCGTAAGTTATAGTCACAATCTGAAACACAGTTTCATGTAGTAATAATAAGATTATTGTAACGTCACTGTTCTTTCGGTTGTCCGTACATCCGTACGATTGTACTGTTATGACCCGAGATTATTATTATTAATGATAATGAATTAATTGTTGATATTTTTTTTGATGATTATCACTGTTACTGGTATACTTGTTTAGAACATATTATACACGTAAACCATGGAAAGTTTAGTTGTGACACAACTAAACAGAACCAGAGAGTTTATCGCAGTTATATTATTGATGATTATGGATCGGGGATTGGAATGGAAAGGAACTGGAAGTTTGTTAGGGTCTGGTTGCTAAACATAGTCAAGGACACATGGTCATGGTTTATCGAAATAACGGTGGGACGGTGGCTAGGGCAGTTGCGACTGACCCTTACATATGCTCTATATATATGCATATTTCGGTCTATCATGGATGTGTCGGTGACTAGGGTTTAGTGGGTTTTCGGTTGAGAATGATAATATTAAAGTTAATAAAAATGCGAATGAATTACGCGAAGTGAGGTTACAAACATTACTTAAACGCGAATGTTGATTCAGAAATATTAACTTAATAATGTATTCGCGTGAGTGACGATTCACACGAATATAATTATTAAGAATAATATTCTGAAACGATATTCCATGAATCATAAATCGAATCGAAATACGACAGAGCCTTGGATTCGCAAAGGTGACGATCTTTACGAATACGTATGCAAGTAACGCGTTTCGATGAGATAATTAAATAATATTTAACGATATTAAATTAATAAAGGAAAGCTGATAACGTTTATTAGGAATCACAACTTAAAACGAATTCGAATAAATTTAATTATTAAAGAATTAATTTAACGATTTTGAAATAAAAACTAAAACTGTTTTACGAAATAAATTATTTAGATCATTTTAATTAATGAAAAGCAATTATTTAAACATTTTATGTTTAAATATGTTTTACGTTAAAAACCGAGCATTTCAGTATTTAACCCGATAAAAACGAGACCGAGCACGCGGGGACCACGCGCGAAATATGAAAGAGGGATTTCCTTATCTTCTTCATTTCTCATCTACTCACTCTCTATGTAGTTCACCTAAAAACACACACAAAATCCTCTCTCTACCTTCTCTCTAACTTTTCTCGTTCGTTACCTGACGGAATCGCGAGATCTTGGCGGCTACGCGTTCGTGTGATCGAGAGGAACAAGTGGATACGAAGGAACCTTGCATTTGATCAGCATTTTGAGGTATATCTAAGCTCTCACATTCGGTTTTTATTACAAATCACGAACCTTTAGTTTAATGGGTGTGTTAATCGATCTTAGAACTTGTAAAATGTTAAATGGAGTTAGAACGAGAAAGTAGGATATCTTGTGTCGAACCTACAACAGGAAAAGCAAGAATAAAGGTGATGAACAGTTGGAAGCAACGGGTTCGTGGGTGGCCTGTATGCCGACACCTTCACTCATGAGAGGACAAGGTGGCGAACCCTAGGGGCTGCTCCTGGATCTAACGAACCTTCTAGGCCACGAACCTGTGTTATGTTGAGCGAACCTTGGGGCTAACATTAGACAAACCCAGGCAGGAACGAACCCTCCACGAACCTAGGAGCTTGTCGTACATTGCTGCGAACCTTAGAACCCTTGAGCTGAGTCTTTATGCGCATGAGGAACGAACCCATGCAAGCGAACCCACATGAAGACCCGAACCTTTTATGGCCAACTCACGAACCCTTAACAACTCACGAACCCTTAACAGCTCACCGAACCTTTTCCATGCAACCTACTTGAACGAACGTGTCCTTGGTGCCACCGAACCCTCGATGAGGAACGAACCCTAGCAGCCGAACCTAAGGGTTTGTGGGACTGCTAGGGCAACGAACCTATTTGAGCTTTGGCCGAACCATGTTGTGTCTAGAAGCCACGAACCTACTCCCTAACATTAGCTGAACCTATGTTCTTCCACCTGAAGGTTCGCTGCCTTATTACTCAATAAACTAAATGGATCTTTGAATTGCGCTTTGGGGCCTTCTAATCAAACTCCCTCAACTAGGGGATTATGAGCATGTACACATATATAAGAATATATACATGGGCGTAACTATGCATGCATGAACATGTAAAATTTACTACTTTTATTGATAAATAACGATGATATACACTTTGAGGTTTGATTTATGAACTACCTTGCATAAATAATTTAAGTATCATTTTCTTAAAGTCGAGTTGAATTATATAACTTAGATAATAGGAATATGTTAACTAAACATGCATGCATGCTAGTTATGGAATGTGTATATATTGCGTTTAAGGTTTCAACCTTTAATGCATGTAAATAGGTATGTGTACACACGCGTATGAGATATGAAATCTTTATAATATGTATAGTCTTTTTATACTTGTTCTAAGAAATGTCATAAATAGGTTGACTAAACTATTCAAGGTTGAATCGACCATGTATGAGGAAGATAATAGACCTAAATGATTCTTACTTTAGTTTAGATAATAACCCAAGTAACTCGCTTAATTAATGATTTAAAAAGGGGTATCAAGTAAAATGATTTAATGGAGATCACTTTTAAATAGTTATGAGCATGGAAACACCCTATAGTTACAGATCTTTGAGTTGATTGAGTTACATACGCGAGCGCGCATAATACGAGAACACATACCCTAAGGACTTCAGGTGAGTTCTCATAACCTCCCTTTCTTTAAACTGTTTTGTTTTACAACTCGGAGGTGAAACATGTATACCAATATAAATATTATTTTGATAACACAAGGATAATACATGTTTATCAATATGATATTCACAATATAAAATTATCATGTATTATGGATTATCTCTTATTATCTTATATCGGTGTAAACATTGTTATTGGCTTCGGTCAATAACAAAGATTTCACGTATTGTCACAAACTCCGAGAATCATTGCTCTTAACTTCGGTTAATTGCTTTGACATCATGTATTGTCACGTGGATTGTTTCCACTCTGTGAATCATTGCCTTTGACTTCGGTTAATTGCTTTGACTTCATGTATTATCACGTGGTTAGCGACCACTCCATGGATCATGTTTTTAACTTATGTTAATTACATAATGACCATGTATAGTCACATATATTATTTGAGAATATTGATGTGAGATTGATTGATTGGTTTTGTGGTTGGATTATCTAAGATTGACTTTGATTGTCTATGATTGACTATGATTATCTAAGACTGACTATGACTGATTTGATATGTGATTATGTGTTTGTGTATGTGTTTGGTTGTTGAGTTTGGAGATTGGTGGGATTATCTCATACAGGTATTATTGTGGATTTTCTCAGGAAGACCATAAGTTTTTATAACCATTTTCCTCAAAACCTTTTTATAAAACCTTTTCAAACATAAACTTTTATACTCATTTTATAAAATATTTTTAAGGATAAAAACTTATGATTACTCACCAACTACTTCGTAGTTGACACTTGATTTTCTTACATGTTTCAGGTGATGGAGACAAGTAGGATGAAGAGAAGGATCTCTTCTATTTTGGACATCATCATATAGGATCTTGGACTTAGATAATTAACTAAAATTCTGGCGATTAGAGTTTAGTTAGTTTAGCTAATTCTTTTGTGTAATGGATGTACTTGATTCATGATGAACATGATTTCTGTGTAATTATTTTGGTTGATTGAATGATATATGATGATTTGAATTAGATGCCCACGAGCATTTGAACAATCTACACATCCCTCGTGGCATCCCGACGTTTCCGCCATCGGTCGGGGTGTTACAGATTGGTATCAGAGCCTGGGTTATAGGGAATTAGGTTACTAGAAATGGTTGACCTAGTCTATAACCGTAGGATACCCTAGTATGAAGTTATTTCATACACTAGTTAGTATATTCAGGATTTCATGCTTATGTGTTTATTACATGTTAATTGAACTCTTGTTATACATCTGATATACATATGCTGCTTATTAATTTCTTGCTTACGTGTGCCCTAATGATTCGGTAAGGACATGCACGTGGTGTATCGTAAAGGTGGTGGGACGTTGGCTAGGGCAGTTGCGACTGACCCTTACATATGCCCTATATATATACCATTTACGGTACATTAGGTGGATGTCAGTATTGGAGAATGTGGAAACTACCTGTTTGAGAAATTAATTGCTTAGGAAAGTAATTGCTTAGGAATTACTTGCTTTAGGAATTATCTGTTTATTCTGAAAACACCAGACAAGGACACACTCGTGGTATACTACAAAGGTGGTGGGATGTTGGCTAGGGCAGTTGCGACTGACCCTTACATATGCCCTATATATACCATTTGTAGTATATTATGGGTCTGTCAGTGTCAGGAACTTAGGATATTGCTAGGAGGTACTAGGATATGTTGTGAATTTGATAATGATGGGATATGGACTGTTTGATGGACTGTTAGTGGATTGACTCATGGATGATCACAATCGATAAACACTTATAAATTCACTTATGAAACACACTTATTGGACACGTAGGGTGCATAGGATCAATAAACGATACAAACGCTTGGCGATAGAATTAAGATTTGGATAATGATATAGACATGGGATAATAATATAAACGCACAGTGATGATACTAACACTTATTGATGGTATGAACACTAAATGAGAATAAACTATAGGGAGGATATGAACACTTAGTGACAATAAGAGCACTCAGTGATGATATGAACCCTCATTGATAAATAGGGACATTGGGATGAGTATGGACTTTTAGTGAACTTAGACAATTAGGGAAACTTTAATGTCAGGTGAACTTAGACATTAGGTGAACTTAGAAATAGGTAAACCTATATGTCAGGTGAACTTAGACATTAGGTGAACCTAAATGTTCAAGGGAACTAGAGATCACTTCACTCAAAATTAACCTACCTAGGATAAGGTTTGTGAAGTGAGACTATGGTAAGATACATGATACACCCTAAATGCTAACAAGGGCATAATCGTGATGCAATGGAACGGTGGTGGGACGGCGTAGGGGAGATTGCGATCTACCTCTGCATATGCCCTATATATAAGCTTGTTGCATTGCATCGGGAGGTTGTCAGTGTTGGTTTAGGGTGGGGAATGTATGGAACTTAGGAATAGTTAGTTAATATTAGTTATGACCAACTAGGACACTTAGAATAATATTAGGAAATTTATAAACATTATGAGTTTAATGACAGATAGGAGATAAATATAGTTCCTATATGAAATCCTAACTGCTTAAATGAACTCATCTGACCATTGTTTGTATAACTTACGTTGTAAACGGTAGTAACATGTTTCTAATTTCCTCAGAAACATGCCGCCTCGCCGTCACAATGGAGACGATACGAACTCAGAGGATGCTAACGATAATGCCAACCCAGGCATGCAAGAGTTAGCTAACCTCATCACTGGGTTGGTGAACCAGTTGACTCAGGCCAATCAGAACATCAACCAGAACAGAGGTGGTGCAAACCAGACAACTTGCACGTTCAAACACTTCAATTCCTGTAACCCCCTGAAGTTCACAGGTGCTGAATCGGCCACTGGTCTACTACAGTGGTTCGAAAGTATGGAGAACACCTTCATCAACAGCGAATGTCCCGAAAACTTGAAAGTTCGCTATGCCACTAGTGTCTTCCAAAAGAGGGGACTAACATGGTGGAATGGGGAAAAACGAACTAGGGGAGTGGATGCTGCCTTAGCACTGACTTGGACTGAGGTCAAGAATCTAATGACCACTGAATTCTGTCCTCGTAGTGAGATGAGGAAGCTTGAGACTGAATTCTGGGAGCTCAAGCAGGATAGCGGGGAAAATGTCATCTATAATACTCAATTTCATGAGTATAGTTTGCTGGTGCCTCATATGGTGACACCCTTGGAGAGGGCAATTGAGAAGTATATCGGCGGGCTGCCGGTACAAATTCAGGACACAGTCTATGGGAGCAATCCCAAAACACTTTAGGCTGCGATCCGTCTATCTGCAACTCTTACTGGACAATCATGTGAAGAATGGAACTCTTACTCGGAAGGGATATAAGAAGACTGACACCAAGACTACTACAAAGGAGATCAAGACTGAGGTTAAGTCTGAAGCTGCAAGCACTTCTAAGAGCAGCAACAAGAAGAGAAAGACCAGAAACTTCATGGTCACTGCTCCTGCTGCTAAGTCTGCGCAGCAATCATCTAACAACACTACTACCAGAAATTACACTGGGAACACTCCCCAATGTAATACTTGCAGATATCATCATGCACCTAACTTGCCATGTCACGTCTGCAACAACTGTGGCAAGTTTGGGCACTATGCTAATGTTTGTCGGAGTGCACCGCAAGCACAAAGAAAGCAACATGCACCGCTTGCACTGCCAGCTCCTCATGCACAACCTATTCCAGCTGTACCCATTCACCAGGTACCTCAGGCACAGGCAAGAGCCTGTTATGAGTGTGGTGAAGTGGGTCACTTCAGAAATCAATGCCCAAAGTTGACTGGAAATAATCAGAGGGTGGCAAGAGGCCGGGCATTTCAACTGAATGCTCCAGCTGCTCAAGCCAACCAGGACGTGGTCAACGGTACATTTCTGATCAACAACTCTTATGCATCTGTCTTATTTGATTCTAGTGCCGATAGGAGTTTCGTTTCATATGATTTTGAATGCTTGCTTGGTAGAACACATACATATTTAGATAAACCGTTCAATGTGGAGGTGGCTTACGGAAACACTATTGATATTGACACTGTTATTATTGGATGTACTGTGAACTTAAGTGATCACATTTTCCAAATTTATCTTATACCTATGCATCTTGGTAGCTTCGATGTTATCATAGGCATGGATTGGTTGGCCACCCACAGAGCGGAGATAGTTTGTCATAAAAAATATATTCGTATTCTGTTACCTTCGGGTGAAACATTACGAGTCTTTGGAGAAACTTCTAGCAAAGGTCTTAAGTTGATGTCTTGCACTAAAGCACACAAGTACCTTAGGAAGAAATGTATAGCATTCTTAGCTCACATTGTGGAGAACAAAGAGAAAGAAAAGAGAATTGGAGATGTTCCAGTGATACGAGATTTTCCAGAATTATTTCCAGATGATTTGCCGGGTCTTGCACCAGAACGTCAAGTTGAGTTTCGAATTGACTTAGTACATGGTGCGAACCCTGTCGCCAAAGCTCCCTATAGACTTGCGCCTTTAGAGTTGCAAGAGTTGGCGAGCCAGCTGCAAGAGCTGACTGACAAAGGATTTATTCGCCCGAGCCATTCGCCATGGGATGCACCGGTTCTATTTGTCAAGAAAAAGGACGGGTCACTCCGAATGTGCATCGATTACCGCAAATTAAATAAACTCACAATTAAGAATCGATATCCACTGCCGCGAATCGATGATCTCTTCGATCAGCTGCAGGGCTCGGCATGGTTTTCAAAGATCGATATGAGGTCTGGGTATCATCAGCTCCGCGTACATGATGATGATATTCCCAAGACAGCTTTCAAAACAAGAGATGGCCATTATGAATTTTTGGTAATGCCTTTCGGCCTTACCAATGCACCTGCGGTTTTCATGGACCTCATGAATCGTGTTTGCTGGCCATACTTGGATAAGTTTGTGATTGTATTCATTGATGATATCCTAATTTATTCAAAGACTAAGGAAGAACACGAGAAACACCTTAAGTTGGTTTTGGAGATCCTAAGAGAAGAGCGACTATATGCCAAATTCTCTAAATGTGAATTTTGGCTTAAGGAAGTTCAATTCTTGGGACACATAGTCAATGAAAACGGTGTTCACGTGGATCCTGCCAAGATTGATGCTGTGAAGAATTGGAGTACACCTAAGACACCGACAGAGATTCGATCATTTCTTGGACTTGCCGGTTACTATTGGCGGTTTATATCGAATTTCTCCAAGATTGCTGTCCCTCTCACTTCTTTGACACAAAAGAATAAACCTTATGAGTGGGGACCGAAGCAAGAAGAGGCATTTCAGACTCTGAAGCAGAAACTTTGTGATGCTCCTGTCTTGACACTGCTTGATGGAAATGATGATTTTGTAGTTTTTTGTGATGCATCCAACCTAGGTCTCGGTTGTGTTCTCATGCAACGAGGAAAGGTTGTGGCTTATGCATCAAGGCAGCTGAAGATTCACGAGAAAAACTACACTACACACGACTTGGAACTTGGTGCAGTCGTGTTTGCCTTGAAGATATGGAGACATTATCTTTATGGTACTAAGTGTGTAGTGTTTACAGATCATAAAAGGTTGCAACATATTCTAAATCAGAAAGAGCTCAATATGAGACAACGGAGATGGGTTGAACTGTTGAATGATTATGATTGTGAAATTCGCTACCATCCTGGTAAAGCGAATGTAGTAGCAGATGCGCTTAGTCGCAAAAGTCAAGTTCAGATCCATAGTGTCCGAGTCCACACTAATCTCCATAGTGATGTCCTCACAGCCCAACAACATTCATTAGCTCAAGATGACTTGAAAAATGAGATGTCTTGCAGGGCTGAAATTTTATTGGAAACTAAAGATGATGGATTAATGTATTATTTGAATCGGTTTTGGATACCGAACATGGGTGATCTTTGGATGGTGATTATGGATGAAGCTCATAACTCTCGTTATTCAATCCATCCGGGTGCTGACAAGATGTATCAAGACCTTAGAGGCCTGTATTGGTGGCCTGGAATGAAGAAGGATATTGCTGAGTATGTGTCTAAATGCCTTAACTGTGCTAAAGTCAAGGCAGAACATCAGCGACCTTCAGGATTGTTATTACAACCAGAGATACCGATGTGGAAGTGGGAGAACATTTCCATGGATTTCATTACCAAACTCCCACGAACCGCAAACGGTAAAGATAGCATTTGGGTGATAGTTGATAGATTCATCAAGTCGGCTCATTTCTTACCGTTACGCGAGACGTACCCTGTGCGGAAGTTAGCGCGTATCTACATTGATGAGATCATTAGCCGACATCGTATTCCCTTAAGCATAATATCGGACCGTGATGCCCGATTCATAGCACGATTTTGGGAATCACTTCATGAAGCCTTTGGAACAAGATTGGATCTTAGCACTGCTTATCATCCTCAAACGGATGGTCAGATGGAGCGAACGATTCAGACATTGGAAGACATGTTAAGAACTTGTGTCATCGATTTCGGTGGCAATTGGGATAGCCATCTACCATTGGTTGAGTTCTCGTATAACAACAGTTATCACGCGAGCATTGGTATGGCGCCGTTTGATGCTCTTTATGGCAGGAAATGTCGGTCACCTATTTGTTGGACCGAAGTCGGCGATTCGCAGATTACTGGCCCTGAGATTATTCAGGAAACGACTGACAAGATCCGCCAGATCCGCGAGAATCTGTTCGCTGCTCGCAGTCGACAGAAGAGCTACGCGGATAAACGAAGGAAACCCTTAGAGTTTGAAGTTGGAGATATGGTGTTGCTCAAATTATCGCCTTGGAAGGGCGTTGTACGATTTGGGAAGAAAGGTAAACTTGCTCCATGTTATGTTGGCCCTTTTAAGATCCTTGAACGGATTGGGAAGGTTGCCTACAAGTTGGAACTTCCTACCGAACTTAGTAGCGTGCACCCGACGTTTCACGTGTCCAATCTAAGAAAGTGCTTAGCTGATCAGGATCTTCAGGTACCACTCGATGACATCCGCGTCGATGATACCATGCACTTTGTTGAAAGACCAGTGGAGATAATGGACCGTGAGGTTAAAAAGCTCAAACGCAGTAGAATTCCAATTGTCAAAGTACGTTGGGAATCGAAGCGGGGTCCAGAATTCACTTGGGAGCGGGAAGATCAGATGAAGCTTAAGTACCCGCATTTATTTACCACGGCCACTCCAAGTTAAATTTCAGGACGAAATTCCTTTAACTAGGGGAGACTGTAACATCACTGTACTTTCGGTTGTCCGTACATCCGTACATCCTTACGATTGTACTGTTACGACCTGAGATTATTATTATTAATGATAATGAATTAATTGTTGATATTTTTTTGATGATTATCACTGTTACTGGTATACTTGTTTAGAACATATTATACGCGTAAACCATGGAAAGTTTAGTTGTGACACAACTAAACAGAACCAGAGAGTTTATCGCAGTTATATTATTGATGATTATGGATCGGGGATTGGAATGGAAAGGAACTGGAAGTTTGTTAGGTTTGGTTACTAAACATAGTCAAGGACACATGGTCATGGTTTATCGAAATAGTAGTGGGACGGTGGCTAGGGCAGTTGCGACTGACCCTTACATATGCCCTATATATATGCATATTTCGGTCTATCATGGATGTGTCGATGACTAGGTTTTAGTGGGTTTTTGGTTGAGAATGATAATATTAAAGTTAATAAAAATGGGAATGAATTACGCGAAGTGAGGTTACGAACATTACTTAAACGCGAATGTTGATTCAGAAATATTAACTTAATAATGTATTCGCGTGAGTGACGATTCACACGAATATAATTATTAAGAATAATATTCTGAAACGATATTCCATGAATCATAAATCAAATCGAAATACGATACGACCGTTGGATTCGCAAAGGTGACGATCTTTACGAATACGTACGCGAGTAACGCGTTTCGACGAGATAATTAAATAATATTTAACATAAATTAATAAAGGAAAGCTAAAAACGTTTATTAGGAATCACAACTTAAAACGAATTCGAATAAATTTAATTATTAAAGAATTAATTTAACGATTTTGAAATAAAAACTAAAACTGTTTTACGAAATAAATTATTTAGATCATTTTAATTAATCAAAAGCAATTATTTAAACATTTTATGTTTAAATATGTTTTACGTTAAAAACCGAGCATTTCAGTATTTAACGCGATAAAAACGAGACCGAGCACGCGGGGACAACGCGCGATATATGAAAGAGGGATTTCCTTTTCTTCTTCATTTCTCATCTACTCACTCTCTCTCTCGTTCAAATAAAAACACACACAAAATCCTCTCTCTACCTTCTCTCTAACTTTTCTCGTTCGTTACCTGACAGAATCGCGAGATCTTGGCGGCTACGCGTTCGTGTGATCGAGAGGAACAAGTGGATACGAAGGAACCTTGCATTTGATCAGCATTTTGAGGTAGATCTAAGCTCTCACATTCGGTTTTTATTACAAATCACGAACCTTTAGTTTAATAGGTGTGTTAATCGATCTTAGAACTTGTAAAATGTTAAATGGAGTTAGAACGAGAAAGTAGGATATCTTGTGTCGAACCTACAACAGGAAAAGCAAGAATAAAGGTGATGAACAGTTGGAAGCAACAGGTTCGTGGGTGGCCTGTATGCCGGTCGAACCTTCACTCGTGAGAGGACAAGGTGGCGAACCCTAGGGGCTGCTCCTGGATCTAACGAACCTTCTAGGCCACGAACCTGTGGTATGTTGAGCGAACCTTGGGGCTAACATTAGACGAACCCAGGCAGGAACGAACCCTCCACGAACCTAGGAGCTTGTCGTACATTGCTGCGAACCTTAGAACCCTCGAGCTGAGTCTTTATGCGCATGAGGAACGAACCCATGCAAGCGAACCCACATGAAGACCCAAACCTTTTATGGCCAACTCACGAACCCTTAACAACTCACGAACCCTTAACAGCTCAGCGAACCTTTGCCATGCAACCTACTTGAACGAGCGTGTCCTTGGTGCCACCGAACCCTCGATGAGGAACGAACCCTAGCAGCCGAACCTAAGGGTTCGTGGGGCAGCTAGGGCAACGAACCTATTTGAGCTTTGGCCGAACCATGTTGGGTCTCGAAGCCACGAACCTACTCCCGAACATTAGCCGAACCTATGTTCTTCCACCTAAAGGTTCGCCGCCTTATTACTCAATAAACTAAATGGATCTTTGAATTGCTCTTTGGGGCCTTCTAATCAAACTCCCTCAACTAGGGGATTATGAGCATGTACACGTATATAAGTAAATATACATGGGCGTAACTATGCATGCATGAACATGTAAAATTTACTACTTTTATTGATAAATAACGATGATATACACTTTGAGGTTTGATTTATGAACTACCTTGCATAAATAATCTAAGTATCATTTTCTTGAAGTCGAGTTGAATTATATAACTTAGATAATAGGAATGTGTTAACTAAACATGCATGCATGCTAGTTATGGAATGTGTATATATTGCGTTTAAGGTTTCAACCTTTAATGCATGTAAATAGGTATGTGTACACACGCGTATGAGATATGAAATCTTTATAATATGTATAGTATTTTTATACTTGTTCTAAGAAATGTCATAAATAGGTTGACTAAACTATTCAAGGTTGAATCGACCATGTATGAGGAAGATGATAGACCTAAATGATTCTCACTTTAGTTTAGATAATAACCTAAGTAACTCGCTTAATTAATGATTTAAAAAGGGGTAGCAAGTAAAATGACTTAATGGAGATCACTTTTAAATACTTATGAGCATGGAAACACCCTATAATTACGTATCTTTGAGTTAATTGAGTTACATACGCGAGCGCGCATAATACGAGAACACATACCCTAAGGACTTCAGGTGAGTTCTCATAACCTCCCTTTCTTTAAACAGTTTTCTTTAAAAACTCGGAGGTGAAACATGTATACCAATATAAATATTATTTTGATAACACAAGGATAATACTTTTTTATCAATATGATATTCACAATATAAAATTATCATGTATTATGGATTATCTCTTATTATCTTATATCCGTGTAAACATTGTTATTGACTTCGGTCAATAACAAAGATTTCACGTATTGTCACAAACTCCGAGATTCATTGCTCTTAACTTCGGTTAATTGCTTTGACATCATGTATTGTCACGTGGATTGTTTTCACTCTGTGAATCATTGCCTTTGACTTCCGTTAATTGCTTTGACTTCATGTATTGTCACGTGGTTAGCGACCACTCCATGGATCATGTTTTTAACTTATGTTAATTACATAATGACCATGTATAGTCACATATATTATTTGAGAATATTGTTGTGAGATTGATTGATTGGTTTTGTGGTTGGATTATCTATGATTGACTTTGATTGTCTATGATTGACTATGATTATCAAGGATTGACTATGACTGATCTGATATGTGATTATGTGTTTGTGTATGTGTTTGATTGTTGAGTTTGGAGATTGGTGGGATTATCTCATACGGGTATTACTGTGGATTTTCTCAGGAAGACCATAAGTTTTTATAACCATTTTCCTCAAAACCTTTTTATAAAACCTTTTCAAACATAAACTTTTATACTCATTTTATAAAATATTTTTAAGGATAAAAACTTATGATTACTCACCAACTACTTCGTAGTTGACACTTGATTTTCTTACATGTTTCAGGTGATGGAGACAAGTAGGATGAAGAGAAGGATCTCTTCTATTTTGGACATCATCATATACGATCTAGGACTTAGCTAATTAACTAAAATTCTGGCGATTAGAGTTTAGTTAGTTTAGCTAATTATTTTGTGTAATTGATGTACTTGATTCATGATGAACATGATTTCTGTGTAATTATTTTGGTTGATTGAATGATATATGTTGATTTGAAATAGATGCCCACGAGCTTTTGAACAAT
This sequence comes from Mikania micrantha, assembly GCA_009363875.1. Classification (NCBI taxonomy): domain Eukaryota; kingdom Viridiplantae; phylum Streptophyta; class Magnoliopsida; order Asterales; family Asteraceae; genus Mikania; species Mikania micrantha. Next base: position 68,882,218 of record CM018693.1, on the reverse strand, counting down.
CTACACATCCCTCGTGGCATCCCGACGTTTCCGCCATCGGTCGGGGTGTTACAATTACACACTAATTATGTGTCAGCTCAAAACATGTGTAAAATAGAGCAACATAGAACTCACTTGGTTATTCCTTCAACTTAACCCTCCTTAAGTCATCAACCATGTATCAATAACCTATAATAACATTTATATAATATTACTCAACATACTATAAAAGTTTGCAAGGTTGTGATATATGCGTAAATGTTTGAAACTAGTCGTTCACAATTATACTAAGTATTATATGCATGCTTACAAACATTCGCAATCACACAAATGGTCATTTGCAAATGTTTCATCAGATTCGCTATCATCAAGATTACTCATGCGCAAATGTTAGTATTAATACTTGTTCGCAACGTTCCCAGGTTAGTCGTTCGCAAATGTTCCAAGTATCGAACACTCGTTCGCAAACATTTCCAGGTTAGTTGTTCGCAAATCTTTCAAGTATCAAACACTTGTTCGCAAACATTCCCGGGTTAGTCGTTCGCAAACGTTTCAAGTAGCAAACACTCCTTCGCAAACCTTCCCGGGTTAGTCATTCGTAAATGTTATATCAATTTGTTCGCAACACTTCCAGATTATTCACCCGCAAATACTACGAGTAAAATTTGGGCACATCTTAAATCTTGTGATGATACCAATTATATTGTTCCAGTTCGCAATTATCCCCTTTTTCTCATTTATACTTGTCTTATCTTCTAATAATGTCTTAATAAATCTTCATTTATTTTTCTGTATAAATATTTATTATTTCACGATACCAAAAATCTTATTTCCAAACTGCTAATATTACTGTCATATCATACTTCATTTCAAAAAAAATTATCTTTCTATAGAAATTACAAATTTATTTGAAACAACATATATACACATATAGAATTTATACAATTCCTTACAAAATCATCACATCTGCAAAAATCCCCAATTTATACATGATAAGCCATTTTTCGCTTTCTCTTCTGAAATTTTCCTTAAAATAAAAATACACCGGTTTATTGGTACCGTCCACCAATCAAGAAACTAAATTCCGACACAGCCCTTATAGCTGTTCCGAAATTCTTCGGTCCAATTTAGTGGACAGAAACCAGTATCTTGGTATCATTTCTTTCCGAACCCTATCAAAATCTCTTCTACAGATTAAGGGATTTTCCATTAAACTTCAGATTTCCTAAATCCCCGTTCCCTCCCCCTACTATGGGAGTCGGGATTTGGAACGAGATGTGATATGCAATAAGAAATCCTCAACCTCGATGGCATGGGATGGATGCAAACACACCTACTCTCTATAGAACCCAAATCCGGCTCCTCTCTCTCTCTCTCTCTCACTAACTTCTCTCTACCATAACTCACTCAAAAGTCAACCAAATCAATCCATTCTTGAACCAAATCGAAGCTACAAACGTCCTCTACAAGGAACTACAACCTATCTGAAGTTTTGTCCAACCAAAATTGAGATAAAGATGCTTGAAGGTTTGGAAAACTTAGGGTTTTCATTTTGTTTGTTGCACTAGCCTTTAACCGGTCCTAGATCCATCACCACACACCCTATACCCTTGAGGACCTCTCAACATGTAGCAATAACATGGGACCATCTTAGATCCAATGAAAACGATGGTGAACAGGGGCAGGTCGCTAAGGAAGGTTAGGTTGGCCGAACCTGTGAGTTGCAAGAGTTAGCCGAACCTTATCGCGATACCACCTTTGGCCGGCGAACCTTGATGATTGTCAAACCTCCCTTCATGCGAACCTGCCACCCACCGAACCTCTTCTTTGATGGACCCCATGCATGGCCGAACCTTCCCCCCAACAGCCGAAACTCTCCTAAACCGACCCTCGTGCATGGCGAACCCTTATGTCACGAACCCTCGATGCAAACCCCCACTTGACCGAACCTTACAATTCATGAACGATCATTCCCAAACCTTGGATGGACAAACCTGAGGAGGGGCGAACCTAATAGCGGCGAACCAGGGTGTTGGCTGAACCCTCACTCGAACGAACCTGAGCTGGAATGGCAGCCAAACATTGTGAGTCACGAACCTAGGGGGTGCTGCGAAACTGGGAGAAGCTAGACCAGGAGATGGCCAAACCTTTACCCAAGCGAACCCAAGGTTCGCTGGAATTGATGCCAAGCTTTCCTTCGATCCATTTCAGTCCATTTGATCGGCCCATGTCACTGATTCGACCCCATCCCATTTGATTGGGCCAATACATTTGTGTAGCCCACACATTTCACTTGGTCCAGTTAAAACCTTCGGCCCTGTAGTATATATTCAACCCATAACATTCGGCCCAGTTAACATTGAAATAAACTAACACTTTGGAAATCAACTAACAACGTGTGCATGATTATTAATGTATGTTACTACAAATGTGAAAAGGTTTTGGATTTAGATTCATAAAGCTTAAAATCATGTAGTTTGAAGAGGTTACAAGTGGCTTTAAGTGTTGAGACAAGGTAGCAATTTATAATACGAAGCTATATTACAAGGTGCTAAGGATTAATAACCATTAATCAAAAACCTAAGTACTACACTTAGAAACCATTTTCCAAGGAAATAATTCATGTGGAACATAAAATCTATAACCAGGGGTACTAATCCAAGCAAAGTAGGTCCAGTGTTGGTAGAATCAATAACAATGGAACCAGGGCCGAATGAAGACCGAGACCCACAAGTGTTAGCCAACCTTAGGGCTAACACATACACGCGCACAAATCCCTATGACTTCTACTTATGAATTGCAACAACATGAAATCAATACAGGATCGTGAATACACAACAAGTACAATCAAGAGCGCGTACACTTCTTGTATAAGCTAAGTCAACCACTTCAACCGCAAGGTGAGTTCATATGCCCCTTTTCAAACCTTAACTGATTTCAAAGCTCGGGGCTAAGAAACATGCTTAAAGCTTTTATTTAGTTAAAAGTTTTGATATAACATACTGACCTTACTATGATTTAGATAATATCGTTTATCCTTATTATCGTTTATTATTGTATGCTTGTTTTCCTGATCATTATTATAACGGAGATGGCTAGGATGATACATGCTAATATAGCTTTTGACACATTAACACACTAGAATAATACTATTTGTAAGAATGTATCTTACAACATCTTATTATTCTTACACCATTGAACAACGAGATAATCAAGTAGTAACATGATGATAACAATTACAACAATAAGAATGAATGTAACTTTATGATAACAAGATCATTCACACATTACTAACATCATGTAATAAGACAAGTTCTTATAATAACTTGTTAATGTCACTAGAAACATACAACATAGAGATAACAGTTGAGACTATTACTTGCGATATCGAGTAGGATATCGTGACAACATAGTTATGGGATCTCATTCCCTACACATGCTACCATAGGCTATTAAGACAAGATTGCATAACACAAGGCTATAGACTATCATGTTGGGTTTATCTTGGTGAGATCACACTCTTAGAATAGGACACTTGGTTGACCTATGTAAATGACCATAACACTTGCATTACTCCTAATAAACATCATACCAAAAAGAGTTATAACTTCATTTTCTTGGAAATGTAGTTGACTCGATTCATTAAAATCATACCGAGTAGGGTATGCGATAACATTCAAATTATTAACATTCAAAAGTCTTGGACACATATTCATTCAAATAGACATCAAGGGAAGGATATCTTACACACCGGGGGGGCCAGAATTGGCAACCACTGGGACATTTATGTCTTAATCTAGCTATCATGGGAAGGATACCTTACACTTCAAAACAGTCAGAAATCACATACCTAAAGACTCTGAATTTTCATTTAAATAGATATCGTGGGGAGGATATCTTACAGACCGGACTGGACAGTACTGACAATCACAGAGACTACTACGTCTCGCTCTAGATATCGAGGAGGATATCTTACATGTCGGGCTAATCCGTAAGGAATAGCTAACAAAGATAATTACGTCTCTCTTCCAAAGGTTGGGGTTAATCATAAAGGGGAATATTTTACACTCTAGGCTAATCAGTAATGATCAGCTACAAAAATTATTAAGTTTTGTTCTAGATATCGAGGAGGATATCTTACACGCCGGGCTAATCCGTAAGGAATAGCTACCAGAGACAATTAAGTCTCTTTTACAAATGTGGGGATAATCATACATGGTGAATCATGGGTGAAATGAAATGGGTATCCATAGATATATTACAAGTGGTGTTAAGTCCTGTCCAAAGGGTCGAGCCTACAACTCGCCCAGACGCCATCCCACCACATACTAAACCACATATTACATTGTTGTTAATGATTATTAAGCATTTTACCTACCATACAATTCAATTTCTATTATAGCTTCAAGCATTCTGTTAAGAGTTTCAAACACGCACACAATAGTATTTAGAAGTCAAGTTTTAAGACTTGCCCTTATGGTCAGCTAAACACCCTAAGGAATTCAGTATCGATCCATAATGGAACTAAGTATGATTCGCAACATCGGTGTTTTGATAAAGGGTTTTCTCAAGATGACACAAAGTCAACTAAAGAAAAGTAAATCATCCTAGTCACTCATCACAAAACCGGAGTGGGATCATAAAGATCACTGAATGACTAGGAGGGGTTGACACCATAGGTCAACGCTCGGTGGTCAATCAGTCTGTCTTAGTAAGACCCATAGCTTTAACATACAAGTTTATAGCATTCACATAGCATAGCATTTATGTATCATGTGCACAAGTGTTTTAAGCATTCCAAGCATTTCAAGCACTTAGAGCATATCAAGCATATCAAGCATAAAAGTGTTTCTAAGTTTAAGTATACGAGCTTTCAAAAGTATAGTTTATAAAGCATTTCGGTGTTTTAGTATTTGTTTTTCTTAGGCATTTAAAGCATCAAGGGTTTTAAGCAAACAAGTATAAATGTATGAAGCATTTGTATTAAGAATAAGTGGATATAGCATTAGCATTAAAGATAAGTGTATAATGCATTAGCATTCTGAATAAGTATGAAAGATTTTATGAAACATTTAAACATTTATTTAAAGTGTCATGCTTCTCATTCCCCAAGTGGAAACAAAATAGTTTGAAAAGGGACAAATGAACTCACCTGTGTTGCTCTGAATAGAATCACAACAGACAGTGCGCGCTCGTTAATTGAAACTTAAGTATCTTCAACACCTGAGTTGTTTTAATAAGATTCGAATACTATAAGTATTTATAATATACGTAATCTAGGGTTTTGGTCTTGGTGTGCAACTAAGTGTCCTGTGTCACTAACATGTTTGCTATGATTCCCTCTAACTAGTCTAATATATTGCTTATTTATAACCTTTATCCCAAAAACAATCATTATTAAACCTTAGTTGTGTAAGGTTTATGTTAATTACATTCAAAATTCCGGAAACGTAATGAAAACGAAATCGAGCAACCGAAACAAACCCGAACTCAATCGGGGTATAAATACCCTCAATGAATCAACTACCACATTTAACTCTCTAATTCTCTCTCTCTCTAAACCCATTTTTCCGGAACTTTCTCTCTGGAAGTTTCAAACTTCAAATCCAAAGATCTCACTCAATACTTGATGAAATCTTGCAATCTTGGTGCCAAATCGAAGCTATAAACATCCCCTACGTGAAAGTACAATCGATCTGGAGTTGAAACCACTGGAAATCGAGGTACTTGATCTTGAATGCCACGATTTTTAGGGTTTTCTAACCCTTCGTTCGACCCACCTTTTTAACTGGTTCCAAGTCATAAAACTTTAGGGAAACAACACCCACAACACCTAGGATGAGATAGGAACACATTTTACCCTTTTTGTTAGCATCTGTGTTTGAAATGGGAGCTGTACCAGTCGAAACTTGAACAGCCGAATGTCCAAATGCAGATGGGCCGAATGGCCATCTCTAGAGCTGACCGAATGACATGTACTCATTCTCTCAGCCTCCCTTCGTTCGGTCCAAGGAAAATCGCCCCCTCCTCATTCGTCCTAAACCCATTCTCCCAAGCGTTCATTCGATAGCTCCAGTCGGCCAGGACTCATATGGTCCAAGCCCTCCCCATTCGGGCCCTTCTTCATTCGGTTGTTCTATTCGGCCAGAATAGGTCCTTTCGCACGTAGCCAACACATTCAGGAAACAAACCTATTCGGTCAGGGCCTCTTTCGCCTGTAGCTTACTAGATCGACCTTCACTCACATTCGGGCCAATGGCTAAGTAATTCGGTCGAAGGAATCGACATGGAGAAGCTGGTATGACTAATCTAATGTGATTGTGCATGGGTTGGTTCCCGTATGCCATGCATGGGGATTAAGTACGTGTGTGCATGGGAAACATATTGGGATTCTTGATATATCATCAACTTGGATAATCTATGAGCTAAGTATGGAATTTAACAAGGTAGGGTTAACATGGTGACACAATGAAACAATAAACTAAGGCTTCTTGGTAACAATGGGTTTAAACTCGGAATAGGGTTTGGAATAACAAGAGTTTCCTCAAACCTTACAATCATTTAAACATGGGTTAAGAACATAAGTTTGGGTTAAATATGTTTACGAAACTGTTAATGGCCTAAACAATGACCCAATTTTTATGGGTGTTGATTTAGTTATTAACACCTAACACTTGGACATTTCATGAGCTCATGCAACTACATTGGGTTGTTCCTTTTGAACTACCTAGGATGGGTTGCACACATAAACGATCAAGGAACCATGAACAATTGAGAACTAATAATGGGCCAAGGTTAGTCAAGTGAGGTTAACCCAAGCCCATCATGCTAAATTTAATTTCTGTTAAATCCTAATTATGTTGCTAATAAAAGAAAATGTACTTATAAATCTTATTAAATTAATTAAATGATTTTCTAAATAAATGTTTAACTTAAATTGAATAAATCTAAAGACACTTTAATTTAAGACTTGTAATAATTAATTGTGGGATAATGGTTACGAATGAGTAATTAGTTAGATTAGTAAATAGAAATGCCAGAAACACCTTAGTAACATAGGACACTTAGTTGCACGCCGAGACCAAAACCCTAGATTTCGTCTATTACAACGACTTACAGTATTCGAATCTTTTAAAACAACACAGGTGTTCAATATACTTATGCTACAAGCAATGAGCGCGCATTTTCTGTTGTAATTCTTACTTAGCAACACTGGTGAGTTCATTGTCCCTTTTAAAACTATTTTCAATTTTACTACGAGACTGAAAAGCATGTTATACATTTTTAACAAATGTTTAAACATTGCATAAATGCTTTCATACTTAATTTTTCATACAAATACTAATGCTACATACTAATGCTAAGTGCTAAAACTATAATGCTAATGCTAAATGCTAAGGCTACATGCTAATGCTAAATGCTAATGCTAAATACTAATGCTAATGCCAATGCTAAATGCTAAGACTACATGCTAATGCTGAGTGCTAATGCTCAAGCGAATGCTAAGTGCTAATGCTACAATGCTAATGCTAAATGCTAATGCTACATGCTAATACTAAATACTAATGCAACATGCAAATGCTAAATGCAAATGCTATATGCTAATACTAAATTGTAACACCCCGACCAATGACGGAAACGTCGGGATGCCACGAGGTATGTGTAGATTGTTCATAAGCTCGTGGGAATCTAATTAAATCATCAAATATCAATTAACAACCAAATTAATAACACAAAAACCATGTTCATCATGAATTAGTTACATCAATACACAAAAGATTTAGCTAAACTAACTAAACTCTAGTCTCCAGAATTTTAGTTATTTTAGCTAAGTCCAAGACCCTATGTGATGATGTCCAAAAGATGTAGAGCTACCCTGCTCTACCTACTTCTCTTCATTTCCTGAAACATGTAGAAAATTAGGTGTCAACTACAAAGTAGTTGGTGGGAAATCATAAGGTTTTATGTATTAAAAATGTTTATAAAAGGGTTTATGAAAATTTATAATTTCCCCGAGAGAATCCACATGTGTACCTGCTAAATAATCCAACAAAACCAAAATCCAACAAACGCAACATCCAAACAATCGAAGTAATCACATACACGATAATCAGAAATAATTATCCACATATGTTCAACCAATCACATCAATTCAGTAATCATCAATCATCATAATCATATCAATATAAGTTACCGCAAAGGACCTCAATCAACTCAATCAACGGCGGAATCATCGCGGAGGACCGTAGTCAACTCAACCAACTATATTCCTATAAGTGTCTTCGTGCACTGCGGAGGACCGTAGTCAACTCAACCAACAGTGGAATCACTGAGGAGGACGTTAGTCATCTCACCAACAGTAACTCAATCATTGCAGAGGTCCTAAGTCAACTCAACCAGCAATGATTCACGGATAAGTAATAATCCATCTCAATCCATAATCAATAATAATCCATTAATATGAATATCATATTGATAATCCAGGTGTCACCCATGTGTTATCAAAATAATATTTAAATTGATATACATGTTCCACCTCCGAGTTTAAAAAAAAATGGTTTAAAAGGAGGTTATGAGAACTCACCTGAGTCCTTAGAATCAGTGTCCTTGTAATATGCGTGCTCACGTATGTGAAATCAAAAGCAACTCAACAATCTGTAATTATCGTATATTTGTGTTCATAAGTATGTGCGTTTTAATGCCACCGTGTGTTCATATGTGTTTATTTTGATCTCGTGAGTAATTCATTAACTTAGTTCATTTAATCCAAATTAAAATGAAATACTCAACTTTTATACATGCTTAGCATTAAGATATAGTTTAAATTTGCTAATTTTAACTATCGCGAAATGATACACTTGTTGTGATATCTTACGTGTATTTTCATAGACTTTTGTATTCCAAAGTGATAAACCTACTCATACACATGCCCATACATTATGCATCTTTTGCTTAGATCATCCACCATAATATAAGTTATAAAAATCAAGTTTATGTTTGAGAAAATTATACTTAGGTCATTCTCATGAGATGTTATGTGTTTATTTAGCCCTTCCCTTAACCCAAAAAGAGTTCATATTCAACCACCCTAGAACCAGCGAACCTTTAGGTGTCACGCTGACACCCTGGTTCGACCATAATGGGTTCGTGATGCACTAAGATTCGGTCATGATAGAGAAAGGTTCGGCTGATTAGGGTTTTCAGCCTTGAGGTTCGCGTAGAGGTTCGTAGATCCCATGTTAGTGCAAAATAGGAAGGTTCGGCTGGCCAAGCTTTGCAGGTTCAACCCATTAGGGTTCATGGGTTGCCGAAGGTTCGTGGCTAGAGAACTTCGCCCAGCCCTTAGGTTCGACTCAAAGGAGGTTCGCAGCTCCATGATGCCTTCACCATCAGGTTCGGCCGGCAACCAAGGTTCGCTGATGAGAGCTCCAGTTAGCACTAGGTTTGTGAATCAGCAACTAGGTTTGACTAGGTGGAGTTTAGGGCATGCTAGGTTCGTGGCCCCCATGTGGTTCGGCCAACAGCCTTCTCCCCTCACGAACCCTGCAACCTGTAGGGCTCCATCTTCACTGTTTTCGATTTCTACTTGTTGTCAATTGGCACACCTATTAATTTTAGTCTTTACATACTCGATTTAATGTTATAACTTGTTAAAATTTGACTTCTAAGCATAAAATGTAACAGGTTGTGTCTAAGTGAAAAACAAAAAATTAAAACTCGAAGTTTACCTCTGAATCGCATTCGAAAGCTGGATTTCTTCGTATCTTCTCATTCCCCTCGTTCACACGGTCGTTTGGACGCCAAGATCTCTTGAATCGGTTGAGAAACGAGTGAGAAAAGTTAGAGAGAAGGTAGAGAGAGATGGGGCGTTTTTCTTGAATCGTCACCCGAACGAACACGACGATGGTTTTGCTTTCTGACTTTTGTTTTCTACTTTCCAGTCATTATTTCAGAACTCTAAACTCACAGATATGTTTGTGTGAATCGTCACCCACGCAAACACACTGTCAGTTCGTTATTCTGAAATAACACTGCATTTGTGTTTGAATTGTGTTTCCTCACTGTCGGACTCAACTAAACATCTTGTTTTCACATTGTTCTTGTACGGATTCGTCGGCCATCTGATTCCTGTCATCTGTGGACATCAAATCGCAACCGATATGATTTTGTTGTTCACTTGTAAACTGTTGTTTCCCGTGATTCGTTGTTTTAACTGTGTTTAAGTTTTCACTTAAACACACACAACTATTGTTTCAAATATATGTTGTACTTATTGTATTTAAGTTTACACTAAAATACGTACAACTGTGCATTGTATTCTGAATTCTGTTAATACGATAAGTGTTCATGTACATGTATTTACACACAGTATGAGGTGAAAGTACACATACCGTACGGACTTGCCGGACGATCTGGCACTTGATGTTACAGATATATATGATTGTTATATTCCTAGACTCCTGTCTAGGTAATTATTATGCAGATCAAATTATCAAGTTAATTAAATTACTCTTATGAGTAATACTTTAACTCTAAACTCTAAACTCTAAACAAACCCTTAGTCCATCAAGCTCAAATTCAAGAACCTAAATTCAAAGTGAAATCAAAGAAGCTAAATATCATATTCAAAGAAATCTAATTCAGTGTGTGATCTGAGAACAAAGTATCATAATCAAGAATCAAGTTATCATTGTGAAATCATGGGAATCCTAAAGATCAAATCAAGAGACTCAAGGAATCAGAAATCATAAATATGTGTGAATCATATAAATAATGAAACCATTAAGATCTAATGAAATCATTAATACTTGAGTTAAGGTGGATGTCAGTTGTATAGAAATCAAGACCACGTGTAACACACATAAAGTCCCGGCATAAATAGTAGACTCTTGTAGTCAAACTATATGGGCAATAACGTGAACTATCAAATGAAATCAAAATCAAGAGAATCAAAGAGATCAAGAATCAAAGGATAGCCGTAAAGTCCTGGCATTTACAGTAGACCATTGGGTCAAGCTGATATGGGCATCATTAAAATCTCGACACACTCAGGTAGGCTCCTAGTATGTCCTGCCTGATATGGGTCACGTGTGAGAGGGTACAACTTGGACAACCACCAACAACTAGGTCTAACTGATTGAGTCAAATAAGGCCCAATCATCATGTTGTAGTTGTATTTAAATGCTTATTTATTTATTTAATTAAACATTTAATATCATGTTTCTACAAATGTTTTGGGAAGATCATGACATCATGGTGAACTCAAAAGATAATGGTAAATCTATTTGTGGAAATTAAATCTAAAATGAAGGTGAATGGAGGGAAATGCTTAATTATCATCAATAACAAAATGTTATGTGGTCCGGTATGTGGTGGGATGTTGGCTAGGGCTTGTTCCCTTACATATGCCCTATATATAAGCATACCTGATTGGATATCATAGGTGGTTGTTGATGAGGTTAAGGTTGTCATTTCATGGGATCAAGGTAAACTTTTCAGGGCAATCAAATTCTATGACTCAAATACTAAGAATCAAAGATAAGGGATGAAATGCTTAATTATCACCAGGAACCATATATCATGTGGTTTGGTATGTGGTGGGATGTTGGCTAGGGCTTGTTCCCTTACATTTGCCCTATATATAAGCATACTGAATTGGATGGTATAGGTGGTTAATGGTGAGGTTAAGGTTGTCATTCAGGTTATTCAAACTCATTTTTCTAAAATTATATGAATTCACCAACCATGTGTTGACTTTATTTTTGCATGACTTCTCAGGTGACGAACAGGTCAACTGAAGAGTTATTTATTTTGGACTAGGTTACAGGTAGAAGACCTAGCTTTTTGGACCCGCATACTTTTGGACATCATACACAGTTATTTTGTATATCTTGTGCAGATACAAGCTTGAAGATTTATAATGTGATAGTAGATTTACATGGTTAAATTATAAACTTAACTGATGTAATTTAACTTTGTAATTTAACTTTGTAATTCTATTTTATTTTAGCAAGTTTCTCATTTATGTATCATGTGAAATGTAACAATCTGATCATTTTCATTATCACTCACAATATCGTGCCTCGAGAACCATCCGCCTGACGGGGACTCCGATCCAACCCCGTCGGCTCAAGGTGTGACAATTAGTTACACACCGAGACCAAACCCTAGACACAACGTCTATTATAAATACTTATCGTATCCGAATTCTTATAAAAACAACTCAGGTACTGAAGATACTTAGGTTATAACAAAAAGCGCGCATTTTGTGGTAAATCTATACAGAGCAACACAGGTGAGTTCATTGCCCCTTTTCTAAACATTTTTGTTTTAAAACGCGGGGCTGAGAAGCTTGCGTAAACTATTTTATCTAAATTGTTTACCTACATGCTTTATTTAAACATGTTGTATACATGGATGCTTCATATAATCCTAGACTCCTGTTTAGGTAATTGCTATGCCAAATTAACTAATAAGTTAATTAAATTACACTTATGAGTAATATCTAAATTCTAAAACTCTAAATAAAATCTTAGTCCATCGAGTTCAATTTCAAAAATCTAAATTAAAGTAAAATCGAAAGAACCAAAGCTAAAGATCAAATGCATTGGAATCTAATCCAGTGTATGATCAGTAAACTAAGGATCCTACTCATGGATCTATAATCATTGGGAAATCAAGGAATGCTAAAGATCAAAATCAAAGGAATCAAGGGAATCATAACCGTGTGTGAATCATTGAAATAATGAGATCATTATGATCTAATGAAATCATTAATACCTTAAGTAAGGTGATTTGTCAGTTGTATGTAAATCCGGACCACGTGTAAAACACGGAAAGTCCCTTCACAGTAGTAGACTCTTGTAGTCAAGCTACATGGGCATAACTTAAACTATCAAATGAAATCAAGGAAATCAAGAAGAACATAAAACAAAGGATATCCTAAAGTCCCAACGCATACAGTAGACCACTAGGTCAAACTAATATGGGCACATCGTTAGAATCCCGGCACATACAGGTAGGCTTCTTGTGGGTCATGCCTGATATGGGTCAAATGTGAGAGGTTACAACTTGGACAACCACAAACAACTCAGCCTAATTCATTGAGTCAAATAAGGCCCTATCATCATGTCTTGGTTGTAATTAAATGATTAGTTATTAATTTAATTAACCATTTAATATTATGTTTCTAATAATCGTTTTTGGGAAATCATGAAGACATGGTGAACCCAGGAAATCAGAGTACTTCAAATTGTGGAAATCAAGCTGTTAACATAGTAGTGGGTGTAGGTAGAAATGCTTAATTATAATTAATATCAATGTCCAATGTAGTTTAGTATGTGGTGGGATGGTGTCTGGGCGGGTTGTAGGCTTGACTCAGGGGTATGCCCTTTACATAAGCATACCGAGCCGGATGATACAGTTGATGTTAATGAGGTTAAGGTTGTTACCGAAGAGGTTATCAATGTTATCATGTGTGTTTTAAGCTGTTAAACATAGTGCTTTAATCTCGGATGATAATGAAATAGAATGGTAGGTAAAATGTTTAATTATCATTAACACCAATGTCCTATGTGGCTTAGTATGTGGTGGGATGGCGTCTGGGTGGGTTGTAGGCTCGACTCAGGGGTATGCCCTATACATAAGAATACCGAGCTGGATGATACAAGTGGTGTTAATGAGGTTAAGGTTTTACCTAGAAGGTTTGCAAGGCTAATTTTTCAAATACTAAAATCATATGAACGCAGCAACCATTGTGTTAACCTTGTTTTCTTTCATGCTATCTCATGTGATGTACAAGATTAAGCTAAGGTTTCAAGAATGCATGCTAGGGTGCCAGTTAGAGGACCTAGTAGTTTTGGGAAGCACATATTTTGTCGGTTATTATGAATCACTTTGGATATCTTGTACGATTACAAGATATTGAACTTATGATTCGTTTATTAGATTTACCTTGTTAAATTATTGTAATTTAACTCTGTAAATTTCATGTTTAATATATCATTGTGCTTTAGTTATTCTTAACACTAACGCTATGGAAACAATCTGATCATCACGATTATCACTCACGATATCGCGCCCTAGGAATCTTACCCCGATGGGGACTTCGATCCAACCCCGCCGGCCTGGGTGTGACAGATTGGTATCAGAGCTTAAGGTTACAGAGAATAATAGGTCATTTACTGAAACGGTTTGGCCTAGATTATAACTTAGGGACCTCCATGTAGAGAAGATAGTAATTAGGAAATTACTTGCATTGTGTCTTCTGCATTCGATCATTGCACTAACAATTATTCTATTGGTTGTGATCAGAATGTCACCAAGAAGACAACTATCACCATCTCTTCCTTCACAAGAGACGGAATCAGCAGTTGTTTCCCACGCAACCCTGATCACTGAACAGTTGGTGACGGTTCTCCCTGGAATAATCACCCGGATCAGGAACAGTGAGGAGTTTGATAGGAATTTCCCACTACTTTCAGCATAAAAGAGGGAACTGGAAGAAGGAGAAACCAGCAAGAAACCTAAACGTCGTTCTGCAAAAAGGCGAAAGAGAACTGTGAACTACACGGAAACTGTACCTATCAGTCAAGTCCTGCCAGACTTGACTACAGGAGTTAGTACTCATTATGAGGGAAAAGCTCCTCTCTTTTCAGTTTGTCACTACGTCATCGAGCTAAATTCGCATGTGTGCAATGCACGTGCTGTGGAAAGACGGGACACCGGACGCATCAGTGTTGGTCACCAATAACCTCTACCCCCCGTCAATACGTTGGTACATTTCCTAATTGTGCCAGATGTGGTTTTCACCATGGTGAGAAGAAACCTTGTAGACACTGTCTGAATTGTGGGAAGTACGGACACTGGATCCAACAGTGCCGGTTTATTGCCACTAGGAAACAGGAACAAAAACTGAGCACCTCTACTTCCTCTCAAGATAACAACAACTGCTACACATGCGAAATGCTCGGGCATTTCTCAACGGACTGCCCTAGGAGAAGGCCTCCAGCAGCCCCGGCAGTCACTGAGAAATTACTTACTTTACCAGCTCCTAGAGATCACTCGGAGTCCGATGACTCCACAGGTATGCATATTTTATCCCGTATGTTAAATTACTTATTGGCGTGCTAATTTGAAACGCATACCCCATTGTGGTTTTAGAAACAATGAAACCAAGGAAACTGTAAGAAGCTCGATGCTAATAAGATTATTGGAATAGTAACCTAAGGAATCCTTAAGTCGAATAAGCGTTAAGTAAATAAAGAAAGATAGGGTGATTCTTAATTACAGTCTAGTTACTATAGTTAGGAAAAGAACCTTATCTATTTAAAGCGTTAAAGACATGTAGAAATTCAGATGCTAAAGCTAGTGTGTAAGCTGTCACTTCCTCACCTAGATTTCATAGAACTCGAATCACTTGATTTAGAGAACTATGATTCTAGGATGTTAGGACAGGACGAATTTTAGAACTGTGCTAGAAACATAGCCAAATTAGATAAGTAGATCAAGGGAAATCAATTGTGAATATAAGAAGAAGGTATGCCAGAGACATCATCCCGAATGAGGTATGGGGATTTTGAGTTTTCGGTAATGTCTTTCGGACAGAAGAATGCACCCCTGGTTTTCATGCACCTCATGAACCGAGGGTGCAAACCGTATCCGGATCGGTTTGTCATTGTCGTTAGGGATGACATATTGATTCATTCTAAAAGTAAGGCAGAACACGAACAGCATTTCAGGAAGAATTTTAGAGTTGATAAAGGAAGAGCAACTTTAGGTTAAATTCTCCAAATTGAATTTAGGCTAAGAATAGTAATAGTTGGAACAACAGTTACACTGAAATCCCATAAGTCACATTACTTTTGAGTAGAAGTAAGGTGAATATACATCACCTCGGAGATGTGAATAGGATTACTTAAAAGACAAGTAATTACCCATATCTTAATGGAACTACCATATTTTAGGTAGACCTCCCCAACATCTAAAGTACACTTTCGAAGCTGAGAACAGATTAAACGGTTGGTGAAGTATGAATACGGTTATATCAAATACCCTAAGGATTCACCATGTGTGACTTAAGGATCTTGATCTGACGATCAATACCTAGAGTCGTGAGAGCCGTCTATGAAAACTTCAAGTAGTGTGTAAGATTGTAGAGCATAAAGACAGCTTGAGAGGAAACCGGATGAAATACATATTACCAAAATAGTGGGTAGATTCCGGCGGAAGATAAATCAAGAAGACTTATTCTTGATAAAGCACACGAACCAGATAATCAGTTCATTCAGGCGCCGATAAAATATATAGAGACCTACATAGATTTTATTGGGGGCCGGGAATGAAGAAAGACATGACTGAGTACGTCGGCGGATGTCTTACGTGCGCAAGGGTGAAGGCGGAACATCAGAAACCGCCAGGGTAACTGGAACAGCCTGAAATTCCGGTTTGGAAGCGGGAACAAACAGCTATGGATTTAGATGCCAAGCTACCCCGCACTTCCAGTGGTCATGATACCATTTGGATCATCAATGATCAAATTCTCCTACAACAACAGTTATAATAGTAGCTTTGAATGCACATCATTCGAGGCTCATTAAGGCCGGAAATGTCGGTCATCGAACGGTTGGACCGAAATAAGAGATAATCGAACAACTAAACCTGAACTTAATAGAGAGACTATTGACAAGATTGTTTAGATTCAACAAAGAAAACGGACATCAAGGAGCAGACAGAAGAGTTGAACCAATAAATGGCGTAAGCCGTTGAAATTTCAAGTGGGAAACCGTGTCAAGTTAAAGGTATCCCCAAGGAAAGGTATCGTCCATTTTAGAATGAACAACAAATTAACACCACGATAGACCGTTCGAAATCATCGAACTTATTGGTCCTGTGGCATATAGACTAAGATCACCAGATGATCGCGGTGGTGTGCATGATGTGTTGCACATCTCGAACCTGAATAAATGCCGTATTAACGAATCGCTCTTCATATCAGTTTCGGAAATTCAATTAGACGAACATTTATACTTTCTCTAAGAATCTTCGGAGGTTATGGCTCGCAAGGTTAAACAACTAATGCGAAGCCACACTCAGATTCTCAAGTCTTGTAGGAATTCAAAGCGCATGCTCAAGTTTACTTGGGAACGCTAAGATCATGTGAAGTTTAAGTACCCCCAACTGTTTACAGAGGAAGACGTACCTGATAATAATTCTAAAATTTCGGGACGTAATTTCTCTAACAAGAGGAGACTGTAACATCAGTGCCGGACTCCTCACCGGAACAGTGACCGATACAGTAACATGAACAGTAATTCAAGTGCATAATTCAGTTCATGTTCATATATCAGTATCATTTCATGATATCATAGAGCAGACTCAAACTTATTTCAGAAACAAAACTCAGAATCATGGTTCGTCAGTCAGATAACTATCTAGAAATACAGAACCATCATGCGACTGTTAGTTAGGATTTTATTAAGTATAAACGTATGTGAGGCTTTAGAAAACAATACAACATGGATGTCGTCATGTGAATGCTAAATCGACAGATTATTCGTATAGGTGAAGATCTGTACAAATATATCTGAAGGTTTAACGTTCTGAATGATATCCGATAATTAGAAACCCATGTTGAAGAGTATAGTTATCGTCGTGTTCGTACGGGTGACGATTCGAACGAATACGTGCAACGACCGTACGATTCAATTTTAAACCGTAAATTAGTTATTTCTGAAAATTTAAAATAAATAAAAGATATTTAGTTAATTACTAGGAATAACCACCTATAATAGTTTCATAACTTCTATTTTGAAAACCGGATCGTTTCGTTACGAAAACGACGAGAAACCGACATTTTACGCGACACCGAGAAACCGAAACGAACCCGAACTCATCCGGGATATAAATACCCCAAATGAACCATCTTCTTCATTTAACCTCTTCACTCTCTCTCTAATATCAAAAACCCGGAAATTTCTCTCTCTAGAAAGTTCCAACTTCCCACACCTAGATCTCACTCGTTTCTTGATTAAATCTCGCGTTCTTGGTGTCTAAACGACCACCACAACTTGTAGAACACGAAAGTACAGTCGATCGGAGCTTAGATCCATCAGATTTCAGGTAGATTTGAGAGTTATTTTCGGTTTTAAGGGTTTCAAAACCCTAATTTCGCAGCTTGAAAGCCGGTTCTTTACCTTAAAACCCTTAGGAAATCAGCACCATACACACCTAGAAGAAGTTAGGAGTTTGTAGGACACCATCGATTAGCCATTCGATCGAAAATGGGGCTGTTGTGCTGGGGGGAGTTTGAAGACCTGAATGCGATTTCTGCCCAGCTCAGATTCAGCCGAAAGGGCCAAGACTTTTCCCCCTTCGGCCATCCATCTCTATTCGTTCGGCCTCCCACAAGCTGCTCAACTGATTCGGTTCCAACCCTTTCGGCCAAGCCTCACCCGAACCAACCATTTGGCCGACTAGCCGTGACCGAACCAGCAAGGAGCCGAACGACTCATTCTCTCGGCAACTCCCTTTCAGTTCAGGTTCATTCGACCAAGGTCTCACCAGAATGGGACGTCTTTCGACCACCCTTCTATTCGGCCAAGACCTATTCGACTGGAGCCATACTCGGTCGAACAGTCCTTCGGTCGGCTTCCTTTCAATCGGCCAAATGTCATTCGGAACAGCAGCCCAGGGTAGTTCGATCGGCCCATATTACTCCCATTCCGCCGGCCCACCTTCTTCCTGTAGGTCCATGGCCTCATTCGGCCCAACCTACTTCGGCTCCATTCATTTGAGCAATCCAGCAGTTATTCGGCCAAGTCTTACGGTCGGGACCCATTTGGGTGAGCCATTTCATTTGGCCGAAGTTTTTAGCAGTCGGGTCTTGACAATAGCATAAACCATTTGGCTGAATACTTGGGTTAGGATTTCATAATGACGATTGTGTGATTATGAGTGCATGGGAACCCACGTGAATGCATGCATGAGGAGAGAAAACCTAATAGGGATATATGTTAAAGCCTCGTAAATAATAACAAGGGTTTAAATCAAGGGTTATTGAATGGAATCTCGTTCTAAAATGCATGAAATTATTTAAAAGAATCATGGATTAGGGTTTGGAATAACAAGAGTTTTTCTTAACTTTATTATCATTAAACCATGGATTTCAACATCATTTTGGGTTCAACATATTTGAGAAATCTCGAGGATTAGAACAATAAGCTAAGGATAACTGTGTTGATGTAACTATTAATATCTAATCCTTAGGAATTTCATAAGAACATATAACTAGCCTAGATAATTCACTTAAATTATCTTGGACGAGTTATTCGAAGAGTCGATCGAGAAACGTCAGACTAACAAAAGCTAGTAATGGGCCTAAAGTTAATCATATGGGATTAACCTAAGCTCATCATGTGTAAATTATATTTTCATAAATAAATTATGTTTTCTTTCAATAAAAGAAAATTTACTTAGAAATCCTAATAAGCTAATTTAAATAATTTTCTAAATAAACGTTCAACTTGAAATTTATTAACATGAAAATATTTTAACCAAAGACTTGTAATGATTACTTACGGGATAAAGGGTAGTTATGGGTAATACCTTAGACTAGCTAGATGAAATTCTATAACACATTAGTATCTAGGACACTTAGTTGCACACCGAGAGCAAACCCTAGACAAAACGTCTATTATAAATACTTATCGTATACGAATTCTTATAAAAACAACTCTGGTACTGAAGATACTTAGGTTACAACAAAGAGCGCGCATTTTGTGGTAATTCTATACAGAGCAACACAGGTGAGTTCATTTCCCCTTTTCTAAACATTTTTGTTTTAAAACACGGGGCTGAGAAGCATGCGTAAACAAAGTTTTATCTAAATTGTTTACCTAAATGTTTTATTTATACATGTTGTATATATGGATGCTTGTTATAATCCTAGACTCTTGTCTAGGTAATTGTTATGCCAAATTAACTTATAAGTTAATTAAATTACTCCTATGAGTAATATCTAATTTCTAAAACTCTAAATAAACCCTTAGTCCATCTAGTTCAAATTTAAGAATCTAAATTCAAAGTGAAATCAAAAGAACCAAAGCTAAAGATCAAATGCAATGGAATCTAATCCAGTGTATGATGAGTAAACTAAGGATCCTACTCATGAATCTATAATCATTGCAAAATCATGGAATGCTAAAGATCAAAATCAAAGGAATCAAGGGAATCATAACCGTGTATGAATCAATGAAATAATGAGATCATTATGATATAATGAAATCATTAATACCTTAAGTAAGGTGAGTTGTCAGTTGTATGTAAATCCGAACCACGTGTAGAACACGGAAAGTCCCTTCACAGTAGTAGACTCTTGTAGTCAAGCTACATGGGCATAACTTAAACTATCAAATGAAATCAAGGAAATCAAGAAGAACATAAAACAAAGGATATCCTAAAGTCCCGACGCATACAGTAGACTAGTAGGTCAAACTGATATGGGCACATCGTTAAAATCCCGGCACATACATGTAGGCTCCTTGTGGGTCATGCCTGATATGGGTCATGTGTTAGAGGGTACAACTTGGACAACCACCAACAACTCAGCCTAATTGATTGAGTCAAATAATGCCCAATCATCATGTCTTAGTTGTAATTAAATGATTAGTTATTAATTTAATTAACCATTTAATATTATGTTTCTAAAAATCGTTTTTGGGAAATCATGAAGACATGGTGAACCCATGAAATCAGAGTATTTCAAATTGTGGAAATCAAGTTGTTAACATAGAATTGGGTGTAGGTAAGAAAGCTTAATTATCATTAATATCAATGTCCTATGTGGTTTAGTATGTGGTGGGATGGCGTCCGGGCGGGTTGTAGGCTCGACTCAGGGGTATGCCCTATACATAAGCATACCGAGCTCGATGATACAGTTGATGTTAATGAGGTTAAGGTTGTTGCCAAATGTTATCATGTGTGTTTTAAATTGTTAAACAGAGTGCTTTAATCTCGGATGATAATGAAATAGAATGATAGGTAAAATGTTTAATTATCATTAACCCCAATGTCCTATGTGGCTTAGTATGTGGTGGGAAGGCGTCTGGACATGTTGTAGGCTCGACTCAGGGGTATGCCCTATACATAATCATACCAAGGTGGATGATACAGGTGGTGTTAGTGAGGTTAAGGTTTTACCTAGAAGGTTTGCAAGGCTAAATTTTCAAATACTAAAATCATATGAACTCACCAACCGTTGAGTTGACCTTGTTTTCTTTCATGCTTTCTCAGGTGATGTACATGATTAAGCTAAGGTTTCAAGAATGCATGCTAGGTTGCCAGTTAGAGGACCTAGTAATTTTGGGAAGCACATATTTTGTCAGTTATTATGAATCACTTTCGATATCTTGTACGATTAAAAGATAGCGAACTTATGGTTCATTTGTTAGATTTACCTTGCTAAATTATTGTAATTTGACTCTGTAAATTTCTAGTTTAATATATCATTGTGCTTTAGTTATTCTTAACACTGACGCTATGGAAACAATCTGATCATCACGATTATCACTCACGATATCGCGCCTCGGGAACCTTCCGCCTGACGGGGACTTCGATCCAACCCCACCGGCCAGGGGGTGACAAGACATACCAAAGACAGCCTTTCTACCCGATACCATCACTACGAATTTCTGGTGATGCCATTCGGATTGATGAACGCACCGGATGTGTTCACGAATTTAATGAACCGGGTGTGCAAGCCGTACTTAGATCAGTTCGTTATTGTCTTTATTGATGATATACTGATTTATTCAAAGAACGAGAAGGAACATGAACAACTTCTCAGGACAGTTTTGGAACTCCTGAAGGAAGAACGAATCTATGTTAAGTTCTCCAAGTGTGAATTCTTGCTAAGAGAAGTTCAGTTTTTAGGTCACGTGATTAATAGTGATGGTATTCATGTGGATCCTACCAAGATTGAAGCAATCAAGTACTGGGATGTGCCTACGACACCGACAGAGATCATATCATTCTTGGGATTGGCAGGTTACTACCGGAGATTCATTTCGGATTACTCTAATATAGCTTTTCCTCTCACCAAACTCACACAGAAGAGTGAACACTTCATGTGGACACAGAAACAAGAAGAGGCATTCCGGACAATAAAACAAAGATTGTGCAATGCTCCAATTCTAACACTCCTAGAAGGCAATGATGACTTTTTAGTATACTGTGATGCCTCCCATCAGGGACTCGGTTGTGTTTTAATTCAACGAGACAAAGTCATTGCTTATGCCTCAAGACAACGGAAGACACACGAAAAGAACTACACAACACATGACTTAGAACTGGGAGCTGTTTCCTTTGGTCTAAGGATTTGGAGACATTAGTTGTATGGTACCAAGTGCACTACCTTCAGAGATAACAAGAGTTTACAACACATATTCGATCAAAAGGAGCATAACATGAGACAGAGACGTTGGGTTGAGCACCTGAACGATTACGATTATGTGATCAAATACCATTCGGGCAAAGCAAATGTTGTTGTAGATGCTTTGAGTTGGAAGGAAAGAGTCAAACCCTTGCGTGTTCGAGCAATGGGAATGACCGTGCAAACAAGTTTAAGAGAACAAATAATACAAGCAAAACAACAAGCAGTGGCAAGAGACAACTTGAAACGCGAGCTCGATTGTGGAGCCGAGAAACATTTTGAGATAAGACAAGATGGAGTTATCTATTATCTGAATCGTGTTTGGATCCCGACTGTAAATGAACTTCGAACACTCATACTTGACGAGACACACAAGACACAATACTCTATTCATCCTGATGCCAATAAGATGTACCAAGATCTTAGGTCGTTTTATTGGTTGCCGAGAATGAAGAAACGTCTGATTGAACAAGAGCGTACGCACCTGGGAAGATCGTATGATTGCACGAGATCTTTGTGTTGGCAAATGCATCATATGTGCCAAAGTAAAAGCTGAATACCAGAAACCTTCGGGTTTGCTGGAGCAACCTGAAATGTCACAATGGAAGTGGGAGCAAATAGCTATGGATTTTATTACCAAGCTACCCCGCACTCCCAGCGGACACGATTCGATTTGCGTCATCATTGATAGCTTGACCAAGTCCGCACACTTCTTGCTGATCAGAGAAACTTAGAAGATGGAAAAGCTAGCAAGACTTTATGTTGAAGAAATAGTAGTTTGGCACGGTGTGCCCTTGTCTATTATTTCCGACCGAGACAGTCGATTTATATCGCGGTTCTGGCAATCATTGCAACAATACTTAGGGACAAGTGTTAATTTGAGCACCGCTTATTATCCACAAACGGATGGACAAAGCGAGCGAACAATTCAAACCCTAGAGGCTATGTTGAGGACATGCATCCTAGAGTTTGGTGGAAGTTGGGATAAACACTTACCACTCATTGAGTTCTACTACAACAGGAGCTACCACAGCAGCATCAGATGTGCTCCTTTTGAAGCACTGTATGGTAGAAAATGTCGGTCTCCAATTTGTTGGACCGAAGTGGGAGACAACAGAATCACTGGGCCTGAACTTATTCTGGAGACTACTGATAAGATAGCCCAGATACAACAGAGATTACAAGCAATACGTAACCGCCAAAAGAGTTACACAGACAAACGGCGAAAGCCATTGGAATTCGATGTGGGTGACCGAGTTATGGAAAAGCGTAGTTCATTTTGGGCCTAAGGGCAAGCTAGCACCAAGGTATGTCAGACCTGTAGAGACGATGGAACGTGAAATCAAGAGACTGAAACAAAGTCGTATCCCTATTGTAAAGGTTCGATGGAACTCCAAGCGTGGACCAGAATTTACTTAGGAACGTGAGGACAACATGAAGACAAAGTATCCTCACCTGTTCGAGAATTAGAGCCCGTCTTTGATGCTTAAATTTCGAGACGAAATTTCTTTAACAAGGGGAGACTGTGATATCCAGTACCATATCGTCCGGCAATTACGTACGGTATCTGTACTTTCACTATTTACTGTGTGTAAATACATGTATATGAATAGTGTTTGTGATAACAGAATTCGAATTACAAGAAATAGTTGTACGTATTTATGTGAAAAATTAAATACCGTAAGTACAACAACGCACGATAAACAATAGTTGTCAGTACTTAGATGAAAACCTAAGTGAAGTGAAGACAACGAATCAATAATGACAATAATGTTCAAGTAAATAACAAGAACAAGTCGGTTGCGATTTGATATCCATAGATGATAGGAATCAGATGGCCGACAAATCAGTACGAAAACAACGTGAAAACAGGATGTTTAGTAGAGTACGTTAGTGAGAAAATACAATTAAAGACATAATTGCAGTGTCGTTTCAGAATAACGAACTGACAGTGTGTTTACGTGGCTGACGATTCACACATACATATCTGTGAGTTTAACGTTCTGAAATGATGACTGGGAAGTAGAAACCAAAACTCATAAAGCCAAACCATCATCGTGTTTGTTCAAATGACGATTCGAATGAATACGCGTGATGGTGACGCGATCTGACGAAACGAAAACAAAAACGACACGAACGATAATTAATTAAAACAACTCTTTTATTTACAATACGTAAAATTTCGCGTCGCGTTCCGGAAACACAACGAAAACACGAACCAAGTAACCTAAACGAACCCGAATACCCTCGGGGTATTTAAAGCCTTAAATTAGGGTTTTGTTCTCATTTCTATCAGCTCTCTCTCTCTCTCTAAACTCATTTTCCCGAACCTCCACCTTCTCTCTACTTTACCAACTTCAGATTGCGATATCTCATTTGTTTGTGGACGAAATCGAGTGTTCTTGATGTCCACTCGAAGCTCTCAACCTCCTTTACAAGGAAGTACAGTTGATCTGGAGTTTTATCAACAAAATTCGAGGTAATGATCGAAAGAAACTTCTGAAAAATTAGGGTTTCTAGCCTTTGTTCGACTCAACCACCCAACCGGTTTAAAACCATGTTATACTCGGCCTTAAGCCTCCATTTTAACTTCACAAGGGTTTGTACAAGACATGATGAGGATGTGGGAGTCCTGGAACAAGCTGCAACCTCACAGGTTCGATGGGGAGGATGAGATGTTGCAGGTTCGCGAGGTTGATGGGGATAGCTGAACCTGTAAGGGGCTTAACCAAATTTTTGGCCGAACCCACGATCACACGAACCTGCATGGCAACAAACCTTCTTGGCCAAATCCTCAACAACACCAAAACTAGGTCTGACGAACCTTTGTGCCACACACGAACCTACCATGATCACCGAACCATTTTGGAACCGAACTCTTGGCAGCTAACCTCCCCACCACCGAACCTACTATTGATCATCACCCTCTACGAACCTATGCTGCAGCCGAACCCATGCTGGACCTAACCGAACCCTGCTCCTATCATGCATGGCGAAGCTATCTAGTCACGAACTTAATGATACCGCGAACCTGCACCCGACGAACCTGGGGCGAACCTGTCACCCAACCGAACCTTGATGGGGCTGTGAGATACACGAAGCTTATGGGGAGGGGCTAGCTGGTTCGCTGCCCAACTGGTGACCAAATACTTTGTCTTGTGACTATCATTTAACCCTTACCGTGGATCTGAGACACCCATTAGGCAAAACCAACCACACAAGCCCATACGGCCCAATTACTCGGCCCATCTCACTGTTCAGCCCACACACTCACCTATATTCCATCTATTCGGCCCACGAGGTGTAAACCATACAATTTATGAAGCCCAATAGTTGGCCCACTTGGATTGTTCTGCCCAATAAATTGGCTAGGCCCATGTGAATCAATAGGCCACTCACACAAGAATGTGAATGAAAACATTGTAAAACTAAAAATAATTTGTTAAAGGATGGAATATATGGAATATACAAATTAAAAATACAAGGGTGGTGGAATTGTTAGGGTTAAAACAAGTCCAACAAAGATGATATGGTAAGCTTGAAACAATAAACTTAAGTCATATCTATGACTTAGGTTAATTTGTAAAGATTTTACCATGTAACAATTTACACGTGATGACAAGATTTATAAACTTTCAAGAGTAAATTTAGACTAAGCAAACAACCTAAAGACACATTGTAATAACAATCCATGACAATGGAAACTAGGGCCGAACAAAGACCCAGACCGAGACTCACGAGTGTTAGCCAATGCGAGGGCTAACACATGCACACACAAAACTCTTACGACCTATACTTATAAGTTACAACAACATGAAATCAATACAGGATCGTGAATACACAACAAGTACAATCAAGAGCGCGTGCAATTATTGTTTTAAGCTAAGTCAACCACTTCAACAACAAGGTGAGTTCATATGCCCCTTTTCTAATCTTAACTGATTTTAAACTCTCGGGGCTGAGAAATATGTTTAACTTTTATTTATTTAAAAGTTTTATGTTTAACATTTTGCTTATACTATGACTAGTCGGAAACCCGCGCGATGCGGCGACGACGACAACAACAATGTACAATGCGGTGTTCATATTTTGCTAATTTATCACTTTTTCATGATATAGATAGTGTTTTTGATAATTTTATTTATGTATGTAGTTCTGTGTGGATCCACTGAAATGAGATGATGTAGATAGTGTTTTTGATAGTTTTCTTTTACTCACAAAGACAAAAGAGAATAATGAAATCCACAGAAATAATTTTGAGGATCAACATCTGTCAATTTTGGAAGTTGCACCTTTGATGTATAGATTTAATATAACTTTTAATCAAGCTGATGAAAAAGAAACTAATCATTAGTAAAGCCATAAGAAAATAGAGGATTAAAGGTTTAAAAAGCATAAAAAAATCTACAAAGGCCATGTGTCCAATTCATGCAGGATGAATGAATGAAAACTAAGTTGTGTTCTTGTAATGCTTGACATGCATAGCAACAACAATTGGTCCGGCAACATTGCAAAATATCATCAACATCAATTGCAAGAATGCATACCTCTTTTTTAACTAATTTATATTCCAAAACCAAGTAATGTTAAGAAAAATTTATTTAACAAATGAAGGATGACATGCATCTAAATTTCTTTAGTTGTAGACTATCTGTCACAAGTTTATCAAAAGAAGGTAGAGATAACTTTGGAATGGTTGACACTATCTGATATAAATCTTCCGATGTTGTTATCTGCTGCCACACGCCCTAATGATAATAATAAACACCTGCAATGATAAAAATTAGTACATAATTAATCTTATCACATCATCATCAACGTATTTGTAGGTATCATTAATTAATGCTAGTAATCTTTCCATTGTGGCATCCATTTCTTTCGTATCTGTTGGAAGTTTGTCAATTGTTGTGTTCTAGAGAATGTCAATTACAAACATATATACCATATGATGGTTTAACCATTAACTTGTTTAGTTCGTTTGGGAAATTATTTAGTAAAATAAGGATGTATTTAATAGTTTTAAACACGTAAATCCAACACGCTCAGCCTCAATCATACAAAGATCCAGAGGTACTTCTTGAAATTGAGCAGCAAATTCAATAATCTTAATTTTTCGAATTAGATTGTCCTGCAAAGAGCATGCACATCATCTGACTTAAAAGAACATGAAACAACATTCAAAGAGCATGTGGCTATATGAACGCACCAAGACCATCAGGTATACCAGACAAAACTAAGCATATTGTTATATAAACAATGTTTATGGATTTATCAAACTAAATGAAAATATAAAAATTAAATAGCATGAAGAATAACCTGAAGAAGTGTCCCGAAGCTAGTAGCAGATTTCATACGCTCATCTTCACCCTTACCAGCTTTAGTGACTCCTAAATAAGTAAATTGCTGGACATGATAGTGAGGCATTCAATGATTCAAGAGTCTCCAAATAGTGATTATTATGAAATCATGATCCAATTATTAAAAAACTTTTAAACACTTTTTGAAAAAAAAAACCCAGCTATATTTAATCTTTTCTAATACAAAGAGGGCCACAAAGCATTTACGGTAATAAACAAATAAACTGGCCAGATTTTTGGGAAAAAAAATTGTGACTAATGAACTGCATACATACACCAGGTTAATATTGATAATAAGAGGAAAATCAACATGGTGTTAAATTGTTTCTTGATTTAGGTGCTAAAAGGATCACAAACAGCTTTGAACTCTCAACCCCTAATCATATAAGTAACTTAATTTTGAAATCTCAACCCCTACATACATACACCTAATATCAATACTGCATACATACACCCATCTACTATCAGATCTGCAAACATACAAACAAAAGTACAAAAATGGCATTGAGCTTGAATAACCATATACCTACCCACAAAATTGGATTAAGCGTTATAAATTGTGCATATAGAAACTGGACTGCATATAGAAACACTCAACTGCAAAAAAAATTCTGCATATATATGGACCTACAAACAAAAAAGTATATACATCTACTGTATACATATCAGCAGTTAGCTATCTAAATTTCATAAAATGCATAATATACCTGCATAAACTGCATACATACATGTTTATACAAATGTTAACATTTGTCTTTCAGTCTTTCTTTAATGCTAATGAGTTTTTATCCGCATATATACAAAGAGGACAAAATTTAACTATTATATCATACAAACAACACATATTATAATTAATAAAAAATCTACACATAGTGCATGTGTGTGTGTGTATATAGGAGGATGTTCAAATGAGAACTATTGTTATTTGAGAACTAAAGGAACCATTTCTAGCCACAAGTTTAAAGGGTAAAATTGTAACTTCCCATACTTTAAAGGAAAATTACTTTTATACCCCTAAAAACATGTGGTTTAAAAGTTGGTTCCTTTAGTTCCTTCATATTAAGTGGTTCTCAATAGAATAAGTCCCTATATATATATATATATATATATATATAGGGTATATATATATAGGGGTTGGATCCACTAAGAAGGGATTTTTGCCTAAGAAGAGTAAGAAGCAATAGAAATTTGACACGTGTCATCATAGAACAGTAATACAGTACAAAAAACGAAATACAGTACAAAAAGAAACAAAATCCAGTACAAAAAATCAAAAATCCAGTACAAAAAATCAAAAATCTAGTACAAAAAAAATCCAGTACAAAAAAAATAAAATATAGTACAAACAACAAAAATCTTATACAAAAAACCACAAAAATCTAGTATAAAAAATATATAACAAATCTAGTACAAAAAAAATAAAAATGTAGTATAAAAAATAAGATTTTATAATTAAATTATGTGACACGTGTCAAATTCTTATTAGTTCTCACTCTTCTTACACAAAAAACTCTTCTTATTTGATCCTTCCCCTATATATATATAGGGGAGGGTTCCTAAGAAAACCCTTCTTTTTAAGAAAACTAAGAAAACCTATTTTTAACCATTGATCAATTTGATCAATGGTTGTAATTGATTGATAACAATATTATAATTAATTAAGATTTTAATAATAATTATTAGTAATTAAGGGTATAATTGGAAAATCATAATTTTTTTTAACATGGAAACACAATAAATTCCTATAGTTGCTCCTAGATTTTTCTATTTTCTCTCTCTTCATTTTTCTTGTTTTAAGAAATAAAGTCAATAAAAATAATTAGTAAAAAACAGAATAATTAAAAAAATCACACTAACTATACTTTAATTGCATATATAACAATAACAAGAAGTAATAGTTCATTACGTATATCACCTTGTTTGTACATATCATTTGATTACACATATGTAATCAATCGAGTAACAGTGTATTACATATATGTAATCAATCAAGGTAAACGTCTTCGTACATATCAGCTGATTACACATATGTAATCAATAAAATAACAGTGTATTACATATATGTATGTAATCAATCAAAGTAGTAGTGTCTTACATATATATAAGCATTCAAGAAAAAAAATATATATAAGCATTATTTTTCCAACAAAAAAAAAGAATAATAATCAAGATTGTGATTATGTAAACATTTTTACACATATGTAATATACAAGTTAACTTGAAAGTTTAATTGAAAGCGACATACATGTAAACATGCTTACATATATGTAATCATACAGGTAGACTTAAAAAAAATATATGTAAGCATTCAAGTGAAAACAATATGATTACATAAATGCAATCAACCTAACTGCTTACGTATGTAAACATGATTACATATATGTAATCATACAAATAGATAAGTTCGATCAATTTTTTTATACGAAAAATCTGAATTTTTCAGCAAAACTACGTGATTACATATATGTGATCATACAAAATGGATTAATTCGATCAAGTTACATACATGCAATGCTTACATATATAAAAATCAAACAATTAAACTTGATTAAATATATGTAAGCATTCAAGAAAAAGTTAATTTTAACGAAATTTAATTCAAATATTGAGACAAGAATCATCGAAATGTAATTTATTAACACTCATACCCCCTCTACTTGACAACAAACAATGTAAAGGCAATTAACCAAGATGACGTCTAGATTTCTCCCTCTACTTGACTTCTCTCTTCTACCTTCTTGAATATCTCATTAGCACAATCCTATAGTGTCTATATATAACATGTTGAATAGACCAGAGACCAAGTGTAACAGAAGACATAGAGGAGCATGTAGAGTCTGGCAATAGCATACAATAGTATAACCATCATCTTAAAATAACAATTGACGCTTCTGTCTTGTAAATTTCCAGCAAAACTTCTATATTAAGTCACCGACCACCTATCGTAAAAAAATTTTCAGATCAACTACCAGGACACCTAAGTTAAAATTTTGTTGGATCGACCACCTGGTCATCGATCTAGTGTTGGGTTGAAAGAGAAAATGAAAAATGAAATATTGGTATTTTAGATGGTATTTGATTAATCACCTCATATAAAGATAATAAATTAAAATAATAAAGAAACCATTTGAAGAAGATGATTAAAGATAAATGAAAGATCTTTATTTCTCACACCATGACTCAAAAGTTGAAAAAATATTCTTCTTGACAGTGCATGCTATCATATTTCTGATCAACGCATGTGCTACCGGATTACTAGTGATGATGATCAGATCACCTTCTAGAAGAAAATACGATCAGATGAGTGATGATGATCAGATCCACCTTTTCGATCAGGAACGGTGCGCATGAATTTGGGTGAGATGGATACCACTACTCTGGTCGTGTAGATGGCAGAGGATTCTTCATTCAATCTCTCTAGTAGTGTTGAGATAAAAAAAACCCTAGTTTTCTTGGTTTTCTTAGAAACAAGTGGTTTTCTTATGAACCTTCCTCTATATATATATATATATATATATATATATATATATAGGGGGAGGTTCCATTGAAAACCTTCATATTTAAGAAAACTAAGAAAACTAATCACAATTGTTATTAATCAATTTCGTTTTTCGTTTTTTATTTTACATTTTGTTTTATTATAAGGTTATATTTGTTAACAAAAAGAAAAAAATTAAAAAATATATGTAATTCATGTTATTTCATATATGTAACTCATTAATTACACATATGTAACTTCTAAACTATAAAAAATATATGTAATTCATGTTATTTCATATATGTAACTCATTAATTACATATATGTAACTTCTAAACTATATATATGAGTTACATATACATAACTTTATTGGTTACATATACGTAATTTCGTAATCTACATATTTTTATTAAAAACTTTTGTTTGTTTATCACATTTCTAAGCTAATAATAAAAAATCATGAAAAAAATTTTTAAAAATTGATTGGATAGTAGGAGTATTCTTGGTTTTCTCCAAAGTGGGGAGTTTTTATTTGAACCCTCCTCTCTCTCTCTATATATATATATATATATATATATATATATAAAATTAACCTCTAGCTTCAAAACATTTTTTTACATTAACAATAGAAAATTTCACATAGCGGCATATATAACTGACTATCTAAATATTCTATAAGAAATCAGTTTATAGATATAAACTTCTTCATGACTTTCCCTAAAGCAATATCATGTATAGCTTCCAAACCTCGGTTAATTTAATCCTCAAAGATGACACAATTTGTGTAACAGGCTTTTCCGGAATTGAAACTTGTTATATTTTGGGTGGAGACCTGTATAGAAACATCAAACCATGAATAAACATAAAGTTTAATATGATTGTCCAAAACACTCACATTTGAAATAACAAACAAACTTATAAAACTACGCACATGTTTAATCAAAAGTAACATGCAAAAAGGTAATGGATAATCAAGCTTAATACACACATTATTATAGAGAGAGTCAGTGAAATAAACCAGTTACAGAGACAAACAAATATATGATTGTGTGGATCATCAAGGTTGCCTTGAACAACTACTATTGTGCTTCAATCATGGTTGGCTTACCCAACCCACCTGTACAATAAGGTTAAACGACGATTTAAACATGTCAAATATATTAAGAATAGTCAATTAACCTCAAAACTCGAGCTCATGTGCAATACGTTTTCTTAGTTAACATGTTAATAATAATCAAACAACATTATAGGTAAAAATAAAGCAAAATCTAATTCTTTATTTTGCTCCACCATATCACTAACAAAAAAATAGAAAAAAGAACTCTAATGGAACAAGAAATCTGGAAATCCAAATCCAGCGCCAACCCTAATTGATATATGTGATTATAATACATCTTAATACGAGGTGAAACATTGAAAAATAAAAGTGTCCATTACTTTAGCAATTCAAAATAAATTTGAAATATTAACCAAACCTACATTAGAAATACGTTTCCAGTGAGATTCATACACATTTCTGGTGTGTATATGCGTGTGTGTATAAACATAGATTAGAAAAGATGTGAATTAAATTGAAAGACAACATTGCCTGATAGAGCAAGTATGTTTTGAAAATTAGGGTTTGAAAATAGGAGAAGGGAGAAATCAGAGATAGCTTGGCGTTAACCGACAAAGTGATACCACATCTCGATGAGTAGGGCTCGAACGGATTCCAGTCAAGCGATAGTCTCCGCCGATTGCCGGAGTAGATCGGTAGGTTTTGGTTCTCTGTAAACTTGAGAGACATGGATAAGTGAATTTGAATTCTGAACTGAGTTTAGAGATTTGAATTGGTGGGTCATTCCCGCTCATATTTGAGGCATTACATTATTGAGTTGTACATTAAGCTTTCTACCATATACATTTCTTAATTTTAAGACTTCTCATTTTCTCTCTCCAATATACATTATATATAGTATATAGATAGATAATATTGCTTGCTTTATTATCATTTATCATTGTATGCATACTTGTATGATCATGATATGACAGGAACAACTAGGATGAATATGATAATATAATTTCATAATTCATCAGCACATTAGAATAACATAGTTGCAAGAATATATCTTACAACACTTATTTATTCTTGTTGATACACATTTTTGTCCCTAGTTCAGTTTTGTAACTCTTATCATGTAATTGTTCAAAGTATTAATGGAAGTTGTCTTTATATCCAATTCATCATGTTTATTTCTATTGATTATTGTCTATTAATATTTATCTAGTTGTTTGATTTGATTATAAACTGTTTGAGTATGAAGTTTACTCATTCGGCCGAATGACTCTAGAATGAAGTCATTCGGCGAATGAAGGTTATAGCGAATGTCTGAGTTCAGAATGAGTCATTCGCCGAATGACTCATTCGAATGACTGCTCATTCGAGCTTAGTCATTCGCCGAATGAGCTGCTTCGGCCACTCATTCGGCCGAATGACTACAGCCTATATATAGATGTTCAAATCATTTCAAACCTAACTTTTAAGAGCCCTCCTTCTTCCCTAGCACTCCAGTATCAAAACCCTAGAAGATCTGAGCGGTTCTTGATCATCCAAGTTCGATTCTCAACCCGTGGTGTTCGATCGTTGCTTCCACGTTGTTCCTACAACCTTGAATCACCATGGTTTCTGTTGGTTTCGATTGGAAAACCCTGGAATAGGATTCCGCACTATCCCAGAGGTTATCGAGTAGTTTCTCATTGGATTCGGATTGTTTCCGAGATCCCGATCGGTCCAACAAAGTGGTATCAGAGCTTTGGCTCTTGATTCTACTCGATTTCCACTCAAAATCATCATATCTGAGATTCCCAAAACCCTGATTTTCGTAACTTCCAAAAACCCTAAGTTTCTTGCTTCCCAAGTTACTATTTCATTGAAATATCAAGTGTTTTTGTGGTTTGTTTGATCTTATTCCTTCCCAATTGGTTTGTTATCATGTCTTGAACTTCTGTACCAAATTTGGTGGTTAGATCTGGTCAAAATCGCAAGTTATCACGATTTTCGTTGTCAAAAACCCCAGATCGTCGAATGACTCTGGCGGCCGAATAAGTTCAGCCGAATAGCCCCTCATTCGCCGAATAGGTCTCATTCGGCGAATAGCTCCTTCGACATTCTCATTCGCCGAATAAGCCTCATTCTTCATCCTCATTCGGCGAAAGACCTCATTCGATCTGCCATTCGCCGAATAGGTCATTCGACTCACTCATTCGCCTGTCGTCATTCTCAGCTTCCATTCGCCAGTTTCAAGTCATTCGGCCCCCGACATTCGCCCAAATATAAGTCATTCGCCAGTCACTTCTGAAATTTTTCTAAGTGTTGAATCTTATTACTTCTGATCAAATGGAGGATTTAGCACTCATGGCTAACCAAAACCATCGCATTCAGACTCTCTTGTTGACAGAGAATGAGACAGGGAACTCAAACAAAGCTCCTAAGTTGTTGAATTTAGATGATTACCCTCACTGGAAATATAGATTTGAGATCCACATCAATGGGGTGGATACAAATCTGTGGATGATGATTGAAGGAGGTTATCTGAGGCCTCTGAATGAAGATGGAACTCCTATGCTAGTCACACGGATGACTGAGCCTCAGAGGAAGCTGTATGATTATGAGAAGAAAGCCTATGCTATTTTGTCACAGTCCATTGCCACTGATATCTTCCATCAGTTTAGACAGTTTCCTTCGGCTAAGCTTCTGTGGGATGCATTGCAGCAAAGATATGAGGGTAATGATGCTTTGAAGAGCATTAAGTCTAAAGCTTTGAAAAAGGAATTCAACAGCTTTATGTATGTGGGTAATGAGTCCCTTGATGAACTGATTGCTAGGTTTTATCATCTGTTGAGTGAGTTGTTCAATCATGAGGTCAAAACTACAACTCAAGAGAAGATTCAGTGTTTAGCTGATGCTTTGCCTCCAAAGTGGGAGTCCTTCTTGATGGTACTCAAGCAAAATCAGATGATGGCTCATATGGACATCAATGATTTCATTCAGAAGCTAAAAGAGCAGGAGATAGAGAACAAATGGAAGGCCAAGAGGGTTGCACAAGTTCAAGATCCTTCTTTATACTACTCCACTCCCACTGTTGATAAATCTACAACTCATGCTCCTCTGAAGACTGCTTTTGTATCTAAAACATCTGAAGCTCCATCTGCAGCTCAGATGCACTTTAGCCCATCTTCTTCATCTTGCTCACAACAGGAGCATCATCAGCCTACTGCAAGTCTGAAAACAGATAACTTTGATAAGGTCACAGTTGAGATTGCTAAAGAGCACATGGGTCTTCTGTCAACATTGGTTAGCTCATATGATGGATTAGTTGCTGGTCAGATCGGCAATCCATATTTGACAAATGATGACTACTCTCAGATTGATCCTGATGATATGGAGAGAATTGATATCATGTGGGCATTGGCTAGTGCAGTTAGAAGAGCAAAGGAGTTTGTGAAAAGGACTGGGAAGGACATCAATCTAAACAAGGAGTCCAAGTTTGGATTTGATATGGCATCTGTTACATGCTACAACTGTGGTGAGAAGGGTCACTTTGCCAGACAGTGCAAGCAGCCTAAGAAAGCTGGGAACAAGAACCCATTTCAGCATCAGAAGTCAGCCCCTGCTAATTCTGATAGGCGATTAGTTCCTATTGATTCTCCTTCACCAGCTGGATCTTCATCTTCAGGTAGTAAAGCCTTGATGGTTCAACAAGATGAAGGAGTAAACTGGGACTTCAGATTCAATGCTGACAAGGAAGATCAAGATAAAGCATGTGTAGCAGAGATTCAGAATTCTGAAGATCTTGATGAAGAAAGCAGTCAGGAAGATTCATTAGTGACTGATGACAAGACATCAAGTTCAGAATCAGACAGTTTGACGGATTCTGACACTCAAGAATCTGATTGTGAAGCTGATGACTCTTCAACTCAATTTGCCTTAATGACAAATTCTTCTGCCTCTACTGATTCTTTCGAGCAGGTATACACTGATTGTTCATCTTCTCAATCTGATTGTTTCAATTGTGTTGATCTTAGGAGTAAGGTCCTTGCTTATCAGACACATAACAGTGTTTTGATGAACGATCTCGACTTATGCATTGAGGCTAACAAAGTTTTAAAATCTAATGAAAAAGATTTTCAAGCTAAAATTGATCTTTTAAATAGACAATTGCATGAGGCCGAGATCGCAGTGCTGAATAAGCAAGATGCTATCACTTCTTATCTCAATACCATCAATGAGATCAAGAAGAAGTTAGCAATAGTCGAGTGTGACTATGAGACCTTAGGACAAAAGCTCAAGAGCTATGAAAGCTCATCTTATATCATTGAGCATATGATCAGTAGGGGTACTGATCATGGGAAGGAACAGGTTAACTATCAAAGGTGTCCTCCA
Source organism: Mikania micrantha (assembly GCA_009363875.1). Taxonomy (NCBI): domain Eukaryota; kingdom Viridiplantae; phylum Streptophyta; class Magnoliopsida; order Asterales; family Asteraceae; genus Mikania; species Mikania micrantha. The sequence continues at coordinate 68,845,553 of CM018693.1, read as the reverse complement.
CCAATCCTCAATGCATTTGTCAATACACCAAATGACAAAGATGTAAAGGATTTTCAAGTTACTACTCCGTTAGTAATTGATCCAGTTGGTCTGAGTACAACTCAGAGTTCATCAAAGACTACTGGATCTCGGGTGGATGGAGTTGTTGAAGATTGGGTTTCCGATTCTGAGGATGAATCAGAGTATAGTACTCCTCGGAATCAAACCCCTATTGTGATGAAAGGTGACCCAATCTCCAAATCAAAGATTTACAAAGAATTATGCTTTGTTAAAGCTTCACAGGGGTCTGAAGCTAATTGTGCTACCAAATCAGCTCAGTTTGGTAACAAAGGAAGGAAGGGTTTGGGTTTTGAGCAAAATTGTCAGAAATCAAATGTTTTTAATTTAATTAAAAGATCATTTTCTGATTTAAAACATTTTCATAAAAAGGGTGATAAAGTCTGTTTTGAGTGTGGTGAACCAGGGCATATTGTGAGGTTTTGTCCTCAGTTGATTAGACCTAAGGTTGTCCCTTTCAAAAACTTAAAGTCTACTTTACCAAAACCAGTAAAATCTGTGCCTAAGTCTTTTCAGCAAAAATCTACATCTCACATTCAGTCTAAGATTTCAGACAAGGGAAAGGGAAAGTTGGAAACTTTGGTTGTTCCAAATGGGGTTAAAATTAACCAATCAACATCATCATCCATTTATCTGAAAACCTCTTTTGATAAAAATGCAATTTGGAAAGTCAAATCATCTGAGGAGTCTGTTACACCTATTTCAGATAAATCTCCTTCTGATGGAAAATGGATTGATGTTTGGATCCGAGACTCTATGGGTCAACCCAAGACTGTAAAGGCTTGGGTTCCCAAAGTAAACTAATTGTCTCTTTATTGTGCAGGTAGCCCCAAAAGCTGGAGTGAACAGCAATTGGATCGTTGATAGTGGGGCTTCCAGACACATGACTGGTGATATTTCTCTGCTCACCAATGTGAATGCAGTTCGAGGTGGCTATGTAGCTTTTGCTGGAGACAAGTGTGGTTTCATTACAGGAGAGGGAATTCTGACAAATGGACAGGTTTCATTTGATAATGTCAGATACGTTAAACAGCTGGAAAACAACCTCCTATCAGTCTCTCAGATTTGTGACAAAGAGTACAAGGTTCTATTTGATGACTCAAAGTGTTATATTCTCAAGCAAGGTGTGCAGATACCTGAAGATTGGATTTTAATGTCCGCTCCGAGGAAACAAGATTTGTACGTGCTCAATATGGCCACAGCTTCAACTACATCCTCCACAGCTTCATGTTTTATGACAAAGGCAACTGAAAAAGATTCAATCCTTTGGCATAAGAGGATGGGTCATTTGAGTTTACGTAAGATGAATCATTTGGTACATAACAGTCTGGTGGAGGGAGTTAGCTTGAAGAACTTTAAGCTGTCTGATATCTGTGTATCTTGCAAGAAAGGGAAGCAAACAAAGCAGCCTCACAAATTGAAGAAATTTCATTCAATCAATGTTCCTCTTGAGCTTCTCCACATGGATTTATTTGGTCCAGTGAATCGCAAGAGTATAGCTGGAGATCAATACTGTCTTGTCATCACTGATGAGTATTCCAGATACTCTTGGGTTTTCTTTTTGAAGGAGAAATCAGAAACGTTTGATTGTATTCAAGTTTTGGTTACCAAACTTGAATCACTTTATAAGCTCAAGATTCGTCAGTTTAGGACTGATAATGGAACGGAGTTCAAAAATCACAACATGGAGAATTTTTGTAATGCAAAAGGCATTGTGCAGCAATTTAGTGCTCCATATGTTCCACAAATGAATGGTGTTGCTGAACGCAAGAACAGGACATTGATTGAGGCTGCTAGAACTATGCTTGCTGACTCTTCTCTACCGGTTCAATTCTGGAATGAAGCTGTTGCTAATGCTTGTTACACATTGAACCGGGTTCTTATTGTGAAGAGACATGGGAAGACTTGCTTTGAACTGCTCCATAACCGAAAGCCAAATCTTAAGTATCTAGAACCATTTGGTGCACCATGCACTATGCTTAAGAAACATGAGCAGGGCAAGTTCAATGAGAAGGTGGAAGAAGGGTACTTTCTTAGGTATAGCACTCCAAATAAACGAGTTTACAACATGTCAACTCATAATGTGGAGGAGTGGTACCATGTTGATGTTCAGAAATATTCTATGCCTCCACCTGGAAAAGGGCCAGATTGGATGTTTGATTATTCCAGTCTTTTTGATTCATTCAATATGCCCCCCATGTATTCAGATGAAGATGTTGCTGTTCAGATGTTGTATGATGTACAAAATGCACCTGATGAACCTATGAAACCTTCATCTGCATCTGGTCCCTCTACACAGATACATGATGACAGCTCAGACACAGATGACAATCCTCCAGCTGCTCCTGAACCAGTTGTTGATATCCTTGTACCTGGTCTTGAGGATTTGAATTTGAATAACTTAGATCCTGAGGTTGAGGTCCCCGCTCATCCTGTTGGAAGAATCAATCGGATTCATCCTCAAGACAACATTATTGGTAGTCCTTTAGATGGAGTGAAGACTCGAAGTCAGATTTCTTCAGGTGGTCTTGCAGACATTCTTGATTTTGCAGATGTAAACTTTTGTGCTCATTCCTGCTTTATTTCTCAAGTGGAACCGCGTACCGTCACTGAAGCCTTCAAAGAAGAATCATGGGTAGACGCCATGCAAGAGGAACTTTTGCAGTTCAAGAAGTTAGGAGTCTGGCAATTGGTTGACAGACCCAAAGGGGCAAAAGTCATTGGCACAAGATGGGTTCTTCGTTGCAAGAAAGATGATCACGGGATCATAGTACGAAATAAAGCACGTCTGGTGGTTCAAGGATTCAGACAGATAGAAGGATTGGACTACAATGAGGTGTTTGCTCCGGTTGCTCGACTCGAAGCCATTCGTATCTTCTTGGCTTATGCATCCTTTAAGAAGTTTAAAGTTTATCAAATGGATGTCAAGAGTGCATTCCTTCACGGTGTGATTAGTGAAACCGTATATGTCAGTCAACCTCCCGGGTTTGAGGATCCATTGCATCGTGACCAAGTCTACAAGCTAGACAAGGCCTTATATGGATTGCATCAAGCTCCGCGAGCGTGGTATGAGACACTTTCTACTCACCTTCTGAACAACGGGTTCAGAAAAGGTGTCATTGACTGCACATTATTCATCCGTGAGAAGGACAGTGATTTACTCTTGGTGCAAGTGTATGTGGACGACATAATTTTTGGTTCCACAAATGATAATCTGTGCAAGGAATTTGAGACGGTTATGAAAGAAAAATTCGAAATGAGTTCGATGGGAGAAATGAAGTTTTTCTTGGGTTTACAGGTGGATCAGTCTGAGGCAGGAATCTTTATTCATCAAACCAAATATGTTGGTGACATTCTGAGCCGGTTCGGTATGTCTGATGCAAAGCCTGCTGGTACCCCACTGGCGATTAATCACGGGATTACTCCAGACGAAAAGGGGGAGTTAATTGATGCCACTCTGTACCGAGGAATGATCGGATCTCTCATGTATCTTACTGCTTCTCGGCCAGATATCATGTTCGCCACTTGCTTGTGTGCACGCTATCAATCCAAACCAAGAGTATCTCACCTGATTGCTGTCAAAAGGATTATGCGTTATCTGAAGGGTACACCGGAACTTGGCTTATGGTACCCTAATGATGATAACTTTGAGCTTACTGCCTACAGTGATTCAGATTATGGCGGATGCAAAAGAGATTTCAAGTCAACATCTGCAGGATGTCAGTTCTTTGGAAACCGATTGGTCACCTGGCAGTGCAAGAAGCAGACGTCGGTGTCTACTTCAACCTGTGAAGCTGAATATATTGCTGCTGCTAGTTGCTGTTCACAAATCATCTGGATTCAACAGCAACTCAGGGACTATGGGTTACATTTTTCTAACACTCCTATTTATGTTGATAATACTGCCGCCATTGCTGTCACTAAAAATCCAGTTCAGCACTCCAAAACCAAACACATCGACATAAAATATCACTTCATACGTGATTGTTTTGACAAGAAATTAATCGATGTTGTGAAAATTCACACCGATCACCAGAAAGCCGATCTTTTTACAAAAGCATTTGATAAACCCAGATTTTTATATCTGTTATCGGCTAATGGTGTTTTTCAAAAGGATGAAGTTCAATCCTCATCTGAGTCTAACAAATGATCATCACTTTTACTTAGATAGTTTTTGCATTGTTCATTTTACTTCAGTATTTTCATTTTTATTGTATAGTTCTTTTTCATTATCAAAAACCCAAAAAGATTTTCTATTTTTAGGTTTTTAGGGGGAGATATTATGATATTTGAAAAACCAAAAACAATAGAAAATTTGAAAAACCAAAAACAATAGAAAATTTGAAAAACCAAAAACAATAGAAAATTAAAAATTGAGATAGTCTTGTTTAATAAAGTAGTACACTGATTTTATCATGTCATAGAAGCCGAAATGAATGTATGAACTAAAATCACAAAAGAATTGTGATGGGATGTACTGATAGGCTGACTATACAAAATGAAAAAACAACTTGTGATAACTTAGAAAGTTTGATATGTGGGATCCATTTTGTTAAATCATTTGAGTGAGAAACGGTTTTTGACTTAAATCAAGCATACACCTGTCATCATGGAATCAAATGAGGTTTCATTCAAAGAAAAATAAAGGCAAGCTGGTATTAAGCTTGATGAAAAACTAAAAACAAGCTGGTATTAAGCTTGAAGAAAACCTAATGCAAGCTGGTATTAAGCTTGAGAAAAACTTAAACTAATAAAGTTCGATTCCATACATGTGCCATATTGCTGGGATGGACCTAGCTGAAGCCATCCATTTGGATAGAACAAGAAAAATACAAAAAGATAATAAATGTTTGAATCTTATTGAATTCATGATGACTGGTTTTAAGATATGCTGAAATGAGTTTTGAACTGATTTTGATCTTTATTGATGAAATGATTTGGGGAACTCAATCAGAAAATATGAGTAATCATATAGTTTGTTTAGGAGTTATGTATTATTCAGTTTAAATTTGGACAAATATATCAGTAATCGTATTAAAATGAAATTGTGGTTGAAATGAAGCATTCATTGAAGGCAATATGATGTGATTAGAGATATGTGTTATTTTATTAATGGACTTCTCACAAAAATATGTGTTTATGTGTTTTAAATTCTTGTTTGTACAGTTGTAGTGGTTGCTTCAGAAAAATACAAAAAGATTTTCTATTTTCAATTTTGTTTTAGATGATCATTTGTAGATTTGGATGTCTGTCATATCTGAATCCTGAACCAACTAGACATATCTTCATAATTGGTTAAAAGCTTGGTGCTCATAATGTCAAATTTTTAAAATTTTAAGTTCATCTCTCATTCGTACGAATGAGAGGCAGAATGGATTCATTCGGCCGAATGAACTCATTCTGAGAATGAGTCATTCGACCGAATCAGTTACACAGGATAAACTTCATTCGACGAATGAAGAGGGTCGAATGTCTCATTCGACATTCTCATTCGGCGAATGAACATTGTCGAATGACTCAGTCGCCACTTTCATTCGGCGAATGAGACTGAATGTCAGGTGACCTTTCGACTAGCTCATTCGGCGAATGAGAAGGGACTATTTAACGATCCTTCGGCCGAATGAAGGTCATTCGACCAAAAACTCTTTCGCGACTACAGAGAGAACCCCATTCGGCGAAACACACACAGTGCACTCCTACCTGATTTTCTTTGATTGATATTGATCCTGCTTCTGATAATCTGTTTCTACTTCTTCTCAGGTATATGGAGATCAAGTTTCAGCCAATTTCATCCATGAAATCATGTCAAACAGATTGTCATTTAGGGTTTTTAGGGTTTTTAAATTCGCCTATCGAATAAACTGTAAAAATGAACCTAAAACTCAAAATGTCAAGTATTAAAAATGCTAATCGGTGGATTCTGAGGGTTGTTCAACAGATTTTTTGGATTGACTTGAGATTTTGAAAAAGGGGATTTTGAACTCAGTGTAAATGCCGAATGTCGTCATTCGGCGAATGACTCATTCGGCGAATGAACCTCATTCGACGAATGGCTCATTCGACGAATGACCAGTCATACTCTTGTCTCATTCGACGAATGAGAGTCATTCGACGAATGAACCTCATTCGACAGTTGACTGATTCGGCGAATGGTGTTCATTCGGCATATCAGATAACAGTGAATCTGATTTTTGTTAAACTTCAGTGTTTGATTGAATATCTTGTACTGACATGTGTATTTCTTGTATTGTGCAGTATGGCAGGATACAAATCAGTTCCTAAGCACAACATCTGTGCTCATCTTGATTTGACTACCTCGAACGCGAAGCACTACTCAGAAATTATCACATTTCTGAGGCGTTCTAGGATCTTCACAGCCATATCGACAGTTCATGTGCCTTACTTATTACATCAGCAGGATTTCTGGTCATCGGCTGATATCGATTGTGAGGCCGAGCCTACAGTTATACGGGGGAAAGTCAGGGGTCAGGATGTAGTGGTCTCTGCTGAGCATATACGGAGAATCTGTGGTTTTCAAGACTCTCAGGATCAGCCTGCTTTACTTGACAGATTCTTGGTTCGTCGATGCTTTCTACGATGCAAGTACGAGGGAGATATTGGAGCTGGGATTCTGAACAAGGCGTTCATGTCTCCGCAGTTCAAGTACTTGGCTCATGTACTAGTTCACTGCCTTGGCTCAAGGAGAGGGGGTTTTGATGATATGCGCGAGACCATTCAGTGCGCATTTGCTGCTTTGGTGCTCAACAAACCCTTCAACTTCTCCGAGATGGTCTTTATACACATGAAGGAGAATGTGGGGCTTAAGGGTGACAAGAAGTTCCTGATGTACCCTAGATTTCTACAGCAGATTATTGATGCCCAGATTCCAGATCTTCCAAAGATTAATGCTGACATCATTCGATTGGAGCACATGAATGACATAACTCTTAACAGAGTTTTGTCATACAGAGGGAAGGAGAGGAAGCCCACTACTAGATCTCTTTTTGGTCACCTCTCTCGACCCGATTACAGGGCTCCTGCTGGAAGAAGATGGAGACACGATGACTCCGACTCAGATGTGGAGGACATTGTGGTTCCGGCTGGTGATGATGATAGTGATGGTGAGGATGGAGATGGTGGTGCAGGCCCGAGTGGTGCTGGTGTTGATGTGAGCACAGTGGAGGTGAGCACTGTTGCTTTAGAGAGTTCAGGGGCCGGGGAGATGACATCAGTACACATGACCACTGCTGCTTCAGTGAGCATGGTTGATGTTACTGTTTCTGGTGCTGGCGGTGATGTTGATGTGTCGACTGCACAGGAGGAGGATGTGGACATCGACTCACTGATGGATTTGGACTTCTTGACTACTACTACATCCTCAGTGACTGCTCCTCTCGATGTTTCAGTTCCACATTCCTCAGGTGGTGATGATGAGTCAGAGGACTCAGGTGATGAGGATGAAGCTGTAGAAGGTGAAGGTGATGACGAGAGCACTGACTCTGATGATGTTCTAGAGAAGGGATATGAGAAAGTGGATGAGGGTGGAAGAGTGGAGATGAGGAAGAGGAAGAGGACAGAAGAGGAAAGGGAGGAGATTACTGATCCTTTATTTATTCCGGAGTTTGACTTTTCTCCCCCTCCAAGGTCATCTGCTCCTGCTTCCACAGCAGTTATTGTTTCTGCTGGACAGCCCACCTCATCCAGGGCTGGAAGGGGAAAGAGATCTCGATTCTCTTTCCAAAGGAGGTCAGAACTGACATCAGCTGCTACAACTACTGTCACATCAGTAGCAGCTGTGTCAGTTTCTTCACTGACACGGACAAGGGCTATTCCTACTCAGTCTACTACTGCCCCTCTGTCCACTCCTTTTATTAGAGAGCCTGTTTATGTTGATGCTTCTTCCGGCCCTTCTACAGTCCGAGCTGATGTGCACATACCTACTGTGTCAGTTGTGGATCAGCTTAGCACACTGAACAGTATGGTCCTCAGACTGATGGAGAGGAGCATGGAGCAAGAAAGGAAGGCTAAGGAGCAAGAGCTGATTATAGCTCAACTCACGAGAAGGGTTGAAGAGCAGGATACTCTGCTTCTTCAAGCATCAGACCAGAGGGCTGATTTGAGAGCCAGGTCAGCTCAACAGGAGGAGCAACTCCTTAAGTACATCGATGAGCACAACCAGCTGGCTTTGACAGCCTCTGGTTTCAATGATAGGATCCTCCAGCTCGAGGCTGAGAATGCTCGCCTTGCTGAACTTGTCGAGAGTTCCAAGGAAGGCACTCCCAGGCTTGAAGGCTCTGCTGCTCCTTCCGATGATTCAGACAAACAAGAAGATGAAGAAGAGTCTGATGAGGAACAAGTGGATTACGAGGATTCTGAGAAAGATGAAGAATCAGATGAAGATGATGAAGATGATGATGAGGGTAAAGATGGATCAGGGAGTGGGTCTGGAGAATCATCTGGCACTGATGATGATGATGATGATGATGACAACAATGATGATAAAGCTCCTCCCACTTCCGAGATCAGGTCTAAGAAGGCCAATGACAAGAAAGCTCAGGCTCCTCCTCCTTCGTCTCCATCAAAGACTGCAGAGCCAGAAGCTACTGAGGAAGTCCAAGCTGTGCCTTTGAGACGTCAACTTGATGAGACACTTACCATGATCTTAGACGCTCAAGGCATCATGCAGCACTCAGTGAGCTACGACAAGGAGGAGGGTGAGATCATACATTGCTTATCTAAGGAGCAGATAGCCGAGCTGTTCAGGTTGAATCCTGACGAGGTGGTCACTGATGACACCTCTGTACCCAGTACCGAAGAGCCCGAACCAGAACTTTTTGATGATGTAGATGAGGTCATTCTGGAAGACATCACCGATGAAGAATACCCAAAGTATACATCGACTGAAGACGAGCTGCCTACATTCACTGAGCCATTTGATCAGGAAACAGAGGATCTCTTGGTCAGATATCTTGAAGAACAAGTAGAGGCAAGCAAGGCTGAAGCTGATGATCAAAAGAGAAAAAGAGAGGAATGGGCTGCATACTGGGAGGTATTGAAGAAACAAAGCACAGAGAAGATGCCAGCCACGCACAAGAAAGTTTACAGGACCAAAGGCTATAAAGCTGGAGGCCAGATACTTAGCTGGGCATACTTCCATGATCTTGGGTGCTATGCAGTGAAGAGGGAAAAGGGGACAGACTACTTCAAACACCCGCATGATTTCAAGATGTTGCCTGGATTTGAAGTCAATCAACTAGCATGTCTGAACATGCTATACTGTGAAGACTCCGGGATGTCTGCTTGGTTCTCTCGACAAATCAAGTATGAATACCGGAAGAGATGGGTGAACTTTCAGCCGCAGCAACCAGAGAGGTACTACTTGCCAGAGATAGATGGGGATACCCGGAAGCATAAAGTGATCCTGAAGTGGCTTCCCCCTAGAGTCTTGAAGAAGATTCCTCTACGGAAGATGCGTCAAGACTTTATGGATGGCTTCCGATGGTGGTACTATGATGGGCGCACAGGTGAGGCTGTGATAGTTTTGTGCAAAGACAAACAGTGGGAGACTGTTAGGATTTTTGATCCTATGTGGCTGACTAACTTGTCTCACAAGGATGTTCAAGCTTTGTTCAGAAACCAGATTTTCTTCGACGTTCCAGACATGGTGCAAGCATTGCAATTTATGAGAGTGATCCGTCTCTGCAGCATTTTCAAGATCCACGCTGGAGCAGACTGGAAAGCTATTTCAGAAAAGTATTTCAAGAAAGACACTTCCAAGAGTTGAACTAGGTCCAAGGGGGAGTTTGTTGATACACGTTTTTGTCCCTAGTTCAGTTTTGTAACTCTTATCATGTAATTGTTCAAAGTATTAATGGAAGTTGTCTTTATATCCAATTCATCATGTTTATTTCTATTGATTATTGTCTATTAATATTTATCTAGTTGTTTGATTTGATTATAAACTGTTTGAGTATGAAGTTTACTCATTCGGCCGAATGACTCTAGAATGAAGTCATTCGGCGAATGAAGGTTATAGCGAATGTCTGAGTTCAGAATGAGTCATTCGCCGAATGACTCATTCGAATGACTGCTCATTCGAGCTTAGTCATTCGCCGAATGAGCTGCTTCGGCCACTCATTCGGCCGAATGACTACAGCCTATATATAGATGTTCAAATCATTTCAAACCTAACTTTTAAGAGCCCTCCTTCTTCCCTAGCACTCCAGTATCAAAACCCTAGAAGATCTGAGCGGTTCTTGATCATCCAAGTTCGATTCTCAACCCGTGGTGTTCGATCGTTGCTTCCACGTTGTTCCTACAACCTTGAATCACCACGGTTTCTGTTGGTTTCGATTGGAAAACCCTGGAATAGGATTCCGCACTATCCCAGAGGTTATCGAGTAGTTTCTCATTGGATTCGGATTGTTTCCGAGATCCCGATCGGTCCAACAATTCTTACATGAACGAACATTGAAGTAATCACAGGTGAACATGATGACAAGAACAAAACGCATGAATGATATAAAGATAACACATCTTCATAACGTCATTCAACACTACAGTTAACTAAGTGTAATAAGTCAAGTGCTTATAACACATAGCTTGCAACTCCATACATTTTACAAGAGAACAAGGAACAATTATCATCCACCACATGAGTCGACTAAGTGTAGTAGGACTAGCTCTTACCCCATCTTAGTGACAACATGGTGACTTTATGGAATAACAAGGAATGATAATCATGATAATGTAACTTCAAGATAACAACATCATTCACACAACAATTAACATAATTTAATAAGACATGATCTTATTTAATTTTGTTAACAATGAGAACATACACATGGAGAACAAACAACATTGATGAACACAATACAATGAGAACATACACATGGAGAACAAACAACATTGAGGAACACAAACAACTTTGATCATTGTAAGTCCCGTTTCATAATCGCTGACCAGTTAGTTTGGCGTGACTAAACCAACGATAGCATAGTGGTACCATAGGTTTGACAAACCTCTAGCTTGTAGGGCTAGTATGTTGATCGTACTCAATCATTGGCCTGTAACGTATGACCGGTGACAGGGCGACTCAAGTCAGGGTCTGGTAAGCGACACATGGTGATATAAATCTAAACTTATAATTGTAATTAATCCATCGTTACTTGTTGACTAGTAGACTGAGGAATTTATTCTCTCAAATCGTAACACTAGTAACCATTTCGATGACGTCTATGGTAATACAAAGTGGTAGATGTAGAGCCCACTACACGTTGAAGACGGACAAAGTCAACCCGGAAGAGTCAACGCTCAGATTGTGACTGATTTCGTGTACAGTCACTTCGAGTACACCATGTGTTCATGTACTCGAAGTTGTGTTTTAGATTTCGTGTACTCCTAGGCCTAGTATAAATAGACGTATTTTGTACAAGTTTAGGTTGGAATCCCGAGGCATTTGCTCTCTAGACGTATTGAGGCACTTGTACTCGAAATTTTCAGTATTTATAAAAGATTACATTTTTCTACTTGCTTTCTTTATTCCAACTTGGATTCCGCACTTGTTAGAGATCATTGATGATGATTTAGAAGATAAAGTTTGGTTCTTGATCCAGTTTGAGACCTACAAGTGGTATCAGAGTTAGAGTGCTATTTTTATCATCAAGGTAATAACTTTCTGAAGCAAGTTTAATACTTTATCATTATTCTCTACTTCATCTAGCTACTGTGTAAATTTGGGACTCCAAATCTTAAGAAATATTTTTATAAAATTTTTCTTAAGTATCTTCGAGTTCAAAATTTTCGAGTACAAATAGAGTGTTCGAAGTATAGCTACATTTCGAGTACAAGAGACTGTCGGCTACAAAGGAATCTTCGGGTACCAGTAATTTCGAATAGAAGTTTGAGTTCGAATACAAGTTCATTTTCGAGTACAAGAAGAACTTCGAGTACAAGATTCTCTTCGAGTACAAGATTTGTTTCATATGCAGGAGAATTTCGATTACAGTCTTATCTTTGGGCAGTGTTTGGTGATTTGTTTTACAAGAATTTCGAGAACAGACACTTAGAGATTTTGTTTTCAGTCATGGCATCAAAGAATCTGACTAACCTGTCCAATATGCTTAATCTGGACAATGAGATCGGCACCGAAACAAAGCCGCCAAGGCTCGTGTCTGGAGATAACTTCCAAGATTGGAAATTCATATTCCAATCGTTTATCAAGTACACTGATCCAAAGCTTTGGAGATCTATTGAAGAGGGTCCCTTTGTGCCCTCGTACCAAAGTGAGATCAATGGTCCTCTTGTTCCCAACGATCCTGAATTGTACACTGACAATGACATACTTATGATGGAGAAGGATGAAAAGGCTTATGCTTCAATCACAATGGCTTTATCGACTGATGTTGCTCATGGATTCAAGGAACACAAGACTGCAAAGGAACTCTGTAATGCCTTGGTTGAACGATTTGAAGGAAATGAGGACATGCGAGAGAGCCGCAAGGATATGCTGAGACAGAGGTTCAACATGTTCAACCACATCAAGGGAGAGTCTCTTGAAGCACAACTTAATAGATTTACCTATCTGATGACTGAGATGACAAGTTCTGGAATTAGGATGACCAAAGGAGAAGTAAACAAGAAGTTACTAAACTCATTGCCTTACACTTGGAATTCAAATTGTACAACAATCAAAAGGACCAAGGATATGTACAAGACTTCTCTGAGTGAGCTGATATCAATCAAAAATTCTTATGCTATGGATGATAAGCAGCGAGCACTGAATCATGCAAGTTCCATGGGAATGGCACCCATATCAGAAAACTCTGCACTACTATCTGCTATCAATCTTCAGGCTTCAGGGATGCAACACTATCAGAACTCTCCATCTCAGTCAATTCCCTTTGAAACTGCTTTCCTATCATCTGGACAAGCTGGATCAGTGTCCAAGATCAATATAGAAAGTGAAGAAAATGTGCTGTTGTCACACCCCGAGCCGGCGGGGTTAGATCGGAGTCCCCGTCGGGCGTAAGGTTCCCGGGGCGTGATATCGTGAATGATAATCGTATTGATCAGATTGTTTACATAGCATCAATGTTAAGAATATCTAAAGCACAATTAACAAAAATCTAGGATTACAAAGTTAAATTACAATATCAATGTTTGATAATTTAACTAAGTAAACCTATCCAAAAGAATCAAATGTTTCTATCTTGTATTTGTACAAGATATCAAAAGAGATTCGTATAAACTACAAAAGATGTGCTTTCAAACTATGCTAGGTCCTCTAGTTGGGGTGCCTAGCATGCAAATCCTGAGCCTTAGTTTATACATGTGCATCACCTGAGAAAGCATGTAAGAAAACGAGGTCAACACAATGGTTGGTGAGTTCACGTAGTTTATAAGTTTAAATAGCTTTAACAAAACTCCTTTCGGTAAAACCTTAATCTTATTAACTCCACATGTAATATCCAAATCGGTATGCTTATATATATAGGGCATACCCCTGAGTCGAGCCTACAACCTGCCCAGACGCCATCCCACCACATACTAATCCGCATGTAACATCAAGTGCCAGATCGTCAGGCAAGTCCGTACGGTATGTGTACTTTCACTTTATACTATGTGTAAATACATGTACATGAGCAGTTATCGTATTAACAGAATTCAGATTACAATACACAGTTGTACGTATTTTAGTGTAAACTTAAATACAATAAGTACAACGTACATTTGAAACAATAGTTGTGTGTGTTTAAGTGAAAACTTAAATACAGTTAACACAACGGATCACGGGAAACAACAGTTTACAAGTGAACAACGAAAACATATCGGTTGCGATCTGATGTCCACAGATGACAGGAATAAGATGGCCAACGAATTAGTACAAGAACAATGTGAAAACAGGATGTTTAGTTGAGTCCGACAGTGAGGAAACACAATTTAAACACAAATACAGTGTTATTTCATAATAACGAACTGACAGTGTGTTTGCGTGGGTGACGATTCACACAAACATATCTGTGAGTTTAAAGTTCTGAAATAATGATTGGAAAGTAGAAAACAAAAGTCAGAAAGCAAAACCATCGTCGTATTCGTTCGGGTGACGATTCGAACGAATTACGCGCGAAGGCGACGCGATTTGACGAAATGAAAACGTAAATATGACACGAACGAAAATAATCTAATAAAATCAAATAAATAACATTTTACAATTTTGAAACTCATCAAAATAATTAAATTAATTTCCTTTATTTAATTCCATTTAAATTACGCGTAATTTTCCGGAAACGTAACGAAAACGCGAACCGAGCAACGAAAACGAACCCGAACTCATTCGGGGTATAAATACCTTGAATGAGCACACTTTTATTCATTTCATCTTCTTCTTCTTTCTCACAAACAATAAATCCCGGTTTTGAAAACTCTCACCCTTTCCAAACTTCAATCCACCATAACTCTCTCATTTCTTAACGAAATCGAGTGATTCTTTCGCTTAAACGAAGCTCTTGACCTCTACTACACGAAAGTACAACCGATCTAAGCCAAAGACCACTGAAAAACAAGGTAATGAGCTGTGAAACCCACGAAAAATTAGGGTTTTCACCCATGTTAGTCGACCACCATCTTTAGACCATGTCTAGACCTCACCTTCGATTCATACACCTCTAAACTCGATCCTTGCATAGAACCACCATGGAACACCACCACTAACTCGGATGGCCACTGGTTCGGACAACCATGGCCGCTGCCTACCCAGCCCAACAAATTGCCTATGGCCGAAGGACCAGCACACATTCGACATCCAAACCCTTCTCATTTGGGCCTTCTCAATCGCCAAGATCTCATTCGACTCCATCATTCGGCCACACCATGCGGACTAACTCAGTCGAGCACCCATTCGCCCGAACCTCCATGCCCATTCGCCAGCCCTTCATTCGCCACTCAACCTCCTTTCATTCGGTCGAGCCATTGTGACTAGCTTCATTCGACCATCAGCCACACACGACCAAGAAACCCTAGTCGGCCAAGAACCCTAAATCAGTATACCATTCAGGCCCACAGTACACAAAGCAGGCCCAAGGTGGCCAGGAGCCGATTTGGCCCAATTATTTGGCCCACAACACATCTTGTGCAGCCCACATATTATGAGGCCCAATAGTGGCCCGTGAGCTGTGGCGGCCTAAAGCCCACTGTTCTGGCCCAAAACTATTACTACAGCCACCCCAATTCAATTGGTCTAATAGGTTGTGTTGGCCCATGAAAGTATTTCGGTCCAATACACTTAACAGGCCCATCAGAATGCCAAGGCCCACTGTTTAGACCCAACAGCCCCTATCCTTGGCCCACACTTGTTTTCGGCCCAAACGGTTGAGGCCCAGTTTGGCCCAAGGACTATTTTTATGATGGCCTATGATAAAATCGGTTAAGCCCAACAAAATGAGCCCAAGGCCCATAGAATTCGGCCCAAGGCCTAATGCTTAGCCATGATGGTTTATTAGCCCAACAATTGGACCACACACTTGTTTATGGCCCATAATCCTTGGTCTAAGCCCAATAACTGCACTCGGCCCAGTTGATTGTTTGGGCCCACGTCACAAAAGAGATTAACAGTTTTACTAAGATTAAGGGTTAACATATATGGGGAAGTTTTAAAACTAATATTTCAAAGGTGATAATGACTTGGTTAAGCAAACCATGTAAAAGTCTAAACTCTTTCATTCTTGAATATGATAACAAGTGGTGTCAAGGTGTTAATACAAATGGATCAATGGTAGTACCTAGCAATGTTACAAGATGTTAAAGGTCATTAACTTTAAAGCTAACACCTAAATCTTTATGATTAGAACCTCTAATATTATGACAGTGAATCAAGTTGAACCTAAAATCAATGAGGAAGTATATTAATCTTAACTTAATGGGGTTAAGTGATACCAAAAATCCATACAAGAAAACGAGGCCGAGTGGTAACCGAGACCTACGAGTGTTAGCCAACCTTATGGCTAACACATACACACGCACGAATTTCTATAATTCATACTTACAACTTACAAACAACGTGAAATCAATACAGGATTGTGAAAACAAACTCAATTATAACTCAGAGCGCGTGCATTCTTTCATTTAAGCTAAGTCAACCCAACGACTACATGGTGAGTTCATATGCCCCTTTTACCTTAATCTTTACTGATTTTAACTCTCGGGGCTGAGAAACATGTTTACTTTTAATTATTTAAAAGTTTTGCTTAACATGTTATTTATACTTTGATTTTGATAATATCAAATTGTTTATTATCGCTTATCATTGTATGCATGCTTGTATGATTATGAGATAACAGGGAAATTCAGATGATTATGATAATGTAATTTCTTAATCATCAACACATTAGAATAACTTAGTTATAAGATGATAGCTTATAACACTTAGTTATTTCCACATGAGCAAATACCTAGACAGTTTACACCTAATCACACAACGAGAACAATCCCACATTGAGACTTTGGGATCACACGGATTACAGTAAATGATGATCATGATAAAGTAACTTCATGGGATTCTTATCATTTACAGTAAATGATGATCATGATAACGTAACTTCATGGGATTCTTATCATTTACACCTAATTAACATGATGTAATCAGACAAGTTCTTATTCGACCTTGTTAATTTCACGAGAACAATCCCACATTGAGACTTTGGGATCACACGGATTACAGTAAATGATGATCATGATAACGTAACTTCATGGGATTCTTATCATTTACACATAATTAACATAATGTAATAAGACAAGTTCTTATTCAACTTTGTTAATCACATGAGGACAATCCCACATCGAGACTTTGGGATCACACGGCGGAATAGAGGTGAATGGAATGCATTGTAATCTAATTACGTGAGGATTACAATGGATTTCATTTGGGCTCTATACGTTGCATTGAGATTACATTACCAATGGTTAACTAACACTCTTATTACATAAAAGTGAATAACAGTTAACCCCACAAATAATAGAATAGTACAAGGATCAGATTTAATTAATCTAAATTCCTTAATTCATCGAGGGTCTATCAATACTTTAGTTTGATAACTAAACACCACTTACTATATTATTCTACATATGACTACACATCGGACAAGTTGGATAATTGGGAAATGGATATCTTTAGTTGTATCGCAAGTGATGTGAAACTTGGCTGAGTATGTGGTGGGATAGCGTCTGGGCTTGACCCTTTCGTGATTCCCTATATATAAGCATACTTAATCAGGTGATACACTACTTGTACATATAACTAAGGAGAGGCCATTGGGTGGAACAGGTGAATCAAGTATTACCAGTAACAAGTATGACATTGTGGATGTGTGTATGATCAAAGCAATGATTTCCATTTCTAAACTTATGAACTCACCAACCTAGTGTTGACTTTGTTTAAATACATGTTTTCTCATGTGACGAACAGGTGTAGATACTTATGTGCAAGTGCTAATCTGGTGGACGTTAGAAGACCTAGCTTACTTTTGACTGCATACTTTTGAAATGACAAAACAGTGAATCACTTTTGTATATCTTGTACAGTTCAAGATATAAACTCATTGATTCTTTTTGATTAGATTTACTTAGTTAAATTATGATGTACAATGTAATTTAACTTTGTAATTCTATTTCATTTCATGATTAGCATTTCTCATTTATATCTCATGTGCTATGTAAACAATCTGATCAATTGATTATCACTCAAAGATATCGCGCCCCAGGAACCTTCCGCTCGACGGGAAAACACGATCCGTTCCCGCTGGCCTGGGGTGTGACAGATTGGTATCAGAGCCATGGTTTGGCCTAGACTATAACCTAGGGACCCTCATGTAGAGTTCTTATGATATAGGATTCTATTTGCATATGTCTTCTGCTTCTGATCACTGCACTAACCGATTTCTTTTCGGTTATGATCAGAATGCCGCCGAGAAGACCACCAGCTTTATTACCGCTGACTCAAGGTTCAGCTCCGCATTCATCGACACCATTACCGTCTGACTCTCCTACACAACCGCCTCCACCTCCACCTCCTCCTCCGCCACCGCCACCGCATCTTCAGTTGGATCCTGCTACTGTGGCACTGGCCACTTTACTGACTAGCCAACTGCGGGATGTGATTCCCGAGATGATGAATCGGATTAATAGTAACACCAGCAACAAAGCTGCCAACTCAACTGGAGAAGGCAGTGGTAACACCCGCCAACAGCAGGACTATTCCTACAAGAACTTTGTAGGATGCAAGCCACCCAGTTTCAGTGGCAGTGAGGGCGCCGTCGGATTGATCCAATGGATCGAGAAGATGGAAACTACTCTAGATATCAGTGGCTGTCCTGATCAGCACAAAGTCAGATACGCTGCGGGATCGTTCAACAAACGGGCGTTAACTTGGTGGAACGCTCAAGTTCATTCAAGGGGCAGGGATGAGGCTCTGTCCATGCCTTGGGATGACTTCAAGGCAATACTGAGGGCAGCGTTTTGCCCAAGGAATGAACTGAAGAAGGTTGAGACTGAACTGGTCAATCTGGAGATGATTGGTGGTGGGCATCTGGCCTACACCACCAGATTTCATGAGTTAGCTACCCTGGCACCTGACGTGGTGCCAACACTTGAGAAGAGGATAGAGCGGTATGTTGGTGGATTACCGACCTGCATCTGAGGGCATGTGATTGCTGCCCATCCTACTACTATGGAATTGGCTGTTACTCTGTCAGCATCTTTGACAGACATGATGGTTGCCTTAGGGGCACTCAAGAAGGAGACTGACTCAGCCAAGTCTGGAACTTCAAGAAAGTCGGACAAGAGGCCGGCAATGAAACAGAAGGTGGCCAGAAACTTTGCTGCCACTACCCAAGCTCCAATGCTTAATCAGCCACCACCACTGCAGGTCAAAAAGCCATACACTGGCACAGCACCTTTGTGCAATTCATGTCAGTTTCATCATCTACCAAATGTCCCGTGCAGACACTGCACCAACTGTGGGAGATTTGGTCATACAGCAAATTACTGCAGGAGTCTGAGGACTCAAAACAGAAACAACAATGCAGCCACTACTGCTGCTGCTACCGATCACAAGTCTTGCTACAACTGTGGTGAACCTGGTCATTTCTCGCGGGATTGTCCCAGAGAAATCAACAAAGGGCTCAAGCACCAAGAGGAAGAGCCTTTCAGATAGGAGCTGCTGCAGCTAGACAAGACCCGAACGTCATTACGGGTACATTTCTTCTATCTGATTTCTATGCATCTATGTTATTTGATACTGGTGCGGATCAGAGTTTTATCTCATCCGACTTTGCTAGCCATATTAATCATGTTGAGGAATCATTAGACTCCCCTTACACTATTGAGATAGCTAATGGCAAACAGATTATAGTTGACACAGTACTTAGGAATTGCCCACTAACACTTGGTGATCATACATTTTCCATCGACTTGATACCGATGGAGCTGGGCAGTTTCGACATCATCATCGGAATGGATTGGCTATCTCTTAACCGAGAGTAGTTCATCTGTTCCGATAAACTACTACGTATTCCTATGGAGAACAATGAGGTCTTGGAGATTCGTGGAGAAAAAGCGAAACGTAGTGTCAAGATAATCTCGTGCATGAAAGCTCGCAAGTGCCTACGAAAACAATGCGTCGCATTTCTAGCTCATGTGATTCAGAAAGACAAGAAGACGATCAAGATTCAAGATGTACCAATTGTGAGAGACTTCGCAGAAGTATTTCCGGATGACTTACTAGGACTGCCACCCGAGAGATCGGTGCAGTTCCGAATTGATTTGATTCCGGGGGCAACTCCTGTAGCCAAGTCTCCCTACAGACTCGCACCATCGGAGATGCAAGAGTTGTCCAAACAGTTGCAAGAATTACTCGATAAAGGGTTCATCCGACCGAGCTTTTCCCCGTGGGGAGCTCCGGTTCTTTTTGTTAAAAAGAAGGATGGAACTTTCAGAATGTGCATCGATTATCGATAACTCAACAAACTCACCATCAAGAATCGGTACCCGTTACCGAGGATTGATGATTTGTTTGATCAGTTACAGGGAGCACATTACTTTTCAAAGATAGACCTGAGATCAGGTTATCATCAGCTCCAGATACAAGATGAAGACATACCCAAGACGGCTTTTCGTACCCGATATGGTCATTATGAATTCATGGTGATGCCATTCGGTTTGACGAATGCAACGGCTGTGTTCATGGATTTGATGAACCGGGTGTGCAAGCCATACCTAGATCAGTTTGTTATCGTTTTCATTGACGATATACTGATTTATTCAAAGAATGAGTAAGAACATGAACAACACCTCAAGACAGTTTTGGAGCTTCTGAAAGAAGAACGACTCTATGCCAAATTCTCTAAGTGTGAATTTTGGTTAAGAGAAGTTCAATTCTTGGGTCACGTGATTAACAGTGATGGTATTCACGTGGATCCTGCCAAAATGAAGCAATCAAGAACTGGGATGTGCCTACAACACTGACAGAGATCCGATCATTTTTGGGATTGGCAGGTTATTACAGGAGATTAATTTCGAATTTCTCTAAGATAGCCTTGCCTCTCACCAAGCTCACACAGAAGTCTGAACCTTTTGTGTGGACTCCGAAACAAGAAGAGGCATTCCAGACATTGAAACAAAGATTGTGCAATGCTCCAATCTTAACACTCCCAGAAGGAAATAATGACTTTGTAGTTTACTGTGATGCTTCCCATCAGGGACTCGGATGTGTTTTAAAGCAACGAGACAAAGTCATTGCTTATGCCTCACGACAGCTGAAGATACACGAGAAGAATTACACGACACACGATCTTGAGCTGGGAGCTGTTGTTTATGCATTAAAGATTTGGCGACATTACCTTTATGGTACCAAGTGCACTATCTTCACACATCACAAGAGTTTACAACATATATTTGATTAGAAGGAGCTTAACATGAGACAGAGATGTTAGGTTGAGCTCCTGAACGATTACGATTGTGTGATCAAATACCATCCGGGCAAAGCAAATGTTGTTGCAGATGCTTTGAGTCGGAAGGAAAGAGTCAAACCCTTACGCGTTCGCGCCATGGGAATGACAGTGCAAACAAGTTTGAGAGATCACATTTTACAAGCACAACAAGAGGCAATGGCAAGAGACAATCTGAAACGCGAGCTCGGTTGTGGAGCCGAGAAACATTTCAAGACAAAACAAGATGGAGTTATCTATTATCTGGATCGTGTTTGGATTCCAGCAATAGATGAACTTCGAACATTCATACTTGACGAGGCACACAAGACACGTTATTCAGTTCATCCTGGTGCGGATAAGATGTACCAAGATCTTAGGTCATTTTATTGGTGACCGGGTATGAAGAAAGACATTGCCACTTGTTGGCAAATGTATCACATGTGCCAAAGTCAAAGCCGAGCACCAGAAACCTTCGGATTTGCTGGAACAACCAGAAATACCACAATGGAAGTGGGAGCAAATAGCTATGGATTTTATTACCAAGCTACCCCGCACTTCAAGCGGATAAGATTCTATCTGGGTCATCATTGATTGATTGACCAAGTCCGCACACTTCTTGCCAATCAGAGAGACTTACAAGATGGAGAAATTAGCGAAACTATACATCGATGAAATAGTAGTGAGGCACGGGGTGCCATTATCTATTATTTCAGACCGGGACAGTCGATTAACTTCGCGGTTCTGGCAATCATTGCAACAATCCTTAGGGACAAGTGTTAACTTGAGCACCGCTTATCATCCACAAACGGATGGACAAAGCGAACGCACCATTCAAACCCTAGAGGATATGTTGAGAACATGCATCCTAGACTTCGGTGGAGGTTGGGACACGCATTTATCGCTTATTGAGTTCTCCTACAATAATAGCTACCACAGCAGCATCGGATGTGCTCCTTTTGAAGCACTCTATGGTAGAAAATGTCGGTCTTCAATTTGTTGGACCGAAGTGGGAGACAACAGAATAACTGGGCCCGAACTTATTCAGGAAACTACTGATAAGATAGCCCAGATTCAACAACGATTACAAGCAACACGTGGCCGCCAAAAGAGTTACGCAGACAAACGGCGCAAGCCTTTGGAATTCGATGTGGGTGATCGAGTCATGTTGAAAGTGTTCCCATGGAAAGGCGTAGTTCGGTTTGGGGCTAAAGGCATGCTAGCACCTCGGTATGTCGGACCGTTTAAGATTACTCAACGCATAGGTCCTGTGGCATACAGACTCAGACTCCCTTATGAACTTAGTGGAGTACACGATGTGTTTCATGTATCAAATCTCAAGAGGTGCTTAGCAGACGAAACATTGATCATACCTTTGGAAGAGATACAAATTGATGAACAATTACATTTCATTGAAGAACCTGTAGAGATTATGGAACGTGAAGTCAAGAGAATGAAACGAAGCCGTATCCCTATTGTAAAGGTTCGATGGAACTCCAAGCGTGGACCATAATTTACCTGGGAACGCGAGAACAACATGAAAGCAAACTATCCCCACCTATTCGAGAATTGAAGCCCGACTCTGATGCTTAAATTTCGGGACGAAATTTCTTTAACAAGGGGAGACTGTAACATCAAGTGCCAGATCGTCCGGCAAGTCCGCACGGTATGTGTACTTTCACTTTATACTATGTGTAAATACATGTACATGAGCAGTTATCGTATTAACAGAATTCAGATTACAATACACAGTTGTACGTATTTTAGTGTAAACTTAAATACAATAAGTACAACGTACATTTGAAACAATAGTTGTGTGTGTTTAAGTGAAAACTTAAATACAGTTAACACAACGGATCACGGGAAACAACAGTTTACAAGTGAACAACGAAAACATATCGGTTGCGATCTGATGTCCACAGATGACAGGAATCTGATGGCCGACGAATCAGTACAAGAACAATGTTAAAACAGGATGTTTAGTTGAGTCCGACAGTGAGGAAACACAATTTAAACACAAATACAGTGTTATTTCAGAATAACGAACTGACAATGTGTTTGCGTGGGTGACGATTCACACAAACATATCTGTGAGTTTAGAGTTCTGAAATAATGATTGGAAAGTAGAAAACAAAAGTCAGAAAGCAAAACCATCGTCGTATTCGTTCGGGTGACGATTCGAACGAATTACGCGCGAAGGCGACGCGATTTGACGAAACGAAAACGTAAATATGACATGAACGAATTTAATTTAATAAAATCAAATAAATAACATTTTACAATTTTGAAACTCATCAAAATAATTAAATTAATTTCCTTTATTTAATTCCATTTAAATTACGCGTAATTTTTCGGAAACGTAACGAAAACGCGAACCGAGCAACGAAAACGAACCCGAACTCATTCGGGGTATAAATACCTTGAATGAGCACACTTTTATTCATTTCATCTTCTTCTTCTTTCTCACAAACACTAAATCCCGGTTTTGAAAACCCTCACCCTTTCCAAACTTCAATCCACCATAACTCTCTCATTTCTTAACGAAATCGAGTGATTCTTTCGCCTAAACGAAGGTCTTGACCTCTACTACACAAAAGTACAACCGATATAAGCCAAAGACCACTGAAAAACAAGGTAATGAGCTGTGAAACCCACGAAAAATTAGGGTTTTCACCCATGTTAGTCGACCACCATCTTTAGACCATGTCTAGACCGCACCTTCGACTCCTACACCTCTAAACTCGATCCTTGCATAGCACCACCATGGAACACCACCACTAACTCGGATGGCCACTGGTTCGGACAACCATGGCCGCTGCCTACTCAGCACAACGAATGGCCTATGGCTGAAGGACCAGCACACATTCGACAGCCAAACCCTTCTCATCCGGGCCTTCTCAATCGCCAAGCTCTCATTCGACTCCATCATTCGGCCACACCATGCGGACTAACTCAGTCGAGCACCCATTCGGCCGAACCTCCATGCCCATTCGCCAGCCCTTCATTCGCCACTCAAGGTGTTATTACAAATGCATCAATGGTAGTACCTAGGATTGTTACAAGATGTTAAAGGTCATTAACTTTTAAGCTAACACCTAAATCTTTATGATTAGAACCTCTTATATTATGACAGTGAATCAAGTTGAACCTAAAATCAATGAGGAAGTATTTTAATCTTAACTTAATGGGGTTAAGTGATACCAAAAATCCATACAAGCAAACGACGCCGAATGTTAACCGAGACCTACGAGTGTTAGCCAACCTTATGGCTAACACATACACATGCACGAATTTCTATAATTCATACTTACAACTTACAAACAACGTGAAATCAATACAGGATTGTGAAAACAAACTCAATTACAACTCAGAGCGCGTGCATTCTTTCATTTAAGCTAAGACAACCCAACGACTACAAGGTGAGTTCATATGCCCCTTTTACCTTAATCTTTACTAATTTTAACTCTCGGGGCTGAGAAACATGTTTACTTTTAATTATTTAAAAGTTTTGCTTAACATGTTATTTATACTTTGATTTTGATAATATCAAATTGTTTATTATCGCTTATCATTGTATGCATGCTTGTATGATTATGAGATAACAGGGAAACTCAGATGATTATGATAATGTAATTTCTTAATCATCAACACATTAGAATAACTTAGTTATAAGATGATAGCTTATAACACTTAGTTATTTCCACATGAGCAAATACCTTGACAGTTTACACCTAATCACACAACGAGAACAATCCCACATTGAGACTTTGGGATCACACGGATTACAGTAAATGATGATCATGATAAAGTAACTTCATGGGATTCTTATCATTTACAGTAAATGATGATCATGATAACGTAACTTCATGGGATTCTTATCATTTACACCTAATTAACATGATGTAATCAGACAAGTTCTTATTCGACCTTGTTAATTTCACGAGAACAATCCCACATTGAGACTTTGGGATCACTCGGATTACAGTAAATGATGATCATGATAACGTAACTTCATGGGATTCTTATCATTTACAGTAAATGATGATCATGATAACGTAACTTCATGGGATTCTTATCATTTACACATAATTAACATAATGTAATAAGACAAGATCTTATTCAACTTTGTTAATCACATGAGGACAATCCCACATTGAGACTTTGTGATCACACGGCGGAATAGAGGTGAATGGAATGCATTGTAATCTGATTACATGAGGATTACAATGGATTTCATTTGGGCTCTATACGTTGCATTGAGATTACATTTCCAATAGTTAACTAACACTCTTATTACATAAAAGTGAATAACAGTTAACCCCACAAGTAATAGAATAATACAAGGATCAGATTTAATTAATCTAAATTCCTTAATTCATCGAGGGTCTATCAATACTTCGGTTTGATAACTAAACCCCTCTTACTATATTATTCTACATATGACTACACATCGGACAAGTTGGATAATTGGGAAATGGATATCTTTAGTTGTATCGCAAGTAGTGTGAAACTTGGCTGAGTATGTGGTGGGATAGCGTCTAGGCTTGACCCTTTCGTGATTCCCTATATATAAGCATACTTAATCAGGTGATAGACTACTTGTACATGTAACTAAGGAGAGGCCATTGGGTGGAATAGGTGAATCAAGTATTACAAGTAACAAGTATGACATTGTGTATGTGTGTATGATCAAAGCAATGATTTCCATTACTAAACTTATGAACTCACCAACCTAGTGTTGACTTTGTTTAAATACATGTTTTCTCAGGTGACGAACAGGTGTAGATACTTATGTGCAAGTGCTAAGCTAGTGGACGTTAGAAGACCTAGCTTACTTTTGACTGCATACTTTTGAAATGACAAAACAGTGAATCACTTTTGTATATCTTGTACAGTTCAAGATATAAACTCATTGATTCTTTTTGATTAGATTTACTTAGTTAAATTATGATGTACAATGTAATTTAACTTTGTAATTCTATTTCATGTCATGATTAGCATTTCTCATTTATATCTCATGTGCTATGTAAACAATCTGATCAATTGATTATCACTCAAAGATATCGCACCCCGGGAACCTTCCGCTCGACGGGAAAACACGATCCGTTCCCGCTGGCCTGGGGTGTGACACCGCATATGATACTGTTGTTAATAATAATTAAGCATTTTACCTACCTTTCAATCTCGTTTTCCCATTATAGTTTAAGCATTTTGTATGTAAGTTTACCCATAGCATCCGTGAGTTTAGTTTGAGAGTCACCAGAATAGACAACTGAATACCCAAAGGAATCCAGTATCAATCCATACCAGCACTAGGTGTCATTATCAACTTAGGGGGAGATAGAGGATTCCCATGATGACACAAACTCAACTAAGGATCACCAATATCCTCCTAGTTACTGATCACCTGCGTAAGTAGTTGTGGGAAACACTACATGGCAAGCACTGAGAGGCCATCAGTCAGTTTCCTCGTTTCAGACCATGAAGGATACCCTATGGCAAGCACTGAGAGACCATAGTAGATGCCTTCTAGTCCCGACTGCGAAGAACACATGAAGGCAAGCACTGAGAGACCAACTATTGTTCTTCCATAGCCAATAGTTTTAGCATACAAGTTTATAGCATTCAACTAGTCCAGCATTTACGTAACTTGTGCACAAGTACTAGCTTCACAACCGGTAAGGCAAGCACTGAGAGGCCAAACCGTTGTTTTAGCATGGCAAGCATATAACATTCAAGAGTTTATGGTATCCGTAGCTTCAAATATTCAATATGTATGTATGTATGTATGTATTTATCATCCTCATAGCATCATAGCATCATTAGTATTAGTGTTAACATTAGCATCTAGCATAAACCCATAGCATTAGCATGTAGCATAACCCCGTAGCATTAGTGTTTAGCATAACCTATAGCATTTACATTTAGCATAGCTCGTAGTATTAGCATTTAGATAACCCGTAGCATTCGCATTCACAATGGCATCATCAGATAGTAAATACCCTTAGCACTTGGTATTAACACATAGCTTTAGTATTAGCAATTTAGCTTTTGCCTTTAGCACTTGGCATAATCATGTAGCATTAGTATTAACTGTGAACTTATGCCTTTAGCACTTGGCATAACCATATAGCATCAACGTTTGTATACAAGAATCATATAAAAGCATTTTGTTAAGTTTAAAACATTTGATTTAAAATGTATAACATGCTTCTCAGTCCCGGTGTAAAGCTCAAAATAGTTTGAAAAGGGACAATGAACTCACCTTGTTGTGATTGGGGTTGACTTAGCTTAAACGAGAATACACGCGCTCTTGTTTGTACTTGGGTTTGTTTTCACGATCCTGTATTGATTTCACGTTGTTCATAACTTGTAAGCATAAGTTGTATTTGTTTGAGCGCGCGTGTGTGTAGGTGTTAGTACGAAAGTTGACTAACAAACTTAAGTCTTGGTCATGATTTGGCCCGGTTACGTTGTTATTGAAGCTTGATAACACTTAACTCAATTAGTTCAATATTGTTCTAACTTTCTGTTAATTTTGTATATCAACTTGGATCAATGTCTTAGTAAAGGAGTACTAAGAATAAAACTTAGCCTTTAGATTTGAGGTTAAAGGCCCATTATCCCATTTGTCTTAACTCTCTAAATCACATGTAGTTCGTGTTAAAATTATTGTTTGTTATTCATCATGTTGTTATCATTTTCAAAAATTAAGTTTCAAGCTTTAGTGATGTTATTAATCCACCCTTTGTCACCTTTGTAATATCCCATCCTTAAGTATGTGGGCCGAATCATGATCTTGGACTAAGACTATCGGCTATGGGGCAACTATTATATATATGGGCCGAGACCTTGGGTTGACACAAGGTCCTTCGGCCGATTGTGTGTTCCTGGGCTGGAAGAACAAGATGGGCTGAAACAAGGGGATTAGCTCCGTGTTGGGCCTCGATCGAATAAGTGACCCTGGGCCAAACTGGGCCTGAATGTGAACATGTGGGCCAAGACAGTGGGCCGAAGATGATTTCCGATTGGGCCCAACAGGTTATGTTTGAATTGTAACAAGCATGTGGGCTAAAAAAAATGTTGGGCCAAGAATTCTGTTAGACCCGAACAAAGTTAGTGGCTATAGGGAATGTGCAGGTCACGGTTGGGCCACCGGTTTGTTACTGGGCCAGAAAAGTGCTATTGGGCCTGCTAAAGTCATTGGGCCCACATGCTAGGGCTGCCTTGAGCGGGATTAAAATGTCTTGGCTGCATGAAACTTGTTAAAGCAGAGTTAGTATGCCATCAGAATGGGTGTGGTGGTCGAATAACGTGGCTGTATGGAGAGCCCTTTACCGAATGGAATGGCCGAATAACACCTGAAGGCCGAATGGAGCCATACTCCGAATGAGTACCCACTCTAACCCGCGACTGAGGACCACACCAGCGAGAATGTAACCTGGCGAAAGAGGTGGTTGGCGAATGAGGCAAGCCGTGAGAAGTGACAAAGGACAGCTGGCGAATGAGACCATTCGGCCTTTGGCCTTTCGACTAGCCTTGGTTCTCATTCGGCCACAGCAAACTTGCACCCAACTCGCCTCCATTTCACAACTCTCTTACTATCCTGAAGGTAAGGGGTGTGTAAGGATGTTCCTAGTGGTCGTGGGATGCAGGTTAGGAGGGTGGTAATCCGGTTTAGGTTGTTGGTGTGACAAAGGGTCCGAAAACCCTAATTTTTCATGACTTTGCAGCTTCATACCTTTGATTTCAGTGGGTTTTGCTCTAGATCGGTTGTACTTTCATGTAAAGGAGGTCGAGATCTTCGTTTGGGTTCAACAACCACTCGATTTCGTTAAGAAATGAGTAAGTTATGGGTTTTTGAAGTTCAAAAATGGTGAGGAGAAAACAAAACCGGGATTAGGGTTTTCAAGTGAGAGGAAAGAAGAGCAAGTGAGGAAAAATACCCTCATTTAAGGTATTTATACTCCGAGTGGGTTCGGGTTCGTTTTAGTTGCTCGGTTCGCGTTTTCGTTACGTTTTCGGAACGTAACGCGCGTGTTTTACGGATAATAAATAAAGAGATTATTTTAGGATGTTTAAAATACAGTTATTGTTAAAAATTATTTTAAATATCTTCGTGTTAATTTATTTATCGGATTATATTATTTTTTTTACGCATTTAGATACTTTGTTCGCGATTTATCAAAACAGTTTGGTTTAATTACATTTACGATGAGTTTCAAAATTCTAAAATAGGAAATATTTTATTTCCTTAAATTTATAATCGTTCGTGTCGTTCTTCGTGTTTGTTTTCGTTTCGTCACAACGCGTCGCCATCGCGCGTATTCGTTCGAATCGTCATTCGAACAAACACGAGAATGGTTTTGCTTTCAAACTTTTGTTTTCTACTTTTCAGTCATTGTTTCAAAACATTAAACTTTCAGATTTATTCGTAACAGTAACCGTTATAGTTTTGTTTTGTTTATCCTCGCATACGTTTACACATAATAGCACCTCAATAAGCGTTTTTATTACCGTTCAATGTTGTCTGATATGCTTCTGACTGTTAAACTGTTAAGTTTAATCAAATTTCAGAAACAATAGCATAATAGTTTAATATCAAGCATCCTGATATTAATAGCATACAATAGTTTACGTAGTTTGTACCTGAGTTATTGTGTGTTTACTGTTCAGCTCGTTGTTCCGGCGATGTTTCCGGCACAGATGTTACAGTCTCCCCTTGTTAGAGAAATTTCGTCCCGAAATTTAAGCATTGTTGTAGGGTACTGATTCCTCTGCGAACAGTTGGGGATACTTGAGCTTCATGCTATCTTCGCGTTCCCAAGTAAATTCGGGTCCGCGCTTTGAGTTCCAACGAACCTTAATGATCGGAATACGGCTTCCCCTCAGTTTCTTAACCTTGCAATCCATAATCTCCAAAGGTTCCTCGACAAAGTGTAAGTGTTCATCCAATTGAATTTCTTCAACCGGTATGATAAGAGTTTCATCAGTAAGGCACTTCTTCAAGTTTGAGACGTGAAAGAGTCATGTACACCACTTGGAATTCTAACGGCTTGCGCCGTTTATCGGCATAGCTCTTTTGTCTACTTCGTTTTGTTTGTAGCCTTTGTTGTATCTGAGCAATCTTGTCAGTAGTTTCTTGAATAAGTTCTGGCCCAGTTATTCGATTATCTCCCACTTCTGACCAACAGATCGGCGACCGACATTTCCGGCCATAAAGAGCCTCGAATGGGCACAACCGATATTGCTGTGATAACTGTTGTTGTAGGAGAACTCGATTAGTGGCAAGTCAGAATCCCAATTACCACCGAAGTCTAGAACACAAGTCCTCAACATGTCTTCTAGGGTTTGTATAGTACGTTCGCTTTGACCATCTGTTTGTGGATGATAAGCTGTACTCAAGTTTAATTGCGTCCCTAGAGATTTCTGCAACGATTGCCAGAACCTTGATGTAAATCTACTATCACGATCTGAAATGATAGACAATGGCACACCATGGCGTACCACTATCTCGTTGATGTAAAGCTTAGCTAGTTTATCCATCGAGTAAGTTTCCCGCATCGGCAAGAAATGAGCAGATTTGGTTAATCGATCAACGATAACCCAAATAGTGTCATGTTCACTGAAAGTGCGGGGTAGCTTAGTAACAAAGTCCATAGCTATCTGTTCCCACTTCCATAGTGGAATTTCGAGCTGTTCCAGTAAACCTGACGGTTTCTAGTGTTCCGCCTTCACTTTAACACACGTGAGACATCCACCAACGTACTCGGCTATGTCTTTCTTCATTCCCGGCCAACAATAATACGCACGTAAGTCTTGGTACATCTTATCAGCACCGGGATGTACAGAGTACTTGGTCTTGTGTGCTTCATCAAAAATAAGTTTCCTTAACTCATCTACTGCAGGAATCCATACGCGATCCTTGAAGTAAACAAGTCCATCAGGCTTATCTCAGGAGTGAGACCTTGAGTGATGTAGCCTAGTGCCTATTTATCTTCCTCGGTTATCTGAAATTATATGAAAATCCTCTTCAGTTTAGTGTTCTGGATCCCTAATCAACTCATTGCCTTCAATGTATTTATTAGTTGTCTTTCACTTTCCTCTTAAGATAACACTCCAAAGTCTGGGTTCTTTAGTCCTAATATGTTTTTCAAATCTAAACTTCCATTCAGTAAAATCAACAGTAGATGAAAGCCTTGGAATTCTGGTAGTTGTGCCCATGATTGCATCCGGCTCATTTTGTTTACATGCTAGAGCAGCAACAAGTATACTTGAAGAATCCATCTGTAAACAAAACAAGATTTTTTCACGCAAAAATTCAAATGGTTCGATAAGTGTGCTGGTCCGATAACAAGAAGATGTTCGCGAGAATCCAGGAGAATTCGAGAACAATTGGAGATTCAAGAACCCAAGAATTAAATAGAGAAAACAAGAATTAAATAGAGAAGGAAAGTGTGGATTCCGAAAAAACACTTCGAGAACACAGGTGTATTGAAATTATTTAGAAGGCATCTACAAATTCAAGAACCCAAGGTCGAGAATTACCAAATTCAACCAATTCGAGAATTAAGTTCATACCAAGGTCGAGAATCACCAAATTCCACAATTCGAACACACACAATTCGAACACCAGTTAATAGATTCTAAAAATTACTCGAAATTCGAGAAAGGAACAATAACTCAGCTCCTAAAAATGTGAAGATTTAAAATTTAAATGCATATTGTGTAACACTTTTGAAACTCTAGAAAACCCTTGACACATATTAAACCTCCCCTTTTTAACAAAATTAATTCAAGAAAACTAAGAACACAACCTTCAACATTTTCAAAAAGGAACTTCTCTTGCGAAATCGATACAAACTAAGAGCCACAAGCAGGTTTTGAGGCTCTAATACCAATTGTTAGTCCCACTATAGGATCTAAAACTGATATCGATTAACAAATCATATGTGAGAGTGCGAAATGGTATAATGTGTGTGCAAGATCAATAAATATGAAGAACAATATGAAAAGAACAATAAGATTACTCACTTTAATTGCATTAGATTACAAGAAAACCGACTGGTACAATTCGTTCGACTCCAAGAGGAGGAAAAAATAAGAACAAAAACGAACTCCTACAATGACACCTAATTTTGGTTTATATAATACACGTACATGACATAGGCTTCACGACTCATTGTAACAAACCCAAAATAAAACATTATAAACTCAAGAACCATAACACTTTTCGAGAACTAGAACACCAACTCGTTAACCACTAATCTAGAAACACCAAAAATCATATACTTCCCAACAGTTCCCATGGAACCAATCCGATTTGTGGTTTCACGTTGAATGCATGTAACGCTCCAGCCTCGTCGCTAGAGGTTGGTTAAACCAATGGTACCATCTACGTTACCATCGGTTGACCCGCATCATCTAATGGTAAATGGCTCTAAAGGTACATACGCAAAGTTTGATGTTTGTTTGATGGGGGATTCCCATGAAAATGATTGTTTTCGATTGCGCACTACACAAGTCCTCGGGTCGTGTCTGTTCACCCCTTGGTTGGGCATAAAGCCTCAAACTATTGTGATCAACGGACATCTCCTCGCTGATTTTTGTTTAATCCCTTGAAAATAATTTGTTATTGTTGTGAGTTGGATAAGTTGAATGGAGCAATGAATGATCAGTAAAATGATTGAAAATGCGCTTATTCGAATAAGAGCTTGAGATTTGATCTTTTTATTGAAATTATTTGAAAATAACTCTTATTCATTGATCATTCGAAAAGGAGGGTTCATTTTCTCAACCCCAAATGATTTGGATGGCAATAGGTTAAGTAAAAGGGGTCTATAAACTCACCTTGGGTTATGGGTCGTCGATGCACTCACTCGGTTTGTTCTCTTGGTTTGAATCATGTGTTATAAATTAGTTAATTAGGTGTTGGATGATTGTGTGTTCTGAGTTTTGATGTGGTTTTGGAAAATGCGTTTTCTATTTTGTTTTATCTTGATTAAATTTAAAATTTGTCTAAGGTTTGGTTCAATCGTCTCGGATGGTGTTCGTTAGAACATTCAACACTTAGCCATTTTTGGGCTTTTCTTAGTGTGAATGGCCTATTTATGTGAATGGCATTCATTCACACGAATTGAATGATGCGAATGCATACTCTCATTATTGTGCTCTATTCAGGTGAATGTGTTCTCATTCCTATTGTTATCCCATACGAATGAGTCCATTTTATTCGTGTGATTGTTCATTCGTGTGATTTCTTATTCGTTCAGCAACTCATTATGGTGACTTTTCTCGACGAATGAGGTATCTCATTCCCACGAATGCGCCCTTCGTTTGGCACATTCGTCTGCAGATTAACCAGAACCCAATTTTTTAAATCGGTTTATATTTTTTGGTGTTTTTATGATGAAAAATGATGGTAAAACATTTTGGAGTGTTTTGGTGTAAGGAATCGGTGCTAATACATACTGCGGAGCTCATATTTGACCAAAATGGGTTGAATATTGTTGAAATCTTGAAATGGAGGTGTTGGGGTTGAAATACGCACGAGTTGGACGGTGAAATGGTCTGATTTCGTGTGGAAACAGCAGAAAACTCGAATGGGCGTAATAGGCTTTCGGTTGAGAGAGTTGGGTGAAAAATGGGTTTGAAAAATGGAAGTGTTGCATTTATAGTTATGTTGTCGCACGAATTAGTCATTCGTACGAATGACTCCCTTTCAGCTGAATGACTCTCTGGCTGTAAAGCTTCCCCACATAAACATATTCATACCGTTGAGTGTCTGTTCGTATGAATGGCTGTGTGTGTGTGTGAATGTTTTGATTGTTTATTAAATTGTTTTGGTTGTGTTTTATGAAAATTGTTATTATTTTATATCAGTGTTAAAAGACTCACGCTGATATCTCTATGAATCGTCACACATACAAATTTCGCGTTAGATTTAACTGCTAGCATTATTTTGTAATGTAAAGATTTCATTTAGTGTATCAAATCTAACAACATATCCATAGCGATCGTCGCCCATGCCGATATCTCGTTGGATCGGCACTCCAAATGTTATCCATTCATTCTTTGTTCATCGTTTTTGTAAGCCCCAAACCCACCAGCACATGACACGTGTTTTTAAACGAAAAATCAAAATAGGTCCCCGATTTTCCAAACCATCAAATGTAATTAACACCTTAAACATCCCACTTACATGCGGATTTACAAAATATTTGATGTTATGTAAACATTCAATAACAAAAATTACATTTGAGTTATTCACCAAAAACCTATGTTTTAAACAAACAAAGAATAAACCCCAAAATATGTTTGATCCGAATCCTTGCAAGGCAATCCGACAAGAAAATGAAATTCTGGTCAAAAAACACTGCCCAGCGTACAGAATAGTCAAAACCAGTGTAAAACATAATGGTTTGGGCGTACTGTACGCCAGGTACAGGTCTTTGACTCGTTTTTCGCATTCCGGACACTCCCTACTCGATTTCGACCATTCCAATACCCCATAAACATTATATATGTAACATCACCGTACTTTCGGTTGTCCGTACGTCCGTACATCCGTACGAATGTACTGTTACGACCGGAGATTTATGATTATTAACGATTATGAAATTGTTGACTTACATTACTGATATTATCACTGTTACTGGTATACATGATTATAATTTATTATACGCGTAAACCACGGGAATTTAGTTGTAATTCAACTAAACAGACCCGTAGTGTTTATCGCAGTTACTCGTTACTGAGGATGGTGGATTATTGGTCTGATGATGGATTTAGGATGGAACTGGGAGTTGTTTGAGTCTGGTTACTAAACATAGTCAAGGACCCATGGACATGGTTTATCGAAATAGCGGTGGGACGGTGGCTAGGGCAGTTGCGACTGACCCTTACATATGCCCTATATATATGCATATTTCGGTCTATCATGGATGTGTCAGTGACTAGGGTTTAGTGGGTTTTGGTTTGGGAACGATAATATTAAAGTTAATAAATAATGGGAATTAATTACGCGAAGTGAGGTTACGAACATTTCTTAAATGCGAATATTGATTCGGAAATATTTACTTAATAAATGTATTCGCGTGGGTGACGATTCACACGAAAATGATTATTAAGAATAATATTCTGAAACAATATTCCATAAATCGTAAATCGAATCGAAATAAGGTACGAGCGTCGGATTCGCAAAGGTGACGTTCTTTACGAATACGTACGCGAGTAACGTGTTTCGACGAGATGAATTAATTAATATCAAACGATATTAAATTAATAAATAAAATCTTAAAATATTTATTAGGAATCGCAACCTAAAATAAATTAAAATAAACTAGTTTATTAAATAATTAATTAACGATAATGAAACGAAAGCGATTTACGAAACGATTTATTTAAGCTTATTTTAATTAAACAAAACTAATTTATTTAAAACGATTTATTGTTTTAAATATGTTACGTTAGAAAACCGAGCATGTTGTTACATTTCACGCGTATTAAACGAGATCTGTTACGAGACAAAGGGTATTTAGAAATCTTGATAATTAAGGAAACCATATTATTATTTAAACACTTTATATTTATATATGTTTAACGAGAAAAACCGAGTTTTTATTTTGTTTTATCGCGATAAAAACGGGACCGAACACGGGGAGGAGACACGCGATATATGGAAGGGATTCCCCATCTTCTTCCTCACATTTCACAAACACACTCTCTCTCTAAACCCTCTCATTTTCGTCACCCTCAAGAACCTCCACCTTCTCTCTAGCTTTTCTCCTTCAAATCTTAACGGATTCAAGAGATCTCGGAGCCTAAACGACCGGGGAATCGAGGAGAACAAGAAAGTACAAGAAGACTTCACATTTGATTCATCATTCGAGGTAAATCTATGTTTTTCTGTTCGGGTTTTGTTAAAAACATGATGTCGTAGTGGTTATCAACTTGAATCGAGATTAGGGTTTGTCTAAGGTGTTAATCGAGTTAGTTAGTGGTCTTTGAGAACCTTGGATGAGCTTGCTACATGATGAAACACGATGAAGGATGATGATGATTAACAGGTTCGGTGGGGATGGGATGGGCTCGCTGCAATACAGCCACGAACCCAGCAGTTTTGGGCCAAACCCCATGCTGCCACCAACGAACCCTTGGCATCCAGCGAACCCTAGCGAGCCTAGCCAGTCCGACGAAGCCTAGCTGGGCGGGAAAAAGGCGAGCCGAACCCTGCCCAGGCAGGCATGCCACCGGCGAACCCTTGACTTGTTTGGCCGAACCCTGGACCAGCTGGCAATCACGAACCCTCACGAATCCTCACGAGACTCCCGAACCTTAGCATGTAACTAGG
This sequence comes from Mikania micrantha, assembly GCA_009363875.1. Taxonomy (NCBI): domain Eukaryota; kingdom Viridiplantae; phylum Streptophyta; class Magnoliopsida; order Asterales; family Asteraceae; genus Mikania; species Mikania micrantha. The sequence continues at coordinate 68,809,166 of CM018693.1, read as the reverse complement.
GCCGAACCTTCCCTGTTAAGCTGGCCGAACTTTTCTGTTAAACCAGCCGAACCCTTGTTTTGCTTGACCGAACCTTGCTGTTAAACCAATCTAGACATGGGCTGGGATAAAGGGAACGAACCTTCCCCATTGGAGCCGAACCTTGGCTGAACTTTGACATAGGTTCGCTGCCACAAAAGGGAAATCCGACTTAGATTAACTTAACAAGGGTTTAAGGGTTAATGGGGGATATAAATTATATGCATAAGAGTATGTAGAAACACATGCATGCATGCAAGGAATTCTAGTTGCCACCTTTGTTTTAATAACCATAAATTGTAAATTGAGTCCTTAAACCTAAATTGTAGAAGGATGGCCTAGAGGGCATGATGGTTAGATTTATATAAAACATGCATGTGGGTATATATGTACATACACATAAACATAGTTGTGTGGGTGTGTGAGTGAGCAACACAAAGGTTATTATCTTAGGATGCATATATCCTTGGGAACCTATATAAGGGAACACAACTAGTCATATTTATGAAAAGGCTTAACTTAACAAGTTAGAATGCATGTAAATAATGATCTCTTAATGAAATCGTTGGCGTTTCGTTTAACTTAAACAAGTGAACTAGGTTAATAAAAATGCAAACGGGTTAGGGTAAACTAATAAAGATATTAATTGAATCTGAAACACTTTTGCTTATAAAAGTGGAAATCACGCTATAATTACAGATCTTTGAGTTGAGTTGAGTTTACATACGCGAGCGCGCACAATACAAGAACACCAGAGCTAAGGACTCAGGTGAGTTCTCATAACCTCCCTTTCTTTAAACTGTTTTAGTTTTTAAAACTCGGAGGTGAAGCATGTATACCAAATGAAATATGATTTTGATAACACAAGGTTAATACCTGTTTGTCAATATGATATTCACATTTAAACTTATCATTATTATTGGATTATCTCTTATTAACTTATATCCGTGTAAACATTGTTATTGACCTCGGTCAATAACAAAGATTACAAGTATTGTCACAAACTCCGTGAATCATTGCTTTTGACTTCGGATAATTGCGTTGACTTCATGTATTGTCACGTGGATGGTTTCCACATCCGTGAATCACTGCCTTTGACTCCGGTCAATTGCTTTGACTTCATGTATTGTCACGTGGTTAGCGACCACTCCATGAATCATGTATTTAACTTATGTTAATTACATAATGATCATGTATAGTCACGAACATTATTTGAGAATATGATTGATGAGATTGGTTGATTAGTTGTGGATTGATTATCTATATTTGATTATGATTATTTGTGATTGACTATGACTGATTTGGTTATGTGGTTATGTGATTGTGTATGTGTTTGATTGTTGAATTGGTGGATGTGTGTTGGATTATCTTATACAGGTATTCATATGGATTTTCTCAAGAAGATCATAAGTCTTATACTTGTTTTAAACAAAGCATTTTATAAAACTATTTTTAAAAACACAAACTTTTAAACTCATTTTACTAAAACATTTTTTAGTATAAAAACTTATGATTACTCACCAACTACTTTGTAGTTGACACTTGATTTTCTTACATGTTTCAGGTGATGGAGACAAGTAGGATGAAGAGAGGATCTCTTCTATTTTGGACATCATCATATAGGATCTTGGACTTAGTTAATTAACTAAATTTCTGGCGATTAGAGTTTAGTTAATTTAACTAATTCTTTTGTGTTATTGATGTAATTGATTCATGATGAACATGATTTTTGTGTAATTATTTTGGTTGATTAAATGATATATGATGATTTGGTTTAGATGCCCACGAGCTTTTGAACAATCTACACATCCCTCGTGGCATCCCGACGTTTCCGCCATCGGTCGGGGTGTTACAGATTGGTATCAGAGCCTGGGTTATAGGGAATTAGGTTACTAGAAATGGTTGACCTAGTCTATAACTGTAGGATACCCTAGTATGAAGTTATTTCATACACTAGTTAGTATATTCAGGATTTCATGCTTATGTGTTTATTACATGATAATTGAACTCCTGTTATACATCTGATATATATATGCTTCTTATTAATTTCTTGCTTACGTGCGCCCTAATGATTCGATAAGGACATGCACGTGGTGTATCGTAAAGGTGGTGGGACGTTGGCTAGGGCAGTTGCGACTGACCCTTACATATGCCCTATATATATACCATTTACGGTACATTGGGTGGATGTCAGTATTGAAGAAAGTGGGAACTACCCGTTTGGGAAATTATCTGCTTAGGAAATTAAATGCTTAGGAATTATCTGCTTTAGGAATTATTTGTGTGATCTATAAACTCCAGACAAGGACACACTCGTGGTATACTACAAAGGTGGTGGGACGGTGGCTGGGGCAGTTGCGACTGACCCCTACATATGCCCTATACATATACCATTTGTAGTATATTGGGGGTCTGTCAGTGTCAGGAACTTAGGATATTATTAGGAACTCACTAGGAATGGTTGAGAGGATATGATTGTGGACTGTTGATGAAATGTTGGATGGATTGACTGGGATTGACTCATGGATAATCATATTTGATAAATACTTATAAATTCACTTATGAAACACACGGATTGGACACGTAGGGTGCATAGGATCAACTATCAATACGAACACTTAGTAATGAAATGTAGAATTGGGTGATGATATAGACACTTGAGGATAATATAAACGCATAGTGATGATACTAACACTTAGTGATGGTATGGACACTTAATGAGAATAAATTATAGTGGGAATATGAACACTTAGTGACAATAAGAGCACTCAGTGATGATATGAACCCTTATTAATGATTATGGACATTGAGAATAGCATGGAATTTAGTGAACTGGGACAATTAGGGGAACTCTAATGTCAGGTGAACTTAGAAATAGGTAAACCTACATGTCAGGTGAACTTAGACATTAGGCGAACCTAATTTTCCAAAGGGAACTAAAGATCACTTCACTCAAAATTATCCTTTCTTGGATAAGGTTTGTGAAGTGAGAATATGGTGAAATACATGATACACCCTAAACACTAACAAGGGCATAATCGTGGTGCAACGGAACGGTGGTGGGACGGTGTAGGGGAGATTGCGATCTACCTCTGCATATGCCCTATATATAAGCTTGTTGCGTTGCATCGGGAGGTTGTCAGTGTTGGTATAGGGTGGGAAATGTATAGGACTTAGGAATAACTAGCTAATATTAGTTATGACCAACTAGGACACTTAGTATAATATTAGGAAATTTATAAATGTTATGAGTTTAATAACAGATAGGAGAAAAATATAGTTCCTATATGAAATCCTAACTGTTTAAATGAACTCATTTGACCATTGTTTGTATGACTTATGTTGTAAACGGTAGTAACATGTTTCTAACTTCTTCAGAAACATGCCTCGCCGTCACAACGGAGATGATTCAAACAATGGGGAGGCTAGCAACAGTAATGCCAACGCAGGCATGCAAGAGTTAGCAACACTCATTACGGGATTGGTGAACCAACTGACTCAAGCCAATCAAACTCTCAATCAGAACCGAGGTGGTGCAAACCCACCAACTTGCACGTTCAAACACTTCAACTCCTGTAACCCACAGAAGTTTACGGGTGCTGAGTCGGCCACTGGTCTGCTGCAGTGGTTCGAGAGTATGGAAAACACCTTCATTAACAGCGAATGTCCTGAGAACTTGAAAGTTCGTTATGCCACTAGTGTTTTTCAAAAGAGAGCACTGACATGGTGGAATGGGGAAAAACGAACTAGGGGAGTTGATGCTGCCTTAGCTTTGACATGGACAGAGGTCAAGAACCTGATGACCACTGAATTCTGTCCTCGAAGCGAGATGAGGAAACTGGAGACGGAGTTCTGGGAGCTCAAGCAGGATAGCGGGGAGAACGTCATCTATAATACTCAGTTCCATGAGTATAGTCTACCGGTGCCTCATATGGTGACACCCTTGGATAGGGCGATTGAGAAATATATCGGTGGACTGCCGGTACAGATTCAGGATACAGTCTACGGGAGCAATCCCAAAACACTTGAGGCTGCAATCCGATTATCTGCAACTCTTACCGACAATCATGTGAGGAATGGAACACTCACTAGGAAAGGATACAAGAAGACTGACACCAAGACTACTGCAAAGGAAGTCAAAGCTGAAGTCAAGTCTGAAGCTGCTAGTTCATCCAAAAGCAGCAACAAGAAGAGAAAGACCAGAAACTTCATGGTAACTACTCCTGCTGCTAAATCTGCGCAGCAATCATCAAACAATTCAACTGCCAGGGATTTCACTGGGAACACTCCTCAGTGTAACACCTGCCGTTATCATCACGCACCAAATTTGCCATGTCGCGTCTGCAACAACTGTGGCAAGTTTGGTCACTTTGCTAATGTTTGTCGGAGTGCACCGCAAGCACAAAGGTTGCAACATGCACCGCTTGCACTGCCAGCTCCTCATGCACAACCTATACCAGCTGTACCTGTTCGCCAGGTACCTCAGGCACAAGCAAGAGCCTGTTATGAGTGTGGTGAAGTGGGTCACTTCAGGAATCAATGCCCAAAGTTGACCGGGAATAATCAGAGGGTGGAAAGAGGCCGGGCATTTCAACTGAATGCTCCAGCTGCTCAAGCCAACCAGGACGTCGTCAACGGTACATTTCTGATCAACAACTCTTATGCATCTGTCTTATTTGATTCTGGTGCCGATAGGAGTTTCGTTTCATATGATTTTGAATGCTTGCTTGGTAGAACCCGTACATATTTAGATAAACCGTTTAACGTGGAAGTGGCTGACGGAAACACTATCGATATTGACACTATTATCATTGGATGTACGGTGAACTTAAATGATCACGTTTTCCCAATTGATCTTATGCCTATGCATCTTGGTAGCTTTGATGTTATCATAGGCATGGATTGGTTAGCCACCCACAAAGCGGAGATTGTATGCCATGAAAAGTATATTCGTATTCCCTTACCTTCGGGTGAAACTTTGAGAATATTTGGGGAAACTGCTAGTAAAGGTCTTAAGTTAATGTCTTGCACTAAAGCACATAAGTACCTTAGAAAGAAATGTATAGCATTTCTAGCTCACATTGTGGAGAAGCAAGAGAAAGGGAAGAACATTGAAGATGTTCCAGTGATTCGAGATTTCCCAGAAGTCTTTCCAGACGATTTGCCGGGTCTTCCACCAGAACGTCAAGTTGAGTTCCGAATCGACTTAGTACCTGGTGCGAACCCAGTCGCCAAAGCTCCCTACAGACTTGCACCTTCGGAGTTGCAAGAATTGGCGAGTCAACTGCAAGAACTTACCGATAAAGGATTTATTCGCCCGAGCCATTCGCCATGGGGTGCACCGGTCCTGTTTGTCAAGAAAAAGGACGGGTCATTCCGGATGTGCATCGACTACCGCGAATTGAACAAGTTAACTATCAAGAATCGATACCCACTGCCGCGCATCGATGATCTCTTCGATCATATTCAAGGCTCGGCATGGTTTTCAAAGATCGATCTTAGGTCTGGGTATCATCAACTTCGCGTACATGATGATGATATTCCCAAGACTGCATTCAGAACAAGATATGGCCATTATGAATTTTTGGTAATGCCTTTCGGCCTTACCAATGCACCTGCGGTTTTCATGGACCTCATGAACCGTGTTTGCAGGCCATACTTGGATAAATTCGTGATTGTATTCATTGATGATATTCTGATCTACTCAAAGACCAAGGAAGAACACGAGAAACACCTTGAGTTGGTTTTGGAGATTCTGAGAGAAGAGCGACTGTATGCCAAATTCTCTAAATGTGAATTTTGGCTTAAGGAAGTTCAATTCTTGGGGCACATAGTCAACGAATACGGTGTTCACGTGGATCCTGCAAAGATCGATGCTGTGAAGAATTGGAGTACACCGAAGACACCGACGGAGATTCGATCTTTTCTTGGACTTGCCGGTTACTATCGGCGGTTCATCTCGAATTTCTCCAGGATTGCTGTCCCACTAACATCTTTGACTCAAAAGAATAAACCTTATGAGTGGGGACCAAAGCAAGAAGAGGCATTTCAGACTTTGAAGCAGAAACTTTGTGATGCTCCTGTCTTGACACTGCCTGATGGAAATGATGATTTTGTGGTTTATTGTGATGCATCCAACCTAGGTCTCGGTTGTGTTCTCATGCAACGGGGAAAGGTTGTGGCTTATGCATCAAGGCAATTGAAGATTCACGAAAAGAACTACACCACACACGACTTGGAACTTGGTGCAGTCGTGTTTGCCTTGAAGATATGGAGACACTATCTTTATGGCACTAAATGTGTAGTGTTCACTGATCATAAAAGCTTACAACATATTCTCAATCAAAAGGAGCTCAATATGAGACAACGGAGGTGGGTTGAACTGTTGAATGATTATGACTGTGAAATTCGCTACCATCCTGGTAAAGCGAATGTAGTAGCAGATGCGCTTAGTCGCAAGAGTCAAGTTCAGATCCATAGTGTCCGTGTGCACAATAACCTCCGTAATGATGTTCTCACAGCCCAACAACACTCATTAGCTCAAGACGACTTGAAAAATGAGATGTCCTGCGGGGCTGAAATTTTATTGGAAACTAAGGATGATGGTTTAATGTATTACTTGAATCGGTTGTGGATACCGAACAGGGGTGATCTCAGGATGGTGATTATGAATGAAGCTCATAAGTCTCGTTACTCAATCCATCCAGGTTCTGACAAGATGTATCAAGACCTTAGGGGCTTGTACTGGTGGCCTGGAATGAAGAAGGACATTGCTGAATATGTGTCTAAGTGCCTTAACTGTGCGAAAGTCAAGGCAGAACACCAGCGACCTTCTGGATTGTTAATACAACCTGAAATACCAATGTGGAAGTGGGAGAATATCTCCATGGATTTCATTACTAAACTCCCACGAACCGCAAACGGTAAAGATAGCATTTGGGTGATAGTTGATAGATTGACAAAGTCGGCTCATTTCTTACTGATACGCGAAACTTACCCTGTGCGGAAGTTAGCTCGTATTTACATTGATGAGATCGTTAGTCGACATGGTATTCCCTTAAGCATAATATCGGACCGTGATGCTCGTTTCACGGCACGATTTTGGGAATCACTTCATGAAGCTTTTGGAACAAGACTGGATCTTAGCACCGCTTATCATCCTCAAACGGATGGTCAAACGGAGCGAACGATTCAGACACTAGAAGATATGTTGAGAGCGTGTGTCATCGATTTCAGTGGCAACTGGGACAGTCATCTACCATTGGTTGAGTTCTCGTATAACAACAGTTATCACGCGAGCATTGGTATGGCACCGTTTGAAGCTCTTTATGGCAGGAAATGTCGGTCACCTATTTGTTGGACCGAAGTCGGCGAGTCGCAGATTACTGGTCCCGAGATTATTCAGGAAACGACTGACAAAATCCGCCAGATCCGCGACAATCTGTTAGCTGCTCGCAGCAGACAGAAGAGTTACGCGGATAAACGACGAAAACCTTTAGAGTTTGAGGTGGGAGATATGGTTTTACTTAAGGTGTCGCCTTGGAAAGGCGTTGTTCGATTCGGAAAGAAGGGGAAGCTTGCTCCACGTTATGTTGGCCCTTTTAAGATCCTTGAACGGATTGGGAAGGTTGCTTACAAATTGGAACTTCCTCCTGAACTTAGTAATGTGCATCCGACGTTTCACGTGTCCAATCTAAGAAAGTGCTTAGCTGATCAAGATCTTCAGGTACCACTCGATGACATTCGTATCGATGATACCATGCACTTCGTTGAAAAACCAGTGGAGATAATGGATCGTGAGGTTAAACAGCTCAAACGCAGTAGAATTCCAATTGTCAAAGTGCGTTGGGAATCGTAGCGGGGTCTAGAATTCACATGGGAGCGGGAAGATCAGATGAAGCTTAAGTACCCACATTTATTTACTACGGTCACTCCAAGTTGAATTTCGGGACGAAATTCCTTTAACTAGGGGAGACTGTAACATCACTGTACTTTCGGTTGTCCGTACGTCCGTACATCCGTACGAATGTACTGTTACGACCGGAGATTTATGATTATTAACGATTATGAAATTGTTGACTTACATTACTGATATTATCACTGTTTCTGGTATACATGATTATAATTTATTATACGCGTAAACCACGGGAATTTAGTTGTAATTCAACTAAACAGACCCGTAGTGTTTATCGCAGTTACTCGTTACTGATGATGGTGGATTATTGGTCTGATGATGGATTTGGGATGGAACTGGGAGTTGTTTGAGTCTGGTTACTAAACATAGTCAAGGACCCATGGATATGGTTTATCGAAATAGCGGTGGGACGGTGGCTAGGGCAGTTGCGACTGACCCTTACATATGCCCTATATATATGCATATTTCTGTCTATCATGGATGTGTCAGTGACTAGGGTTTAGTGGGTTTTGGTTTGGGAACGATAATATTAAAGTTAATAAATAATGGGAATTAATTACGCGAAGTGAGGTTACGAACATTTCTTAAATGCGAATATTGATTCGGAAATATTTACTTAATAAATGTATTCGCGTGGGTGACGATTCACACGAAAATGATTATTAAGAATAATATTCTGAAACAATATTCCATAAATCGTAAATCGAATCGAAATAAGGTACGAGCGTCGGATTCGCAAAGGTGACGATCTTTACGAATACGTACGCGAGTAACGTGTTTCGACGAGATGAATTAATTAATATCAAACGATATTAAATTAATAAATAAAATCTTAAAATATTTATTAGGAATCGCAACCTAAAATAAATTAAAATAAACTAGTTTATTAAATAATTAATTAACGATAATGAAACGAAAGCGATTTACGAAACGATTTATTTAAGCTTATTTTAATTAAACAAAACTAATTTATTTAAAACGGTTTATTGTTTTAAATATGTTACGTTAGAAAACCGAGCATGTTGTTACATTTCACGCGTATTAAACGAGATCTGTTACGAGACAAAGGGTATTTAGAAATCATGATAATTAAGGAAACCATATTATTATTTAAACACTTTATATTTATATATGTTTAACGAGAAAAACCGAGTTTTTATTTTGTTTTATCGCGATAAAAACGGTACCGAACACGGGGAGGAGACACGCGATATATGGAAGGGATTCCCCATCTTCTTCCTCACATTTCACAAACACACTCTCTCTCTAAACCCTCTCATTTTCGTCACCCTCAAGAACCTCCACCTTCTCTCTAGCTTTTCTCCTTCAAATCTTAACGGATTCAAGAGATCTCGGAGCCTAAACGACCGGGGAATCGAGGAGAACAAGAAAGTACAAGAAGACTTCACATTTGATTCATCATTCGAGGTAAATCTATGTTTTTCTGTTCGGGTTTTGTTAAAAACGTGATGTCGTAGTGGTTATCAACTTGAATCAAGAATAGGGTTTGTCTAAGGTGTTAATCGAGTTAGTTAGTGGTCTTTGAGAACCTTGGATGAGCTTGCTACATGATGAAACACGATGAAGGATGATGATGATTAACAGGTTCGGTGGGGATGGGATGGGCTCGCTGCAATACAGCCACGAACCCAGCAGTTTTGGGCCAAACCCCATGCTGCCACCAACGAACCCTTGGCATCCAGCGAACCCTAGCGAGCCTAGCCAGTTCGACGAACCCTAGCTGGGCGGGAAAAAGGCGAGCCGAACCCTGCCCAGGCAGGCATGCCACCGGCGAACCCTTGACTTGTTTGGCCGAACCCTGGACCAGCTGGCAATCACGAACCCTCACGAATCCTCACGAGACTCCCGAACCTTAGCATGTAACTAGGGCCGAACCTTCCCTGTTAAGCTGGCCGAACTTTTCTGTTAAACCAGCCGAACCCTTGTTTTGCTTGACCGAACCTTGCTGTTAAACCAATCTAGACATGGGCTGGGATAAAGGCAACGAACCTTCCCCATTGGAGACGAACCTTGGCTGAACTTTGACATAGGTTCGCTGCCACAAAAGGGAAATCCGACTTAGATTAACTTAACAAGGGTTTAAGGGTTAATGGGGGATATAAATTATATGCATAAGAGTATGTAGAAACACATGCATGCATGCAAGGAATTCTAGTTGCCACCTTTGTTTTAATAACCATAAATTGTAAATTGAGTCCTTAAACCTAAATTGTAGAAGGATGGCCTAGAGGGCATGATGGTTAGATTTATATAAAACATGCATGTGGGTATATATGTACATACACATAAACATAGTTGTGTGGGTGTGTGAGTGAGCAACACAAAGGTTATTATCTTAGGATGCATATATCCTTGGGAACCTATATAAGGGAACACAACTAGTCATATTTATGAAAAGGCTTAACTTAACAAGTTAGAATGCATGTAAATAATGATCTCTTAATGAAATCGTTGGCGTTTCGTTTAACTTAAACAAGTGAACTAGGTTAATAAAAATGCAAACGGGTTAGGGTAAACTAATAAAGATATTAATTGAATATGAAACACTTTTGCTTATAAAAGTGGAAATCACGCTATAATTACAGATCTTTGAGTTGAGTTGAGTTTACATACGTGAGCGCGCACAATACAAGAACACCAGAGCTAAGGACTCAGGTGAGTTCTCATAACCTCCCTTTCTTTAAACTGTTTTAGTTTTTAAAACTCGGAGGTGAAGCATGTATACCAAATGAAATATGATTTTGATAACACAAGGTTAATACCTGTTTGTCAATATGATATTCACATTTAAACTTCTCATTATTATTGGATTATCTCTTATTAACTTATATCCGTGTAAACATTGTTATTGACCTCGGTCAATAACAAAGATTACAAGTATTGTCACAAACTCCGTGAATCATTGCTTTTGACTTCGGTTAATTGCGTTGACTTCATGTATTGTCACGTGGATGGTTTCCACATCCGTGAATCACTGCCTTTGACTCCAGTCAATTGCTATGACTTCATGAATTGTCACGTGGTTAGCGACCACTCCATGAATCATGTATTTAACTTATGTTAATTACATAATGATCATGTATAGTCACGAACATTATTTGAGAATATGATTGATGAGATTGGTTGATTAGTTGTGGATTGATTATCTATATTTGATTATGATTATTTGTGATTGACTATGACTGATTTGGTTATGTGGTTATGTGATTGTGTATGTGTTTGATTGTTGAATTGGTGGATGTGTGTTGGATTATCTTATACAGGTATTCATATGGATTTTCTCAAGAAGATCATAAGTCTTATACTTGTTTTAAACAAAGCATTTTATAAAACTATTTTTAAAAACACAAACTTTTAAACTCATTTTACTAAAACATTTTTAAGTATAAAAACTTATGATTACTCACCAACTACTTTGTAGTTGACACTTGATTTTCTTACATGTTTCAGGTGATGGAGACAAGTAGGATGAAGAGAGGATCTCTTCTATTTTGGACATCATCATATAGGATCTTGGACTTAGTTAATTAACTAAATTTCTGGCGATTAGAGTTTAGTTAGTTTAACTAATTCTTTTGTGTTATTGATGTAATTGATTCATGATGAACATGATTTTTGTGTAATTATTTTGGTTGATTAAATGATATATGATGATTTGGTTTAGATGCCCACGAGCTTTTGAACAATCTACACATCCCTCGTGGCATCCCGACGTTTCCGCCATCGGTCTTGGTGTTACAATATAACACCATATAATCATATTGAACACCTTAATTCACTAATTTATGACCATCATGGTCATAATATCAAACGATTTACTGACGGGTCGTTTGCACCAAAAACTCCTTTGAAATCTTATTCCACAAGATTTCTCAAGTTAAGTAAACCACACCACTTGTGTTTTACAAACTTGATTACACCCAACAAACGACATTCACACAGCATGTGAATAATCCAATCTCATGATCACACCATTTGTGATTCAAAACACCAATTTGAGTTGACTTCAATTACAATTCACACACCTTGTGAAATAATTCAACTCCTTCAACACACATACAATTTAACCCCAAGTCAATCATGAACTAGCATAAAAAGAACACCATACCAGCAACAATCAAGCAACATATATCACCTATTGCTTATTATTGTCTATCAACAAGCACCAATATCATCTATTCACCATAAAGTCAATCTTCCACAACATATTCATTCATGTATAACACCATTACACATAACAAATAGAAGATTGGGTGACTTACCTTGTCCCGATGGGTTATCCACTACCAAAATCTCTTTTCCAAGTCTTTTGGTTCCACTACCACCTTCACTATTGCCTCCTATATCATACTTATATGTTCAATACAAGTGTTGATCATAATTAGTCAAATTACACCAATTTCACACCCTTTCATCAATTATATTTAGATTACATCCAAATGACCCATTAATCATAAACTTACAACTTTTATGATTATAAAAACTAGTTCATTTCACCCCCCTATAATGTGTTTTTAACAAAAATTCAAATTGCAGACATTTCATCAAGCAACTGGGGTGCAAGAAATTCTCCTACACAATTCAACTACACCCAAAACCCCATCAATCATCCATTTATGTTTCTAATCCTTCAATTTCACCAATGTTATACAATTTCAAATATTAGAAAACATAAACTATCATCTAAGCTATCATCAAACACCCATTTTAAAACCACTAGTTCATCTTCCTCATGAACATGCAAGAATTCCATTTTCATCATCCACACCAAACTCAATGAGATGATCAAAATGTTGTTCCTAGATGATTATCACTAAGAATAACAACCTTTAACACCCTTGAAACACCCAATTTCGTATTTCACCACACCCCACTCATACCCCATATAAGACCCACGAAAATTTGCACCCAAAACACCCAAAATCACTTACCTAGATGTTGTATGATGCAAGAAGAACTACAATCTATGATTGCATGAGAGATTAGATAAAAATTCAAGCACCAATTTGATAAAATTTGAAGTTTTTGAGCTTCCTCCTCCCCTTTTCTCTTGGTTCATGTTTCAGCAAAAAGAAATGGTCTTATGACCAGATTTTGACCAAGTCAAATCTTAACCCACCATTTACAAGTTTCAGCTATTGGCAGCTTTGGTCCCTCTATTACTATTTACTTTAACTAGTTATAACAAACAAAGTTAAATTATTAAACACCCACCATATAATTGTAGGTAACAATTATTATTAGAACACCCACCAAATAATATTTAAAACATAGTTATACACAAATTATAATCGTTTTAAAATATTTTCCCGAAATGAGTCGTTACAAATTCTTCCCTCCTTACAAAGGTTTCGTCCCCGAAACCTCGTTACACCTCAAAATGAAAAGGATAAAATTTCCGCATCTCATCCTCGGACTCCCACGTAGCATCCGAACCCCGCCTGTTCTTCCATTGCACCATCACCTGATTAATCGTCTTATTCCGAAGTTGCTTAACTTTTCTATCCAAGACAGCCACCGGTTTCTCAATATAATTGAGTTTATCATCAAAGACCAAATTTTCAATTGGCACATAAGCCGATTTGTCCGCCAAGCACTTTCGCAAGTAAGACACGTGAAATGTATTGTGAATCCCACTCAACTCCTCCGGTAGCTCTAAGCGATAGGCAACCTCGCCAATCCGAGCTATAATCTTAAACGGTCCAATAAATCATGGACTAAGTTTCCCCCGCTTTCAAAAACGAATCACACCCTTCCAAGGAGAAACCTTTAACAACACAAAGTCTCCCACTTGGAATTCGATAGGCCTCCTCCGTTTATCCGCTTACGATTTCTGACGGTCTTGTGCCACCTTTAAATGAGCTCGTATCTGATCGATCCGTTCGTTTGTCACCTTTACTACCTTTTTGCTAGCGAGTTCCCTTGGCCCCACTTCTCCCCAACACACGGGAGTTCTACATTTTCTCCCATACAAAACCTCAAAAGAAGGCATTCCAAGACCGGAATGATAACTGTTATTATAAGAGAACTCTGCCAAAGGTAAGTAATCATCCCAACTTCCCCCAAAGTCAATGATACACGCACGTAACATGTCCTCAAGAGTTTGAATGGTCCTTTCATTTTGACCATCCGTTTGAAGGTGATACGTTGTGCTCAACAATAGTCTCTTACCCAATTCATCCTGAAAGTTCTTCCAAATATGAGAAGTGAACCGAGTGTCGCGATCAGACAGAATAGTCACCGGTACCCCGTGTCGAGCCACCACCTCCTTAACATAGATTTCGGCCATCTTCTTGGAAGAATACGTCTCTTTGATCGGTATAAAGTGAGCACTCTCTGATAACCGATCTACGATGACCCATATCGTATCATACCGTTCCTAGTCTTAGGAAGCTTTGTGATTAGGTCCATCGTAATATGCTCCCACTTCCACATCTGAATCTCCGAAGGTTGCAATTTGCCATATGGTTTTTGATGCTCCGCCTTAACTTGAGCACAAGTCAAGCATATTTCTACATACTTGACGATATCTCGTTTCATCCCCGGCCACCAATAGTTAATTCGCAAGTCACGATACATTTTCGTGCCTCCCGGGTGAATCGAATACTTCGATTTATGAGATTTCTCCAATAAAGCCGTCTTTAAAGGACAAGTGGGAGGTATCCACACCTGACCCCACCGTGTCTTTAATCACCTACTATCCTCTTCCAATTGATGAGCGAACCCCTTAATTCTATCACGTTTCCAATTCTCCTCCTTTAAAGCTTCTGTTTGAGCAGCTTTAATTTGATTCACAAGATTCGAAGTGACAACAATTTTCATCGCCTTTACACAAATGGGTAAATGTTCCTCTTTCCTACTCAAAGCATCCGCCACTACGTTTGCTTTTTCCGGATGATAGAGGATTTCGTAGTCGTAGCCTTTGAGTAACTCCATCCACCGTCTCTGCCTCATATTTAGTTCTTTCTGAGTGAAGAAATACTTCAAACTATTGTGGTCGGTATAAATGGTACATTTCACCCCATAAAGATAATGACGCCATATCTTTAATGCAAAAACAACCGTCGCAAGCTCCAAGTCATGAACGGGATAATAACCTCATGAATCTTCAACTGACGTGAAGCATAAGCAATAACTTTCTCTCTTTGCATCAAAACACATCCAAGACCAACATAAGATGCATCGGAATAGACCACAAGATCATCTGGTCCATCCGGTAAAGTTAACACCGGTGCTTGTGTTAGTCTTGTCATTAACTCTTGAAACGCCTTTTCCTGTTTATCACCCCACGCAAACTTGTTATCCTTCCTTGTAAGCTTAGTCAAAGATGAAGCAATCTTGGCAAAGTCTTGAATAAACCTCCTGTAATAACCGGATAAACCAAGAAAACTTCTAACCTCGGTTGGAGTCTTGGGTAGACTCCATTTCATAACCGCCTGACTTTTTGTAGGATCGACATGTATGCCATCGGCATTGACCACATGTCCTAAGAATTGTACTTCGCATAACCAGAAGTCGCACTTGGAGAACTTAGCATACAGTTTCTCTTTACGAAGTGTTTCAAGAACTTCACGCAAATGACAGGCGTGATCAGGTTCATTCTTGGAATAGATAAGTATGTCATCGATGAACACAATGAGTGACCTATCTAACATTGGAGGACACACCCGATTCATCAAGTCCATGAACGCTGCCGGTGCGTTACTTAGCCCAAAGGACATCACAAGAAACTCGTAATCCACGTACCTCGTGCGAAAAGCCGTTTTTGGAATGTCTTCCTCTCTAACCTTCAACTGATAGTATCCCGATCGAAGGTCGATCTTAGAAAACCATGAAGCACCATGTAATTGGTCAAAAAGGTCGTCAATCCTAGGTAATGGATACCTATTCTTCACCGTGACTTTATTCAACTCCCGGTAATCTATACACATTCTAAAGCTCCCATCTTTCTTCTTGACAAATAACACCGGTGCACCCCAAGGCGAGATGCTCGGACGAAGAAAACCCCGGTCAAGAAGTTCTTGCAATTGATTCATCATCTCTTGCAATTCAGATGGCGCCAACTGGTATGGAGCATTAGCAATAGGTTTTGCCCCAGGCACCAAATCAATTCGAAATTCCACATCCCTTTCGGGAGGTAATCCCGGTAGTTCATCCGGAAAGACATCCATAAAATCACGAACTATAGAAATGTATCTTCTATCATCATCACTCCTTTCTTCAAATCCACCACGTAAGCAAGAAATGATTGTCCCCCATTATTCAAATATTTCATGGCTTCCGTTAAAGAACATAAAATCATGCCACCATGTTTCTCCCCACGAATACACACCTCATGCCCACTAGGAGACATCATTTGAATAATCTTGTGTTTGCACACTATGTTAGCCCCGTGAGCCGAAAGCCAATTCATCCCAACCACCACGTCGAAATCCCCCAATACCATAGGAATCAAATCAATGTCAAAATCCTCCCCATCGATGGTTAATTTACATTTTCGATTAATGTCACAAACTAGGAAGCATTTCGAATTCGCTATTTCTACTTCTAAAGGCACCGACAATTTCTCAATAACAAAAGAAGAATAATGTATGAATTTAGTAGACACAAAAGATCTACTAGCCCCCGAATCAAATAATATGTAAGCATGCAATGTATTGATGAAGAAAGTACCCGTCACCACGTCAGATGTGACTTTGGCTTCCTCCGCTGTAATTTGAAAGGCACTACCCTTTGGTTTGGGCATTTCCATCTTCTTCCCACTCCCTTGCCCCTTAAAAGATCGGTTTTCCCCTCCACCAACTCCAGCCCCTTTTAGTTCCGGACACTCACTCCGAACATGCCCCGGTTTGTAGCAATTATAGCATAAATTTAAAGGGCTCGAGCATTGATTAGCAAGATGACCTTGCTTCCCACACTTGTAGCAAGATAAAGGTCATGTTGAACAATCACCCATGTGGTCTTTCCCACATTTTGTACAATGCTTAACTCCCCTACTTGAGTGAAACTTTGTAGGTGAGTTAGAGAACTTCCCCTTTTTAGACGACCCCGTCTCCTTCTCCACCTTCCACTTTTCACCGCGGTCTTCCTGTCGCTTTAACTCCAACTCGCGCTACCGAGCACAATCAATAAGTTCCGCCAATTTCTCACACTTAGATGGTGTAAGAAATTCACGGTACTTGGCATTCAACGTATTGTGGTATCGATTGATCCACATCCGCTTCGTTTGTAGCAAATCAGGACAAAATCTAGCTTTGTCATAAAAGATGGCGGTAATCGTGTCAATACTTTCATCCTTGTGTCTCATATGAAGGAACTCTTCAGTGATTATGTCAATCGCCGCTTGCGAATAGAACCGTTTAAGGAGCAACTCCTTAAACTCCTTAAACTCCTCCCAAGTTAAGTTCTTGATGCCATCCCTACCCTTCTCCTTTCGAAGAAGCTCCCAACAATCCTTTGCCATTTCACACAACTGATTTCCCGCAAATATCACTTCATCTTCCGAATCACAATGGCTCGTCTTGAACGTGCCCTCCATGTCGGTTATCCACCGTTGACTCAGTAGTGGGTCAACCTCCCCTTTGAATTCGCTTGGCTTGCAAGCTACAAACTCCTTATAAGTTACTTTCGTTGGAGTTCTCTCCCCATCTCGCCCTGTTGAAAGAGTTGCAAACTCTTTTCGAATGAATTCCCTAATGGAGGCTTGTAGACCCTCCTTGTGATGAGGAATAGAAGCTACAAACGCTCTTGCCACCTCTTCCCTCACCATAGTTTGCAATTCAGTGAGGTTAGTATCATGACCTCCACCACCGTGAACGTCATCACCACCAGCCATTCTACGGCTGAAATAAGTTATTTGATACATTAGTTTTACTATCTACTTCATATAACAAAGAACACCATATTCCAAATCATAATATGGGTTGATTTGATCAAGGTCATATCCAAGTCAAGAATATAATCTTATGTTGGCTAGACATAACACTATATGCTTCACTTGCCCAATTCCTTAACTTCATCTCACCATAATATAACTAAGAAGTTCGGTTTAACAAGCAAATTCACACCAAACAGCATTAAACATATGCAACAAAAGGAAACAATTCACAAACATGTTACCTTAAACCCCGGCATCGTGATCGGATCTCGGATCAAACAAGACTCCTAATATCAAAAGCAAAATGATTTGAGTTCAACTTTTTGCGACGCACTTGAATCTCTCAAATCAATGGCTCTGATAACAACTTGTAAGCCCCAAACCCACCAGCACATGACACGTGTTTTTAAATGACAAATCAAAATAGGTCCCAGATTTTTTAAAATATCAAATGTAATTAACACCTTAAACATCCCACTTACATGCGAATTTACAAAATATTTGATGTTATTTAAACATTCAATAAAAAAATATTACATTTGAGTTATTCACCAAAAACCTTTGTTTTAAACAAACAAAGAATAAAACCAAAGTATGTTTGATCCGAATCCTTGCAAGGCAATCTGACAAGAAAACGAAATTCTGGTCGAAAAACACTGCCCAGCGTACAGAATAGCCAAAACCAGCGTACAACAGAATAATTTGTGTCACACCCCGAGCCGGCGGGTTGGATCGGAGTCCCCGTCGAGCTGAAGGTTCTCGAGGCGCGATATCGTGAGTGGTAATCGGATTGATCAGATTGTTTACATTGCACATGATATATATAAATGAGAAACTTGCTAAAATAGAACAGAATTACAAAGTTAAATTACATCAGTTAAGTTTATAATTTAACAATGTATATCTACTATCACATCATAGATCTTCAATCTTGTATCTGTACAAGATATACAAAATAACTGTGTATGATGCCAAAAGTATGCAGGTCCGAAAAGCTATGTCCTCTATCTGTAACCTAGTCCAAAAGAAATAACTCTTCAGTTGACCTGTTCGTCACCTGTGAAGTCATGCAAAAACCAAGTCAACACATGGTTGGTGAGTTCATATAGTTTTAGAAAAATGATTTTGAATAACCTGAATGACAACCTTAACCTCACCACTAACCACCTATACCATCCAATTCTGTATGCTTATATATAGGGCATATGTAAGGGAACAAGCCCTAGCCAACATCCCACCACATACCAAACCACATGATATATTGTTCCTGGTGATAATTAAGCATTTCTTTCCTTACCTTGATTCTTAGCATTTGACTCATAGGATTACCCTGAAAAGTTTATCTTGATCACTCGAAATGACAACCTTAACCTCACCATTAACCACCTATACCATCCAATTTAGTATGGTTATATATAGGGCATATGTAAGGGAACAAGCCCTAGCCAACATCCCATCACATACCGAACCACATGACATATTGTTCATGGTGATAATTAAGCGTTTCCCTCGATTCACCTTAAATTTTGATTTGATTTTCACAAATGGATTTACCATTATCTTTTGAGTTCACCATGAAGTCATGATTTCCCCATAACATTCGTAGAAACATGATATTAAATGCTTAATTAAATAAATAAATAAGCATTTAAATACAACTAGGACATTATGATTGGGCCTTATTTGACTCAACCAGTTAGACCTAGTTGTTGGTGGTTGTCCAAGTTGTACCCTCTCACACATGACCCATATCATGCAAGACTCACTAGGAGCCTACCTGAGCGTGCCGGGATTTTAATGATGCCCATATCAGCTTGACCCAATGGTCTACTGTACTTGTCGGGACTTTACGGATATCCTTTGATTCTTGATCTCTTTGATTCTCTTGATTTTGATTTCATTTGATAGTTCACGTTATTGCCCATATAGCTTGACTACGAGAGTCTAATATTTATGCCGGGACTTTCTGCGTGTTACACGTGATCTTGATTTCCTATACAACTGACATCCACCTTAGATCAAGTATTAATGATTTCATTAGATCTTAATGATTTCATTATTTCTATGATGCACATACATTTATGATTTCTGATTTCTTGAGTCTCTTGACTTGATCTTTAGAATTTCCATGATTTCACAATGATAATTGATTCTTGATTATGATTCATTGTTCTCAGATTCCACACTGAATTAGATTTCTTTGAATATGATCTTTAGTTTCTTTGAGTTCAACTTTTTGCGACGCACTTGAATCTCTCAAATTAATGGCTCTGATAACAACTAGTAAGCCCCAAACCCACCAGCACATGACACGTGTTTTTAAATGACAAATCAAAATAGGTCCCAGATTTTTTAAACCATCAAATGTAATTAACACCTTAAACATCCCACTTACATGCGAATTTACAAAATATTTGATGTTATTTAAACATTCAATAAAAAAATTTACATTTGAGTTATTCACCAAAAACCTTTGTTTTAAACAAACAAAGAATAAAACCAAAGTATGTTTGATCCGAATCCTTGCAAGGCAATCTGACAAGAAAACGAAATTCTGGTCGAAAAACACTGCCCAGCATACAGAATAGCCAAAACCAGCGTACAACAGAATAGTTTGTGTCACACCCCGAGCCGGCGGGTTGGATCGGAGTCCCCGTCGAGCTGAAGGTTCTCGAGGCGCGATATCGTGAGTGGTAATCGGATTGATCAGATTGTTTACATTGCACATGATATATAAATGAGAAACTTGCTAAAATAGAACAGAATTACAAAGTTAAATTACATCAGTTAAGTTTATAATTTAACAATGTAAATCTACTATCACATCATAGATCTTCAATCTTGTATCTGTACAAGATATACAAAATAACTGTGTATGATGCCAAAAGTATGCAGGTCCGAAAAGCTATGTCCTCTATCTGTAACCTAGTCCAAAAGAAATAACTCTTCAGTTGACCTGTTCGTCACCTGGGAAGTCATGCAAAAACCAAGTCAACACATGGTTGGTGAGTTCATATAGTTTTAGAAAAATGATTTTGAATAACCTGAATAACAACCTTAACCTCACCACTAACCACCTATACCATCCAATTCTGTATGCTTATATATAGGGCATATGTAAGGGAACAAGCCCTAGCCAACATCCCACCACATACCAAACCACATGATATATTGTTCCTGGTGATAATTAAGCATTTCTTTCCTTACCTTGATTCTTAGCATTTGACTCATAGGATTACCCTGAAAAGTTTATCTTGATCACTCGAAATGACAACCTTAACCTCACCATTAACCACCTATACCATCCAATTTAGTATGGTTATATATAGGGCATATGTAAGGGAACAAGCCCTAGCCAACATCCCATCACATACCAAACCACATGACATATTGTTCATGGTGATAATTAAGCGTTTCCCTCCATTCACCTTAAATTTTGATTTGATTTTCACAAATGGATTTACCATTATCTTTTGAGTTCACCATGAAGTCATGATTTCCCCAAAGCATTCGTAGAAACATGATATTAAATGCTTAATTAAATAAATAAATAAGCATTTAAATACAACTAGGACATTATGATTGGGCCTTATTTGACTCAATCAGTTAGACCTAGTTGTTGGTGGTTGTCCAAGTTGTACCCTCTCACACATGACCCATATCATGCAAGACTCACTAGGAGCCTACCTGAGCGTGCCGGGATTTTAATGATGCCCATATCAGCTTGACCCAATGGTCTACTGTACTTGTCGGGACTTTACGGATATCCTTTGATTCTTGATCTCTTTGATTCTCTTGATTTTGATTTCATTTGATAGTTCACGTTATTGCCCGTATAGCTTGACTACGAGAGTCTAATATTTATGCCGGGACTTTATGCGTGTTACACGTGATCTTGATTTCCTATACAACTGACATCCACCTTAGATCAAGTATTAATGATTTCATTAGATCTTAATGATTTCATTATTTCTATGATTCACATACATTTATGATTTCTGATTTCTTGAGTCTCTTGACTTGATCTTTAGAATTTCCATGATTTTACAATGATAATTGATTCTTGATTATGATTCATTGTTCTCAGATTCCACACTGAATTAGATTTCTTTGAATATGATCTTTAGTTTCTTTGAGTTCAACTTTTTGCGACGCACTTGAATCTCTCAAATCAATGGCTCTGATAACAGCTAGTAAGCCCCAAACCCACCAGCACATGACACGTGTTTTTAAATAACAAATCAAAATACGTCCCAGATTTTTTAAACCATCAAATGTAATTAACACCTTAAACATCCCACTTACATGCGAATTTACAAAATATTTGATGTTATTTAAACATTCAATAAAAAAATTACATTTGAGTTATTCACCAAAAACCTTTGTTTTAAACAAACAAAGAATAAAACCAAAGTATGTTTGATCCGAATCCTTGCAAGGCAATCTGACAAGAAAACGAAATTCTGGTCGAAAAACACTGCCCAGCGTACAGAATAGCCAAAACCAGCGTACAACAGAATAGTTTGTGTCACACCCCGAGCCGGCGGGTTGGATCGGAGTCCCCGTCGAGCTGAAGGTTCTCGAGGCGCGATATCGTGAGTGGTAATCGGATTGATCAGATTGTTTACATTGCACATGATATATAAATGAGAAACTTGCTAAAATAGAACAGAATTACAAAGTTAAATTACATCAGTTAAGTTTATAATTTAACAATGTAAATCTACTATCACATCATAGATCTTCAATCTTGTATCTGTACAAGATATACAAAATAACTGTGTATGATGCCAAAAGTATGCAGGTCCGAAAAGCTATGTCCTCTATCTGTAACCTAGTCCAAAAGAAATAACTCTTCAGTTGACCTGTTCGTCACCTGGGAAGTCATGCAAAAACCAAGTCAACACATGGTTGGTGAGTTCATATAGTTTTAGAAAAATGATTTTGAATAACCTGAATGACAACCTTAACCTCACCACTAACCACCTATACCATCCATTTCTGTATGCTTATATATAGGGCATATGTAAGGGAACAAGCCCTAGCCAACATCCCACCACATACCAAACCACATGATATATTGTTCCTGGTGATAATTAAGCATTTCTTTCCTTACCTTGATTCTTAGCATTTGACTCATAGGATTACCCTGAAAAGTTTATCTTGATCACTCGAAATGACAACCTTAACCTCACCATTAACCACCTATACTATCCAATTTAGTATCGTTATATATAGGGCATATGTAAGGGAACAAGCCCTAGCCAACATCCCATCACATACCAAACCACATGACATATTGTTCATGGTGATAATTAAGCGTTTCCCTCCATTCACCTTAAATTTTGATTTGATTTTCACAAATGGATTTACCATTATCTTTTGAGTTCACCATGAAGTCATGATTTCCCCAAAGCATTCATAGAAACATGATATTAAATGCTTAATTAAATAAATAAATAAGCATTTAAATACAACTAGGACATTATGATTGGGCCTTATTTGGCTCAATCAGTTAGACCTAGTTGTTGGTGGTTGTCCAAGTTGTACCCTCTCACACATGACCCATATCATGCAAGACTCACTAGGAGCCTACCTGAGCGTGCCGGGATTTTAATGATGCCCATATCAGCTTGACCCAATGGTCTACTGTACTTGTCGGGACTTTACGGATATCCTTTGATTCTTGATCTCTTTGATTCTCTTGATTTTGATTTCATTTGATAGTTCACGTTATTGCCCGTATAGCTTGACTACGAGAGTCTAATATTTATGCCGGGACTTTATGCGTGTTACACGTGATCTTGATTTCCTATACAACTGACATCCACCTTAGATCAAGTATTAATGATTTCATTAGATCTTAATGATTTCATTATTTCTATGATTCACATACATTTATGATTTCTGATTTCTTGAGTCTCTTGACTTGATCTTTAGAATTTCCATGATTTCACAATGATAATTGATTCTTGATTATGATTCATTGTTCTCAGATTCCACACTGAATTAGATTTCTTTGAATATGATCTTTAGTTTCTTTGAGTTCAACTTTTTGCGACGCACTTGAATCTCTCAAATCAATGGCTCTGATAACAACTAGTAAGCCCCAAACCCACCAGCACATGACACGTGTTTTTAAATGACAAATCAAAATAGGTCCCAGATTTTTTAAACCATCAAATGTAATTAACACCTTAAACATCCCACTTACATGCGAATTTACAAAATATTTGATGTTATTTAAACATTCAATAAAAAAAATTACATTTGAGTTATTCACCAAAAACCTTTGTTTTAAACAAACAAAGAATAAAACCAAAGTATGTTTGATCCGAATCCTTGCAAGGCAATCTGACAAGAAAACGAAATTCTGGTCGAAAAACACTGCCCAGCGTACAGAATAGCCAAAACCAGCGTACAACAGAATAGTTTGTGTCACACCCCGAGCCGGCGGGTTGGATCGGAGTCCCCGTCGAGCTGAAGGTTCTCGAGGCGCGATATCGTGAGTGGTAATCGGATTGATCAGATTGTTTACATTGCACATGATATATAAATGAGAAACTTGCTAAAATAGAACAGAATTACAAAGTTAAATTACATCAGTTAAGTTTATAATTTAACAATGTAAATCTACTATCACATCATAGATCTTCAATCTTGTATCTGTACAAGATATACAAAATAACTGTGTATGATGCCAAAAGTATGCAGGTCCGAAAAGCTATGTCCTCTATCTGTAACCTAGTCCAAAAGAAATAACTCTTCAGTTGACCTGTTCGTCACCTGGGAAGTCATGCAAAAACCAAGTCAACACATGGTTGGTGAGTTCATATAGTTTTAGAAAAATGATTTTGAATAACCTGAATGACAACCTTAACCTCACCACTAACCACCTATACCATCCAATTCTGTATGCTTATATATAGGGCATATGTAAGGGAACAAGCCCTAGCCAACATCCCACCACATACCAAACCACATGATATATTGTTCCTGGTGATAATTAAGCATTTATTTCCTTACCTTGATTCTTAGCATTTGACTCATAGAATTTGATTACACTGACAAGTTTATCTTGATCGCTCGAAATGACAACCTTAACCTCACCATTAACCACCTATACCATCCAATTTAGTATGCTTATATATAGGGCATATGTAAGGGAACAAGCCCTAGCCAACATCCCATCACATACCAAACCACATGACATATTGTTCATGGTGATAATTAAGCGTTTCCCTCCATTCACCTTAAATTTTGATTTGATTTTCACAAATGGATTTACCATTATCTTTTGAGTTCACCATGAAGTCATGATTTCCCCAAAGCATTCGTAGAAACATGATATTAAATGCTTAATTAAATAAATAAATAAGCATTTAAATACAACTAGGACATTATGATTGGGCCTTATTTGACTCAATCAGTTAGACCTAGTTGTTGGTGGTTGTCCAAGTTGTACCCTCTCACACATGACCCATATCATGCAAGACTCACTAGGAGCCTACCTGAGCGTGCCGGGATTTTAATGATGCCCATATCAGCTTGACCCAATGGTCTACTGTACTTGTCGGGACTTTACGGATATCCTTTGATTCTTGATCTCTTTGATTCTCTTGATTTTGATTTCATTTGATAGTTCACGTTATTGCCCGTATAGCTTGACTACGAGAGTCTAACATTTATGCCGGGACTTTATGCGTGTTACACGTGATCTTGATTTCCTATACAACTGACATCCACCTTAGATCAAGTATTAATGATTTCATTAGATCTTAATGATTTCATTATTTCTATGATTCACATACATTTATGATTTCTGATTTCTTGAGTCTCTTGACTTGATCTTTAGAATTTCCATGATTTCACAATGATAATTGATTCTTGATTATGATTCATTGTTCTCAGATTCCACACTGAATTAGATTTCTTTGAATATGATCTTTAGTTTCTTTGAGTTCAACTTTTTGCGACGCACTTGAATCTCTCAAATCAATGGCTCTGATAACAACTAGTAAGCCCCAAACCCACCAGCACATGACACGTGTTTTTAAATGACAAATCAAAATAGGTCCCAGATTTTTTAAACCATCAAATGTAATTAACACCTTAAACATCCCACTTACATGCGAATTTACAAAATATTTGATGTTATTTAAACATTCAATAAAAAAAATTACATTTGAGTTATTCACCAAAAACCTTTGTTTTAAACAAACAAAGAATAAAACCAAAGTATGTTTGATCCGAATCCTTGCAAGGCAATCTGACAAGAAAACGAAATTCTGGTCGAAAAACACTGCCCAGCGTACAGAATAGCCAAAACCAGCGTACAACAGAATAGTTTGTGTCACACCCCGAGCAGGCGGGTTGGATCGGAGTCCCCGTCGAGCTGAAGGTTCTCGAGGCGCGATATCGTGAGTGGTAATCGGATTGATCAGATTGTTTACATTGCACATGATATATAAATGAGAAACTTGCTAAAATAGAACAGAATTACAAAGTTAAATTACATCAGTTAAGTTTATAATTTAACAATGTAAATCTACTATCACATCATAGATCTTCAATCTTGTATCTGTACAAGATATACAAAATAACTGTGTATGATGCCAAAAGTATGCAGGTCCGAAAAGCTATGTCCTCTATCTGTAACCTCGTCTAAAAGAAATCACTCTTCAGTTGACCTGTTCGTCACCTGGGAAGTCATGCAAAAAGCAAGTCAACACATGGTTGGTGAGTTCATATAGTTTTAGAAAAATGATTTTGAATAACCTGAATGACAACCTTAACCTCACCACTAACCACCTATACCATCCCATTCTGTATGCTTATATATAGGGCATATGTAAGGGAACAAGCCCTAGCCAACATCCCACCACATACCAAACCACATGATATATTGTTCCTGGTGATAATTAAGCATTTCTTTCCTTACCTTGATTCTTAGCATTTGACTCATAGAATTTGATTACACTGACAAGTTTATCTTGATCGCTCGAAATGACAACCTTAACCTCACCATTAACCACCTATACCATCCAATTTAGTATGCTTATATATAGGGCATATGTAAGGGAACAAGCCCTAGCCAACATCCCATCACATACCAAACCACATGACATATTGTTCATGGTGATAATTAAGCGTTTCCCTCCATTCACCTTAAATTTTGATTTGATTTTCACAAATGGATTTACCATTATCTTTTGAGTTCACCATGAAGTCATGATTTCCCCAAAGCATTCGTAGAAACATGATATTAAATGCTTAATTAAATAAATAAATAAGCATTTAAATACAACTAGGACATTATGATTGGGCCTTATTTGACTCAATCAGTTAGACCTAGTTGTTGGTGGTTGTCCAAGTTGTACCCTCTCACACATGACCCATATCATGCAAGACTCACTAGGAGCCTACCTGAGCGTGCCGGGATTTTAATGATGCCCATATCAGCTTGACCCAATGGTCTACTGTACTTGTCGGGACTTTACGGATATCCTTTGATTCTTGATCTCTTTGATTCTCTTGATTTTGATTTCATTTGATAGTTCACGTTATTGCCCGTATAGCTTGACTACGAGAGTCTAACATTTATGCCGGGACTTTATGCGTGT
The DNA here is from genome assembly GCA_009363875.1 of Mikania micrantha. Taxonomy (NCBI): domain Eukaryota; kingdom Viridiplantae; phylum Streptophyta; class Magnoliopsida; order Asterales; family Asteraceae; genus Mikania; species Mikania micrantha. Next base: position 68,781,712 of record CM018693.1, on the reverse strand, counting down.
TACACGTGATCTTGATTTCCTATACAACTGACATCCACCTTAGATCAAGTATTAATGATTTCATTAGATCTTAATGATTTCATTATTTCTATGATTCACATACATTTATGATTTCTGATTTCTTGAGTCTCTTGACTTGATCTTTAGAATTTCCATGATTTCACAATGATAATTGATTCTTGATTATGATTCATTGTTCTCAGATTCCACACTGAATTAGATTTCTTTGAATATGATCTTTAGTTTCTTTGAGTTCAACTTTTTGCGACGCACTTGAATCTCTCAAATCAATGGCTCTGATAACAACTAGTAAGCCCCAAACCCACCAGCACATGACACGTGTTTTTAAATGACAAATCAAAATAGGTCCCAGATTTTTTAAACCATCAAATGTAATTAACACCTTAAACATCCCACTTACATGCGAATTTACAAAATATTTGATGTTATTTAAACATTCAATAAAAAAAATTACATTTGAGTTATTCACCAAAAACCTTTGTTTTAAACAAACAAAGAATAAAACCAAAGTATGTTTGATCCGAATCCTTGCAAGGCAATCTGACAAGAAAACGAAATTCTGGTCGAAAAACACTGCCCAGCGTACAGAATAGCCAAAACCAGCGTACAACAGAATAGTTTGTGTCACACCCCGAGCCGGCGGGTTGGATCGGAGTCCCCGTCGAGCTGAAGGTTCTCGAGGCGCGATATCGTGAGTGGTAATCGGATTGATCAGATTGTTTACATTGCACATGATATATAAATGAGAAACTTGCTAAAATAGAACAGAATTACAAAGTTAAATTACATCAGTTAAGTTTATAATTTAACAATGTAAATCTACTATCACATCATAGATCTTCAATCTTGTATCTGTACAAGATATACAAAATAACTGTGTATGATGCCAAAAGTATGCAGGTCCGAAAAGCTATGTCCTCTATCTGTAACCTCGTCTAAAAGAAATCACTCTTCAGTTGACCTGTTCGTCACCTGGGAAGTCATGCAAAAACCAAGTCAACACATGGTTGGTGAGTTCATATAGTTTTAGAAAAATGATTTTGAATAACCTGAATGACAACCTTAACCTCACCACTAACCACCTATACCATCCCATTCTGTATGCTTATATATAGGGCATATGTAAGGGAACAAGCCCTAGCCAACATCCCACCACATACCAAACCACATGATATATTGTTCCTGGTGATAATTAAGCATTTCTTTCCTTACCTTGATTCTTAGCATTTGACTCATAGAATTTGATTACACTGACAAGTTTATCTTGATCACTCGAAATGACAACCTTAACCTCACCATTAACCACCTATACCATCCAATTTAGTATGCTTATATATAGGGCATATGTAAGGGAACAAGCCCTAGCCAACATCCCATCACATACCAAACCACATGACATATTGTTCATGGTGATAATTAAGCGTTTCCCTCCATTCACCTTAAATTTTGATTTGATTTTCACAAATGGATTTACCATTATCTTTTGAGTTCACCATGAAGTCATGATTTCCCCAAAGCATTCGTAGAAACATGATATTAAATGCTTAATTAAATAAATAAATAAGCATTTAAATACAACTAGGACATTATGATTGGGCCTTATTTGACTCAATCAGTTAGACCTAGTTGTTGGTGGTTGTCCAAGTTGTACCCTCTCACACATGACCCATATCATGCAAGACTCACTAGGAGCCTACCTGAGCGTGCCGGGATTTTAATGATGCCCATATCAGCTTGACCCAATGGTCTACTGTACTTGTCGGGACTTTACGGATATCCTTTGATTCTTGATCTCTTTGATTCTCTTGATTTTGATTTCATTTGATAGTTCACGTTATTGCCCGTATAGCTTGACTACGAGAGTCTAACATTTATGCCGGGACTTTATGCGTGTTACACGTGATCTTGATTTCCTATACAACTGACATCCACCTTAGATCAAGTATTAATGATTTCATTAGATCTTAATGATTTCATTATTTCTATGATTCACATACATTTATGATTTCTGATTTCTTGAGTCTCTTGACTTGATCTTTAGAATTTCCATGATTTCACAATGATAATTGATTCTTGATTATGATTCATTGTTCTCAGATTCCACACTGAATTAGATTTCTTTGAATATGATCTTTAGTTTCTTTGAGTTCAACTTTTTGCGACGCACTTGAATCTCTCAAATCAATGGCTCTGATAACAACTAGTAAGCCCCAAACCCACCAGCACATGACACGTGTTTTTAAATGACAAATCAAAATAGGTCCCAGATTTTTTAAACCATCAAATGTAATTAACACCTTAAACATCCCACTTACATGCGAATTTACAAAATATTTGATGTTATTTAAACATTCAATAAAAAAATTACATTTGATTTATTCACCAAAAACCTTTGTTTTAAACAAACAAAGAATAAAACCAAAGTATGTTTGATCCGAATCCTTGCAAGGCAATCTGACAAGAAAACGAAATTCTGGTCGAAAAACACTGCCCAGCGTACAGAATAGCCAAAACCAGCGTACAACAGAATTGTTTGTGTCACACCCCGAGCCGGCGGGTTGGATCGGAGTCCCCGTCGAGCTGAAGGTTCTCGAGGCGCGATATCGTGAGTGGTAATCGGATTGATCAGATTGTTTACATTGCACATGATATATAAATGAGAAACTTGCTAAAATAGAACAGAATTACAAAGTTAAATTACATCAGTTAAGTTTATAATTTAACAATGTAAATCTACTATCACATCATAGATCTTCAATCTTGTATCTGTACAAGATATACAAAATAACTGTGTATGATGCCAAAAGTATGCAGGTCCGAAAAGCTATGTCCTCTATCTGTAACCTAGTCCAAAAGAAATAACTCTTCAGTTGACCTGTTCGTCACCTGGGAAGTCATGCAAAAACCAAGTCAACACATGGTTGGTGAGTTCATATAGTTTTAGAAAAATGATTTTGAATAACCTGAATGACAACCTTAACCTCACCACTAACCACCTATACCATCCATTCTGTATGCTTATATATAGGGCATATGTAAGGGAACAAGCCCTAGCCAACATCCCACCACATACCAAACCACATGATATATTGTTCCTGGTGATAATTAAGCATTTCTTTCCTTACCTTGATTCTTAGCATTTGACTCATAGAATTTGATTACACTGAAAAGTTTATCTTGATCACTCGAAATGACAACCTTAACCTCACCATTAACCACCTATACCATCCAATTTAGTATGCTTATATATAGGGCATATGTAAGGGAACAAGCCCTAGCCAACATCCCATCACATACCAAACCACATGACATATTGTTCATGGTGATAATTAAGCGTTTCCCTCCATTCACCTTAAATTTTGATTTGATTTTCACAAATGGATTTACCATTATCTTTTGAGTTCACCATGAAGTCATGATTTCCCCAAAGCATTCGTAGAAACATGATATTAAATGCTTAATTAAATAAATAAATAAGCATTTAAATACAACTAGGACATTATGATTGGGCCTTATTTGACTCAATCAGTTAGACCTAGTTGTTGGTGGTTGTCCAAGTTGTACCCTCTCACACATGACCCATATCATGCAAGACTCACTAGGAGCCTACCTGAGCGTGCCGGGATTTTAATGATGCCCATATCAGCTTGACCCAATGGTCTACTGTACTTGTCGGGACTTTACGGATATCCTTTGATTCTTGATCTCTTTGATTCTCTTGATTTTGATTTCATTTGATAGTTCACGTTATTGCCCGTATAGCTTGACTACGAGAGTCTAATATTTATGCCGGGACTTTATGCGTGTTACACGTGATCTTGATTTCCTATACAACTGACATCCACCTTAGATCAAGTATTAATGATTTCATTAGATCTTAATGATTTCATTATTTCTATGATTCACATACATTTATGATTTCTGATTTCTTGAGTCTCTTGACTTGATCTTTAGAATTTCCATGATTTCACAATGATAATTGATTCTTGATTATGATTCATTGTTCTCAGATTCCACACTGAATTAGATTTCTTTGAATATGATCTTTAGTTTCTTTGAGTTCAACTTTTTGCGACGCACTTGAATCTCTCAAATCAATGGCTCTGATAACAACTAGTAAGCCCCAAACCCACCAGCACATGACACGTGTTTTTAAATGACAAATCAAAATAGGTCCCAGATTTTTTAAACCATCAAATGTAATTAACACCTTAAACATCCCACTTACATGCGAATTTACAAAATATTTGATGTTATTTAAACATTCAATAAAAAAAATTACATTTGAGTTATTCACCAAAAACCTTTGTTTTAAACAAACAAAGAATAAAACCAAAGTATGTTTGATCCGAATCCTTGCAAGGCAATCTGACAAGAAAACGAAATTCTGGTCGAAAAACACTGCCCAGCGTACAGAATAGCCAAAACCAGCGTACAACAGAATAGTTTGTGTCACACCCCGAGCCGGCGGGTTGGATCGGAGTCCCCGTCGAGCTGAAGGTTCTCGAGGCGCGATATCGTGAGTGGTAATCGGATTGATCAGATTGTTTACATTGCACATGATATATAAATGAGAAACTTGCTAAAATAGAACAGAATTACAAAGTTAAATTACATCAGTTAAGTTTATAATTTAACAATGTAAATCTACTATCACATCATAGATCTTCAATCTTGTATCTGTACAAGATATACAAAATAACTGTGTATGATGCCAAAAGTATGCAGGTCCGAAAAGCTATGTCCTCTATCTGTAACCTAGTCCAAAAGAAATAACTCTTCAGTTGACCTGTTCGTCACCTGGGAAGTCATGCAAAAACCAAGTCAACACATGGTTGGTGAGTTCATATAGTTTTAGAAAAATGATTTTGAATAACCTGAATGACAACCTTAACCTCACCACTAACCACCTATACCATCCCATTCTGTATGCTTATATATAGGGCATATGTAAGGGAACAAGCCCTAGCCAACATCCCACCACATACCAAACCACATGATATATTGTTCCTGGTGATAATTAAGCATTTCTTTCCTTACCTTGATTCTTAGCATTTGACTCATAGAATTTGATTACCCTGAAAAGTTTATCTTGATCACTCGAAATGACAACCTTAACCTCACCATTAACCACCTATACCATCCAATTTAGTATGCTTATATATAGGGCATATGTAAGGAAACAAGCCCTAGCCAACATCCCATCACATACCAAACCACATGACATATTGTTCATGGTGATAATTAAGCGTTTCCCTCCATTCACCTTAAATTTTGATTTGATTTTCACGAATGAATTTACCATTATCTTTTGAGTTCACCATGAAGTCATGATTTCCCCAAAGCATTCGTAGAAACATGATATTAAATGCTTAATTAAATAAATAAATAAGCATTTAAATACAACTAGGACATTATGATTGGGCCTTATTTGACTCAATCAGTTAGACCTAGTTGTTGGTGGTTGTCCAAGTTGTACCCTCTCACACATGACCCATATCATGCAAGACTCACTAGGAGCCTACCTGAGCGTGCCGGGATTTTAATGATGCCCATATCAGCTTGACCCAATGGTCTACTGTACTTGTCGGGACTTTACGGATATCCTTTGATTCTTGATCTCTTTGATTCTCTTGATTTTGATTTCATTTGATAGTTCACGTTATTGCCCGTATAGCTTGACTACGAGAGTCTAATATTTATGCCGGGACTTTATGCGTGTTACACGTGATCTTGATTTCCTATACAACTGACATCCACCTTAGATCAAGTATTAATGATTTCATTAGATCTTAATGATTTCATTATTTCTATGATTCACATACATTTATGATTTCTGATTTCTTGAGTCTCTTGACTTGATCTTTAGAATTTCCATGATTTCACAATGATAATTGATTCTTGATTATGATTCATTGTTCTCAGATTCCACACTGAATTAGATTTCTTTGAATATGATCTTTAGTTTCTTTGAGTTCAACTTTTTGCGACGCACTTGAATCTCTCAAATCAATGGCTCTGATAACAACTAGTAAGCCCCAAACCCACCAGCACATGACACGTGTTTTTAAATGACAAATCAAAATAGGTCCCAGATTTTTTAAACCATCAAATGTAATTAACACCTTAAACATCCCACTTACATGCGAATTTACAAAATATTTGATGTTATTTAAACATTCAATAAAAAAAATTACATTTGAGTTATTCACCAAAAACCTTTGTTTTAAACAAACAAAGAATAAAACCAAAGTATGTTTGATCCGAATCCTTGCAAGGCAATCTGACAAGAAAACGAAATTCTGGTCGAAAAACACTGCCCAGCGTACAGAATAGCCAAAACCAGCGTACAACAGAATAGTTTGTGTCACACCCCGAGCCGGCGGGTTGGATCGGAGTCCCCGTCGAGCTGAAGGTTCTCGAGGCGCGATATCGTGAGTGGTAATCGGATTGATCAGATTGTTTACATTGCACATGATATATAAATGAGAAACTTGCTAAAATAGAACAGAATTACAAAGTTAAATTACATCAGTTAAGTTTATAATTTAACAATGTAAATCTACTATCACATCATAGATCTTCAATCTTGTATCTGTACAAGATATACAAAATAACTGTGTATGATGCCAAAAGTATGCAGGTCCGAAAAGCTATGTCCTCTATCTGTAACCTAGTCCAAAAGAAATAACTCTTCAGTTGACCTGTTCGTCACCTGGGAAGTCATGCAAAAACCAAGTCAACACATGGTTGGTGAGTTCATATAGTTTTAGAAAAATGATTTTGAATAACCTGAATGACAACCTTAACCTCACCACTAACCACCTATACCATCCAATTCTGTATGCTTATATATAGGGCATATGTAAGGGAACAAGCCCTAGCCAACATCCCACCACATACCAAACCACATGATATATTGTTCCTGGTGATAATTAAGCATTTCTTTCCTTACCTTGATTCTTAGCATTTGACTCATAGAATTTGATTACCCTGAAAAGTTTATCTTGATCACTCGAAATGACAACCTTAACCTCACCATTCACCACCTATACCATCCAATTTAGTATGGTTATATATAGGGCATATGTAAGGGAACAAGCCCTAGCCAACATCCCATCACATACCGAACCACATGACATATTGTTCATGGTGATAATTAAGCGTTTCCCTCCATTCACCTTAAATTTTGATTTGATTTTCACAAATGGATTTACCATTATCTTTTGAGTTCACCATGAAGTCATGATTTCCCCAAAGCATTAGTAGAAACATGATATTAAATGCTTAATTAAATAAATAAATAAGCATTTAAATACAACTAGGACATTATGATTGGGCCTTATTTGACTCAATCAGTTAGACCTAGTTGTTGGTGGTTGTCCAAGTTGTACCCTCTCACACATGACCCATATCATGCAAGACTCACTAGGAGCCTACCTGAGCGTGCCGGGATTTTAATGATGCCCATATCAGCTTGACCCAATGGTCTACTGTACTTGTCGGGACTTTACGGATATCCTTTGATTCTTGATCTCTTTGATTCTCTTGATTTTGATTTCATTTGATAGTTCACGTTATTGCCCATATAGCTTGACTACGAGAGTCTAATATTTATGCCGGGACTTTATGCGTGTTACACGTGATCTTGATTTCCTATACAACTGACATCCACCTTAGATCAAGTATTAATGATTTCATTAGATCTTAATGATTTCATTATTTCTATGATTCACATACATTTATGATTTCTGATTTCTTGAGTCTCTTGACTTGATCTTTAGAATTTCCATGATTTCATAATGATAATTGATTCTTGATTATGATTCATTGTTCTCAGATTCCACACTGAATTAGATTTCTTTGAATATGATCTTTAGTTTCTTTGAGTTCAACTTTTTGCGACGCACTTGAATCTCTCAAATCAATGGCTCTGATAACAACTAGTAAGCCCCAAACCCACCAGCACATGACACGTGTTTTTAAATGACAAATCAAAATAGGTCCCAGATTTTTTAAACCATCAAATGTAATTAACACCTTAAACATCCCACTTACATGCGAATTTACAAAATATTTGATGTTATTTAAACATTCAATAAAAAAAATTACATTTGAGTTTTCACCAAAAACCTTTGTTTTAAACAAACAAAGAATAAAACCAAAGTATGTTTGATCCGAATCCTTGCAAGGCAATCTGACAAGAAAACGAAATTCTGGTCGAAAAACACTGCCCAGCGTACAGAATAGCCAAAACCAGCGTACAACAGAATAGTTTGTGTCACACCCCGAGCCGGCGGGTTGGATCGAAGTCCCCGTCGAGCTGAAGGTTCTCGAGGCGCGATATCGTGAGTGGTAATCGGATTGATCAGATTGTTTACATTGCACATGATATATAAATGAGAAACTTGCTAAAAATAGAACAGAATTACAAAGTTAAATTACATCAGTTAAGTTTATAATTTAACAATGTAAATCTACTATCACATCATAGATCTTCAATCTTGTATCTGTACAAGATATACAAAATAACTGTGTATGATGCCAAAAGTATGCAGGTCCGAAAAGCTATGTCCTCTATCTGTAACCTAGTCCAAAAGAAATAACTCTTCAGTTGACCTGTTCGTCACCTGGGAAGTCATGCAAAAACCAAGTCAACACATGGTTGGTGAGTTCATATAGTTTTAGAAAAATGATTTTGAATAACCTGAATGACAACCTTAACCTCACCACTAACCACCTATACAATCCAATTCTGTATGCTTATATATAGGGCATATGTAAGGGAACAAGCCCTAGCCAACATCCCACCACATACCAAACCACATGATATATTGTTCCTGGTGATAATTAAGCATTTCTTTCCTTACCTTGATTCTTAGCATTTGACTCATAGAATTTGATTACCCTGAAAAGTTTATCTTGATCACTCGAAATGACAACCTTAACCTCACCATTCACCACCTATACCATCCAATTTAGTATGGTTATATACAGGGCATATGTAAGGGAACAAGCCCTAGCCAACATCCCATCACATACCGAACCACATGACATATTGTTCATGGTGATAATTAAGCGTTTCCCTCCATTCACCTTAAATTTTGATTTGATTTTCACAAATGGATTTACCATTATCTTTTGAGTTCACCATGAAGTCATGATTTCCTCAAAGCATTAGTAGAAACATGATATTAAATGCTTAATTAAATAAATAAATAAGCATTTAAATACAACTAGGACATTATGATTGGGCCTTATTTGACTCAACCAGTTAGACCTAGTTGTTGGTGGTTGTCCAAGTTGTACACTCTCACACATGACCCATATCATGCAAGACTCACTAGGAGCCTACCTGAGCGTGCCGGGATTTTAATGATGCCCATATCAGCTTGACCCAATGGTCTACTGTACTTGTCGGGACTTTACGGATATCCTTTGATTCTTGATCTCTTTGATTCTCTTGATTTTGATTTCATTTGATAGTTCACGTTATTGCCCATATAGCTTGACTACGAGAGTCTAATATTTATGCCGGGACTTTATGCGTGTTACACGTGATCTTGATTTCCTATACAACTGACATCCACCTTAGATCAAGTATTAATGATTTCATTAGATCTTAATGATTTCATTATTTCTATGATTCACATACATTTATGATTTCTGATTTCTTGAGTCTCTTGACTTGATCTTTAGAATTTCCATGATTTCATAATGATAATTGATTCTTGATTATGATTCATTGTTCTCAGATTCCACACTGAATTAGATTTCTTTGAATATGATCTTTAGTTTCTTTGAGTTCAACTTTTTGCGACGCACTTGAATCTCTCAAATCAATGGCTCTGATAACAACTAGTAAGCCCCAAACCCACCAGCACATGACACGTGTTTTTAAATGACAAATCAAAATAGGTCCCAGATTTTTTAAACCATCAAATGTAATTAACACCTTAAACATCCCACTTACATGCGAATTTACAAAATATTTGATGTTATTTAAACATTCAATAAAAAAAATTACATTTGAGTTATTCACCAAAAACCTTTGTTTTAAACAAACAAAGAATAAAACCAAAATATGTTTGATCCGAATCCTTGCAAGGCAATCTGACAAGAAAACGAAATTCTGGTCGAAAAACACTGCCCAGCGTACAGAATAGCCAAAACCAGCGTACAACAGAATAGTTTGTGTCACACCCCGAGCCGGCGGGTTGGATCGGAGTCCCCGTCGAGCTGAAGGTTCTCGAGGCGCGATATCGTGAGTGGTAATCGGATTGATCAGATTGTTTACATTGCACATGATTTATAAATGAGAAACTTGCTAAAATAGAACAGAATTACAAAGTTAAATTACATCAGTGAAGTTTATAATTTAACAATGTAAATCTACTATCACATCATAGATCTTCAATCTTGTATCTGTACAAGATATACAAAATAACTGTGTATGATGCCAAAAGTATGCAGGTCCGAAAAGCTATGTCCTCTATCTGTAACCTAGTCCAAAAGAAATAACTCTTCAGTTGACATGTTCGTCACCTGGGAAGTCATGCAAAAACCAAGTCAACACACGGTTGGTGAGTTCATATAGTTTTAGAAAAATGATTTTGAATAACCTGAATGACAACCTTAACCTCATCACTAACCACCTATACCATCCAATTCTGTATGCTTATATATAGGGCATATGTAAGGGAACAAGCCCTAGCCAACATCCCACCACATACCAAACCACATGATATATTGTTCCTGGTGATAATTAAGCATTTCTTTCCTTACCTTGATTCTTAGCATTTGACTCATAGAATTTGATTACCATGAAAAGTTTATCTTGATCACTCGAAATGACAACCTTAACCTCACCATTAACCACCTATACCATCCAATTTAGTATGCTTATATATAGGGCATATGTAAGGGAACAAGCCCTAGCCAACATCCCATCACATACCAAACCACATGACATATTGTTCATGGTGATAATTAAGCGTTTCCCTCCATTCACCTTAAATTTTGATTTGATTTTCACAAATGGATTTACCATTATCTTTTGAGTTCACCATGAAGTCATGATTTCCCCAAAGCATTCGTAGAAACATGATATTAAATGCTTAATTAAATAAATAAATAAGCATTTAAATACAAATAGGACATTATGATTGGGCCTTATTTGACTCAATCAGTTAGACCTAGTTGTTGGTGGTTGTCCAAGTTGTACCCTCTCACACATGACCCATATCATGCAAGACTCACTAGGAGCCTACCTGAGCGTGCCGGGATTTTAATGATGCCCATATCAGCTTGACCCAATGGTCTACTGTACTTGTCGGGACTTTACGGATATCCTTTGATTCTTGATCTCTTTGATTCTCTTGATTTTGATTTCATTTGATAGTTCACGTTATTGCCCCTATAGCTTGACTACGAGAGTCTAATATTTATGCCGGGACTTTATGCGTGTTACACGTGATCTTGATTTCCTATACAACTGACATCCACCTTAGATCAAGTATTAATGATTTAATTAGATCTTAATGATTTCATTATTTCTATGATTCACATACATTTATGATTTCTGATTTCTTGAGTCTCTTGACTTGATCTTTAGAATTTCCATGATTTCACAATGATAATTGATTCTTGATTATGATTCATTGTTCTCAGATTCCACACTGAATTAGATTTCTTTGAATATGATCTTTAGTTTCTTTGAGTTCAACTTTTTGCGACGCACTTGAATCTCTCAAATCAATGGCTCTGATAACAACTAGTAAGCCCCAAACCCACCAGCACATGACACGTGTTTTTAAATGACAAATCAAAATAGGTCCCAGATTTTTTAAACCATCAAATGTAATTAACACCTTAAACATCCCACTTACATGCGAATTTACAAAATATTTGATGTTATTTAAACATTCAATAAAAAAAATTACATTTGAGTTATTCACCAAAAACCTTTGTTTTAAACAAACAAAGAATAAAACCAAAGTATGTTTGATCCGAATCCTTGCAAGGCAATCTGACAAGAAAACGAAATTCTGGTCGAAAAACACTGCCCAGCGTACAGAATAGCCAAAACCAGCGTACAACAGAATAGTTTGTGTCACACCCCGAGCCGGCGGGTTGGATCGGAGTCCCCGTCGAGCTGAAGGTTCTCGAGGCGCGATATCGTGAGTGGTAATCGGATTGATCAGATTGTTTACATTGCACATGATATATAAATGAGAAACTTGCTAAAATAGAACAGAATTACAAAGTTAAATTACATCAGTTAAGTTTATAATTTAACAATGTAAATCTACTATCACATCATAGATCTTCAATCTTGTATCTGTACAAGATATACAAAATAACTGTGTATTATGCCAAAAGTATGCAGGTCCAAAAAGCTATGTCCTCTATCTGTAACCTAGTCCAAAAGAAATAACTCTTCAGTTGACCTGTTCGTCACCTGGGAAGTCATGCAAAAACCAAGTCAACACATGGTTGGTGAGTTCATATAGTTTTAGAAACATGATTTTGAATAACCTGAATGACAACCTTAACCTCACCACTAACCACCTATACCATCCAATTCTGTATGCTTATATATAGGGCATATGTAAGGGAACAAGCCCTAGCCAACATCCCACCACATACCAAACCACATGATATATTGTTCCTGGTGATAATTAAGCATTTCTTTCCTTACCTTGATTCTTAGCATTTGACTCATAGGATTACCCTGAAAAGTTTATCTTGATCACTCGAAATGACAACCTTAACCTCACCATTAACCACCTATACCATCCAATTTAGTATGGTTATATATAGGGCATATGTAAGGGAACAAGCCCTAGCCAACATCCCATCACATACCAAACCACATGACATATTGTTCATGGTGATAATTAAGCGTTTCCCTCCATTCACCTTAAATTTTGATTTGATTTTCACAAATGGATTTACCATTATCTTTTGAGTTCACCATGAAGTCATGATTTCCCCAAAGCATTCGTAGAAACATGATATTAAATGCTTAATTAAATAAATAAATAAGCATTTAAATACAACTAGGACATTATGATTGGGCCTTATTTGACTCAATCAGTTAGACCTAGTTGTTGGTGGTTGTCCAAGTTGTACCCTCTCACACATGACCCATATCATGCAAGACTCACTAGGAGCCTACCTGAGCGTGCCGGGATTTTAATGATGCCCATATCAGCTTGACCCAATGGTCCACTGTACTTGTCGTGACTTTACGGATATCCTTTGATTCTTGATCTCTTTGATTCTCTTGATTTTTATTTCATTTGATAGTTCACGTTATTGCCCATATAGCTTGACTACGAGAGTCAAATATTAATGCCGGGACTTTATGCGTCTTACACGTGATCTTGATTTCCTATACAACTGACATCCACCTTAGATCAAGTATTAATGATTTCATTAGCTCTTAATGATTTCATTATTTCTATGATTCACATACATTTATGATTTCTGATTTCTTGAGTCTCTTGACTTGATCTTTAGAATTTCCATGATTTCACAATGATAATTGATTCTTGATTATGATTAATTGTTCTCAGATTCCACACTGAATTAGATTTCTTTGAATATGATCTTTAGTTTCTTTGATTTCACTTTGAGCTTAGGTTCTTGAATTTAAGCTTGATGGACTAAGGGTTTATTTAGAGTTTAGAGTTAAGGTATTACTCATAAGAGTAATTTAATTAACTTGATAATTTGATCTGCATAATAATTACCAAGACAAGAGTCTTGGAATATAACAATCATATATATGTAAAACATATAATAAAATAAAAGCATTTAAGTAAACGATGCATATAAAACAACTTACGCATGCTTCTCAGCCCCGCGTTTTGAAACAAAAATGTTTAGAAAAGGGGCAATGAACTCACTTGTGCTGCTATGTAAATGATCTAACACAAATTGCGCGCTCTTGTTGTAGCTTAGGTTTCTTCGGTTCCTGAGTTGTTTTATAAGAGTTTGAATACGATAAGTACACGTAATAATTGTCGTACCTAAGGTTTGGTCTTGGTGTGTGTAACCAAGTGTCCTAATTACTAGTGAACTTCTAAGATTTGATCTAAATGATCTGTTTCAATTACCCATTTATGACCCCAAATTCCATGTTTAATTACAACACTTATAATTAATTTTTACAAAATTTGGGCAGAGTCTCCTTTGTTTCTATTCAAATCCAGACAATTGATGTTGTCTATTTTGCACCCATTTCCCAACAAGATAATCATAATAATTGTAACTAAACATTTATAAGTAAATTCCATTTCATTTCTAATCAAACAATATTTTAGAAAATTATCAAATTTAATTTAATAAATTCACAATGCCTTCGTTTTTATCAAAATATCATTACTTGAGTTTAAGTAAACATTTAATGTATGATGGGCTTAATTAAGCCCCATTGGGCCCACTTAGGCCCAATTGAAAATCTTTAATTTCTAATTGATTACCCAACTTGTGCTTTTGATTCTCATGGATTTCTAACAATGTTATCCACTAGAGCACAACCTAGGCTCATTAGGGTCCTTGATTATAGGTTATTCTTAAGTTAGTGGATTTATTAACCACACTAATCTTAATATCTTTGTTGTTTGACAACAATGCCTTTGTTTATTCCAAAATAAGTGTGAATGACATTTAATCCTCTTAGTTCACTCCATTCACACGCATGATTGATATCATGCATATACAAGTTCATAAACCCCCATGCATGATAAAAACTATGGTCTTTGTTAATCTTAGGCTTGATGCCCACCTTAGACAGCGAACCTATGGCCTATCCCATGGGTTCGGTTGAATTGAGTAGTTTAGGGTTCGGCTACAACTTCCCCACCAACGAACCTTTAGGGTTCGTCTAACACCTAAGAGGGTTCGGCTACATGCATGAAAAAGGTTCGGTCAAAGAGCCCTTAGGCTCGCCGGTCACCATGGGTTCATGGGAAAAACCTAGGTTCATTTCCTAGATGGTTCGGTCAGGTCTTTCTTAGACCTAGGTTCGTGACATTCAGCTAGCATTCGTGGGTAGTATGGGTTGGATGGTAAGGTTCGGTCATATTGTGGACAAGGGTTCGGCCGCAAGTAAAGGGTTCGTGGCTGATGAACACGGGTTCGTTCCAATGCCTTAAGGTTCGGTGGTCAGGTGGTGCAGGGTTCGTGTGCCAGTAACAAAGGTACGGTGCTCAGAGCAGCAGGGTTCGTGGCTAGGGTTAGCCCCTCGTCTAGTCGTCATCTCCTTCGACTCAAAATGGTTCGGCAGTGAGGTTGCGCAGGTTCGGCCGATCAAAATGCCACGAACCTACATCTTGTATGCCCCAACTCGATCCCTGTTAACTAAGATTTGTATGCACAACTTTTATACACAATGCGAACCCGATTACCCAAAAGAAAACCCTAAATCGTTCTAAATCTACCCCCATGTGTGTGCATGTAAGGATTAATACAAAACCGAGGTTAAAGCCGCAATTTACCTCAATTTCGTTGGTGAAATGCTTGAAATTCTTGTACTCTCGTGATCTATTTGATGAAGGGATCGTTTTGACACTTAGATTGCTTGAATCCACAAAGAAATGAGCTCAAATTATTAGAGAGAAGGTGGTTTCTTGAGAGAAAACTAGAGAGAGAGGGAAAACAAGATTGAGAGAGGGAAAGAGTGAAATGGTGGTAGTTGTGATAATAAATGTCACATTTAATTGTTTCAAAACACCCCATCGTTCGGTCTCGTTCGGTTTCGCGTAAAATGCCGTTTCGTGAGGTTTTCGCGATGAAACGACACGGTTTATAACATAAGATTTTTAAATATATTTTAAGTTGTGATTCCTAATATATTAACTAATATCTTTTATTTATTTAAATTTTAAAATATTAATTTACTGTTTAAATCGAAACACACGGTTGTCGCGCGTATCCGTTCGAATCTTCACTCGTACGAACACGAAGACAACTATACTTTTCAATCTTGTTTTTTGATAATAGAATATCATTCAGAACGTTAAACTTTCAGATTTATTCGTACAGATCCTCACCTATACGAATAACCTGTCGATTTAGCATTCACATAACAATATTCGTGTGTTTTGTTCTGTAAGGCCTCACATACGTTTATACACAATAAATCCTAACAAATAATCTCATGATGGTTCAGTGTTGCCAGATATTTATCTGACTCAAGAACCATTGTTCTGAACCTTGTTTCTGTTAATTGTTTATGAACTTCTTGTTTGTTATCTCAAAATGATAATGACAACTGATATGAATATGAAATGTATAGAAATGTTTATGGTTCGTACATATTTACTGTTCATGCTACGGTTTAAGATCACTATTCCGGTGACAGTCCGGCACTGATGTTACAGTATCCCCTTGTTAGAGAAATTTCGTCCCCAAATTTAAGATTTTGTTATCGGTTACGGCTTCCTTTTCAAAGAGTTGTGGATACTTTGACTTCATGTGATCTTCGCGTTCCCAAGTAAACTCGGGTCCACGTCTTGGATTCCATCGAACCTTTACAATCGGGATACGGCTTCGCCTTAGTTGTTTAACCTTGCGATCCATAATCTCCAAAGGTTCTTCAATGAAGTTTAAATGTAACATCAAGTGCCAAATCGTCCAGCAAGTCCGTGCGGTATGTGTACTCTCACTTTATACTATGTGTAAATACATGTACATGAGCAGTTATCGTATTAACAGAATTCAGAATACAATACACAGTTGTACGTAAATACAAAACCATCGTCGTATTCGTTTGGGTGACGATTCAAACGAATTACGCGCGAAGGTGACGCGATCTGACGAAACGAAAACGAAAACACGCCACGAACGAAAATAATTTAATAAAATAAAATAAATAACATTTTACAATTTTGAAACTCATCAAATTAAATTAAATTATTTTACTTTATTTAATTCCATTTAAATTACGCGTAATTTTTCCGGAAACGTAACGAAAACGCGAACCGAGCAACGAAAATGAACCCGAACACCTTCGGGGTATAAATACACTTAAATGAGTGTAATTTTCTCATTTCTCACTTCATCTTCTTCACCACAACTCAAAAACCCGGTTTTGAAAACCCTAGCCACCAACAATCTTCTTTCTTCCATAACTCTCTCATTTCTTCACCAAATCCTTCCATTCTTGAACCTACTTGAAGCTCTCAACCCGTACTACCCGAAAGTACAACGGATCTGAAGTGAAACCCGTTGAATCCAAGGTAAACCAGCTGTTATTGTCACGAAGTTTAGGGTTTTCACCCTTTGCTCGACTCAACACATTCAACCGGCCATAAATCATCTCTCTTCAACTCTCACACACTTAAAACTAGACCTGATAAACACCGACACTTGAACCATAGTGAAGCTGGGTGTGGGAGCTTGATTTAACATCATGGCCGGCCAACACACTTGGTTGGCGAAAGAACACATTCGGCCGAAGGGCCTTCCCCCAGCCTGTCGAATGGCCAGTTCTATTGCCGAAGAATTATGGGTCGAATGGTCTCATTCGCGGGTCATGTTGTCTCCATCATTCGCAAGCCATTCGCCCAACTTCCCACCACCTTCGGCCATGTTCATTCGACCTCTCCCATTCGGCAAACCCTACACACTCGGTCATCTTCATTCGGCCTACCCACCCCCTCCCTTCATTCGCTGGACACCATCATTCGGCCACTTCCAACTGATTGAGCCAGATTCCAGTCGACCATGTCATTCGTTGGGCACCCACATTCGATCAGTGGTTTGGTTAGTGAACCACGTTATTCAACCAGGCCAATGATTAGATCTACTGTTCCATTTTGTTTCAGGCCCAACATCAATTAAGAACAGCCCAAGTAGTCGGCCTAGATGGCAAATATGGCCCACAGATCCATTGTTTTAACCCATTTCAATCCCTTGGCCCAACCGTTGGGCTAAACTAGACAGTCGGCCCAGTAACCGTTTCGACCCATTTTCAACATCAAGGCTCAAAATAAATTGATTGGTGTTAAAGCCCATTAGTTGGCCCAACAATACCCACTTGGCCATGAGCTATTACGGCCCAAACACATATAATGGGCCCAAACTTATACTAATAAGTTATAAAACAAACTCAATTACAACTCAGACACGAATCCCTACAAACTTATACTAATAAGTTATAAAACACTGTGAAATCAATACAGGATCGTAAAAACAAACTCAATTACAACTCAGAGCGCGTGCATTCTTTCATTTAAGCTAAGTCAACTCAACAACTACAAGGTGAGTTCATATGCCCCTTTTCTTTAATCTTTACTGACTTTAAACTCTCAGGGCTGAGAAACATGCTTAACTTTTATTTATTTAAAAGTTTAATGTTTAACATATTGCTTATACTTTGATTAGATAATATTTATTGACTTATTATCATTTATCATTGTATGCATGCTTGTATGTTCATGATATGACAGAAATTACTCAGATGACTATGATGATATAATTTCATAAATCATCAACCCATTAGAATAACATATTTGCAAGATTTGATCTTACAACTTTTAGTTATTCTTACAAGAACAAACATGGAGATGAACGCAGATGAACATGGTTACAAAGAACAAAACATAAGAATGATATAAAGATAATATATCTTTATTACATCATTCGATGCAAGAGTTAAGTAAGGGTAATAAGACTAATTCTTATAACGCTTAACTTTACAACTCAACACATAACGTAATTTCATGATCATAACATCATTCACTCAATTAATTAACATAAAGTAAGAAGACAAGTTCTTATTTAACTATGTTAATATCGTGGAGAACATATGACAATGAGAACAAGAATACAAGTGAACACAATTACAATTAGTTACTATTGACCTGTTTGCATTATATCACTTCAATCATGTGCCAAATTGTACAAGTTGATCATGTAAGTCCCTTTAATTCGCTGACCAGTTAGTTTGACGTGACTAAACCGACGATAGCATAGTGGTACCATAGGTTTGACAAACCTCTAGCTTGTAGGGCTAGTATGTTGATCGTTTTGATTCAATTGGCCGGTAACGTATGACCGGTGACAGGGCGACCTCAAGTCAGGTTCTGGTAAGCGACACGTGGTGATATTAATCTACAGTGATAAGTAATTAATCCAGCGAAAAACCTATTGACTAGTAGGTTGAGAAGGTGATCTGCTCTCATGTTACACTACTAGTAATCGATTTCGTTGAGGACAATAGACATACAAAGTGGTAGAGATAAATCGGATGCATTGAAATCTGATTACGTGAGGATTTCAATGGATTCCTTTTAGGCTCTATGCACTATGGTTGAAGGACAAGTTGCAAGGGGTTAACTCACACTCTTAATAATTAATAGAGTAACATCAGTTAACCCACCCCAAGTATAGAATAATGCAAGGAACGGATTTCATTAATCTAAAATCCTTAACATCTGGAGGGTTTATCAATACTATGAATTGATAATTAAACCCCATACAATATATTATTCTATCATCAATACAATAGCTGAATACATATCAAACAGGATGAACAAACGGGTAATGGATATCTTTAGTTGTATCGCAAGTGGGGTAGAACTTGACTGAGTATGTGGTGGGATAGCGTTTGGGCTTGACCCTTGCGTGATTCCCTATATATAAGCATACTTGATCAGGTGATACACTACTTGTACATATAACTAAGGAGAGGCCATTGGGTGGTACAGATGAAACAAGTATTACAAGTTACAAATATGACATTGTGGATGTGTGCATGATCAATTCAATGGTTTTCAATTTACTTACTTACGAACTCACCAACCTAGTGTTGACTTTGTTTAAATGCATGTTTTCTCAGGTGACGAACAGGTGTAGATACAATTGTGCAAGTGTTAAGCTAGTGGACTCTTAGAAGACCTAGCTTACTTTTGATTGCATACTTTTGATATGACAAAACAGTGAATCACTTTTGTATATCTTGTACAGTTCAAGATATAAACTCATTGATTCTTTTTTATTAGATTTACCTAGTTAAATTATGATGTACAATGTAATTTAACTTTGTAATTCTATTTCATGTCATGATTAGCATTTCTCATTTATATCTCATGTGCTATGTAAACAATCTGATCATTTGATTATCACTCAAAGATATCGCGCCCCGGGAACCTTCCGCCCGACGGGAAAACCCGATCCGTTCCCGCCGGCCTGGGGTGTGACATTAAATGTTCGTCCACTTGAATTTTTTCGATCGGGATGACGAGAGACTCGTCAGCAAGGCATTTCTCTAAATTTGAGACGTGAAACACGTCATGCACACCACTGAGTTTATCCGGTAATCTCAGTATATACACCACAGGACCAATACGTTCGATAATTTCGAACGGTCCCACGTATCGTGGTGCTAAATTGCCTTTCTTTCCAAAGCGTACAACGCCTTTCCATGGGGATAACTTCAACATTACTCGGTCTCCCACTTGGAATTCCAACGGCTTGCGCCGTTTGTCGGCGTAGCTCTTTTGTCTACTCCTTGTAGCTTGTAGTCTTCTTTGAATATTAGCAATCTTATCAGTGGTTTCCTGAATAAGCTCTGGCCCAGTTATTCGATTGTCTCCAACTTCAGTCCAACAGATCGGTGATCGACATTTCCGGCCATAAAGAGCCTCGAATGCTGCACATCCGATACTGCTGTGGTAACTGTTAATGTAAGAGAACTCGATCAGTGGCAAATGAGAATGCCAATTCCCACCGAAGTCCAAGACACAGGTTCTTAACATGTCCTATAGGGTTTGAATAGTACGTTCGCTTTGACCATCCGTTTGTGGGTGGTAAGCTGTACTCATATTTAATTGTCTTCCTAGAGATTTCTACAGTGATTGCCAGAACCTTGATGTAAATCTGCTGTCTCTATCAGAAATAATAGCCAATGGCACACCGTGGCGTACCACTATCACATTGATGTATAGCCTTGCCAATTTATCCATCGTGAAGGTTTCACGCATAGGCAAGAAATGAGCAGATTTTGTTAAACGATCAATGATCACCCAAATCGTATCGTGACCACTGGAAGTGCGGGATAGCTTGGTAATGAAATCCATAGCTATTTGTTCCCACTTCCAGAGCGGAATCTTAGGCTGTTTTAGTAACCCAGACGGTCTCTGGTGTTCCGCCTTTACCTTAGCACACGTTAGACATTGACCGACGTATTCGGCTATGTCTTTCTTCATTCCAGGCCACCAATATAATCCACGCAAGTCTTGGTACATTTTATCAGCACCTGGATGAACAGAGTATTTTGTCTTGTGTGCTTCATCGAAGATTAGTTTTCTCAATTCATCTATCGCCGGAATCCATTTACGATCCTGGGAGTAGATCATTCCATCAGACTTGGTCTCAAGGTGTTTCTCTGCTCCACAGTCGAGCTCTATCTTCAATTTTCCTCGATCAACTAATTCTTGCTGCGCTTGAATAATCTTGTCTCTTAAACTAGTCTGTACAGTCATTCCCATGACTCTAACGCGCAAGGGTTTGACTCGTTCCTTCCGGCTCAAGGCATCAGCTACAACGTTCGCCTTTCCTGGATGGTACTTGATCACACAATCATAATCATTCAGAAGTTCTACTCAATGGCGTTGTCGCATGTTGAGCTCCTTCTGATCAAAGATGTGCTACAGAATTTTTTGATCAGTGAATATGGTACACTTGGTGCCATATAAGTAATGTCTCCAAATCTTCATTGCGAAGATTACAGCTCCCAGTTCAAGATCATGAGTAGTGTAATTCTTCTCATGAACTTTTAACTGTCTTGAAGCATAAGCGATAACCTTGTCCCGTTGCATCAGTACGCAACCAATTCCCTAATGAGAAGCATCACAGTATACAACAAAGTCATCACAGCCCTCCGGGAGTGATAGAATAGGAGCATTACATAATTTCTGTTTCAAGGTCTGAAAAGCATCTTCTTGTTTCTGCTCCCAGACAAACGGTTCACTCTTCTGGGTTAGTTTAGTGAGAGTCAAAGCTATTTTAGAAAAGTTTGAGATAAACCTTCTGTAATAACATTCCAATCCTAGAAAATACCGTATCTCCATCGGTGTCTTCGGAGTGTCCCAATTCTTTATCGCCTCGATCTTGGCAGGATCAACATGTATTCCTTCACTGTTGACCACATGTCCTAGAAATTGAACTTCTCTTAGCCAGAATTCACATTTGGAGAATTTGGCATAGAGTTTCTTCTCCTTCAGCAACTCCAAGATCTGTCTGAGGTGTTGCTCGTGTTCTGTTTTGTTCTTGGAATAAATCAGTATGTCATCAATAAAGACAATGACAAACTGATCCAAGTACGGCTTGCACACTCGGTTCATGAGGTACATGAAGACCGCTGGTGCATTTGTCAATCCGAAGGGCATCACCATAAATTCATAATGCCCGTATCTTGTTCGGAATGGCGTTTTGGGTACGTCTTCATCCTGAACTCTAAGCTGATGTTATCCAGACCGCAAGTCAATCATTGAGAAGTATTAAGCTCCTTGCAGTTGGTCAAATAGATCATCAATCCTCGGCAATGGATATCGATTCTTGATGGTCAATTTGTTCAGCTCCCTGTAATCTATGCACATTTTGAACGATCCGTCCTTCTTTTTCACGAACAAGACCGGAGCTCCCCAAGGCGAGTAGCTCGGTCTAATGAAACCCTTGTCAAGTAGCTCCTGTAACAGAGTAGACAATTCCTGCATCTCTGAAGGTGCTAACTAGTAAGGAGATTTAGCAACAGGAATTGCTCCAGTAACTAAGTCAATACGAAACTCTACCGTTCGCGCAGGTGGGAAACCTGGTAGGTCTTCAGGAAATACTTTCGGATACTCTTTCACTATCGGTACATATTGAATCTTTTTCTTATCCTTCTCCTTTTCCACCACATGAGCCAAGAATGCCACGCACCGCTTCTGTAGACACTTACGCGCCTTTATGCAAGAAATGATTTTGACACTTCGTTTTGCTTGATCCCCTATAACTTCCGATACGCGATCACTCGACAATGGAATTTGAAGCGGCTTTTCAGAACAGATGACTTCCACTCGATTAGAAGAAAGCCAATCCATTCCTTCGATGATGTCGAAACTACCCAACTCCATCGGTATCAAATCCATGATGAATGTATGACCATTGAGGGTCAATGGGCAATTCCTATGGACTGTACTAATTGTAATCTGTTTCCCATTAGCTACTTTTATGATGTAAGGGGAGTCTAACTGTTCCTCTATGGAATTTAATTGGCATGCAAAATCGGTAGAGATAAAACTCTGATCTGCACCAGTATCAAATAAAACAGATGCATAGAAGTCATGTAAAAGAAAGGTACCATTGACCACATTTGGGTCCTGGCGGGCGACTGGTGCTTCAATAACAAAAGCTCTTCCACGAGGAGCTTGAACTGCCTGTTGAGCCTGCTTCGGGCAGTTCTTTGCAAAGTGGCCTTGTTCGCCACAACTGAAGCATCCACCGTTGTTCTGATTGGCTGGTGGAGGGAGAGCTAGAGCAGCATTGTTGACTGCTGGATTTGGTGTAAATCTGCACTGTTGGACCCAGTGCCCTTTTCTTCCACAACTCGTGCATTGACGGCACTGGTTGTTTGCAGCATGATGATACTGGCATTTAGTGCACAAAGGATGTGGGCCAGTATACGGTTTCTTGGGCACATTTTGTTGTGCCACTTCTACTTGGTTGAGGGGAGTAGCCAAAGTGTAGTTCTTGATGAGTTTATGCTTCTTCTTCTGGTGATGATGGGGTTTCTTTGACGACTCGGCTTTGTTCTTGCCGGAATCAGCCTCTTTCTTTAAAGCTCCAGAGGCTACCATAAGGTCAGTGAGTTTTGCAGACAATCTCACTGCAGACTCGACAGTGGCAGGGTAGGCTGAAACAACCATGCCCTGAATGCAGGCGGGAAGTCCACCTACATATATGTCTATTCTCTTGTATAAAGTCGGTACCATGTCTGGCACCAAAGCAACTAACTCATGATAAAGAGTAGTGTACCCCATGTGATCTGCCCCCTTCATCACATGGTTGGATAACTCAACCTCCAGTTTCTGCAACTCGTTCTTAGGACATATTTCTAATTTCAGCAACGTCTTGAAGTCTTCCCATGGCATAGCCATAGCTTCATCTCTTCCTCGTGCGTTGATTTGACCGTTCCACTAGGTCAGAGCCCGTTTGTTGCATGTTCCAGATGAGTAGCGGACCTTGTGGTGTTCTGGACAGCTGCAGAGGTCCAGGGTTGTCTCGATCTTCTATATCCATTGGATTAATCCAACGGCCTCTTCAGACCCGCTAAAACTGGGTGGTTTACATCCTACAAAGGACTTGGAGGAGTAATGTGATGAACCTCCAGTATTTCCACTGGCTTCTCCCGATGAGTTGCCAGTGTTGTTGATTTCATTGCGGAGGCGAAGGAACATCTCCGGTATTGCCTCTTTCATTTGATTGGTCATCTGGCTACTCAGTAACGTCAACAGGGCAATAGTAGCAGGATCCAAAGTAGGTGTTGTACTCGAACCAGATGGTTGGGTAATCAAAGGAGGAGGAGGAGGTGGTGGTGAATCAGGTGGTGATGGTGTGGAGGAGTGTGGAGCCAAGCTTAGTGGTGGTACTGAGAGAGTCTGTTTTCTCGGCGGCATTCTGATCATAACCAATTAGAGTTATCGGTTAGTGCAATGATCGAATACAGAAGACAATTATGCAAATAAATCTTAAGTCCTATGTTCTCTACATGCAAGGTCCCTAGGTTATAGTCTAGGCCAAACCATTTAAATAAGTGACCTATATTTCTCTATAACCATGGCTCTGATACCAATCTGTGACACCCCGAGCCGGCGGGGTTGGATCGAAGTCCCTGTCGAGCGGAAGGTTCTCGAGGCGCGATATCGTGAGTGATAATCGGATTGATCAGATTGTTTACATTGCACATGAAATATAAATGAGAAACTTGCTAAAATAGAATAGAATTACAAAGTTAAATTACATCAGTTAAGTTTATAATTTAACAATGTAAATCTACTATCACATCATAAATCTTCAATCTTGTATCTGCACAAGATATACAAAATAACTGTGTATGATGTCCAAAAGTATGCAGGTTCGAAAAGCTATGTCCTCTATCTGTAACCTAGTCCAAAAGGAATAACTCTTCAGTTGACATGTTCGTCACCTGGGAAGTCATGCAAAAACCAAGTCAACACATGGTTGGTGAGTTCATATAGTTTTAGAAAAATTATTTTGAATAACCAGAATGACAACCTTAACCTCACCATTAACCACCTATATCATCCAATTCAGTATGCTTATATATAGGGCATATGTAAGGGAACAAGCCCTAGCCAACGTCCCACCACATACCAAACCACATGATATATTGTTCCTGGTGATAATTAAGCATTTCATTCCTTACCTAGATTCTTAGCATTTGACTAATAGAATTTGATTACCCTGAAAAGTTTATCTTGATCCCTCGAAATGACAACCTTAACCTCACCATTAACCACCTATACCATCCAATTCAGTATGCTTATATATAGGGCATATGTAAGGTAACAAGCCCTAGCCAACATCCCACAACATACCAAACCACATGACATATTGTTCATGGTGATAATTAAGCGTTTCGCTCCATTCACCTTAAATTTTGATTTGATTTCCACAAATGGATTTACCATCATCTTTTGAGTTCACCATGAAGTCATGATTTCCCCAAAGCATTCGTAGAACCTTGATATTAAATGTTTAATTAAATAAATAAATAAGCATTTAAATATAACTAGGACATGATGATTGGGCCTTATTTGACTCAATCAGTTAGACCCAGTTGTTGGTGGTTGTCCAAGTTGTACCCTCTCACTCGGGACCCATATCAGGCAAGACTCACTAGGAGCCTACCTGAGCGTGCCGAAATTTTAATGATGCCCATATCAGCTTGACCCAATGGTCTACTGTACATGTCGCGACGTTACGGATTTCCTTTGATTCTTGATCTATTTGATTCTATTGATTTTGATTTCATTTGATAGTTCACGTTATTGCCCATATAGCTTGACTACGAGAGTCTATTATTTATGCCGGGACTTTATGTGTGTTACACGTGATCTTGATTTCCTGTACAACTGACATCCACCTTAGATCAAGTATTAATGATTTCATTAGATCTTAATGATTTCATTATTTATATGATTCACACACATTTATGATTTCTGATTTCTTGAGTCTCTTGACTTGATCTTTAGAATTTCCATGATTTCACAATGATAATTGATTCTTGATTATGATTCCTTGTTCTCAGATTCCACACTAAATTAGATTTCTTTGAATATTATCTTTAGTTTCTTTGATTTCACTTTGAGTTTAGGTTCTTGAATTTGAGGTTAATGGACTAAGGGTTTATTTAGATTTTAGAGTTAAGGTATTACTCATAAGAGTAATTTAATTAACTTGATAATTCGATCTGCATAATAATTACCTAGACAGGAGTCTAGGAATATAACAATCATATATATGTAAAACATATAATAAAATAAAAGCATTTAAGTAAACAATGTATAGAAAACAACTTACGCATGCTTCTCAGCCCCGCGTTTTAAAACAAAAATGTTTAGAAAAGGGGCAATGAATTCACTTGTGCTGCTATGTAAATGATTTAACACAAATTGCGCGCTCTTATTGTAGCTTAGGTTTCTTCGGTTCCTGAGTTGTTTTATAAGTGTTTGAATACGATAAGTACACGTAATAAACGTCGTACCTAAGGTTTGGTCTTGGTGTGTGTAACCAAGTGTCCTAATTACTAGTGAACTTCTAAGATTTGATCTAAATGATCTATTTCAATTACCCATTTATGACCCCAAATCCCATGTTTAATTACAACACTTATAATTAATTTTTACAAAATTCGGGCAAAGTCTCCTTTGTTTCTATTCAAATCCAGACAATTGATGTTGTCTATTTTGCACCCATTTCCCAAGAAGATAATCATAATAATTTTAACTAAACATTTATAATTAAATTCCATTTCATTTCTTATCAAACAAGAATTTAGAAAATTATAAAATTTAATTTAATTAATTCACAATGCCTTCGTTGTTATCAAAATATCATTACTTGAGTTTAAGTAAACATTTAATGTATGACGGGATTAATTAAGCCCCATTGGGCCCACTTAGGCCCAATTGAAAATCTTTGATTTCTAATTTATTACCCAACTTGTGCTTTTGACTCTCATAGATTTCTAACAATGTTATCCACTTAAGCACAACCTAGGCTCATTAGGGTCCTTGATTATAGGTTATTCTTAAGTTAGTGGCAAGAATTAACCACACTAATCTTAATATCTTTGTTGTTTTACAACAATGCCTTTGTTTATTCCAAAATAAGTGAGAATGACATTTAATCCTCTTAGTTCACTCCATTCACACGCATGATTGATATCATGCATATACAAGTTCATAAACCCCCATGCATGATAAAAACTTTGGTATTTGTTGATCTTAGGCTTGATGCCCACCTTAGACAGCGAACCTATGGCTTATCCCGTGGGTTCGGTTGACTTGAGTAGTGTAGGGTCGGCTACAATTTCCCCACCAACGAACCTTTAGGGTTCGTCTAACACCTAAGAGGGTTCGGCTACATGCATGAAAAAGGTTCGGTCAAAGAGCCCTTAGGCTCGCCGTTCACCATGGGTTCGTGGGAAAAACCTAGGTTCATTTCCTAGATGGTTCGGTCAGGTCTTGCTTAGACCTAGGTTCATGACATTCAGCTAGGGTTCGTGGGTAGTATGGGTTGGATGCTAAGGTTCGGTCATATCGTGGACAAGGGTTCGGCCGCAAGTAAAGGGTTCGTGGCTGATGAAGATGGGTTCGTTGCAATGCCTTAAGGTTCGGTGGTCAGGTGGTGCAGGGTTCGTGTGCCAGGAACAAAGGTTCGTGCTCAGAGCAGCAGGGTTCATGGCCAGGGTTCGCCTTGGTCTAGTCGTCATCTCCTTCGACTCCAAATGGTTCGGCAGCGAGGTTCCGCAGGTTCGGTCGATCAAAATGCCACGAACCGGCATCTTGTCCGCCCCAATTCGATCCCTGTTAACTAAGATTTGTGCGCACAACTTTTAGACACACATGTGAACCCAATTACCCAAAAGAAAACCCTAAATCGTTCTAAATCTACTCCCATGTGTGTGCATGTAAGGATTAATACCAGACCGAGCTTAAAGCCGCAATTTACCTCAATTTCGTTGGTGAAATGCTTGAAATTCTTGTACTCTCGTGATCTACTTGATGAAGGGATCGTTTTGACACTTAGATTGCTTGAATCCACAAAGAAATGAGCTCAAATTCTTAGAGAGAAGGTGATTTCTTGAGAGAAAACTAGAGAGAGAGAGGGAAAACGAGATTGAGAGAGGGAAAGAGTGAAATGGTGGTAGTTGTGACAATAAATGTCACATTTAATTGTTTCAAAACACCCCATCGTTCGGTCTCGTTCGGTTTCGCGTAAAATGCCGTTTTGCAAGGTTTTCGCGATGAAACGACACAGTTTATAAAATAAGATTTATAAATATATTTTAAGTTGTGATTCCTAATAAATTAACTAATATCTTTTTTTTATTTAAATTTTAAAATATTAATTTACAGTTTAAATCGAAACGCACGGTTGTCGCGCGTATTCGTTCGATTTGTCACTCGTACGAACACGACGACAACTATACTTTTCAATATTGTTTTCTAATTATAGAATATCATTCAGAACGTTAAACTTTCAGATTTATTCGTACAGATCGTCACCTATACGAATAACCTGTCGATTTAGCATTCACATAACAATATTCGTGTGTTTTGTTTTGTAAGGCCTCACATACATTTGTACATAATAAATCCTAACAAATAATCTCATGATGGTTTTGTGTTGCCAGATAATTATCTGACTCAAGAACCATTGTTCTGAACCTTGTTTCTGTTAATTGTTTATGAACTTGTTGTTTGATATCTCAAAATGAAAATGACAACTGATATGAATATGAAATGTACTGAAATGTATATGTTTCATACATGTTTACTGTTCATGCTACGGTTTAAGATCACTGTTCCAGTGACAGTTCCGGCACTGATGTTACTGTTTGAGCGTACAGACTGTACGCCAGGTACAGGTCTTTGACTCTTTTTCGCATTCCGGACACTCCCAACTCGATTTCGACCATTCCAATACCCCATAAACCTTATAAAACGCATATGGATCATATTGAACACCTTAATTCACCAATTTAGGACCATCATGGTCATGATATCAAACGATTTGCTAACGGGTCGTTTGCACCCAAAGCTCCTTTGAAATCTTATCACAAGATTTCTCAAGTTAAGTAAACCACACCACTTGTGTTTTACTAACTTGATTACACCCAACATAGGACATTCACACACCATGTGAATAATCCAATGTCATGATCACACCATTTGTGATTCAAAACACCAATTTGAGTAGATTTTAATTACAATTTACACACCTTGTGAAATAATTCAAATCCTTCAACACACATACAATTTAACACCAAGTCAATCATGAACTAGCATAAAAAGAACACCATACTAGCAACAATCAAGCAACATATATCACCTATTGCTTATTATTGTCTATCAACAAGCACCAATATCATCTATTCACCATAAAGTCAATCTTCCACAACATATTCATTCATGTATAACACCATTACACATAACAAATAGAAGATTGGGTAACTTACCTTGTCCCGATGTGTTATCCACTACCAAAATCTCTTTTCCATGTCTTTTGGTTCCACTACCACCTTCACTATTGCCTCCTATATCTTACTTATATGTTCAATACAAGTGTTGACCATAATTAGTCAAATTACACCAATTTGACACCCTTTCATCAATTATATTTAGATTACATCCAAATGACCCATTAATCATAAACTTACAACTTTTATGATTATAACAACTAGTTCATTTCACCCCCCCTATAATGTGTTTTTAACAAAAATTCAAATTGTAGACATTTAATCAAGCAACTTGGGTGCAAGAAATTCTCCTACACAATTCAACTACACCCAAAACCCCATCAATCATCCATTTATGTTTCTAATCATTCAATTTCACTAATGTTATACAATTTCAAATGTTAGAAAACATAAAATTTCATCTAAGCTATCATCAAACACCCAATTTAAAACCACTAGTCCATCTTCCTCATGAACATGCAAGAACACCATTTTCATCATCCACACCAAACTCAATGAGATGATCAAAATGTTGTTCCTAGATGATTATCACTAAGACTAACAACCTTTAACACCCTTGAAACACCCAATTTCGTATTTCACCACACCCACTCATACCCCATATAAGAACCACGAAAATTTGCACCCAAAACACCAAAAATCACTTACCTAGATGTTGTATGATGCAAGAAGAACTCCAATCTGTTATTGCATGAGAGATTAGGTCAAAATCCAAGCACCAATTTGATCAAATTTGAAGTTTTTGTGCTTCCTCCTCCCCTTTTCTCTTGGTTCACGTTTCATCAAAATGAAATGCTCTTATGACCAGATTTTGACCAAGTCAAATCTTAATCCACCATTTACAAGTTTCAGCTATTGGCAGCTTTGGTCCCTCTATTACTATTAACTTTAACTAGTTATAACTAACTAAGTTCCATTAGTAAACACCCACCATATAATTGGAGGTAAGAATTATTATTAGAGCACCCACCAAATAATATTTAAAACATAGTTATACTCCAATTATAATCGTTTTAAAATATTTTCCCAAAATGCGTCTTTACAGTTTTCCCACACAGGGTGTTTGTCTTTTCTTCTGATTCATGTTTGTGTGATTCAATGGATTTTACTAACTGTACCCTTTGAATTCAGACTCTTGGTAGCTCGTATACCGGTTGTGATAGTGTAACACCCGTGAATATAATATATCAAATAACAAATGACAATGCTAAAATATTAATTTTTGATATTAATCCAAAGGTAATAATGTATTTTGTCATACTTAACAGGGGGTAAGTCAAAGGGTGAATACAATAGCAGAATGTTTAAGTCAAAGTGATGGGATGTATCAAATAGGCTGTACTTCTAAATATAGTAAAGATTCTAAAACACGTGATGACAATGTAAAAGGAAATAGGTACATAAGGGTAGGTAGCAAACCTACAATTAAAAACCAAGTCAACTAATACAATAAATAGATAAGGTTGGTGGCGAAAGAAAAAATAAATTGATTTGTTATTTCGGATAATAAAGAAATCACGTGGATCCTTAGTGGATCAGGATGATTTCCAAAATTAGTATAAAAAGAGGATCCACCACCCTTCTCCTTCATTCACATCCAACCCAAATTTAGAAATACACACACATGGATAACCTCTCTTTCTTTGGTAGATTAAAACGGAAGCTACGACGGAGCTTCCGACAGTTCCGATCGAGAAGAATTCTTATCGCATGTCAAGGTCTCTGCTTGGACTCTAAAGATCTCACTTATGGGTAGGTAGAGACACAAACTGAAACCTGCACAGGGGCAAAAATTCTGCTCATTGCGACGGGGAGGGGGGATTGTTATTGCATATCAGGCACTCCGGCACTCCAGCAGTTTTGACACCACAAGAAACTGTGGGGTCATTCCTTAACCTTTTCTTGCATTCATCCCTTCCGATTGAGGTTAAGTAATTCTTATTGCATGTCACAACTCCTTTCAAGTTACGTTCCTCTCAACAGGATAAGGTAACGCCTATTTTGGGAATTTGATGTTTAAGGGAATAACCGTCGATCCAAAGAGGAGATAGTGACAGAGGCCGGAAAGAAATGATACCAAGATACTGGTTTAAGTTTTGCTTAAATTGGGACGAAGAATTAGGTACTTGATTAGTGAATCGAGCTGGTAAACCAGTGTATTGTATTTATAAAAGAAAAATTTTGAAAGGGAAAGCCAGAAATGTTATTTTATAAATTTGGGGAAGAGTGTATTAGATAATAATTTGTGAGAAAAATGTATAATTTGAGATAAGATATAAATTCTTTATGTGTATATGTAATTGCTGTAAAGGTTGTAAAATTCTGAAATATATATATATATATATGTGTGTTGAAAAAAAGGAGATTTAGAAATTTTACCAAGAAGTTGGGAAAATTATAAAGGGAGAAATTAATAAAAAAATAAATTTATTACGAAGAGGGAAAAATAAAAATAAATAATAATTATTAGATAAATTTAAGAAAATAATATAAGAATAAAATAGTGGTAACGGTTAAGTGCGAACAAAAAGGGTATACTTGGTAACATTACAGAAGAATATTCACAAAGGAAATTTAGACTACAAGTATTAATACTTAGAACATTTGTGGACGACCAATCCGGGAGTGTTTACGAACAAGTGTTGAATACTTGGAACAATTGTGGATACTCGAAACATTTGCGAATGACCAATCCATTATGTTTGCGAACAAGTAAGTAATACTTGGAACATTTGCGAATGACCACCCCGTGTATGTTTGCAAGCAAGTAATTGATACTTGGAACATTTGCGAACGACCAAACCAGGTATGTTTGAACTGGTAATTAATACTTGGAACATTTGAGCAAGATTGGAAACATTTCCGAAAGAGTAAAACTGTAATTTGAAGGATTTAAGAAAATGATCAAACAAATGCGAACAAGTATATGATACTCATAATATTTGCGCATGAGCAATCTGATAAGTGTGAACTTTTTCAAACTACTGTATATCATACTTAGTATGATTACGAATAAGTATTTAACTATGTTTACATATAAACATAACTTTACAAATGAACAACTCCATAAGTAAAGAATCTCTGCGAATGATGTTATAGACGGATAATTCAATAAAGTAACCAGGTGAGTTCTATGTTGCTCTATTTTATTAATATTTTGAGCTGGCACATAATAAAAATTAATACTACTATTATTCAAAGTTTGTATTAGAATTGTGTATTATAGAGTATGCATCTAACTTATAAGGTCGAATACTTTCAGCCTCATAGTGTTGAGATTTAAACTATTTGCTCGGGGAGGAATAGCCCTGAAAATGGTGAAATTTATATGGGGGTTAGTTGATCAATTGACTGAAAGTGGCTGGTGACGACTCGCCTGACAGAGGGTGAACGTGACCCTAAGACAGCGACTTGTTTGAAAAGTTGTTACACATATATGCACAATTTAACTTAATGTGATATAAGAAAGTTCAAAAATATAATTTATGTGGTTCTTAAATAAGAACTATGGAATTATCATGTAAAGATGTTACTATATCACATATGGATATGTTTGAATTATACTAAACTTAGAACTCACCAGTTTATACTGAACTATTTTGTATTATGTGTCAGGTGGACCTTCTTGAAAGGGCGATAAGGGAAAAGCCAATATGTAGGGTAATGGTGGAGGTGGGCGAGGCAACTCGTTAGGAAACCATTTTGATGAATAATCTTCACTATTATTGGCTTTTAATGGCCACATTTTGTTTTATAATAAGTAACTCTTGTATTTTGTAACTTTTGGTTGTGATCATTCTGTCTAAAGGTTTGACTTGAATGTATGTTCTGTTATGATGAATGATTAATATAATTCCGCTGCTTTAGTTAAATACTTACCAAATCATTCATATACTTTGATTAACTGATGAGTGGTGACTTTGGGAGTCAAGGCGCCACAAGTTGGTATCAGAGACCTTGGTTTAAGAGAAGTAAGATATGAATGTATACTTAAACTTAAACCAAGATTCTCTAGGATAACATAACCACAACAAAAATTGAAAAGAGATAAATCAATATAAAAAAAATTTCAAGATTTTTGCTGAATATGAGAATTACTCGTGTAAAAGAAATTTCAAAAGATCTTAGATATCTATAAGAAAGTGAGGAGTTTCACTTAGCTACTGCAACACTACATAATGTTATACGTATCAATGAATTTAAAAATTTCATGTACATAAGAATTTCTGTAATTAGGGTATATAAGTGTCTGAATAATTACCAGTGTGAAAATGGGTGGAATATTAAATTGAATAGTAAATAAGTACTATGGGCCCTGTAATTATTCATTAGACGTTTTAATATTTACCTCGAGATTAACACTTAGGTAAATATTTTAGGTATTAAACGATTTATCAATGGCCAGACGCGGTAGAGGTCGTGGAAAAACGAAGGCAGGGGATGAGAATATTAACAAAAACAAGCCAATTGGAGAAGTGACATCTACTGATATATAGAAAATGATTTCCTCTCAGTTAATGCTTCATTCAAAAGTGCTATGCCAAAAATTTTAACTGCCACTACTGCTCATGTGAAAAAGCAATTGAGAAAAGATTACGATCCTAAGAATAGCGAAGAGGGTAGTAGCAGGAAAGGCAAGGAGAAAGAGGTAAGACGAGTACGAGGATGAAGATGATGAGGATGATATTCAGGGCAACTCGAGGAACAAGGAGAAATGTGAGGGAATTCTCAACAAGAATATGCATGATAAAGGCTAGAGTAAAGATGACAAAGAAAATGAGCATGAGGAGGAAGAAACTGATGAGGAAGATGAAGAAACTGAATACTCCCATAGTTGGTAACTCCGGAAATATGTACGAGTGAGGAGGTACACTCAAGGTTTACCCGCTGTAATCAGGAAAGCTCTTTTGGCAATAGTTCCATGGACTTTTAAAGCGGCGGTAAATGTGAGCCGGACATTGTTCATCGAGGATTATGGAGATAACAGTAGAGCACCAGGGGAGAAGCGGAAATATCTGAGGTAGGAGATGATTTTAAGGCTACCGAAGGAGCTACAAGGAAGAAATTCAAAGGGAATTTTAAGACTCAGTGCAAAACATGTCATAAGCTTTATAAGGGAAGTACCGTGAAACTAATCCAACCCCCTAAACTTGTTTCTGATACGGGAGAACATGCCATATTGCCCCAAACTGTATAGAAAATAAATCAGTAGCGTGTTTCAATTATGGGGACACGAGGCACAAAATTGTAGATTGTCCGAAACCCTGGAAGAATGATGCAAAGAAGGTTGATGGGGCCAAAGCGAGAGCATGCACTATGGCAGCAGAAGAAGCCAGAAGGAATGAAGAAGTCGTAATGGGTACGTTTTTAATAAACCAAGTGCCTGCATATATATTGTTGGACTCTGGTGCTAGCATTTGTTTCTCATGCATTTAGTAAAATTTTAAATAGACAAGAAATTGAATTGGCTGAACCTTTTGAAGTAGAGATTTCTATAGTAAAACCTTCAAGTATAGTAAAACTAATTGATGATTGTGTGATTAATTTAGATGAGCATCAACTACAAGTCAAATTAGATCCTATGATCTTGGGATGGTTTGACGTTGTAATAAGAATGGATTGGTTGTTGGAAAATAATGCTCAAATAATTTGCAAAGAAAAGATAATACAACTGCAAATTCCAAGTGGTAAACAAATTATTATTAAAGAGGAACAAGAAAGAAATATATTAAGAGTAATAAATGTATTGAAGGCTCAAAAATATATGATGTCGGGATGTAGTGCTTATTTGGCATATGTGATTAATGCTGACATCAAAGAAAAAGATATAAATGTGATTCCAGTTGTGTGTCAATATCCCAAAGTGTTTCCAAAAGGCCTTAAGTGATTACCTCATGATCATGAGGTAGAATTTAGAATAGATTTAATACCAGGAGCACAACCAGTTCCTAAGACTTCTTATAGGTTAGCCCCTAAAGAGAAACAATTACAAGCCTTAACTGACAAAGGATTCATTCAACCTAGTATTTCACCCTGGGGTGCTCTAGTTCTATTTGTAAAAAAAAAGGATAGCAGCATGCGTATGTGCATCGATTAAAGGGAATTAAATAAGCTGACTATAAAGAACAAATACACTTTACCTAGAACTCATGTTTTGTTCGACCAATTGCAAGGAGCAAGTTGGTTTTCAAAAATAGACTTGAGGTTTGAATATCATCAATTAAAGGTAAGGGAGGAGGATATTCTTAAGACGACTTTTCATACAAGGTACGATCATTGTGAATTCCTGGTAATGTCGTTTGGACTAACAAATGCTCCTTCTGCCTTTATGGAGTTGATGAACCGAGTCTGTAAACCAATACTGGATAAGTCGGTAATCATGTTCATTGATGATATACTAATTTACTCAAGGAATGAAGAGGATCATGCATGTCACCTAAGGGAGGTTTTAGAAACTTTGAAGAGAGAGCAACTATACGTAAAATTCTCCAAATGTGAGTTTTGGTTAAACGAAATGCAATTCCTGGGACATGTAGTTAATGCAAAAGGCATCAAAGTGGATATGGCAAAGGTTGAAGCAGTGACAAATTGGAAGATTCCACGGACACCCACTGATAGAAGAAGTTTCTTGGGATTAGCATGTTACTACCGCCGATTTATTCAATACATTTCGAAGATAGCATTAGCGTTGACGAGATTGATGAAGAAGAAAGTGAAATTTGAATGGGGAGATTCTCAACAAAATTTTTGATGAAGTCATGAAAAGATTAACCGAGGCTCCAATTATGGGATTACCAGAAGGAACAAAAGATATGGTGATTTATTCATATGCATCATATTTGGGATTAAGATGTATATTAATGCAAAGAGGAAAGGTAATTGCATACGCATCTTGGCAGTTGAAAGTTCATGAAGCCAATTACCCAACCCATGATTTAGAGCTAGCAGCTGTTGTGTTTGCGCTCAAAATCTGGCATCATTATTTATATGAGTCTAAATGCGTTATTTATACGAACC
The DNA here is from genome assembly GCA_009363875.1 of Mikania micrantha. Taxonomy (NCBI): domain Eukaryota; kingdom Viridiplantae; phylum Streptophyta; class Magnoliopsida; order Asterales; family Asteraceae; genus Mikania; species Mikania micrantha. Next base: position 68,744,892 of record CM018693.1, on the reverse strand, counting down.
ACAAAAGTTTGAAATATTTCTTTGAGAAGAAGGAATTAAATATGAGGCAACGAAGATGGTTGGAGCTTATAAAATATTATGATTGCGAAATAAGATAGCAGCCGGGTAAAGCTAACGTAGTGTCACACCCCGGGCTGGCGGGAATGGATCGTGTTTTCCCGTCGGGCCGAAGGTTCCCGGGGCGCGATATCATTGAGTGATAATCAAATGATCAGATTGTTTACATAGCACATGAGATGTAAATGAGAAATGCTAACATGACATGAAATAGAATTACAAAGTTAAATTACATTGTCCATCATAATTTAACTAAGTAAATCTAATCAAAAGAATCAATGAGTTCATATCTTGATTTGTACAAGATATAGAAAAGTGATTCACTCTTTTGTCATCCCAAAAGTATGCAATTAAAATGAAGCTAGATCTTCTAAAAGTCCACTAGCTTAGTACTTGCATATCTGTAACTACACCCGTTCATCACCTGAGAAAATATGCATTTAAGCTAAGTCAACACTAGGTTGGTGAGTTCATAAGTAAGTAAATTGAAAACCTTGATTCATTCACATGCACAATCATAATGTTCATAATGTTACTTGTATGTTATTTGTACATTTGTCCACCCAATGGCTTCTCAATAGTTATATATACAAGTAATATATCATCCTAGTAGAGATGCTTATATATAGGGCATATGTAAGGGAACTAAGCCCTAGCCAACATCCCACCACATCACTACTAGAACTCCACACAACTTGCAATACAACTATTGATTTCCATTCCCAATTCAGTGTTCATGTCATTCTTGAATCAGCTGTGATAACTTGTATAGATAATATAATGATGTAATTGTAGTTATCGAACCGAAGGTTAGATAACCATTATACGTTAAGGATATTAGATTTATCAAATCTGTTCCTTGTATTATTCTATGATTGTAGGGTTAACTGTTGTAACACTTTTAAATATTAAGAGTGTTAGTTAACCACTTGTAATTTGTTCTTGAACTATAGTGCATAGAGCCTAAAAGGAATCCATTGAAATCCTAACGTAATCAGATTTCAATGCATCCGATTTACCTCTACCACTTTGTATACCAGTGTCCTCATCGAAACAGTTACTAGTAATATGACAAAAGAATATACATTACTCAGTCTACTAGTCAACAAGAAACGATGGATTAATTACTTATCACTGCAGATTAATATCACCATGTGTCGCTTACCAGAACCTGACTTGAGGTAGCCCTGTCACCGGTCATACGTTACCGCCAATGAATCAATACGATCAACATACTAGCCCTACAAGCTAGAGCTTTGTGAAACCTATGGTACCACTATGCTATCATCAGTTTAGTCACGTCAAACTAACTGGTCAGCGAATTAAAGAGTCTTACATGAACAACTTATACAATTTGGCACATGATTGAAGTGATATAATACAACAGGTCAATAGCAACTAATTGTAATTGTACTCACTTGTATTATTGTTCTCATTGTCATATGTTCTCCTTGTTATTAACAAAGTTAAATAAGAACTTGTCTTATTACATTATGTTAATTATTTGCGTGAATGATGTTGTAATCATGAAGTTACATTGTCATGATTATCATTCTTTTTTCCATGTTCTCTTGTAATATGTGTTGAGTTGTAAAGCTAAGTATTATAAGAACTAGTCTTATTACACTTACTTAACTCTTGTATCGAATGATGTAATGAATATGTTATACCTTCAAGTCATTCTTATGTTTTGTTCTTGTCATCATGTTCTCATGTTTCTTGTAATTTTTCCATGTTATTTCTTGTAAGAATAACTAAGTGTTGTAAGAGATAATCATACAACTATGTTGTCCTACTGTATTGATGAGTTATGATATTATAATATCATCATCATCTTATCTTTCCCTGTCATCATGTAATCATAGAAGCATGCATACAATGATATATGATAATAAGCAATTTAATATCATTTAATCAAAGTATTAACAATATGTAAGCAAAACTTTTAAGTAAATAAAAGTAAAGCATGTTTCTTAGCCCCGAGAGTTTAAAATCAGTAAAGATTAAAGAAAAGGGGCATATGAACTCACCTTGTTGTTGTAGGGTTGACTTAGCTTAAAAGAAGGGATGCACACGCTCTTTGTTGTTCTTGGTGTTGATTTCAGGATCCTGTGTTGTTTTCATGTTGTTTTGAACTTGTAAGTTTAAGTTTTTGAGTGTGTGCTCTTATGTGTATTGGTGTTACCCTAGGATTTAGTTACCACCTAGAGGTCTCCATTATCCTTATTCGGCCCCATTCAATTGTTGTGATTTAACATGTTTCATTACTTCTCTTGATCTAACACTTGAAATCATTTGTTACTTTGTAAAATTTACATTATCCTAGGTGTTAGGAATTTAAGTCCACCACCTTTGTATTAGATTAATTAAAACCATTGTACAATTTGTAAGTTTGATGATCTTTAACCATTTGATGTTTCTTTTAGATTACATATTAACCGTTTGACCGAATGTTTAATGTTTGAGCCGAGTTTAAAGCATTCGGGCCGAGAATTTATGTGTAGGTCATTATGGGCCGAAGGAAAACGTAGATCTTGTGAGTTTTGTGGGCCTAGATGTGTGTGGGCCTTGCCATATTAATCAATATGGTTCAAGCACATGTAAGTGGGCCGATTAAGTGGCCATTGGCCGGTTATCAATAGTGGGCCAAAGAAATGGTATTGGGCCGCAGGTTTAGTGTGTGGGCCAAAAGGAATTGTGCTGTTGGGCCTGTTTGGTTGATGTTGGGCCTGTTACAGTATATGAGCCGAACGAATTCAATGTGATTCACAACAAACGGAAAGTGGGCCGAGGATGTGTGCGTGGATTGAGTGTGTAGGCCACAAGAGGGTGGGCTCGGCTGAAAAGGATTTGCCCAGCAAACCTTATCATTTTTAATGGGTTCGGCCATAGTTTCTTTATGCAGGTTCGTGATTTATAACCAGGATTCGCGATGGATTGGTCCACCGGGAATGGAAGGTTCGTCTGCTTTGTTTCTGGACACATGTTCGTCACCTATGGAGGTTCGACTGTTACAGCATGGGTTCGGCTTGCAGGGAGGGTTCGGTGACTGCCTCAAGAAAGGTTCGGTTGGGGGTTGTAGGGTTCGTCTGCTTCAGCCCCCAAGGTTCGCTGGAGTTGGGGTGAGAAAGGTTCGACATCACTTGTTCGTAGCAGAGTTCGGCGCCTGAGAAGGTTCGGTGAGAGGGGTAGGGTTCGCCCGTTGGTGGATGGTTCGGCTGTTGAGTGTGAGGGTTCGCCGGAGATGCATGGTTCGTTGCGGGTTCGTCGACCTGGGTGCTGGTTCGTAGTGGTGTTTTCAGAACTGAAGAAGGTTCGGCCAAAGCAAATCAACCAAGAACCACGAACCTGTATACATCTCCATCCCTTGCATCGATCTGATCATGGTTGCAAGGCTGTCTAGGATTAGAAACATGCATGTGTTGGATTTTCAAAGGTACGGTTGTTCGAAAGATGATGTCATGAGTCGGTTATGTGTGTGTGTCGAGCAAAAATGATGAAAACCCTAATTTTCGTGCTTTTCACTTGATTATACCTTGATTTCAGCTGGTGAAAATTTCTGATCGGTTGTACTTCAATGTAGAGCTTGTCGAGAGCTACGCGTGGGCGCGAGAATCACCCAAATCCGTCAACAAACGAAGGAGATACGAAGGATTGAAGTTTGGATTTTGTAGTGAGAGAGAGGGTGCGGGAATGTGTGCTTTAGAGAGAGAGAGAGCTGCCAAGAAGTTAAAGAAAACACCTCATTTGGTGTTTATATACCCTCGGGGTATTCGGGTTCGTTTCGGTCTCTCGGTTCGCGATTTCATCGCGTATCCGGAAAATTACGCGTAATTTAAATGAAATAAATAAAAGAATGGTATTTTAATTATTTTGATGACTTTAAAAATTGTAAAATGTTATTTATTTTATTTTATTAAATATATTATCGTTTCGTGTCGTGTTTCGTTTTCGTTTCGTCGAATCGCGTCATCATCGCGCGTATTCGTTCGAATCGTCATTCGAACGAACACGACGATGGTTTTGCTTTCCGCCTTTTGTTTTCTACTTTCCAGTTATCATTTCAGAACGTTAAACTCACAGATATGTTTGTGTGAATCGTCACCCACGCAAACACACTGTCAGTTCATTATTATGAAACAACACTGCATTATTGTTTCAACTTGTATTTCCTCATTGTCGGACTCAACTAACATCTTTTTTTCACATAGTTTTCACATTGAATTGTCGGCCATCTGATTCCTGTCATCTATGGATATCAGATCGCAACCGATTTGTTTCTGTTATTCTCTTGAACATTGTTGTTTCTCGTGATCTGTTGTGTTAACTGTACTTAAGTTTTCACTTAAATAAACACAACTAATGTTTCAAATGTACGTTGTACTTACTATATTTAAGTTTACACGAAAATACGTACAATGATTTCTTGTATTTAGGATTCTGTTAATACAGACACTGTTTACAATCGTATATGTACACATAGTCACAGTAGAAGGTACACGTACCGTACGGACTTGCCGGGCGGTCAGGTACTAGTTGTCACACGTAGTTGCTGATGCATTAAGCAAGAATGAAGGAAGCGAAGCTATTCATGTGAAATCATATGCACTAACAATAACATCATCATTTTTAGACCACATTAGAGAGACACAACAAGATGCGTTGAAAGACGAAAACGTTAGGGAAGAAAAGAGTTTGGAATGAGCAATAAATTATATGAAAACGAGATGGGGATCAAAACACGTTTTGGTAGGATATGGATTCCTAGACTTGGGGATGTGAGATGAAGGATTATGGATGAAGCTCACAAGACTAGATATTCAGTTCACCCAGATGCCACAAAGATGTATCAAGACCTGAAGAAGGATTCTTGGTGACCGAGAATGAGATTCAATGTTATGCAATATGTGAACAAATGCCCCATGTGTGCATTAGTAAAAGCGAAACATTAATGACCATATGGATACATGCACCACTACCCATACCAGAGTGGAAGTGGAAACAGATAACAATGGATTTCATCACGAAACTACCAAAGACCGCTCGAGGAGTCGATACAATATGGGTAGTAGTAGATAGATTAATGAAGAGTGCTCATTTTATACCCATTAAGGAATCCTTTAATTCAAAAATATTTTCTGAAATATTTGTTAAATAAGTGGTTGCTAGACATGGAGTACCATGTGTCAGACAGAGATTCCAGATTCATTTCACGATTTTGAAAAAAGTTTTATGAACAGATGGGAACCAAACTTCTTTTGAGTATTGCTTATCATCCTCAAACCAACGGCCATAGCGAAAGGACAATACAGACCATAGAAGATATGTGGAGAGCTTGTACAATAGATTTTTGTGGGAGTTGGGACAAACATTTGCCACTGCGAATTTTCCTATTTTAACAGTTATCAGTCAACTATAGGCATGCCCCTTATGAAATGTTATACGACAGCAGATGTAGAATTCTAATCTGCTGGGGTAATGTGGATCAAAGGGAGCAGGGAGATTTGAATGTGGTAAACTTTACAAACCAAAATTTGGAACAAAGTAAATTAAGAATGAGGGCGGCCCAGAATAGACAAAAAGACTATTATGACAATATATGAAGACCTCTGGAATTCCATGTGGGTGATAAAGTATTATTGAAGGTGTCACCTTGGAAGAATCTTATTAGATTCAGAAAAAGAGGTAAGCTGACTCCAAGATACATTGGACCTTTTGTGGTAATCGCAAACGTAGGAAAGGTGGCATATCGACTTGAATTACCGAAAGAAATGAAAGGAATACATCCAACGTTTCATGTGTCTCATCTGAGGAAACGTTTATGGGATGTGGGTTTGCGAGTACCTTTACCAGATATAGAAATAAATAATGATTTGAATTACGTAGAACATCCAACACAAATAATTGATCAACAAGAGAAGAAGTTAAGAAACAAAAGGATAAAGTTAGTTAAGGTGCTTTGGGGTCATGGAAGAAGAGCAGAAGCCACGTGGGAGACTGAAGACGAGATGCGAGCACAATACCATTATTTATTCGGTACGTAAACATTTTCTAGGACGAAACTCTATTTTAGGGAGATAGAATTGTAACACCCATGAATATAATTAATCAAATAAAAAATTACAATGCTAAAATATTAATTTTATGACATTAATCCAAAGGTAATAAAGTATTTTGTCATACTTGACAGGGGATAAGTCAAAGGGTGAATGCAAAACTAGAAAGATTAAGTCAAAGTGATGGGATGTATCAAATAGGCCGTAATTATAAATATAGTAAAGATTCCAAAACATGTGATGACTTTGTAAAAGGAAATGGGTACATAGGGTAGGTAGCAAAACAACAATTATAAATCAAGTCAATTAACACAGTAAACAGATAAGGTTGGTGGCAAAAGAGTAAATAAATTGATATGTTATTTCGGGTAATAAAGAAATCAAGCGGATCCTTAGCGGATCCGGATGATTTCCAAAATTAGTATCAAAAGAGAAGCCACCACCCTTCCCCTTAATTCACATCCAACCAAAATTTAGAGATACACACATATGGATAACCTCTCTTTCTCCGGTAGATTGAAACAGAGAAAACCCTGTTTTTCTTGAAGAACGGAAGCTACGACAGAGCTCTTAACGGTTCCAATCATGAAGAATTCTTATCACATGTCAAGGTCTCTACTTGGACTCCCAATATCTTACATTTTGGCAGGTAGAGACCCAAACTGGAACCCGCACAAGGGCAGAAACTATGCTCATGGCAATGGGGAGGGGGAATTGTTATTGCATGTCAGGAACTCCGACTCTCCAGTAATTTTGACACCACAAGAAATTGTGTGGTCGTTCCTTAACCTTATTTTTGAATCTATCCCTTGCAATTGAGGTTGAGGAATTCTTATTGCATGTCACAACTCCTTTCAAGTTCTGTTCCTCTCAACAGGAGAATGTAACGACTATCAAGGAAACTTGAAGTTTAAGGGAAGAACCTTGATCCAAAGATGATATAGTGACAGAGGCCATAAAGAAATGATACCAAGATACTGGTTTAAGGTCTGCCTAAATTGGACCAAAGAATTATGTACTTGATTAGTTAACCGAACCAGTAAACCAGTGTAATGCATTTTTAAAAGAAAAATTTTGGAAGAAAAAGCCAGAAATGCTATTTTATAAATTTGTGGAAAAGTGTATTAGATAATAATTTGTGAGAAAAATGTATAATTTTAGATAAGATATAAATTCCTTAAGTGTATATGCAATTTCTGTAAACGTTGTAATATTCTAGAAAATATATATATATTGAAAAAAGGGGATTTAGAAATTTTACCAAGAAGTTGTGAAAATTATAAATGGAAAAATTAAAAAAATAAAAAATAAATTGATTACAGAGAGGGAAAAATAAAAATAAATAATAATTATTAAATTAATTTAAGAAAATAATATAAAAATAAAGAGTGGTTATGGTTAAGTGCGAACAAAAAGGGTATAGTTGGTAACATTACAGAAGAATATTCGCAAAGGAAATTTAGACTACAAGTATTAATACTTAACATTTGTGGACGACCAGTCCGGGAGTGTTTACGAACAAGTGTTGAATATTTGGAACAATTGTGGATACTCGGAACATTTACTAATGACCACCCCGTGTATGTTTGCGAGCAAGTAATTGATACTTGGAGCATTTGCGAACGGCCAAACTAGATATGTTTGAACAAGTCATTAATACTTGGAACATTTGCGGAAGATTGGAAACATTTGCGATTGAGTAAAACTGTAATTTGAAGGATTTGCGAAAATGATCAAACAAATGCGAACAAGTATATGATACTCATAATATTTTCGCATGAGCAATCTGATAAGTGTGAACATTTTTGAACTACTGTATATCAAACTTAGTATGATTACGAATAAGTAGTTACGTATGTTTACATATAAACATAACTTTACAAATGAACAACTCCATAAGTAAAGAATCTCTGCGAATGATGTTATTGACGGATAAATCAAGAAAGTAACCAGGTGAGTTTTATGTTGCTCTATTTTATTAATATTTTGAGCTGGCACATAATAAAAAATTTGTACTACTATTATTCAAAGTCTGTATTAGAATTGTGTATTATAGAGTATGCATCTAACTTATAAGGTCGAATACTGTCAGCCTCATAGTGTTTAGATTTAAACTATTTGCTCGGGGAGGAATAGCCCTGACAATGGTGACATTTATATGGGGGTTAGTTGATCAATTGACTGAAAGTGGCTGGTGACGACTTGCCAAGCAGAGGGTGAACGTGACCCTAAGATAGTGACTTGTTTGAAAAGCTGTTATACATATATTCACGATTTAACTTTATGTAATATATGATAGTTCAAAAAAATAATTTATGGGGTTCTTAAATAAGAACAGTGGAGTTATCATGTAAAGATGTTACAGTATCACATATGGATATGTTTGAATTATACTAAACTTATAACTCACCAGTTTATACTGAACTATTTTGTATTATGTGTCAGGTGGACCTTCTGGAAAGGGGGATAAGGGAAAAAGCCAAGATGTAGGGTAATGGTGGAGGTTGGTGAGACAACTCGTTAGGAAACCATGTTGATGAATAATCTCCACTATCATTGCCTTTGTTAAGTTCCCTTTATGAGATGGTGCTCTGCCTACAATTAACTAACTCTTCTGCAAGCTTCAAGTTCATTAAGCCCATTTAATGATGGCAATGTTCTAACTCTCTCTTTACTTCTGTTTATCTATTTTATACAGATTTATTTGATATGATGATAATTTGAATAAAGTTCAAATCCATATAATATGTTGATGTGTTGACAGGCACAATACAGACAACACATATGGTCCACATCTCTAAACCTTAATCCTCTTTATTTATAAGATCATTATTTGATTAATTGATTCTTATGTTTAAGTGTTTAGTAATTGCAGGATTTGTCAAGGAGGTTGCAGTGCTGACGACCAAAGTCATAATGCTGAAAGCCAACTTATTGAAGAGTGAGATGCTGACTTGTTCTCAAAGGATTCTTCAATGCTGACAGCTTAAAGTCTTAGTGCTGACATACAAAGTACATTGCTGATGATGTTATGAATATCCCCAAGGACATTGCAGAGTGCTGATGAACAAATCTTATGATCTTGATGACCAAGTGTGATGTTGATGGGATATTTTGCTGTGCTGATGATTACAAGAGCCAAGTATTCAGTAATGCTGACATTGAACTCTTGAATGCTGACATGAAGAAGTGAACTGCTGATGGTCACATTGCAATGCTGACGACTAAATGTTGCAATGCTGACAACCAACTATTTTGATGCTGATCAAGAATGCCAAGTACAAGAAAGTAAGTTTGCAATGCTGACATGCAAACTTACTAATGCTGACGGTCAAGATTGCTGATGCTGATGAAGAATCTACACTTAGATAGATTTTGTTCTTTATTTGTTTTTGCTGACATCAGCTATGACATGTATAACTGATGTGACGTTTGTATTGTTATTTTGGTAGCGCTTATCCTTTAGGGCAGTTATGTAGGTCTGAAATAGGTTTCTATAAATATGACCTTTATAGTTTCAGTCTGTACGCTTTTCGAGAAAACACACACTCTTACACACTTTTGGAGTACTGTAATTCTCTGAGCAATTTCAGATCTACAAATCAATATAACTACCTTTAATATTCATCTTTGTTATTAAATGTTCTTATTAAATGTCTTGAATATTAATTACTGTGGGTTTAGTTATTTTAGATCGTTATTAAACTTAGATTGATTGCTAGTTTCTGCCAAGTAATCAATCGAAATCATAACTTATTGTTATTATCAGATCCAGATCCGATCCTGACAGCCTTTGAATGGCCACATTTTGTTGTATAATAAGTAACTCTTGTATTTTGTAACTTTTGGTTGTGATCATTATGTCTAAAGGTTTGAGTTGAATGTATGTTCTGTTATGATGAACGATTAATATAATTCCGCTGCTTTAGTTAAATGCTTATCAAATCATTCAAATGCTTTGATTAACTGATGAGTGGTGACCTTGGGAGTCAAAACACCACAAGTTGGTATTAGAGCCCTTGGTTTAAGACAAGTAAGATATGAAAGTATACTTAAACTTAAACGATGACTCTCTGGAGATAACATAACCACAACCAAAATTGAAAAGAGATTAATCAATACAGCAAAAACTTTTCAACATTTTGCTGAATATGAGAATTACTTGTCTAAAAGGAATTTCAAAAGACCATAGATATCTATAATGAAGTAAGGAGTTTCAATTAGCTACTGCAAAACTACATAACGTTAGACGTATCATGGAATTTAAAAATTTCCTGTACAAAAGAATTTCTATAATTAGGTTATATAAGTATTTGAATATTTACCAGTGTGAAAATGGGTGGAATATTAAATTGAATAGTAAATAAGTATAATGGGCCCTGTGATTATTTATTAGACACCTTAATATTTACCCCGAGATTAACACTTAAGTAAATATTTTAGGCATTAAACGATTTTTTAATGGCCGGAGGCGATAGAGGTCATGGAAAAACGAAGGCAGAGGATAAGAATAAAAAACAAGCCAATTAGAGAAATGACAGCTACCGATCTGCTGAAAATGATCTCCTCTCAGTTTAATGCTTCATTCAAAAGTGTTGTGCCAAAAATTTTAACTACCACTACTGCTCACGTGAAAAAGAAATTGAGAAAAGATTACGATCCTAAGAATAGCGGAGAGGGTAGCAGCAGGAAATGCAAGAAGAAAGTGGTTGTGATGGAAGACGAGTACGAGGATGAAGTTGATAAGGATGATATTCAGGGAAACCTGAGTAACAAGGAGAAAGGTGAGGGAATCCTCAACAAGAATACGCATGATAAAGGTGGGAATAAAGATGACAAAGAAAATGAGCATGAGGTGGAAGAAAATGATGAGGAAGATGAAGAAACTGAATACGAAACAGAAGAAGAGGAAGAAGAAGAGGAAGAAACTGAATACAATTTAGTGGAAACAGTTAACAGCTGTATATATTTCGATGAGAATTGAAATATAAATATACAACGATACAATGTGAATAACAGTTGTGTGAAAACATGACTAAGAAAACAAATAACAGTTGTATGTGTTTAAGTGAAAACGATGTGAGAACAAGTAATGAAAACATATCGGTTGCGATCTGATCATCACAAATAACATCAATAAGATGGCCAATAATTCTATGATTAAACAAGGTGAAACAAGTGTGATTATATGCAATTAAGTGTATTTAGTTGAGTCCGTCTGTGAGGAAATCCAATGCAAAACATAAATTCAATATCGTTTCGAAATAATAAACTGACAGTGTGTTTATGTGGGTGAAGATTCACACAAACATATATGTGAGTTTCATATTTTGAACGACATCTGACAAGTAGAAAACCAAATCAAAAAGTGAAACGTATGATCGTATTCGTACACATAGCGCTCTGTACGAAAACGCGCGTAAGTTACGTTTTCCGACGAAACGGCGAAAGAAACGATTACGAACTTTAAAATAATAAAAATAAAATAACAAATATTATAAAACTATTTTAGTAATATTACAAGTAATTAACGTTACGTAACGCACGCGTAAAAATAATCCAAGAATTCTAAATTACTATTTTAAATGCTTAATTGCATAACCGGAATAACGCGCGCGTAAAAATACGTGAAAACGACACCGAGCGAGACTGAACATGCGGTTAAACACCTGGGGTCTAAAACCCCATTTTCTTCCCCTCCTTCCCATTTTCAAGCCACCATCTCTCTCTCCTCTCAAGATCTCATCTCTCTCTCTCTACTCCCTTCCTAAGCTTCACCAACACTCCACCGTAGCAAACAACCACCAAATTTCATGTTCATGGTGCCTAAACGACCCTCACAACAAGTAGAACAAGGAAGTACAGAAAATCTAACCCAAAACAAGCTCGGTTGGATGGAATTCTAAAGAGGAGGTTAGGATTTTAGGGTTTTCTACAAACCCGACACAATCACGGTTTTAACCGGTTTTAAACATCTCTTTTTCGACCAATACACCTTCTAAATGAGTTTACTCACGTAAACCCACTCAAAACGACTATATATACGACTATAACTTGAAGTCGTCTTCTCCCATGACTGAAAACCCTTTATGGCGAATGAGCTATTTAGGAGAATGAGTCGGGAGAATGAGCCGGGAGAATGAGCCATTCTGGTGACTCATTCGGGCGAATGACTCATTCGGGTGAACACTCATTCGGGTGAACACTCATTAGCATGACTCATTCGGGTGAACACTCATTAGCATGACTCATTCAGGGGAACACTCATTAGCATGACTCATTCGGGCGAACACTCATTAGCATGACTTTTTCGGGCGAACACTCATTAGCAGGACTCATTCGGGTGAACACTCATTAGCATGACTCATCATTACGAAAATCTTAAGAATAGGCCATTCTCACTACTCCAACTTAGTTAACAACTCATATTTCAAAAAGAACAATCAAATAATGGATTATAACTCATATAACATTTAATCAAACACACGACTGTGAATATAACATCAGTACGACAACAGTGAGCGCATGCATTTCTTGAGTCTTAGTCAACCACTTCAACCACGAAGTGAGTTCATATGCCCCTTTTCTAATCTTTCGATTTTAAATGCGGGGCTGAGAAACATGCTAAACTCTTTTATTCATTTAAAAGCTTTAGTACATTATTTCAATTATCATGCTTTCTAGATAATAATGATTTAATCTTTATTATCATATCATTATAAATAAGTCTGTTTGTGTGTGAAATGACATGTAGAATAGAACATGCATGATATCATGATAACATAAATTCATATTTCATCAAATCAATTGAATGACACAATGTATTAAACTAGATTTCATATCATTGGGTTATAACACTAAGAGGACAACGAGATATCACTGAGACCATTACTAGAGATAACAAGAATGAGATTCATGAAAGTAAAATTTCATGATGACATCATTCATCACATTTACTAACATAGTGTAATAAGACAAGCACTTACAACACGTGTTAAAGTCATTGAGAACACATAACATAGAGATAACAATTGAGACAATTATTTGTGATATCCAGGATCATATCATGATAACATATCTTCGTGATGTCATTCCCCACATATGATAACACTATTTATCGAAGCATGATCTTAATAAACAATGTCAAAGACTAATGATCATACATTGTGTTCATTTCAAATGAGACCACATCCTTAGGATAGGATGACATAAACCTAATAACAATGAACATAAGACTCTATGCAGAGTATATCCTATAACTTTAAGTATATATGCCAATTATAATAACATGATGTCAGTAGGGTTAGTTCTTAATTCTTGTTGCCATAGTATTGGTTAATCTAATGGGATCATACCGGGCACTAGAGGTGCTATCATTCAAATTAATGATAGAGAAAAATGGTTTCGGAATATTTGCACTCCGGACTGGTCAGTAATGACAGTCACTGGGACTATTCGGTCCTGCTCAAGATATCATAAAGAGGGTATTTTACATTCCGGACCGGTCAGTAAGTCACTGGGTATAGCTTAAATCTGAGTACAACTTATCACCCAAAAACGGATGGTCAGAGTGAACGTACTATTCAGACCCTGGAGGACATGTTAAGAACTTGTGTGTTGGATTTCGGTGGAAATTGGGATTCCCATCTACCACTGATTGAGTTCTCCTACAATAACAGTTACCACAGCAGTATCGGATGTGCACCATTCGAGGCTCTTTATGGTTGGAAATGCCGAACACCGATCTGTTGGACTGAAGTGGGAGATAATCGAATCACCGGGCCAGAGCTTATTCAGGAAACCACTGACAAGATTGCCCAGATTCAAAGAAGACTACAAGCAACAAGGAGTAGACAAAAGAGCTACGCCGACAAACGGCGTAAACCGTTGGAATTCCAAGTCGGAGACCATGTAATGTTGAAGGTATCCCCATGGAAAGACGTTGTACTCTTTGGATAGAAAGGAAAGTTAGCACCACGATATGTGGGACCGTTCGAGATCATCGAGCGTGTTGGTTCTGTCGCCTATCGACTAAGATTACCAGATGAGCTCAGTGGAGTTCATGACGTGTTTCACATCTCGAACTTAAAGAAATGCCTTGCCGACGAGTCATTCGTCATTCCGGTCGAAGAAATTCAAGTGGATGAACAGTTACACTTCATTGAAGAACCTTTGGAAATTATGGACCGCAAAGTTAAGCAACTGAGGCGGAGCCGTATCTGGATTGTAAAGGTTCGATGGAATTCAAGGCGCGGACCCGAGTATACTTGGGAACGTGAAGATCACATGAAGTCAAAGTATCCTAAACTGTTTGAAGAGGAAGTTGTACCCGATAACAACTCTTAATTTTTGGGACGAAATTTCTCTATCAAGGGGAGACAGTAACATCAGTGCCGGAACCTTACCGGAACAGTGATCTTAAACAGTAACATGAACAGTAAACATGTACGAACTATATACATTTTATTGCATTTCATATTCATATCAATTTCAAATATCATTTTGTGTTATCAAACAACAAGTTCAGAAAAAGTTAATAGAAACAAAGTTCAGAACTATGGTTCTTAAGTCAGATAATTATCTGGCAACACAGAACCATCATGGGATTATTTGTTAGGATTTAATATGTATAAACGTATGTGAGGCTTTATGCAACAAAACAACACGAATGTCGTTATGTGAATGCTAAATCGACGGATTATTCGTATAGGTGACGATGTATACGAATAAATCTGGAAATTTAACGTTCTAAATGATATTCGATAATTAGAAAACAAGTTTAAAAAGTATAGTTATCTTTGTGTTCGTACGAGTGACGATTCGAACGAATACGCGCGACGACCGTACGTTTCGATTTAAACAGTAAATTAATATTTTAAAATTTAAAATAAATAAAAGATATTAGTTAATTTACTAGGAATAACCACCTAAAATGATTTCTTAAATATTATTTTTTAAATCCGAGTCGTTTTAAAATAAAGAAACGACATTTTACGTGAAAGCGAACAAGACCGATCGACCGGGTATTTGAAAGCCATTAAATGAGACTTTTAAACCCACATTAGAGTGTTAACCAAACCTGTGAACCCTGTAACAAACCTGCACCGAACCTGTAGGTCTTGAGCAACGAACCTGTCGCCATCATTCTGATAGCCGAACCCTAGAGCCAAACCTCTAGGTAAACGAACCTGAAAGCAACGAACCTAGGACCACGAACCTAGGATGAATGAACCTTCTCCTTAGACAAACCTTCCAGGTCTGACGAACCTGTGCTGCTACGAACCTAGTATGGGCGAACCTTGAAACACCGAACCTGGGGATGGGACGAACCTGCATGTATGCCGAACCCCGAAGGTTCGCCGACGCCCGAAGGTTCGCCGAACCCCGAAGGTTCGCCGAACCTATACTTAAAGTTAAAAGGTTCGCTGCCCCAATGGTGTTTGTACCTAACACGTTCGCTAATTAGGGAAATTCTGGGCTTAGAGCTGTTGAACTTAGTTATATGAACAAGGAAATGAACATACGAGTACTCAAGGATGGGAACGAATTAAGGAACATGCATTAGTGCATGTTATAGCTTAAAGTCATGGTGTTGAATTCAACATTTACATCTAACACGTAGAAAAAGTTCATACGGATAGGTTTAACTAAAGTAGAGTGTCAAATTAAACACTCTAAGCTAAGTCATGTAGATGGACTAACAAAGATCTAGTAACATGTTAAGGTTAATCAAATGTGATTAACCTAAGCATAAATTGTTGATCATAATTTCTCAAATTGAATTATAAGTTTTATTAAAACACTCTTTAAATTAAATGAAATGATATTTTTATATACTTAAACATGTAAAATGAAGCGTTAAAGGTTTTGATTAAAGTGTTTGGGAATTGGATGTAAAATAGACAATATAAATTGTCTGGATTTGAACTAAAAGCAAAGGAAACTCTGCCCGAATTTTGTAAAAATTTAAAAGTAAGTTATTAAAATTAAACATCGGATTTGGGGTTATAAATGGGTATCCAAGTTCGACTAGAAGAGTAAGACTTAGAATCACACTAGTACTTAGGACACGTAGATACACACCCCGAGACCAAACCTTAGACACGACGAATAATACGTATGCTTTTGGTATTCAAATTTCTTTAAAACAACACATGAACTGAAGATACTTAGTCTACAAACAAGAGTGCACATTTTGTGGTAGTACATTAGACATCAACACAGGTGAGTTCATTGCCCCTTTTCTAACAGTTTTGTTTTAAAACGCGGGGCTGAGAAGCATGCGTAAACTGCTTTATTTAAATTGTTTACTTAAAAGCTTTTATTTAACATATGTTTTTTATGTGAAATGTTATCCTAGATCATGTCTAGGTAAATTGTATGCAGGTTTTACTAAGATTATCTACTTATAATTTAAGTGGATAATTGAGTTAAACTAAACATTTCAAAGAATCAACGAAACTATTTTTACGAAACAAGTGTGTGAATTCAACAAATCAAACGAAACTATTTTGACGAAACAAGTGTGTGAGTTCAACGAATCAAACAAAACTACTTTTACAAAACTAATGCTTGATGTTCAACGAATCAAGTGTTTGATGAACAACGAACCAAGAGTACATTTGATCAACGAATCTAGTATTCTATGATCAACGAATCAAGTACATCTTGTAACGAAACTAGACGAATCAATAAATCATTTTCATGGGAAATATCAAAGATAGCATATGCCAACGAAACAAAACAAATCAAGTACGAAACAAAAACCCTACATTTCAAGAAGTCCTAGCTAGACCGTTTGATTTGTAGGTCATATGTTTGATGATATTTACGGAATCCCCTAACTACTATGTACCTTGATTGACAGACTAGTCTACTCGAGTTTGACCAAGGCCCAATCATTAGGACTTAGATTTTATTAAATGTTTATTTATTTATTTAATTAAGCATTTATGACTGTTCTACAATTATTGTGGTTGATCATTGTTGTGATGAACTTAAGGAATCAACATAGATTCCAAATTGTGGTATTTTACAGGAACAATGAACTGAAGAATCATGGGGTTAATGGTAGGGGTAAAATGCTTAATTTTCATTAACACCAATGTCTCATGTGGATTAGTATGTGGTGGGATGGCGTCTGGCGGGTTGTAGGCTCGACTCAGGGGTATGCCCTATATATAAGCATACCGATATGGATATTACATGTGATGTTAATGAGGTTAGAGTCTTTACCGAAAGAAGTTTACAAATCATTTTCAATTACTAAACTATATGAACTCACCAACCAAGTGTTGACTTTATTTTTGCATGACTTCTCAGGTGACGAACAGGTCAACTAATAAGCTTATGCTTTTGGACTAGGTTACAGATAGAGGACCTAGCTTTTTGGACCTGCATACTTTTGGACTTCGTACATAGTTATTTTGTATATCTTGTGCAGATACAAGATTAAATTCTTATGATGTTATGATAGATTTACATTGTTAAAGGTATCATGGAGAGGATATCTTACACTCCGGGTTAATCAGTAATGATCAGCTAATAGAGTTCGTTAAGTCTCTATGTTATAGGTATCGTTGGGGGATATCTACAGACTGGGCTACTCCGTAAGGAACGGCTTAACAGAGACAATTATGTCTATATTCTAAATATTGGGAAAAATCAAATTTGGGATTTATGTGTGTGATATAAATGGATATCCATAGTTGTATTGAAAGTGGTATTGAAGTCTGTTAAGTATGTGGTGGGATGTTGGTTGTTGGTTATGAGACATTTAACAATGAGACTTGAGTACAACATTGTGATTGTGAATGACAATAAATCAATTTCTTTCAATTACTAAACTTATGAACTCGCCAAACTAGTGTTGACTTTGTTTAAATGCATATGTTCTCAGGTGACGAACACGTTTAGTCACCAGCATTTCAGGACTTAAGCTAGTGGACTTATGGAAGACCTTGCTCGTTTTGTGTTGTGCATATTTTGGAATGGCAAAACTATGAATCATCTTTTTTAAATCTTGTGAAGATACAAGATATAAAACCCAATGATTCTTTTTGGTATAATTACTTAGTTAAATTATGAACATAACAATGTAATTTAACTTTGTAATTATGTATCAAGGTCATGTTAACATTTCTCATTTATATATCGTGTGCCATGTAAACAATCTGATCATTTTGATTATCACACAATATCACACCCCGAGAACCTTCCGCTTGATGGGAAAGTCGATCCAGCCTGCCGGCTCGGGGTGTGACATGTCATAAGCTTCACAAGGGAAGTACCGTGAAAGTAATCCAATCCCCTTAACTTGTTTCAGATGTGGGAGAACAGGCGATATTGCCCCAAACTGTACAGAGAATAAATCAGTAGGGTGTTTCAATTGTGGGGACATGAGGCACATAATTGTAGATTGTCCCAAACCCAGTAAGAATGATGCAAAAAAGGTTGATGGGGCAAAAGAGAGAGCATACACTATGGCAGCAAAAGAAGATAGAAGGAATGAAGAAGTCGTAGCGGGTACGCTTTTAATAAACCAAGAACCTGCACATATAATTTTTGACTCTGATGCTAGCAAAAGTTTTGTTTCTTATGCATTTAGTAAAATTTTAAATAGACCACAAATTGAATTGGCTCAAACTTTTGAAGTAGAGACGGCTATATGCAAAACTTCAAGGATAGTAAAAATAATTGATGATTGTGTGATTAATTTAGATAAGCATCAACAACAATTCAAATTACACCCTATGATCTTAGAAGGGTTTGACGTTGTAATAAGAATGGATTGGTTGTCGGAAAATAATGCTCAAATAATTTGCAAAGAAAAGATAATACAACTGCAAATTCAAAGTGGTAAACAAATTATTATTAAAGAGGAACAAGAAAGAGATAGATTAAGAATAATAAATGTAATGAAGGCTCAAAAATATATGATGTTGGGATGTAGTGCTTATTTGGCAAAGGATATAAATATACCGAAGAAAAAGATATAAATGATGTTCCAGTCGTGTGTCAATATCCCGAAGTGTTTCCAAAAGACCTTAAGGGATTACCTCCTGCTCGAGAGGTAGAATTTAGAATAGATTTAATACCAGGAGCACAATTAGTTGCTCAGACTCCTTATATGTTAGCCCTTAAAGAGTGAAAAGAGTTAAATGAACATTTACAATCCTTAAGTGACAAAGGATTCTTTCGACCCAATATTTCACCCTATGCTCCAGTTCTATTTGTAAAGAAAAACGATGGCAGCATGCGTATGTGCATCGATTATAGGGAATTAAATAAGCTGACTATAAAGAATAAATACCCTTTACCTAGAATTGATGATTTGTTCGACCAATTGCAAGGAGCAAGTTGGTTTTCAAAAATAGACTTGAAGTTAGGATATCATCAATTAAAGTAAGGGATGATGATATTCTTAAGACAGCTTTTCGTACGATGTCACACCCCGAGCCGGCGGGGTTGGATCGGAATCCCCGTCGGGCGGAAGGTTCCCGGGGCGTGATATCGTGGGTGATAATCATGATGATCAGATTGTTTACATAGCATCAATGTTTAAGAATAATTAAAGCACAATCATGTAATGACCAGGATTACAAAGTTAAATTAAAATATCAATGTTCTGCAATTTAACTAAGTAAATCTAACAAAAGAATCACAATGTTTATATCTTGTATATGTACAAGATATCAAAAGTAATGTGTATCATCAACAAAAGTTGTGCTTCCCAAAAGTATACTAGGTCCTCTATCTGGGCAGCCTAGTATGCAATTCCTGAAGCCTTAGCTTATACATGTTCTTCACCTGAGAATGCATGTAAGAAAACAAAGTCAACACAATGGTTGGTGAGTTCATAAAGTTTATAAGTTTAAAATAGTTTTCAACAAACCTCTTTCGGTAAAACCTTAACCTCATTAACTCCACATGTGATATCCAAATCGATATGCTTATATATAGGGCATACCCCTGGGTCGAGCATACAACCCGCCCAGACGCCATCCCACCACATACTAATCCGTATATAACATTGTTGTTAATAATACTTAAGCATTTTACCTACCAATCAATCCATTCCTCGTAAAAGCTTTAGTTTTCTGTTTCGAATATTACAAGTCTATTATGTTCATAACTATTAGTTTCATAGAATGTTCAACAAGCATCAAAGTTTCACACGCACATACTTTAGTTGTCCCTAATCTCATGCGTGAGTACAAGCTCTGCACTAGCAGTCGTTTAGCAATTACGTAGCTCACGAATAGATACAAGCTCTGCACTAGCAGTCGTTTAGCAATTACGTATCTCATGAATTAGTTAAGCTTAGTCTAGCAATTACGTGTCTCCTATACAAGATACAAGCTCTGCATTAGCAGTCGTTTAGCAATTATGTATCTCATACATAGACAAAAGCCATGCATACACAAGTAATCCAGCAATTATATATCTCATATAAGCAGACAAAAGCTCTGGACTACCAGTCGTTTAGCAATTACATGTCTCTTATATAGATAATAGCTTAGCCTCGTTATGATTAAGTTTAGCAATTACATACATCATATAAGTAGACAAAAGCTCTGTAATACCAGTCGTTTAGCAATTACATGTCTCTTATATAGGTAATAGGTTAGCCTGGTTATGGTTAAGTTTTACATGTATCTCAATCAATAGGTACAAGCTCTGCACAAGCACTCGTTTAGCAATTACGTAGCCTACGATTAGATACATGCACAATGTTTCATGCGCAAGTAATAGTTTCAAGCAGAAAGTTTCAAGTGTCCACACATTGTTTCATCCTGAATTCCATAGGTTTGAATCAAGTCTCATGTTAAGCATATAGTTTTCACAAGCATAGAGTTTCACATTCAAGCATATAGTGTCATAAGAATAAGGTCTCACCTTCAACCAATAGTTTCATAAGCATCAAGTCTCATGTTTAATCATATCATTTTACAAGCATCCAATCTCATGTTTAAGCATCCAGTTTCATAGGCATCCAACATATGGTTTCAAGCATCAAGTTCAATGTATAAGTTGTAAGTCTATTGCTTTTCAAAGTATACTAAGTTTCACGCATAAGTTTCCTCATAAGTATCATGTTTACGTTTAAAGCATTAAATAACATTTCAATTGTTTTATGAAAATGTTTAACATGCTTCTCAGTCCCGAAGTAAAACAAATAAGTTTGAAAAGGGACAAATGAACTCACCTTATGTCCGTAGTGTTTGACTAAGTAGAATAAGTATGCACGCCCTCTTTGTTTGTACTTGTTATGATGTTCACGCTCCTGTATTGATTTCGTAATGTTGTAGTTCATAAGTATAAGTTTGTAAGGATTCGTTGTGTGTGTAAGTGTTAGTGTTAGCACTAAAGTTGGCTAACACTAATGAGTCATAGTTCTTGTTCGGCCCTACTTTGTTTTCGAAAATTCAAAACCCTTTAATGTTAAGCTTATCATTTGTCTTACATGTATCGTTGTAAGCACACTTAATTATTTATTTAGCTTTACAAAATAATCTTAGGTCATCCTTGTTCATCATGTTAATGTGTTAAGAATTTCCCAATCAATTAGGTCGAATAAAGGTTTGTCAATACAGGCCAATGGTGTGGTGGGACTATTGCGACTATGTGTTGGCCGGATTAACTAACGTGTGGGCCGAATCACCCTTAGTGGGCCAAGGGGATAAGTTGGGCCTATTAAATCATGCATAAACATTATGGGACTTATGAGTTATGTGGGTCAAAGTAAACATCCGACCTATGGCATGCTATTGGGCCGATTAATGACTATGGGCCATGAAAAAAATGGACCAGTTAAATTGTATGGGCCACTTAGTATAGGCTGCGAAAAATATGTGGGCCTGAGCAAATCAAATGGGCCAACTGTTATGAATTTCAAATCAGAAAAATGATGGTGGGCCGAGAATTACTTGGGCTGCAATAGTATAACCTTTGATCGGGAAATGAAATTTGGTTTACTCCACGATTCTAAACCAGCGAACCTAAGGTTTGAGACTAGAGGTTCGGCCAAATGAGGAGCATAGGTTCTCTAGGTATAATGCAAGTCTTTTGGGTTTAGGGATGGTTCGACAGGGTGGGGTTCGTCTCCTAGGGTTTCTGGCTTCACGATGGTTCGCCAAAGTCAGAGGTTCGCCATGCAAACATATGGTTCGTGGATTTTGAATTGAACAAGCAGATTCGTTTCTTGGAAGGAAGGTTCGGTGATGATGACAGATTCGTGGCTGTCTCTTCACTAAGGTTCGTTCCTAGTCTAAGGTTCGTGATAATGTTCGTGGATTCGCTGCTGGGGGAGTAGGTTCGGCCAACAGGGGAATTACCAGCAGGGTTCGCCGGTCTTGAGAAAGGAGATTCGGCTAGGGACAAAAAGGTTCCTGGTGCTCTGAAGGTTCGGCCACACGATTGGGTTCGTTCACCCAACCAAGGTTCGCCACTTGGCATTAGGGTTCACAGAAGGCTCGCCCATGGTAATGGTTCGGCCATGTGAGAGCTGTTGCGGTTAGAAGGTTCGTCATCCATGTATTCTGACGAACCTGTTCATGATTCTCAAAATGGTTTGGCCGGGAGCTGTCCTTAGCCATGTTTCTCGCTCGTGAGTATACCTAGCAGTGATTGTCGAGAAGGTGGAGCCCATGATGTAGGGTTTTCAAACGTCTTAGGTGAGTTGGTGGAACAACAACATAAAACCCTATTTTACAGCCACTTTAAGACCAATTACCTCGAAATTTACTGGTTAACTTTGTAGATCCGTTGTACTTCCTTGCGGAGGGCTTCGAGAGCTTCTTGTAGGTCCAAGAATCACCCGATTTCGTTAAGAAACGAGTGAGATATGGAGCTTCTAAGATTGGAACTGATGGTTTTGGTGCTAGAGAGAGAAATGGACGGGGGAGAGATTGTAGAGAGAGATGGAACATGTAATAAATGAGAAAATCATCTCATTTAGGGTATATATACCCCTGGGGTATTCGGGTTCGTTTTGGTTGCTCGGTTCGCGTTTTTGTCGTGTATCCAGTCATTACGCTTGTCTTTCGTAAATAAAATAAAAAGAATTATTTTTAACAGTTTGAATGTTATTAAATTGTAATAATCATTTTAAATTTCGTTTAATAAATTTAGTTGTCGAATTTCGTTATTTTTACGCGTTTCGTTTATTGTTTCACGATTTAATAAAATAGTTAAATTTTAATTTTTTTATGATGAGTTTCAAAATTGTAAAATAGGAAATATTATATTTTCTTATATTTATGATCGTCCGTATCGTTATTCGTTTTTCTTTTCGTTTCGTCAGATAACGTCGCCATCGCGCGTATTCGTTCGAATCGTCATTCGAACGAACACATCGATGGTTTGGCTTTCTGATTCTTGTTTTCTACTGTTAAGTCATTATTTCAGAACATTAAACTGTCAGAATTATTCGTGTAGATCGTCACCTATACGAATAACTCGTCGGTTTAACATTCCGTCACAATGAAAGTTTTAGTTTCATTTTGTTTGACCCCACATACCTATATGCACAATAGTATCAAATCAAGTTTATGTGTTTCAACACTGTGTTGTCTGACATGTTTTTGACTGTCAAACCCTAAGGTTTCAGTCAGATTCAGACAATCGCATAATAGTTTCATGTTATTCAAAATGTATCAATGGCATAAACAAAGTTTCTCGTAATGTGTACCTGAGTCACTGTACAATTTTACTGTTGCGATCACTATTCCGGCACACGTCCGGCACTGATGTTACAGTCTCCCCTTGTTAGAGAAATTTTGTCCCGAAATTTAAGACTCGTTATTTGGTACGACTTCCTCGGCAAAGAGTTGGGGATACTTGTTCTTCATGTGATCTTCGCGTTCCCAAGTAAACTCGGGTCCGCGCCTTGAGTTCCAAGGAACCTTTACGATCGGAATACGGCTTCACCTCAGTTTCTTAACCTTACAATCCATAATCTCTAAAGGTTCTTCAACAAAACATAAGTGTTCATCCAATTTATTTTATTCTACCGGTATGATAAGGGTTTCATCAGCAAGACATTTCCTCAAGTTTGAGACGTGAAACACGTCATGTACACCCCTAAGTTCATCCGGTAAACTCAATCTGTACGCCACAGGACCAATACGTTCGATGATCTCAAACAGTCCCACATATCGTGGTGTTAGTTTGCCTTTCTTTGCAAAACGAACTACGCCCTTCCATGGGGAAACCCTACATGACACAGTCTCCCACTTGGAACTCCCACGGCTTGCGCCGTTTATCAGCATAGCTCTTTTATCTACTTCATGTTGGTTGTAGCCTTTGTTGTATCTGAGCAATCTTGTCTGTAGTTTCTTTAATAAGTTCTGGCCCGGTGATACGATTATCTCCCACTTCCGACCAACAGATCGGCGATCGACACTTGCGAACATAGAGATCCTCGAACGGTGCACATCCGATGCTACTATGATAACTGTTGTTGTAGGATAATTCAATCAGTGGCAAATGAGAATCCCAATTACCACCGAAGTCTAGAACACAAGTTCTTAACATGTCTTCCATGGTCTGAATAGTACATTCGCTTTGACCATCCGTTTGTGGATGATAAGCTGTACTCAAGTTTAATTGTGACCCCATAGATTTCTACAATGACTACCAGAACCTTGATGTAAATCTGATATCACGGTCTGAGATGATAGACAATGGCACACCAAGGTGTACCACTATCTCATTGATGTAAAGCTTCGCTAGTTTATCCATCAAGTAAGTTTCTCGCATCGGCAAAAAGTGAGCAGATTTGGTTAATCGATCTACGATAACCCAAATGGTGTCATGTCCATTGGACGTGCGGGGTAGCTTAGTAACAAAATCCATAGCTATTTGTTCCCACTTCCAAAGTGGAATTTCAGGTTGTTCCAGTAAACCAGATGGTTTCTGGTGTTCCGCCTTTACATTAGCACACGTAAGGCATCGACCAACATACTCAGCTATGTCTTCCTTCATACCCGGCCACCAATAAAATGCCCGTAAGTCTTCATACATCTTATCAGCACCGGGATGCACTGAGTACTTGGTTTTGTGTGCTTCATCAAAAATAAGCTTCCTTAACTCATCTACTGCAGTAATCCATGTACGATCCTTGAAGTAATCAAGTCCATCAGTTTTTGTTTCCAAATGTTTCTCCATTCCTCAATCTAAGTCTTTCTTCAAGTTTCCTCGTTCAATCGCTTCCTGTTGTGCTTGCATAATGTGGTCGTGTAAGCTTGTCTGTACAGTCATTCCCATTGCTCTGACGTGCAAGGGTTTGACCCGTTCCTTCAGACTCAAGGCATCAGCTACAACGTTTGCCTTGCCCGGATGGTACTTGATTACACAGTCATAGTCATTCAGAAGCTCAACCCAACATCGTTGTCGCATGTTGAGTTCCTTCTGGTCAAATATGTGTTGCAGAATTTTGTGGTCTGTAAATATGGTACACTTGGTCCCATATAAGTAATGCCTCTAGATCTTTAGTGCGAACACCACTGCTCCCAGTTCCAGATCATGAGTTGTGTAGTTCTTCTCAAGAATATTTAATTGTCTCGATGCGTAAGCAATAACTTTGTCCTGCTGCATAAGTACGCTGCCAAGTCCCTGATGGGATGCATCACAATACACAACAAAGTCATCACAACCATCTGGGAGAGATAAGATCGGAGCATCACATAGCTTTTGCTTCAAAGTCTGAAAGGCTTCTTCCTGCTTTTGTTCCCACACAAACGGCTCGCTTTTCTATGTTTGCTTCATGAGTGGCATAGCTATCTTAGAGAAATTCGATATGAACCTCCTGTAATAGCCCGCTAAGCCTAGAAAAGAACGTATCTCCGTTGGTGTCTTCGGAGTGTCCCAATCCTTTATTGCTTCGATATTGGCAGGATCAACGTGTATTCCTTCACTGCTAACTACGTGGCCTAGGAATTGAACCTCTTTTAACCAAAATTCACACTTAGAGAATTTGGCATAGAGCTTCTCTTCCTTTAACAGTTCCAAGATCTTTCTAAGGTGTTGCTCATGCTCCGCTTTGCTCTTAGAATAGATCAATATGTCATCTGTAAAAACAACAACAAATTGATCTAAATACGGCTTACACACACGGTTCATGAGATCCATGAAAACCGCGGGTGCATTCGTCAACCCAAAAGGCATCACCATGAACTCGTAATGCCCGTATCTGGTACGAAACGCCGTCTTGGGTATGTCTTCATCTTGCACTTGAGTTGGTGATCTCCGGAACGCAGATCGATCTTTGAAAAGTATGGATCTCCTTGCAATTGATCAAACAAATCATCAATCCTCGGTAATGGATACCGATTCTTAATGGTTAGTTTGTTTAACTCCCTGTAGTCTATGCACATCCGAAAGGATCCATCCTTCTTTTTCATGAACAAAACCGGAGCTCCCCAAGGTGAGTAGCTCGGTCGGATGAAACCTTTGTCAAGTAGCTCCTGTAGTTGGTTAGATAATTCCTACATCTCCGACGGGGCTAACCTGTAAGGAGATTTAACAACAGGTGTTGCTCCAGGAATCAAATCAATACGAAACTCTACTGGTCGCACCGGTAGCAAACCAGGTAGATCCTCAAGAAATACCTCTCGGTATTCCTTTACTATCGGCAGGTCTTGTATTGTTTTCTTGTCTTTTTCTTTCTCCACCACGTGCGCCAAGAAAGCTATACATTTCTTTTGTAGCCACTTACGTGCTTTTATGCATGATATGATCTTTACGTTTCTCTTTGCTTGATCCCCACGAACTTCCAATACATGATCATCGTTACTGGAATACGAAGTAGCTTTTCGGAACAGACGACTTCAACTCTATCGAGTGATAGCCAATCCATTCCCACGATGATGTCGAAACTGCCCAGCTCCATCAGCAACAAGTCGATGGTAAATGTGTGATCTATGGGTGTAAGTGGGCAGTTCCTAAGTATAGTGCTAACTGTAACTTGTTTCCTATTCACTACTTCAATATTGTAAGGGGAGTCTAAAGTTTCCTCAGCAAGACTAAGTTGTCGTGCAAAATCAGATGAAATAAAACTCTGGTCTGCACCACTATCAAATAGTATAAATGCATAAGAGTCATGTAAGAGAAATGTACCAGTGACCACATTAGGGTCTTGACGGGCAACATTGGCTCCGATGACAAAAGCTCGTCCGCGAGGTGCCTGTGCTCCAGGTTGCACTCTCTTTGGACAGTCGCGGGAGAAATGACCCATTTCCCTGCAGTTGTAACATCCTCTGTTTTTGACAGGATTCAATTGTGGTGGTGGAAATAGTGCCCTTGCTGCAGTGTTGGTAGCCTGGTGTACAGCAACGCGGCATTTGTTAACCCAGTGTCCAAACCGACCACAATTAGTGCATTTCCTACATTGAGCAGCAGGAGGATGATGGTACTTGCAGTGAGTGCACTGCGGATGTTCTCCTCCATAGCCCCTAGCAGTAGGATTGAGAGGTGCTGCAGGTGCCTGTCGCAGAGGAGTGACGGCCGCATAGATCTTAACGACCTTTTGCTTCTTCTTCTGGTGGTACTCTGGTTTCTTTGAATTAGTTTCCTTGGCTTTTCCTGCATCATCTTTTAAAAATCCAGACCTCACCATCACATTGGTGAGTTTGGCTGAAAGGGAGATAGCAGACTCCAAAGTAGCAGGATATGCAGCCAGCACGATGCTTTGAATACAAGAAGGTAATCCCGCTACATAACGGTCAATCAGCTTTTCCAATGTTGGTACCATCTCTGGTACCAAAGCCACCAATTCATGGTAGTGAGTGGTGAAGGTCATATGGTCAGCTCCCTTCATCACATGGTTTGAGAGCTCAATCTCCGGCTGTTGCAGTTCATGTTTTGGGCAAAACTCATTCCTCAAAAGAAGTTTAAATTCTGCACAAGTCATCGCCATTGCCTCATCTCTTCCTTTAGCCCTGATCTGGGCGTTCCACCATCTTAAAGTTCGCTTGCTGAATTAAACAGCTGCATAGCGAACTTTATGGTGTTCTGGATAGCTGCTAACGTCCAAGGTATTTTCCATTTTCTCGAGCCATTGGATCAGTCCAACAGCTCCTTCTACTCCAGTAAAGCTCGGTGGTTTGCATCCTACAAAAGATTTGTAGGAGCAGTCTGAAGAGTGACTTGTGTTTCCACTAACTTCTCTTGTAGTATGGCTAGAAGTGTTACCATGGCCTTGAATCTGGTTAATCATCTCAGGGATGACATCCTTCAGTTGACTCGTCAGTTGAGTGCTCAGAAGTGTTGCCAAGGCAACAGTTGTGGGATCAATGACTGGAGCCGCATTAGGTTTCGGAGGAGGACTAAGCGGAGGAGGAGGTGGCGGTGGCGGTGGTGAATCAGCAGGTGAGGGTGTCGAAGAGTGTGGTGCATAAGTCTGTGTAGTCGGTTGTCTTCTAGGCGGCATTCTGATCGTAACCAAAAGATATTGGTTAGTGCAATAATCGAATGCTGAAGACATAATGCATACTTAAGTCTTATGTTCTCTACATGAGGATCCCTAAGTTATAGTCTAGGCCAAACCGTTTAAGTGGATGACCTATTATTCTCTATAACCTTTTGCTCTGATAACAATCTGTCACACCTTGAGCCGGTGGGGTTTGATCGGAATCCCCGTCGGGTGGAAGGTTCCCGGGGCGTGATATCGTGGGTGATAATCATGATGATCAGATTGTTTACATAGCATCAATGTTTAAGATTAACTAAAGCACAATCATGTAATGACTAGGATTACAAAGGTAAATTACAATATCAATGTTCTGCAATTTAACTAAGTAAACCTAACAAAAGAATCAAATGCTTATATCTTGTATATGTACAAGATATCAAAAGTAATGTGTATCATCAACAAAAGTTGTGCTTCCCAAAAGTCTACTAGGTACTCTACTGGGCAGCCTAGTATGCAATTCCCGAAGCCTTAGATTATAAATGTTCTTCACCTGATAATTCCTGTAAGAAAACAAAGTGAACACAATGGTTGGTGAGTTCATAAAGTTTATAAGTTTAAAATAGATTTCAACAAACCTCTTTTGGTAAAACCTTAACCTCATTAACTCCAAATGTAATATCAAAATCGGTATGCTTATATATAGGGCATACCCCTGGGTCGAGCCTACAGCCCACCCAGACGCCATCCCACCACATACTAATCCGTATATGACACTGTTGTTAATAATAGTTAAACATTTTACCAATCAATCAATCCATTCCTCATCAAAGCTTTTGTTTTCTGTTTCAAAGTTTACATGTCTATTGTGTTCATAAGTATTAGTTTCATTGAATGTTTAACAAGCATCAAAGTTTCACACGCACATAGTTTAGCTGTCCCTAATCTCATGCGTGAGTACAAGCCCTGCCCTAGCAGTCGTTTAGCAATTACGTAGCTCACTGATAGAAACAAGCTCTGCACTAGCAGTCGTTTAGCAATTACGTATCTCATGAATTAGTTAAGCTTAGTCTAGCAATTACGTGTCTCCTATACAAGATAGAAGCTCTGCACTAGCAGTCGTTTAGCAATTACGTATATCATACACAGACAGAAGCCATGCATACACAAGTAATCCAGTAATTACATATCTCATATAAGCAGACAAAAGCTCTGGACTACCAGCCGTTTAGCAATTACATGTCTCTTATATAGATAATAGCTTAACCTCATTATGATTAAGTTTAGCAATTACATACCTCAAATAAGCAGACAAAAGCTCTGGACTACCAGTCATTTAGCAATTACATGTCTCTTATATAGGTAATAGCTTAGCCTCGTTATGGTTAAGTTTTACATGTATCTCAATCCATAGGTACAAGCTCTGCACAAGCAGTCGTTTAGCAATTACCTAGCCTACGATTAGATACATGCACAATGTTTCATGCGCAAGTAATAGTTTCAAGCATAAAGTTTCAAGTGTCCACACATTGTTTCATCATGAATTCCATAGGTTTGAATCAAGTCTCATGTTAAGCATATAGTTTTCACAAGCATAGAGTTTCACATTCAAGCATATAGTTTCATAAGAATAAGGTCTCACCTTCAAGCATACAGTTTCATAAGCATCAAGTCTCATGTTAATCATATCGTTTTACAAGCATCCAATCTCATGTTTAAGCATCCAGTTTCATAGGCATCCAACATATGGTTTCAAGCATCAAGTTCAATGTATAAGTTGTAAGTCTATTGCTTTTCAAAGTATACTAAGTTTCACGCATAAGTTTCCACATAAGTATCATGCTTACGTTTAATGCATTAAATAACATTTCAATTGTTTTATGAAAATGTTTAACATGTTTCTCAGTCCCGAAGTAAAACAAATAAGTTTGAAAAGGGACAAATGAAGTCACCTTATGGCCGTAGTGTTTGACTAAGTAGAATAAGTATGCACGCTCTCTTTGTTTTTACTTGTTATGATGTTCACGCTCCTGTATTGATTTCGTAATGTTGTAGTTCATAAGTATAAGTTTGTAAGGATTCGTTGTGTGTGTAAGTGTTAGTGTTAGCCCAAAAGTTGGCTAACACTAATGAGTCATGGTCCTTATTCGGCCCTACTTTGTATTCGAAAATTCAAAACCCTTAAATGTTAAGCTTACCATTTGTATTACATGTATCGTTGTAAGCACACTTAATTATTTATTTAGCTTTACAAAAGAATCTTAGATCATCCTTGTTCATCGTGTTAATGTGTTAAGAATTTCCCAATCAATTTGGCCGAATAAAGGTTTGTCAATACGGGCCAATGGTTTGGTGGGACTATTGCGACTATGTGTGGGCCGGATTAAGTAAGGTGTGGGCCGAATCACCCTTAGTGGGCCAAGGGGATAAGTTGGGCCTATTAAATCATGCATAAACATTATGGGCCTTATGAGTTATGTTGGTCAAAGTAAACATACGGCCTATGGCATGCTATTGGGCCGATTAATGACTATGGGCCAAGAAACAAATGGACCAGTTAAATTGTATGGGCCACTTAGTATAGGCTGCGAAAAATATGTGGGCCTGAGCAAATCAAATGGGCCAACTGTTATGAATTTCAAATCAGAAAATGATGGTGGGGCGAGAATTACTTGGGTTGCAATAGTACAACCTTTAATCGGGAAATGAAATTTGGTTTACTCCACTATTCTAAACCAGCGAACCTAGTGTTTGAGACTAGAGGTTCCGCCAAATGAGGAGCATAGGTTCACCAGGTATAATGCAAGTCTTTTGGGTTTAGGGATGGTTCGACAGGGTGGGGTTCGTCTCCTAGGGTTCGTGGCTTCACGATGGTTCGCCATAGTCAAAGGTTCACCATGCAAACACAAGGTTTGTGGGTTTTGAATTGAACAAGCAGGTTCGTTTCTTGGAAGGAAGGTTTGGTGATGATGACAGATTCGTGGCTGTCTCTTTACTAAGGTTCGTTCCTATTCTAAGGTTCGTGATAATGTTCGTGGTTTCGTGATAAAAGGGGAATTACCAGCAGGGTTCGCCGGTCTTGAGAAAGGAGATTCAGCTAGGGACAAAAAGGTTCGTGGGGCTCTAAAGGTTCGGCCACACGATTGGGTTCGTTCACCCAACCAAGGTTCGCCAGTTCGCATTATGGTTCACAGAAGGCTCGCCCATGGTAATGTTTCGGCATTGTGAGAGCTGTTGTGGTTAGAAGGTTCGTCATCCATGTATTACGACGAACCTGTTCATCATTCTCAATATAGTTTGGCCGGGAGCTGTCCTTAGCCATGTTTCTCGCTCGTGAGCATACCTAGCAGTGATTGTCGAGAAGGTGGAGCCCACGATGAGGGTTTTCAAACGGCTTAGGTGAGTTGGTCGAACAACAACGTCAAAACCCTATTTTTCAGCCACTTTAAGGCCAATTACCTGGAAATTTACTGGTTAACTTTCTAAATCCGTTGTACTTCCTTGTAGAGGGCTTTGAGAGCTTCGTGTAGGTCCAAGAATCACCCGATTTCGTTAAGAAACTAGTGAGATATGGAGCTTCAAAGATTGGAATTTATAGTTTTGGTGCTAGAGAGAGAAATGGACGTGAAAGAGATTGTAGAGAGAGGGAACATGTAATAAATGAGAAAATCATTTCATTTAGGGTATATATACCCCGGGGGTATTCGGGTTCGTTTCGGTTGCTCGGTTCGCGTTTTCGTCGTGTATATGGGTCGTTACGCGTATCTTTCGTAAATAAAATAAAAAGAATTATTTTTAACAGTTTGGATGTTATTAAATTTTAATAATCATTTTAAATTTCGTTTAATAAATTTACTTGTCGAATTTCGTTATTATTATGCGTTTGGTTTATTGTTTCACGATCTAATAAAATAGTTAAATTTTAATTTGTTTTATGATGAGTTTCAAAATTGTAAAATAGGAAATATTATATTTTCTTACATTTATGATCGTCCATATCGTTATTCGTTTTCGTTTTCGTTTCGTCAGATCACGTCACCATCGCGCGTATTCGTTCGAATCGTCATTCGAACGAACACTTGGATGGTTTTGGCTTTCTGATTCTTGTTTTCTACTGTTAAGTCATTATTTCACAACATTAAACTGTCAGAATTATTCGTGTAGATCGTAACCTATACGAATAACTCGTCGGTTTAACATTCCGTCACAATGACCATTATAGTTTCGCTTTGTTTAAGCTCACATACGTATATACACAATAGTATCAAATCAAGTTTCTGTGTTTCAACACTGTGTTGTCTTACATGTTTCTGACTGTCAAACCCTAAGGTTTCAGTCAGATTCAGACAATCGTATAATAGTTTCATGTTATTCAAAATGTATCAATGGCATAAACATAGTTTCTCGTAATGTGTACCTGAGTCACTGTACAATTTTACTGTTGCGATCACTATTCCGGCACCGATGTTACAGTCTCCCCTAGTTAGAGAAATTTCGTCCCGAAATTTAAGACTTGTTATTCCGTACGACTTCCTCGGCAAAGAGTTGGGGATACTTGTTCTTCATGTGATCTTCACGTTCCCAAGTAAACTCGGGTCCGCGCCTTGAGTTCCAACGAACCTTTACGATCGGAATACGGCTTCGCCTTAGTTTCTTAACCTTTCGATCCATAATCTCTAAAGGTTCTTCAACAAAATGTAAGTGTTCATCCAATTGAATTTCTTCAACGGGTATGATAAGGGTTTCACCAGCAAGACATTTCTTCAAGTTTGAGACGTGAAACACGTCATGTACACCACTAAGTTCATATGGTAAACTCAATATGAACGCCACGGGACCAATACGTTCGATGATCTCGAACGGTCCCACGTATCGTGGTGTTAGTTTGCCTTTCTTTGCAAAAAGAACTACGCCCTTCCATGGGGAAACCTTTAACATGACACGGTCTCCCACTTGGAACTCCAACGTCTTGCACCGTTTATCAGCATAACTCTTATGTATACTTCGTGTTGGTTGTAGCCTTTGTTGTATCTGAGCAATCTTGTCTGTAGTTTATTGAATATGTTCTGGCCCGGTGATACGATTATCTCCCACTTCCGACCAACAGATTGGCAATCGACACTTGCGACCATAGAGAGCCTCGAACGGTGCACATCCGATGCTACTCTGATAACTGTTGTTGTTGGAGAATTCAATCAGTGGCAAATGAGAATCCCAATTACCACCGAAGTCTATAACACAAGTTCTTAACATGTCTTCCAGGGTCTGAATAGTACGTTCGCTTTGACCATCCGTTTGTGGATGATAAGCTGTACTCAAGTTTAATTGCGTCCCCAGAGATTTCTGCAATGACTGCCAGAACCTTGATGTAAATCTGCTATCACGGTCTGATACATGTCATTGATGTAAAGCTTCGCTAGTTTATCCATCGAGTAAGTTTCTCGCATCGGCAAAAAGTGAGCAGATTTGGTTAATCGATCTACGATAACCCAAATGGTGTCATGTCCACTGGAAGTGCGGGGTAGCTTCGTAACAAAGTCCATAGCTATTTGTTCCCACTTCCGAAGTGGAAATTCATGTTGTTCCAGTAAACCAGATGGTTTCTGGTGTTCCGCCTTTACTTTAGCACACGTAAGGCATCAACCAACATACTCAGCTATGTCTTTCTTCATACCCGTCCACCAATAAGATGCCCGTAAGTCTTGATACATCTTATCATCACCGGTATGCACTGAGTACTTGGTTTTGTGTGCTTCAACAAAAATAAGATTCCTTAACTCATCTACTGCAGGAATCCATATACGATCCTTGAAGTAAACAAGTCCATCAGGTTTTGTTTCCAAACCTTTCTCCACTCCACAATCAAATTCTTTCTTCAAGTTTCCTCGTTCAATCACTTCTTGTTGTGCTTGCGTAATGTGGTCATGTAAGCTTGTCTGTACAGTTATTCCCATTGCTCTGACGCGCAAGGGTTTGACCCGTTCCTTCCGAGTCAAGGCATCAGCTACAACGTTAGCCTTGCCCGGATGGTAATTGATTACACAGTCATAGTCATTCAGAAGCTCAACCCAACGTCGCTGTCGCATGTTGAGTTCCTTCTCGTCAAATATGTGTTGCAGACTTTTGTGGTCTGTAAATATGGTACCCTTGGTCCCATATAAGTAATGCCTCCAGATCTTTAGTGCGAACACCGCTGCTCCCAGTTCCAGATCATGAGTTGTGTAGTTCTTCTCATGATCTTTTATTGTCTCGATGCGTAAGCAATAACTTTGTCCCGCTGCATAAGTAAACAGCCAAGTCCCTGACGTGATGCATCACAATACACAAAAAAGGCATCATAACCATCTGGGAGAGAAAAGATCGGAGCATCACATAGCTTTTGGTTCAATGTCTGAAAGGCTTCTTCCTGCTTTTGTTCCAACACAAACGGCTCGCTTTTCTGTGTCAGCTTCGTGAGTGGCAGGGCTATCTTAGATAAATTTGAGATGAACCTCCTGTAATAGCCCGCTAAGCCTAGAAAAGAACGTATCTACGTTGGCGTCTTCGGAGTGTCCCAATCCTTTATTGCTTCGATCTTGGCAAGATCAACGTGTATTTCTTCACTGCTAACTACGTGGCCTAGGAATTGAACCTCTTTTAACCAAAATTCACACTTAGAGAATTTGGCATAGAGCTTCTCTTCCTTTAACATTTCCAAGAACTTTCTAAGGTGTTGCTCATGCTCTGCTTTGCTCTTAGAATAGATCAACATGTCATCTGTAAAAACAACAACAAATTGATCTAAATACGGCTTACACACACGGTTCATGAGATCCATGAAAACCGTCGGTGCATTCGTCAACCCAAAAGGCATCACCATGAACTCGTAATGCCCGTATCTGGTACGAAACGCCGTCTTGGGTATGTCTTCGTCTTGCACTCTGAGTTGGTGATATCCGGAACGCAGATCGATCTTCAAAAAGTATGGAGCTCCTTGCAATTGATCAAACAAATCATCAATCCTCGGTATTGGATACCGATTCTTAATGGTTAGTTTGTTTAACTCCCTGTAGTCTATGCACATCCGAAAGGATCCATCCTTCTTTTTCACGAACAAAACCGAAGCTCCCCAAGGTGATTAGCTCGATCGGATAAAACCTTTGTCAAGTAGCTCCTGTAGTTGGTTAGATAATTCCTGCATCTCCGACGGGGCTAACCTGTAAGGAGATTTAGCAATAGGTGTTGCTCCAGGAATCAAATAAATACGAAACTCTGTAGGTCGCACCGGTGGCAAACCAGGTAGATCCTCAGGAAATACCTCAGGGTATTCCTTTACTATCGGCACGTCTTGTATTGTTTTCTTGTCTTTCTCTTTCTCCACCACGTGCGCCAAGAAAGCTATACATTTCTTTTGTAGACACTTAAGCGCTTTTATGCATGCTATGATCTTTATGCTTCTCTTTGCTTGATCCCCACGAACTTCCAATACATGATCATCCATTACTGGAATCCGAAGTAGCTTTTTGGAACAGACGACTTCAACTCTATTGAGTGATAGCCAATCCATCCCCACGATGATGTCGAAACTGCCCAGCTCCATCGGCAACAAGTCGATGGTAAATGTGTAATCTTTGAGTGTAAGTGGGCAGTTCCTAAGTATAGTGCTAACTGTAACTTGTTTCCCATTCGCTACTTCGATAATGTAAGGGGAGTCTATAGTTTCCTCAGTAAGACTAAGTTGTCATGCAAAATCATAGGAAATAAAATTCTGGTCTGCACCAGTATCAAATAGTATAGATGCATAAGAGTCATGGAAGAGAAATGTACCAGTGACCACATTAGGGTCTTGACAGGCTGCATTGGCTCCGATGACAAAAGCTCGTCCGCGAGGTGCCTATGCTCCAGGTTGCACTCTCTTCGAACAGTCGCGGGAGAAATGACCCATTTCCCCGCAGTTGTAACATCCTCTGTTTTTTTTGACTGGATTCTGTGGTGGTGGTGGAGGTAATACCCTTGCTGCAGTGTTGGTAGCCTGGTGTACAACATCGTGGCATTTGTTAACCCAGTGGCCAAACCGACCACAATTAGTGCACTTCCTACATTGAGCAGCAGGAGGATGATGGTACTTGCAGTGAGTTCAATGGGGATGTTCTCCTCCATAGCCCCTAGCAGTAGGATTGACAGGTGCTACAGGTGCCTGTCGCAGAGGAGTGACGGCCGCATAGTTCTTAACGACCTTTTGCTTCTTCTTCTGGTGGTACTCTGGTTTCTATGAAGTCGTTTCCTTGGCTTTTCTTGCACCATCTTTTAAAACTCCAGATCTCACCATCACATTGGTGAGTTTAGCTGAAAGGGAGATAGAAGACTCCAAAGTAGCAGGATATGCAGCCAGCACGATTCTTTGAATACAAGAAGGTAATCCCGCTACATAACGGTCAATCAGCTTTTCCAATGTTGGTACCATCTCTGGTACCAAAGCCACCAATTCATGGTAGCGAGTGGTGAAGGTCATATGGTCAACTCCCTTCATCACATGGATAAGTGAGTAATTGTGTTCATTGATGATTTACTAATTTACTCAAAGAATGAAGGGGATCATGCATGTCACCTAAGGGAGGTTTTAGAAACCTTGAAGAGAAAGCAACTATACATAAAAGTCTCCATATGTGAGTGTTGGTTAAAGGAAGTGCAATTCCTGGGACATGTAGTTAATGTAGAAGGCATCAAAGTGGATCCGACAAAGGTTGAAGTAGTGACAAACTGGAAGATTCCAAGGATACCCACTGATAGAAGAAGTTTCTTGGGATTAGCAGGTTACTACATCCTATTTATTCAATACTTTTCGAATATAGCATTAGCATTGACGAGATTGATGAGGAAGGAAGTGAAATTTGAACGGGGAGATGCTCAGCAAAAAACTTTTGATGAACTCAAGAAAACATTAACGAAGGCTCCAATTCTGGGATTACCAGAAGGAACATAAGATATGGTGATTTATTCAGATATATCATATTTGGGATTATGATGTGTTTTAATGCAAAGAGAAAAGGTAAATGCATATGCATCATGGCAGTTGAAAGTTCATGAAGCCAATTACCCAACCCATGATTTAGAGCTAGTAGCTGTTGTGTTTGCGCTCAAAATATGGCATCATTAATTATATGGGTCTAAATGTGTTATTTATACGGACCACAAAAGTTTGAAATATATATTTGAGCAGAAGGAATTAAATATGAGATAAAGAAGAAGGTTGGAGTTTATAAAAGATTATGATTGCGAAATAAGATACCACCCGAGTAAAGCTAACGTAGTTGCCGATGCATTAAGCAAGAATGAAGGAAGCAAAGCTATTCATGTGAAATCATATGTACTAACAATAACGTCATCATTTTTAGACCACATAAGAGAGGTAAAACAGGATGCGTTGAAAGATGAAAACGTTAGGGAAGAAAAGATGTTGGAATGAGCAATAAATTATCTGAAAACGAGTTAGGGATCAAAACACGTTTTGGTAGGATATTGATTCCCAGACTTGGGGATGTGAGATGAATGATTATGGATTAAGCTCACAAGACTAGATATTTAGTTCACCCAGGTGACAGAAAGATGCATCAAGGCCTGAAGATGGACTATTGGTGGCCGAGAATGAGATTCAATGTTATGCAATATGTGAACAAATTCCCCACATGTGCATTAGTAAAAGCGGAACATCAACGACCTTACGGATACATGCACCACTACCCGTACCAGAGTGGAAGTGGGAACAGATAATCATGGACCTCATCACCAAACTTCCAAAGACCGCTCGAGGAGTCAATACAATATGAGTAGTGGTAGATAGATTAACGAAGAGTTCTCATTTTATACCCATTAAGGAATCCTATAATTCCGAAAGATTATTTGAAATATTTGTTAAAGAAGTGGTTGCTAGACATGGGGTACCATGTGCCAGACAGAGATTCCAGATTCAGTTCACGATTTTGGAAAAAAGTTTTATGAACAGATGGGAACCAAACTTCTTTTGAGTACTGCTTATCATCCTCAAACCAACGGCCATAGCGAAAGGACAATACATACCATAGAATATATGTTGAGAGCTTGCAAAATAGATTTTGGTGGGAGTTGGGACAAAAATTTGCCAGTAATAGAATTTTCCTACTATACAAGTTATCAGTCAAGTATAGGCATGCCCCTTATGAAATGTTATACGGCCGCAGATATAGAACTCCCATCTGCTGGGGTAATGTGGATCAAAGGGAGCTGGGAGATTTGAATGTGGTAAATTTTACAAACCAACAAATTCAATCAAGAATGAGGGCGGCCCAGGATACACAAAAAGACTATTATGACAAGAGAAGAAGACATGTGGAATTCCATGTGGGTGATAAAGTATTATTGAAGGTGTCACCTTGGAAGGGTCTTATTAGATTCAGAAAAAAAGGTAAGCTGACTCCAAGATACATTGGACCTTTTGTGGTAATCGCAAAGGTAGGAATGGTGGCATATCGTCTTGAATTACCTGAAGAAATGAAAGGAATACATCCAACGTTTCATGTTTCATCTGAGGAAATGTTTATGGGATGAGCGTTTGCGAGTACCTTTACAAGATATAGAAATTAATAATGATTTGAATTACGTAGAACATCGAACACAAATAATTGATCAACAAGAGAAGAAGTTAAGAAAGAAAAGGATAATATTAGTTAAGGTGCTTTGGGGTCATGGAAGAAGAGCAGAAGCCACGTGGGAGACTAAAGACGAGATGCGAGCACAATACCCTTATTTATTCGGTACGTAAACATTTTTGAGGACGAAACTCTATTTTAGGGGAATAGAATTGTAA
The DNA here is from genome assembly GCA_009363875.1 of Mikania micrantha. NCBI lineage: Eukaryota > Viridiplantae > Streptophyta > Magnoliopsida > Asterales > Asteraceae > Mikania > Mikania micrantha. The sequence continues at coordinate 68,705,546 of CM018693.1, read as the reverse complement.
CACCCATGAATATAATAAATCAAATAAAAAATAAAATTGCTAAAATATTAATTTTTGACATTAATCCAAAGGTAATAAAGTATTTTGTCATACTTGACACGGGGTAAGTCAAAGGGTGAATGCAAAAGTATAAAGTTTAGGTCGAAGTGTTGGGATGTATAAAATAGGTAGTAATTCTAAATATAGTAAAGATTCCAAAATATCTGATGACTCTGTAAAAGGAAATGGGTACATAAGGGTAGGTAGCAAACCAACAATTGAAAATCAAGTCAATTAATACAGTACATAGATAAGGTTGGTGGCAAAAGAGTAAAAAAATTGATATGTTGTTTCGGGTAATAAAGAAATCACGCGGATCCTTAGTGGATCTGGATGATTTCCAAAATTAGTATACAAAGAGGAGCCACTACCTTTCTCCTTCATTCACATCCAACCAAAATTTGGAGATATACACAAATGGATAACCTCTATTTCTCCTATAGATTAAAACAGAGAAAACCCAGTTTTTCTTCAAGAACGGAAGCTACGACAGAGCTCCTGACGGTTCCGATCAAGAAGAATTCTTATCGCATGTCAAGGTCTATACTGGGACCCCCAGGACCTCACTTCTACGCAGGTAGACACCCAAACTGGAACCCGCACAGGGGCATAAATTATGCTCATGGAGGCGGGGAGGGGGAATTGTTATTGCATATCTGGAACTCCTGCACTCCAGCAATTTTAACACCACAAGAAACTGTGGGGTCATTCCTTAACCTTATTTTTGCATCTATCCCTTGCAATTGAGGTCTGCCTCAATTGGACCTAAGAATTAGGTACTTGATTAGTGAACCGAACCAGTAAACCAGTGTATTGTATTTATAAATGAAAAATTTTGGAAGAGAAAGCCAGAAATGCTATTTTATAAATTTGGGTAAAAGTGTATTGGATAATAATTTTTGAGAAAAATGTATAATTTTAGATAAGATATAAATTTCTTAAGTGTATATGTAATTTCTGTAAACATCATAAAATTCTGGAAAAAATATATATATATATTGAAAAAAAGAGATTTAGAAATTTTACCAAGAAGTTGGGAAAATTATAAATGGATGAATTAAAAAAATGAAAAATAAATTAATTACGGAGAGGGAAAAATAAAAATAAATAATAATTATTAAATGAATTAAAAAATAATATAAGAATAAAGAGTGGTAACGGTTAAGTGCGGACTAAAAGGGTATACTTGGTAACATTACAAAAGAATATTCACAAAGCAAATTTAGACTACAAGTATTAATACTAAGAACATTTGTGGATGACCAATCTGGGAGTGTTTACGAACAAGTGTTGAATACTTGGAACAATTGCGGATACTCGGAAGATTTCCGAATGACCAATACAAGTATGATTGCAAACATGTAATTAATACTTGGAACATTTGCGAATGACCAACTCGGTTGTGTTTGCTGGCAAGTAATTAATACTTGGAACCTTTACGAATGACCAAACCAGGTATGTTTGAACAAGTAATTAATACTTGGAACATTTGCTGAAGATTGGAAACATTTGCGATTGAGTAAAACTGTTTTTTGAAGGATTTGCGAAAATGATCAAACAAATGCGAACAAGTATATGAAACTCATAATATTTGCGCATGAGCAATCTGATAAGTGTGAACATCTGTGAAATATTGTATTGTCATACTTAGTATGATTACGAATAACTAGTTAGCTATGTTTACTTATAAACATAACTTTACGAATGAACAACTCCATAAGTAAAGAATCTCTGCGAATGATGTTATAGGTCCTTAAAACTTGGTTGACGGATAAAAGAAGGATAAATCAATAAAATAACTAGGTGAGTTACATGTTACTTTATTTTATTAATATTTTTAGATGGCACATAATAAAAATTTATAATATTATTATTCAAAGATTGTATTAGAATTATGTATTATACATTATGCATCTAACTTATAAGGTCGAATAATGTCGGTCTCATAGTTTTGAGATTTAACCTATTCTCTTGGGGAGGAATAGCTCTGACAATGGTGACATTTATATGGGGGTTAGTTGATCAATTGACTGAAAGTGGCTGGTGACGACTCGCCTAGGAGAGGGTGAACGTCACCTTAAGACAGTGACTTGTTTGAAAAGCTGTTATACATATATGCACAATTTAACTTTATGTGATATAAGATAGCTCAAAAAAATAATTTATGGGGTTCTTAAATAAGAACTATGGAATTATCATTTAAAGATGTTACAATATCACATATAGATATGTTTGAATTATACTAAACTTAGAACTCACCAGTTTATACTGAACTATTTTGTATTATGTGTCAGGTGGACCTTTTGGAAAGGAGGATAAGGGAAAAAGCCAAGATGTAGGGTAATGGTGGAGGTGGGCAAGATAACTCGTCAAGAAACAATGCTGACGAATGATCTCCACTATTATTGCCTTTGAATGGCCACATTTTGTTGTATAATAAGTAACTCTTGTATTTTGTAAATTTTGGTTGTGATGAATCTTTCTAAAGTTTTGACTTGAATGTATGTTCTGTTATGATGGATGACTAACATAATTCTGCTGCTTTAGTTAAATACTTATTTAATCAGTCATATGCTTTGATTAACTGATGAGTGGTGACTTTGGGAGTTGAGGCGCCACACACAGTCTCCCCCTGTTGAATGAATTTCGTCCTGAAATTCGAAATGTGTTATCGGGCCCTCATCTCCTTTTTGAATGGTCTGGGAGGCAACCGGTATGAATTGAGTTTTCATGTTTTCCATGCAGTGCTGAGTGGTACATTGGAAAAATGTTGTCATAGTCTTATATCCATTGGTTTGTACTTCGTTCGAGTCCGGTGAGTTGCCGATTGTAGTCGTCAATTTGTGGTTTAATAAATATGTACCGAATTTATCATGAGTTCCCACGGTCCCCGATGACGTAATATGGTCAACTTGGTATTACACATGCGGTTAATTCAATAATGATGTCACGATACCATCTATGTCTCTGTGTTCTTCCTTGATCGATTTGATGTTTGTAGTTTGGATAGAAGCAGATGTATAAATTTGATAGGCTGTTCTTGATAAGTCTTGAGAAGTTACCCTAATCAACCAATCATCTCTTCTTGTTAACATCTACCTCTAGTTGTGTATTGGGTATCGTTACTATGCTTATCAATTGGGGTAGATTTACGGACTTTGTTCGCATAAATTTTGGGATTTGCTTAGTGAGTTAGTCTAATTCGTTTAGACTTCTCAATGAGGTTGTGTTTCCACTTTGTGTTTCCACGACTGTCTACTTCCCCATATTATTTGTCATTCATAGTGGAACGTACTGAATCGTACCCTTTTAATAGTATGATTCTTGTATTGTTCCTGGAGCGGATTCGTATGGTTTCCTTGCCTCAACTTCCCAGGTTCACGATCAGGTGTAGTTGTATGGATTTTCTCTCACCTTCCAGTCTCACTATGCTGAGGTTTAGCTCTGTAATTTTTCTCAGAATAGTAAATTATGGATTGTTCCCGGCTAGCTTTAGAGGATATTGCCACTTGGAATTCGACCTTTTTCGTCTTTTTCTTAACGTTCAGGTACAGCTAGGTTAGTTGTGGTCTTGCACAATCTGGCAGCACAGTTCTCTCAGAACTGTCTCGAATTGCTTCTCTTCCAATTCCATGGAACTCGTCGAGTAAGTTCTCTATGATTCGAGGTGTTCCTTCGCAAGTGGTTGAGTTGGACGCCGTAAGTAGAGGATTGTAACATCAGTACCGGCATCATAACCGGAGCAGTGATTTACACTGTAACACGAACAGTAATTTAGGTAAGATCTATGTGTATTACTTGTATCCTATATTCATTTGATGTCGATAAAGAACTATTTCGCATTCGTTTCAGAAACATAGTTCAAATCCACAGTTTAACAGTTAAGAACATATCTGACAACACGGAACAGTCACATGAATGCTTGTCAGGATTCTATTATGTATAAACGTATGTGAGGATGTACAGAACAAAACAACAACGGATGTCGTTACGTGAATGCTGAATTGACGGATTATTCGTATATGTGACGATCTGTATGAATGTATCTGAATATTTAACGTTCGGAATGATGTCTAGTAATTTGAAAATGTTATCGAAAAGTGGGGTTATCATCGTATTCGTACGACTGATGATTCGAACGAATACGCGCGACGACTGTACGATTCGATTTAAACAGTTAAATAAAATATTTTCAGAAAATTTAAATAAACGGAAGATATTTAGTTAATTTATTAGGAATTACCACCTATATAAATTTATAAGCTCTATTTTTAAAACCGAGATGTTTCATTAAAAAACGGGCAAAAACCGACGCCTCTACGCGAAACCGAGCAAAACCGAGCGAGACCGAACACACTGGTATTTTGAAAGCCTTTAATATGGCATTTAATGCCATTACCACACCCAACTACCATCTTCAACCTCCCAAATCAAGCCCTCTTGGTGTCAAAAAGATCACAACAACCTGTAGATCATGAAAGTAGAAATGATATGGGCTTTGAACCAACCAAATCAAGGTAAAAATGACTTTTGTATCTCGCTTTTTATGGTTTCTAAAACCACTTGTTCTAACTCCACTTGAAACCGGCTAGAACCTATCTAAACCTTAGGGAAACTACACTAAGATGCTTGGGAATGGGTTAGGGACTTGCTACATCTTATGGTGTGGTCATGAGGTTTGAAAGCAGGGGGACTACACCCAGCTGGTTCGAATGACCGAATGAGCTCTCCCACAGGCCGGCCGAATGGCCAAGGCCGAAAGAAACCCACCGATTGAGCCACATGCGGCCGAAGCCTCATTCGGCCATCCCTCATTCGGCCATGTTGTTTTCATTCGCATGCCTCCCTTTATTCGGCTAGGAACCCATTCGTGTGAATCACTACATTCGGCCAAGTTCATCTCTTTCGCATTGCTGCCCTTCGGTCGAACCACCATCATGCATGGACACACACTTTCGGTTGGCTAGTACATTCGCATGGATACCATATTCGGACCAGATGACCTAGTCTTATGACAACCTCGGGATTGTTTTCGAATTGTGTTCATATGCTTAGTGTCACACCCCGAGCCGGCGGGCAGGATCGTGTGTCCCGTTGAGCGGAAAGGTCTCGTGGTGCGATATCAGGAATGATAATCGTGATGATATGGTTGTTCACATTGCACATGGTATATAATGCTAAATAAAGTAGAACTACAAAGCTAAATTACATCAGTTTTCTTCATAATTTAACAATGTAAATCAACTATCAACATCATAGGTCAACTATGTTGTATCTACACATGATATACAAAATAATCTGAAAAATAATGTTTAAAAAATATGCAAGTCCAGAAACTTAGGTCCTCTATCTGGCATGCTAGTCCAAAAGCATATACTTCTAACTCAGACTTGTCCGTCACCTGAGAAGTCATGCAAATAGAACAAGTCAACACATGGTTTGTGAGTTCATGTAATTTTAGTTTCAAAATAAATTTGAATAAACCGTTCTGATGACAACCTTAACCTTACCATTAACCACCTACACCATCTTGTTCAGTATGCTTATATATAGGGCATATGTAGGGTCGAACATACCGCCCGCCCAACCACCGTCCCCCCACATACCAAACCACATGATATATTGTTCCTGGTGATAATTAAGCATTTCATCCCATACCTTTGATTCACAACGTTTGATTACCCTGAAATCTGTTTACCTTGATCCCTCGAAATGAAAACCTTAACCTCCTCAACAACCACCTACACAATCCAATCAAGTATGCTTATATATAGGGCATATGTAGGGTAAAACTTACCAACTGCCCAGCAACCATCCCACCACATACTGGACTGATTAACATATTTTTGTTAATGATAATTAAGTTTTTAATTCCATACCATCTTCGTATTAGATTTTAAGTTCCACAAATTGAAATACTACTGATTTCTTGAGTTCATCATGTATTCATGAATAACCATAACATTTGTAGAAATGTGATATTAAATTCTTAATTAAATGAATAATTAATCATTTAAATACAACCAAGACATGATGATTGGGCCTTATTTGACTCAACCAATTAGTCTTAGTTGTTAGTGATGTCCAAGTTGTATCTTCTCACACGTGGCCCATATCAGGCTTGACCTAAATGAGTCTACCCGTATGTGTCGGGACTTTCACGATGTGCCCATATCAGCTTGACCTTCAGGTCTAATGTACATGTTGGGACTTTAGGATATCCTTTGATTTTGATCGCCTTTGTTATGTAGAATTCGTTTGATTGTTTGATTTATGCCCATGTAACGTGACTATAAAGTCCACTATTTATGACGGGACTTTTCGTGTGTTAACACGTGGTCTTGATCGTTAATGATTTCATTAGTTCTTTGATTCACACACGGATTTGATTTCCTTGATTATGATCCTTAGAATTCCATGGCTACAACACTGAGTTTAGTTTCTTGAATTTGATCCTTTGTTTTACTGCACACACTGAATTAGATTCCTTGGATTTGATCTTTAGTCTTAATTTTCTTGTCACACAGAGAGTTTAGTTTATTTGAGTTTGATTTCGAATAGAATAATTGTTGATTAGAATTATTGTCTTACTCATAAGAGTAATTTGTTAATTCGTTGATTAAACCTGTATATCATTTACCTTGACAGGAGTCTAGGATACATTTGTTTATATAAAACATACAATAAGTAAAAGTATTTACGTAAAACATATTTAAAGAAAAAGGTTTACGCATGCTTCTCAGCCTTGCATTTGAAAACAAAAATGTTTAGAAAAGGGGCAATGAACTCACCTGTGTTGCTAAGAATTGAATCACAACAATTATGCGCCCTCGTTACTTGTAGACTAAGTTTCTTCAATACCGAGTTGTTTTAAGATGATTCAAATACTGTAAGTATTTATAATAGACGTATCTAGTGTTTTGGTCTCGGTGTGCAACTATGTGTCCTATGTTACTATTGTGTTTCGATGTTTGTCTCTAATTAGTCTAAATGTATTACCCTGTAAACCCTTATCCTGTAGTTAAACACATTTAATCCTTACTTACATAAGGTCTAGTTCAATACATTCATAGTCTTTTTAGGCAAACCATCTTTAAGAAAACTTATTTTAGGTTAAGTCTTTAAGTTAGAAATCATTTAGTTTAATTTAAACAAGTTTATAAATCAATCCTTTTATTAAAACATGAATTGATTTAAGAAAAAATGAGTTACACGATTAGACATAGGTTAATCTCATTTGATTAACCATAAGCACGTTACTAGATCTTGATTTTCCCATGGTTCTTTGGTTGCTCATGTGTATAACCCATCCTAGATAGTATAAGTGACTATCTAATGTAGTTATATGTTATCATGAAATTTCTAAGCATTAGATGATAATAGTGAAATCAACACCCATAACCTTAGACTATTGTTTTGATTCTCATGAATTCTCAAATGTGTTGTACTCAAATGATATCCACTACCCATGTTTAGATGTCAATATGATCTAAGAAAACTCTTGTTCTTGAAAACCGTAATCATGATTTCATTAAAAGAATCCATGTATCTTAGACCAAATTTACATTCAATAACCCATGATAAAACCCATTGTCACTTAGAAAAACCCTATTTCTTTGTCTCATAGTGTTACCATATTATTCTCTTTCTTGTTAAACTCTATGTTTGAACCATAGATCATACAAAGTTGGTGAAAACCCTAATAGCTCTTTCCCATGCATGCAACACACGTTCAACCACCATGCATGCATGTAACATAAAATGAGGTTTGTTGTTTTAACATGGTTTCCAATTGGTTTTAAATGTGGTACCCTTCCCGACCCAAATCAGCCCATCCAAATAAAAATGATCGTGCGAATGGTGGCCATGCTAATGCGCTGAGTCATGCGAGTTAGTTAGCACCCTAAGAATGTAGTGGTTCACCCGGTCGAGAGATGAATGCGAAAGAAGTATCGCCGAATGAGGTTCATGCGAATGTGCTTTGGCCGAAGGATAGTCATGCGAATGTGTTTTCCCCCGACCGAGTGAAAGTACAATGCGAATAGAAAGGGCTACCAAATGAAGTTTCTTGCGAAGAAAAGTGATCATTTGCCCTTATCCCATTCGTTCGAATGCTAGTTAGGTCGTGGCTCCATTCCGTCTTGGCCATTCAGACGAGCTGGGCAGTTTCCCATTCGGTGTTTCAAACTCAGCAAGTGCATATCCCAAATGTCGAACTAAAGGACTCACCCATGATGTATGACAGGTTCCTAACTCATCCTATCATGGTTTCGTGTAGTTTCCCTATGGTTTGAGACGGTTAGAACCGGTTTGATGTATGGTTCGAACACGGGGATTAGAAAACCCTAAAACCGAGAGTTTGACGTCGATTCTACCTATATTTTGGTGGTTCAAAGCTCAGATTGCTCGTACTTTTGTGATCCACAGGTGGTGAGGATCGTTTTGACACCAAGAGGGCTTTATTTGGTTGAGAAATGAGAAATATTGGGTTTGAAATGTAGAAAGAGAAAGTAGAGAGAAAGAGACGAAAATGGGCGTGATGGCTGGTAGATGGGGGTGTAATGGCATTAAATGACATAATAAAGTCTTTCAAATACCCGGGTATGTTCGGGTCCCTTCGGTTTCGCTCGGTTTGGCGTCAAAATGTCGGTTTCCTTTCTTTTTCGTTTCGAAACATCTTGATCATAAAGGTAAACTTTATAATTTTATTTTAGGTGGTAATCCCTAGTATATTAACTAGATATCTTCCGTTTATTTTAAATTTATGAAAATATTAACTTTACCTGTTTAAATTGAATCGTACAGTCGTCACGCGTATTCGTTCGAAGCATCACCAATACATATACAATGATAACCACACTCTTCAATTTGGTTTTCTAATTATTAGACATCATTCAAAACGCTAAACTTTCAGATATATTCGTATAGATCGTTACCTATACGAATAATCCGTCGATTTAGCATTCACGTAAGGACATCCGTTGTTGTTTTGTTTTGTACAATCTCACATACGTTTATACATAATAAAATCCTAACAAGCATTTATGTGACTGTTATGTGTTGTCAGGCATGCTTCAGATTGTTAAACCATGGATTTGAATTATGTTTCTGAAATAAATGTGAAATAGTTCTTTATCGACATAAAATGAATATAGCGTACAAGTAATACACATAGATCGTACCTGAATTACTGTTCATTTTACTGTGTAGATTACTGTTTCGGTTACGTTTCTGACACTGATGATACAGTTAGCCATGCATGAGGGTGGGATGAGATTGCATGCATGAGATTCTATTAGGGTTGTAGTTGTACATGGGTTTTGAGTATCACTTATGAATGAGATTCTATTAGCAAATGTTGTCGCAGACGCTTTGAGTCGGAAGGAAACAGTCAAACCCTTGCGCATTCGAGCAATGTGAATGACAGTGCAAACAAGTCAGAAAGATCAAATCATACAAGCACAACAAGAATTAGTGGCGAGAAACAATTTGAAACGCGAGCTCGATTGTGGAGCCGAGAAACATTTTGAGACAAAACAAGACGGAGTTATCTATTAAATGGATCTTGTTTGGATCCCGGCAGTAGATGGACTTCGAACACTCATACTTGACGGGTCACACAAGACATGTAACTCCGTTCATCCTGGTGCCGATAAGATGTACCAAGATGTTAGGTCGTTTTATTGGTGGCCGGGTATGAAGAAAGATGTTGCCACTTATGTTGGCAAATGCATCACATGTGCCAAAGTCAAAACTGAACACCAGAAACCTTCGGGTTTGCTGGAACAACCAAAGATACAACAATTGAAGTGGGAATAAATAGCTATGGATTTTATTAACAAGCTACCCCGCACTTCCAGCAGACATGATTTGATTTGGGTCATCATTGATAGATTGAACAAGTCCGCACATTTCTTGCCGATCAGAGAAACTTACAAGATGGAAAAACTAGCAAGGCTTTATGTTGATGAAATAGTAGTTCGTCACGGTGTGCCATTGTCTATTATTTCAGACCCAGACAGTCGATTTACATCGCGGTTCTGGCAATCATTGCAACAATCACTAGGGACAAGTGTAAACTTAAGCACCGCTTATCATCCACAAACGAATGGACAAAACGAGCAAAAAATTCAAACCCTGGAGGATATGTTGAGAACATGCATCGTAGACTTCGGTGGAAGTTGGGATAAACATTTACCACTTATCGAGTTCTCCTACAACAACAACTACCACAACAGTATTGGATGTCCTCCGTTTGAAGCACTATATGGTAGAAAATGTCGGTATCCAATTTGTTGGACTGAAGTGAGAGACAACAGAATTACTGGGCCTGAACTTATTAAGGAGACTACTGATAAGATAGCCTAGATACAACAGAGAATGCAAGAAACCCGTAGCCGCCAAAAGAGTTACGTTGACAAACGGCGAAAGCCTTTGGAATTCTAAGTGGGTGACCGAGTTATGTTGAAAGTGTCCCCATGGAAAGGCGTAGTTTTTTTTGGGCTAAAGGAAAACTAGCACCAAGGTCTGTCGGACTATTTGAGATAACTCAACGCATAGGTCCTGTGGCATACAGACTCAAGATCCATAAGGAGCTCAGCGGAGTAGACGATGTGTTTCATGTATCAAACCTCAAGAGGTGTCTAGCTATTGAATCATTGATCATACCGTTGGAGGAGATAGAAGTTGATGAGCAGTTACATTTCATTGAAGAACGTGTTGAGATTATGGATCGTGAAGTCAAGAGACTGAAGTGAAGTCGTATCCTTATTGTAATGGTTCGTTGGAATTCCAAGTGTGGACTAGAATTTACCTGGGAGCGTGAGGATACATGAAGACATAGTATCCGCACATGTTTGAGAAGTAAAGCCTAACTTTGATGCTTAAATTTAGGGACGAAATTTCTTTAACAAGGAGAGACTGTGACATCCAATACCAGATCGTCCGGCAAGTCTGTACGGTATGTGTACTTTCACCTTTTTACCGTGTAAATACATTATATGAACAGTGTTTGTGATAATAGAATTCAAAATACAAGAAACAGCTGTGCGTATTTCTGTGAAAACTCAAATACCGTAATTACAACACTCACGATAAACAATAGTTGTATGTATTTAGGTGAAAACCTAAGTATAATTAATACAACAAATCAAGTGAAACAACAGCATACAAGTAAACAACAAGAACATGTCGGTTGCGATTTGATATCAATAGATGATAGGAATCAGATGGCCGACAAATCAGTATGAAAACCATGTGAAAACATGATGTTTAGTTGAGTCCGTCAGTGAGGAAACACAATTCAAATACAATTGCATTGTTATTTCACAATAGCGAACTGACAGTGTGTTCGCATGAGTGACGATTCACACGAACATATCTGGGAGTTTAACGTTCTGAAATAATGACTGAAAAGTAGAAAACAAGCATCAGAAAGCAAAACCATCGTCGTGTTCGTTCGTGTGACGATTCGAACGAATACGCGCGATGGTGACGCAATCTGACGAAACGAAAACGAAAACGACACGAACGATAATAAAGTTAAGAAAATATAATATTTTACGTTTTAAAATTTTGAAACTCATCAAAATAATCAAAAATATAATCCTTTTGATTTAAATACATAATATGCGCTTTACGTTCCGGAAACGCAACGAAGACGCGAATCGAACAAAAAAAACGAACCCGAACCCACTCGGGGTATAAATACCCTCAATGAGTTCAACGTACTCATTTTTCTCTTCTCCTTCTCTCTCTAAAAATCCATTTCCGGCCATCACTCTCTCTCTAAAATTTCGAAATTCAAAACCCCATAACTCACTCATTTCTCAACGAAATTGAGTGGTTCTTGAGCCTAAACGAAGGTATTGAACTCTTCTAAAGGGAAGTACAGACGATCTAAAGGGTTATCCAGCCGAATCCGAGGTAATGAAGCTTGAATGTTCAAAATATTAGGGTTTGTTGCACCTTGTTTGACTCAAACAACCCTACCCGATGCTACACTACTTCCTTCGAACCTCAATGTCACACCCCGAGCTGGCGGGGTTGGATCGGATTCCCCGTTAGGCGGAAGGTCCCGGGGCGCGATGTCGTGAGTGATAATCGGAATGATCAGATTGTTTACAATGCACATGATATATAAATGAGAAATTGCTAATATAAAATAGAATTACAAAGTTAAATTACATCGGTTATGTTTATAATTTTACAATGTAAATCTACTATCACATCATAAATCTTCTATCTTGTATCTGCACAAGATATACAAAATAAATGTTTAATGATGTCCAAAAGTATGCAGGTCCACAAGCTAGGTCCACTATCGGATAACATAGTCCAAAAGAAATGACTCTTTAGTTGACCTGTTCGTCACCTGAGAAGTCATGCAAAAATAAAGTTAACACATGGTTGGTGAGTTCATATAGTTTAGTATTTGAAAACAATTTGTAAACCTGTTTCAGTAAAAACCCTAACCTCATTAACATCACATGTAATATCCACAACGGTATGCTTATATATAGGGCATACCCCTAAGTCGAGCCTACAACCCGACCAGACGCCGTCCCACCACATACTAATCCTCATATGACACTGTTGTTAATGATAATTAAGTATTTTTACCTACCATACACTTCCATTCCACCATAGTTCTAACATACACTCAAAACATTCATTAAACCTTCGGGTAACAACCTTAATCTCATTAACATCACATGTATCATCCAGATTGGTATGCTTATATATAGGGCTTACCCCTAAGTCGAGCCTACAACCCATCCATACGCCATCCCACCACATACTAATCTACATAGGACATTGTTGTTAATGATAATTAAGCATTCTGCCCCTACCATTAACCCATTAGTACTTCAGTTCTTTGTTCTTGTAAATACAACAATTTGGAATCTCTATTGATTCCTTAAGTTCATCATACAATTATGATCAACCACAACAATTGTAGAAACAGTTAAATAAATGTTTAATTAAATAAATAAATAAACATTTAATAAAATCTAAGACTTAATGATTGGGCCTTGGTCAACTCGAGTAGACTAGTATAGCAATCAGGTACTTAGTAGTAAAGGAGACCTGTAAACCTCATCAAACATGTGACCTATAATCAATCAGTCTAGCTAGGACATCTTTTGATATATAGGCTTTTATAGATCTTTAGACCGTCCATAGTTCGTATAGTTCTTTTGCAAATGTTATCTTTGAGCATTTCCCATATGTTCCTCAAAACAATTAGGGAATACTGTAAATATCATCAAACATGCATCTCATATTCGATCAGTCTAGCTAGGACATCTTTCAAACCTGAGAATGGCACATGCTATCTTTGATATTTCTCAATTAGACCCTTGAAATAGTTCTTTGTACTTAGTTCTTTGAAATAGATCGTTAGTTCTTTGACAACACATCCTTGAAATAGCTCTTTGAAATAGAGCGTTAGTTCTTTGAAATAGACCTTTGAAAATAGTACTTTGTTTTAGATCTTTTGTTCTTAAGAAATAGTTCTTTGTTTTAGATCTTTAGTTCTTTGAAAATAGTTCTTTGAAAAGAGTTCTTTGATTTGAAGAGTTATTTACTCATGACGAATAGATAACTCGTTTTAAGTCATTAAACAGTTCACCTAGACAGAAGTCTAGAATAACAGTTATACATGTAAAAAATATACAAAGTAAAAGCATTTAAGTAAACAATTTAAATAAAACAGTTTACGCATGCTTCTCAGCCCCGCGTTTAAAACAAAAATGTTAGAAAAGGACTATGAACTCACCTGTGTTGTATCTCTTATGTTTTAACCAAGAAAATAACGCGCGCTCATTTGTTGTGAATTAAGTATCTTCAGCGCCTGTGTTTATTTATGTAGGATCAGTTATTCTCATTTGATCAATATTAGGTTATAGCAGCGGAATTCAGAGATGAATTAGCATAACAACTAGCAAGAACACTTGAATATCAATGAAACAGTAAAGAACAGTTATAGATATAGAAGTTTCTGCAAAAGGAATAATCTCATTCAATTCACTAACTTCGTTTTCAATTACACAATGTCAACTGTCCATATATAGAAGCAGTGACGCCTGATGATGTTACTTGATAGTGACATCAAACAGACTTGTTACAACAATTGAACATAAAGAAACTACTGAAGATGTGTACAAAGTCTGAAGACATCTTCTTACAAAGACTGACTAAATACAACTACTGAAAGAAAACTACTGAAGAGTAAAAACATCACAACATCTGAAGACTAACACTTCAGCTGTTGTGATCAACTTCAGATCTTGTATCTTCAAATCTTGTAACATGAGTTGGTCTTAAGCTGCTGTATTCTTCTTCAGTTGATGTGTGCCTGTGGGACTTAAAGGTTTTTCTGATCAGGCTCATTGGTTCTTTTGGTCCAACAAACTCCCCCTGAACCAATGCAGCCAAAACCTTTAATTATTAACTGTCCCACTTATTGTTGAATTCTTAGGCAAAAAGATCTTGTCTTTTTCTTTATATCAGCTTTGGTGTGACCAATTCAACACAGGCCTGGCAGACAGCAGCTTCTGATGATTCGAATGGCAAAGGATGAGAGGGAACTCCATTGGGGAAATGGACTATGAGCATTAACCCCTCTCATTGAAGCTACTGACCATAGATGAGTCTGAAAGACTCCCTGACATATGCTTCCAAGAGAACTACTTGATCTTCAGGTGTTAGCAACTCTGGTTCACCTTCAAAAAAGAATTCAGGCCCATAATATTCTGATAAATACCTGGCCATTTTCCCATCATATAATTCAACCCTTTTAATTTCTCTGTAAACAAATTCATCAGTATGTTTGCCTTCCAAGAACAATGGCAGCTCATCCTGTCTTACTCCTTCCAATTTTCTATACACCAGTCCTTTCTTAATCATTTTATTCTCTAACAACTTGGGGACTTTCAATCCAGCATTATACAATCTCTTAAATTCTCCTATAATCTCCCAAGGATCCAGCACAGAACCTAGCATAATCTCAGCACTTATCACCTTTTTGATTTTTCTTGTGTAAGCAGATGGTACATCTCTTTTATGAATTTTGTCTTTCACCCTTGGGTCAGGCCACATTCTGATTAATTCTTTTCTATACTGATAAGTGTACCTGAGTGCATACAACCTCTGAGCTTCTTTCTTCATTGCTATAATTGTTGAAGTCTGAGGGTAATCCTTATCAACCATTCTCAAAATCTTCTCATCATGCTGCTTTTGACTTTCTTCTTCTTCAATTTTGATTTTCACTGCTTGCCTCTGAGATTCTGGAGTAATTTTTAAGGCTTTTGAAGACTCAGGCATATTCAATTTTGGTTTCAACACAGTGGATATAGGTAGCCTGTCTTCTTCATCTTCATTTTCTTCTTGAAGCCTCAACATCCTCCTTTTCTTGAGAGGAATATCATCTGCAGTGATTTGATGTGATTGGGTAGAGGGTTTGGTATGTTTTGAATCTAATTTAATCAGCTCCTTCCTACTACCTTGGTCCATTTGGTCCATAGCCTCTACAACTTTTCTTTTGTTGAAATTTTCAGAATTACAGATCTTGGTAACTATGGCCAAGATATTTTCTCTGTTCCAAGCTCTAATCTCAGCAACTGATCTCCCTAGATATTTTGCAATGAATCTAGCCATCACACCCAGTCTATCACTTTCTTCTGAATCATATCTTGCCCATATACCATCAATATGCTTCAGCTCCAAATCTCTGATCTTCTGATTCAGGTCATCTGGTTCAACACCATGCTTGAAGATCTTACTGATAATCTCATCCATGGCATTGAAATGGACTCAATCAACTTGTTGGATCAGCTTCTGTATTTCAGTCAATTCAGGCTCTTTGACATCAGCAGCCTTTTCCAACACAATCTAAGGATCTTGATCTTCAGCAGCCTCTTCTACAGCTTCTTTCTCAATCTCAGATTCTTTCTCAATCTCCTTCTCACTTTCCTTTTCAACTACACCCTCTTCAATCTCAGCAGGTTTTGATTTCTTCTGCCTCTTGTAAGTAACCTGTATGCTTGGAGAGGCAGGCTTTTTAGGAACATTCTCCTCCTCCTCACTTCTCAACCTCTGATTCTTTCACTGACTCCCCTTTTTTGGCTGCAGTTGGTGAAGGTGTTTGAAAGCTAGAAAGTTTTTCAGCAACAGCATCATCAATCATCTTCTGAATTTGTGTTTGGGATAGAAGCCTCTCATCAAGAGCTTGGGAAATGATATTCTTTAGAATTGGAGTGATGAGAGGTAAGGCAGTTATAAATGCAGCAACCAATGCCTCTGGGGGGTTTGAACCCAGAGTATTAGTGCCTGAAGCAAAGGCTGGTGGTTTATTTTGTTGTTGAGGAGTGGAGGAAGTGTTTTGGGGACCTTCAAGAGTTGAAGGTGCCATTTGTGGGTTTGGAAGGGCAGGTGGACTTTTCTCCTTGGACATCTTGGTGAGCAGCTCATTGAGTCTGCAGACCTCAGCCTCAAGGAATCTGTTCTGAGTTAGAACATTTGAGAAGGACCGTTGGTCATCATTAGCCTTGGCTGAATCATCTGACCTCCTGATTATATCAGGATTAACCTGAGTTTAGTGTGGCTCAACATATTCAGGTGCCCCTTTGTCTTGGTACTGGGGACTTCCAACCTCAGGGATACACCCTTCATCAGTTGTTGCCTCTGGCAGGGTCTTAGAGATGTTACTACTATCAATCAGTCCACAATGATGGAGATGATGAAGTGGCAGCCCTGTCAGAAATCAGAATCTCCTTGTCCACACTTGGAGACCTGAGATGGTAGTCAAAGTCCTATGGGTTATCAGAACCACTGTAATCCTCCCCCTCAATGATGGAGATATTCCCAGTAGTGATAGGTGTCTGAGAAGGGATTGGAGTGGTAAGTTGATTCAGGACTTGTTCAATAACAAATGTGGGGCTATGTGGGGTGGTTTCAGTAGGAATTGGCTTTGAAGCAGATTGCACCCAGGGAGAATGGTGCTTTTCAATAGAAACCTTTTCAAATGAAAGAGGTTCTAGAATAGTGGCTTCCCCTTCAACAGTTGTACCAAGGTCCTGTTGAGAGGAACCTTGGGTGGTTTCAGCTGGTGGAGTCTGGTACACCACTGGCTGACTACTGCCAGTGGGCCTATCATGCCTTCGTGAGGCAGGGGCAGA
This sequence comes from Mikania micrantha, assembly GCA_009363875.1. Taxonomy (NCBI): domain Eukaryota; kingdom Viridiplantae; phylum Streptophyta; class Magnoliopsida; order Asterales; family Asteraceae; genus Mikania; species Mikania micrantha. The sequence goes on along the minus strand of CM018693.1, from coordinate 68,688,327 downwards.
CTCAGGGGACTCATCTCCCTGAGTAGCCTTTTTAAGCTTTTTGGGAAGTGACTTGGTGGGGACTTTGGATTTGGATTTGGATTTTGAGGCTGTGGGTTCCCTCAGCTTGGGTTTGAGCTTTCGGGCAACCTCTTTGAGTGTAAGGTTGGTGTTGTGCCGAGAATATACATCTAGCAAAACTGCAGGAGCATCGATTCCCTGACCAACAAGGCCTTCTTGTTTTAATTGTTTTTCTATGATGGCCATTATAAAACATGGGTAAAGAAGCCATCTGTTTGCAACAGGTTTTGCAGCATGTTCTGTTAATTCTGAAAATAAAATTTGTGAAAAATTTAGCTTTTGTGATTCCAGAATAGAGAAATATACCTGCTGCCACCTTGAGGACATCTGGTCCCATGAGGATGATTTTGGAGCTAAACAGATGTTGATCATGTGGAAGATGAGACGTTCGGAGTCATTGAAGTGTTTCTTGTAGAGAGTAGAGTCACTCAGATCACCCTGATATTCATGATTTGTAAAACAGTGATCAGTAAGATTCTTTGGAAATGTAGTGGCAAGATTAGCATCGTCTAATCGAAGAACGTCCCTCAGTTCTGCTGGACTCACATGCACATTTTTTCCATTCACAGTAGATCTGAGTGAGATTACTCCTTTTTCAAAACAATCCCTTATAAAATGATGTCTGATTTCAATATGTTTGGTCCTAGAGTGCTGAACTGGATTCTTTACAATACAAAGAGCTGAGGCACTATCCATTAACAATGGTGTCTTAGTCTCTTTGATGCCATAATCCAAAAGTTGGGTCTGAAGCCAGAGAATTTGTGAAGTACAGCTTGCAGCAGCAATGTACTCGGCTTCAGCTGTGGATGTAGCCACATATGTTTGTTTCTTACTCTGCCAAGAAACCAAACAGTTGCCTAGAAATTGGCAGCCACCAGAAGTGGATTTCCTGGTGAGTTTGCATCCTGCATAGTCACTATCAGAGAAAGCAACCAGCTTGCAGGAATGCCCAGTTGAATACCAAATTCCCAGTGATTGAGTTCCCTGCAAATATCTAAATATACTTTTAACAGCAATCAAATGGGATTCTTTAGGTGCAGCCTGAAACCTAGCACAGACACATGTAGCAAACACAATGTCTGGTCTAGATGCTGTGAGATACATCAAGGAACCAATCGTACATCTGTTAAGTGTTTCATCAACTGATTTACCTTTCAAGTCTGCATCCAGTTGTGTGGTGCTGCTCATGGGGTTAGAACAGGGTTTACAGTTTTGCAGATCAAATTTCTTTAACAAATCTTTTGTATATTTTGACTGGTGAATGAAAATGCCATCAGGACTTTGTTTGATTTGAAGACCCAAAAAGAACTGTAATTCCCCCATGGCACTCATTTCAAAATTCTTTGTCATTAGCTCAGTAAAAGCATCACACAACTTTGCATCATAGGAAGCAAAAATTATGTCATCAACATAAATCTGAACAAGGAGCTTATGCTGTCCTACTTTCTTTATGAACAAAGTTTTATCTATGGAGTCTCTAGTGAAGTTATTTTGAATGAGAAAAGTGGATAAAGTGTCATACCAGGCTCTAGGTGCTTGTTTCAACCCATAAAGAGCTTTATCAAGCTTGTACACCCAATCAGGATGATTATTGTCCTCAAAACCAGGTGGTTGACACACATACACTTCCTCTTTTATTTTACCATATAGGAAAGCACTTTTGACATCCATTTGAAAAACTTTTAGTTTGTGTAAGGCAGCATATGCTAAAAACAATCTAATTGCTTCCAGTCTGGCTACAGGGGCAAAATTCTCATCATAATCAATACCTTCTTCCTGAGAGAACCCCTGTACAACCAGTCTGGCCTTGTTCTTAACTATTTGACCATTTTCATCAGTTTTATTCCTAAACACCCATTTAGTGCCTATTGCACACTTACCTTGGGGTAAAGGAACCAGCTCCCAGACTTGCTGTTTCTTGAACTGCAACAGCTCCAACTACATAGCCTCCACCCAGCCATTGTCTCTGAGTGCCACATGATAGTTCTTTGGCTCTTGCTGACTGACAAATAAAGCATAGAGACAGAAATTTGACAATTGGCTTCTTGTTGAAACACCAGCAGAAATGTCACCCATAACTTGAGCTAATGGATGATCCTTCAGTTCTTGATAGGGAATAAGGTCAGTGCAAGTGTTTGCAGGAGGTCCAGTGGCTGCAAATGTTGATGAAGATTCAGGAAACAATTCAGCAGGAATTTCAAAAGATGTAGAGGAGTCCAGAATCTCATCAGCATTTGTAGTGGGAGGAACCACTGGAGCAGGAGGAGCATCAGATTTAGCAGACATTGGAAAATTATCACTAAATCTGAACAGGTGAGTACTCTCATCATCATCATCATTACTACCTTGTGGATTTCCCGTAGCAGCTGTTGATGGAACTGCTTCACGTGCATCATCTGACATAATAACAGACTCAGCTGGAGGGTGATGTGACTCATATTGCAGTATATCCAAATCAAACATCTCTACAGGATTTTGGGGAATAGGATCTCTTGGAAATTCATTGAATTTGACATGGAGAGTTTCTTCAACCACCTTGGTTCTGCAGTTAAACACTCTATAAGCCTTGCAATTTGAAGAATAACCCACAAAATATCCTGCATCCACTTTGGAGTCAAATCTTTGTAGTTGATCTTTGGTATTGAGAATATAACAAGGACAACCAAAGGCTCTGAAGAAGGAAATCAAAGGAGTCAAATTATGAAGCACTTCATAAGGAGTCTTCAACAATCTTTGACTCACCAAAACCCTGTTTTGCACATAACAAGCTGTATTGACAGCTTCTGCCCAGAAAGTCAATGGCAAGCCAGAATCAGCAAGCATTGATCTGGCAGCTTCAATCAAAGTCCGATTTTTCCTTTCAACCACATCATTATGTTCAGGAGTTCTAGGTATGTTGTATTGCCTCTTGATTCCCTTTGAAAGATAGAACTCATCCAGAATATGATTTCTGAACTCTGCTCCATTATCACTTCTTACACACTTGATAGGAAGGGAATATTATTTCTCAACATACAACACAAAGTGAATAATAGACTTAGCAACCTCATCTTTTGAGTGCAAGAAGAAGGTCCAGACAAACCTTGAGTAATCATCAACAATTACTAAACAATACTTCTTCTTTGCGATACTCATGATCCTCAGTGGCCCAAACAGATCCATGTGTAACACTTGCAAGCAAGCAATTGATTTTGGATCTCCAATTGGAGGAAAAGATACCTTGTGTTGCTTCCCTTTCAAGCAAGCAGAACAATTTTCATCACATATAAAATCCTTCACGGGAAGACCTCGAACCAAACCATGTTTCACCAGTTGGTTCATGTTTTTGAGATTTACATGACCCAACCTTCTATGCCACAGGTTAGATTCCTTGAGAGAGGCCTTAGAGAATAGACATGGATGACCCTTAACAGAAATCTTCTTTGACAAATCAAAAGCATAAACCTTTCCCACTCGGTTAGCTTTAAGAAGAGTATATTCATCCAAGACCTTGCCAATCAGAGGCAACACCTCAGAAGACAATATTCTGCTGTCTTGCTTGGTGAAAAGGGAAATGTGACCCTTATCAAACATCTGACTGACACTCAGTAAGTTATACTTGAAATTCTCTACATGGTTCACATCATCAAACCTTAACTCACCATTAGACACATATCCTTTTCCTATGATGTAACCTTTAGCATCATTTCCAAATGAGATAAAACCCTTCCTTCCTGCAAAGTAGTCATTAAAAAAAGATCTGCTCCCAGTCATATGCATGGACCCTCCACTGTCAACATACCAGATGCTCTTTTGGCATGCTGAAGGACCCTGCATACATTAACAAACTCAGTTAGACTTTTGGACCCAAACCATTTTGGTTTTGGGTGTGTTATCACATGAAGGAACAAAACTGACAGTGTCATTTGAAGCAACACTTGAATCATGCTTTTCAGAAGATTGAACCTTCACTTTTGATCTTGGTTTCTTCTTTTGAAATATAGCAACAGATGCATCTGCTAGGTTGGCTCTTCCTAGCAATTGTTGCATCATTATAACCAGTTGATTTTGGTTGTGAGTCAAGGTTCTGATTTCCTCAGAGACATATGTACCTGAGTTTTGATTTATGTACTTCATCACCTTAGCTTCTTTGGGTGATAAAGAGGATTTCAAGTGCTTTTTCTTTGAATCTGAAAAACCCTTTTGACCTTTCTTTGGGTTGTTTTGATGCACTCCTTTGGATTTTGAAGTTTCCAAAGGTTTTTCAGATTCTGAACCTACTGAAGACACTTTTACAAATTTGGAACTAAATTCATTTTTTTTTTTTGTTAATCTCTTGTTTTTATTCTTTGTTTTATTGAATTCAGAACCTCTTCTGTACCAGCATTCTTCAGAAATATGATTGAACAGACCACAAACTTCACAAGGCTTTCTCTTTTGTTTCTCCTTGTGAGTATCTACAAGTACTGAAGACTTAGATACTGAATTTTTGTTCTTCAGAACTTTTGGTTCTTCATTAGTTGTAGATTGTGTTACAACTATTGATGTTTTGACAAAATCTGAAGATTTCTGCTTTAGTACTTGTCTACCAAAACATATCTCATCAGTAATTGTACCATTTTCAGCTTTTTCTACAACTTCTGATGAGACACTCTGGCTTATCAGAAGCCGTGCATCATTCTCTCCAGTGTCATGCCCATCTGACTCAAGCAGCTTTAAATTTAATTCATTAGAAACTTTTTCATCTGGTTTAATCTCACTTAAAACAATATTCTCATTTATTTCACCTTGAAGGACATTTGTACATCCAACAGAATAAGAATATGTTTCAATATCCATGATTTCAGATTCATATTTGCATGCACTTGACTCACCTTCAGATGTATCTTCAGCATCAGACATTTCTGAAGATTTGGTGGATTGGTATACACTGTCCCCTTCAGACTCACATGCATAAATTTTTGGTGTATAATCAGCTGGGGGGGAAGTGTGATTGTATCCAATACCAAACTTAACATTGGATGCTGATTGTTTGTTTAACAACATCTCAAACTCCTTACAAGACTCAACCCATTTGTCACAATTTACTTGAGTTGCTGCAAGTGTTTGTTTCAGATCATTATGTTTTACAAGCATGACTTCTACCCTAGCCTTTTCATCAGATAACTGACACTTGAGCTTATAAATTTCAGACTCTTTTTCATTTAAAACTTTCTCAAATTCAGTTTTATTTTTAGCCACATCCTTTTCTAATTCAACTTTCTCATTGATTAATTCAACATTTATTTCTCTGATGGAAGCAAATGCTGAAATACATGATTATGAACACAACTTAGCTTTTGATTCAGATGATACCTGTGAAGTTGAAGAAGTTGGACATGAGGTTTCATTTGAATCTATAGCCATCAAAGCAAGATTCCCGAATGGGTTGTCTCCACCATGTGGACCAGCTCCAGAAAACAGCTGTTCATTGAAATCAGATAAGTCATCAGGTAAACTACTCCAATCATCTACCCCTGCGGTGAAGAAGCTCTGATGTAGTTGTTGAGGCTGTAGATTGGTTTGAGATTGGCTAGGTTCAGGAAGAGCAGGAGATTGTTGAGTTGTGAGTGCATGAGTTTATGTGGGTTGTGGCATATAGAAACAGGGGTATGGATAAGGCATGGGACTTTGTGGGAAGAAAATGAGCTGGATAAAATTGTTGTTGGCCAGATCCAGAAGCTTGTTGCCCTTTGTTTTGTGTGTCGTTGCTAGGAAAGCTCACAAAGGGTGTAGAAGAACTAGATCCAGTGGATTTGCACTCTCTTGCAAAATGTCCAAGTTTGTGACACTTGTGACATCTCAACTTCCCTTTGTCAAAACCAACCTTGGTTTTGCCAGTTAATCCGGGGAATTTTCTTCCAGTTCTTTTATAGAATTTTTGAGATCTGATGTTTATTATTGCCATTTGACTTAATATATCCTTCTCCTCCAGATCATCATCTGGAATTCCTTTCAAATCATCCATCACAAAGCACAAATTGTCTCCATATGTACCTGCATTACCATCAACTCCCACAAAAGCATGTTCAGCACTATTAGTAGAGAAATCAATATGTTCATCATAAGAACACTCAGACGCAGCATACTCTGACTCTTGACCTATCAAGGCAGTATTGCCAGGAATGAAGTCATCAGTGAGCTTGCCAGATGAAGACAACTTTCTCTTCTGTTCTACCTCTCTATCAAAAGTCAAAAGTTTCCCATGGAGTTGGGTGAGAGATATATTCTCTAGATTTGCATTAGAGCGTAGAACAATAGTATAAGTGTTCCATCTCTCAGGCAGGGATCTGAGAAATCTGTTGTTCATCTGACTATTGGTATACTCCTGCTTAACCATTTTTAATTCAGAAATCAGACAAGAGAACTGCTCAAACTGCTGAGTCAGTGACTCACCCTTTCTATGAGAGAATGTCTCATACTCTTGAGCGAGGATTTCTCTAGTATTTGCTAAGACCTCATCGGTTCCACCAAATTGTTCTTTCAGTGCAACCCAGAGATCATGAGCAGTATCATGATGCATCAAGCCTGAGTAAATTTCATTAGGCAAGGCCATATCCAGAATGCCATGAGCTTTTGCATCAATCTCAAACAATTTTATATCCTCATCCGAATACATATTGGATGGTTTCGGAATCATCGTTTTAGGTTCAGGATCACTGATCATGGGTTTGTATGGACCATGCACCACAGATTTCCAACATCCTGCACTATTAATTGACAGGTGATGTAGCATTCTACGTTGCCAAATGTTGTACTCACTCTGAACCAGCATCGGAGGCTTGGTTGAGGAGCCTGTGTTGTGCGGATCATTGTTTGGAGTCGTCATAATCTCAGATTCAATCAATTTCAACTCAATTCAAATGAATTAGACACAAACTCAACCAATTGATTCAAACAAATCGATGTTGAAAAACAAATCAACAGAAGTTATCAGAAAACTTCAAACTATAACAAGTTCTTACTAATCAGCTAATTCGATCAAATGGAGAACTGAAATGAGCAGTTTCAGAGATCAATTGTTTAATCGATCAGTGATTAACCTGCTCTGATACCATTTGTAGGATCAGTTGTTCTCATTTGATCAATATTAGGTTATAGCAGCGGAATTCAGAGATGAATTATCATAACAACTAGCAAGAACACTTGAATATCAATGAAACAGTAAAGAACAGTTATAGAGATAGAAGTTTCTGCAAAAGGAATAATCTCATTCAATTCACTAACTTTGTTTTCAATTACACAATGTCAACTGTCCATATATAGAAGCAGTGACGCCTGATGATGTTACTTGATAGTGACATCAAACAGACTTGTTACAACAATTGAACATAAAGAAACTACTGAAGATGTGTACAAAGTCTAAAGACATCTTCTTACAAAGACTGACTAAATACAACTACTGAAAGAAAACTACTGAAGAGTAAAAACATCACAACATCTGAAGACTAACACTTCAGCTGTTGTGATCAACTTCAGATCTTGTATCTTCAAATCTTGTAACATGAGTTGGTCTTCAGCTGTTGTATTCTTCTTCAGTTGTTGTGTGCCTGTGGGACTTAAAGGTTTTTCTGATCAGGCTCATTGGTTCTTTTGGTCCAACAATTTATTACGATTCGAATACTATAGGGTTTAGGTCTGGGTGTGCGACTATGTGTCCTATATATTTGCTAATGTGTTACTAAGATTTTCTTTAATTATTCTATGTTACATATTCTCTATGAATCCCTTATCCGTTAGTTAACAACAATCTTACTTTTAAATTTTACGAAAATCGGGCAGAGTTTCCTTTGTTTTTAGTCCAATTTCCAGACAATTTATATTGTCTATTTTACAACCAAATCCCAATCAATTATAATAAAACTAACTTTCACAACTATATAAATTTCAAACAAAACCAATGACACTCATGAAATTATAACAATTAGCTATTAATTAAAGTCATTCTATTTGAATATTCTCAATTGTCTAACCATGCCATGAATTTGCTATGGGTTGCGTGTTGACCACATAAGGTCAAACAACCCATACTTAGTTTGTCTCATTGAATTCCCATTGATCTTACCTTGTCATTCTTTAGTTCTTTTGAAACCTATAGCCATGTAACAACCCTTTTTAACTTAACATAAGTTATCATGTCTCTTTGTTTTGATTATTGAAATCCCAAGTGTTTCAATCCCATTAATTTCATAAAACCGATGTTTATATGTTTGAAAAGTGTAAGATATATTTTGGATTGAAAATCCTTAGTTTCGATAAGTTTGAAATCGGTTAACACCCCAAATGGTCACTTCATTATCGGTCTTAACACTAAATCCCTGTGGTTTTATTTGACAAATCCAAGTGTTTTAACTTCAAATGATTGTTTAAACACCTATTTATATGATTAAATTAGTTTGGAAAAAATTTGGTGTTTTAAGCCTAATCGATTACATAGAACACTTGTTTAAGTGTTAGGTTAATTTAGAAAAGATCTTAGTTTAAAAAACCTAGTTTCAATGAACAACACAAAATCTGGAAATCGCATGTCCCGACTTATACCGGTCATAACTTGATCATAGCAACTCCAAATCGAGCAAACTAAAGCATCATGATCAAGTTTTCTATCCATCATTTATGTGCTTTCTAATTCGTTCAAATGAGGCTCCAAACAGTTGGTATATAATCAGTGCTACAATCAGTACCTTCTGACTTAGGACACTGTTTTGACCCATTTAAAGTCCGAACCAATGAAACTTGTCATAATGAAAGTTGTTCCTAACATATTGAATTAGTAGGATGGAAAGTTTTGTGAGTTAACTTGAACTTTTTCTATGTTAAAAATACAAAGGACCTGGCTGGGAAGAATGTGCCGATACCATAAGCATCGGCCAGCCCCTAGTGCAGCCCTTATGTCATCAATTCAGCCCTTTAGCCAAGTTCTAACCATTCCCATACCTTGTAATATTTAACCCTAGATGTTACATGAGTTCCTAGACCAAATTAGTGAAATTTATAAGGCTTTAAAGGGTCTGAAACGAGCTACAATAGCTATTCTTACCGGAACAGCAGCACCTTCACGACAGCCAAACAAAATCAGCTCGTTTAAGCTCGTTTTGGGACCGTTTTTGATGATTCAAAAGTTGAAATATTTGTACATTCATGATCTAAGAGTTCCTAAGTAGTTTTTGTGCACAAACTAAGGGTTTGAAGGGTCAAAACGACTGCAAATTGCAGGTCATTCGCAACAGTACCAACAACAACAAAATAAGTTCATTTGTGCTCATTCTTACCTCAAATTCGATGTTCTAGCCACCTAATCTTCAATTTAAGTTTTTCCTCAACTCCCCAAGTTGATTTAGTGCAGTTCCTAAAGGTTTTATGGTCGAAATTAGCTGCAAATTTCAGGGAGTTCGAAGAAGATGATTAATAGTGATTGTTACTGAAAATCTGTGATTTCTCACTCGATTTTACCTCGTTTTCGGCGATTAAAAGCTCTATTTCTTCATCTCTTCACTATCTACGCGTTTCTACGGCCGTTTGGACATCAAAATCTCTCAATTTGGTGCAGATTTGAGAAAGTTATGGGGTTTTTAGTGAGAGAAGGTGGATGAGAGAGAGAGAGCTACGTGTTTGGAGATAGAGATAATGATTTTTGAGAAGGTTAAATGGAATTAATGTCTTTTTATGGGTTTTAAATGTTTGGGTATGTTCGTGTTCGTTCGGTTCCGCTCGGTTTCGCGCGAACTCGTCGGTTTCGGTTTTTCTCGTAACTAACCATTACGATCTTTTAAGATAAGGTTTTCTAAATTATTTTAGGTGGTAATTCCTATTAATTAACTAAATATCTTTCCATTAATTTTAAAATTCCGAAAACATTTGTTTTTATCGTTGCACCGAATCGTATCGTCTTCACGTGTATCCGTACGAATCGTCACCCGAACGAACAAGGCAACGACTTCACTTTCCGATATGGTTTTCTAATTACAAGATATCTTTCAGAACGTTAAACTTACAGATATATTCGTGCGAATCGTTAGTCACACGAATACTCCGTCAATTTAATAGTCACATAACGACATCCATTATTGCTTTGTTCTGTAAAATCTCACATACGTTTATATATAATGAAATTCAAACAAATAATCATATGATAGTTCTGTATCAGCGGATAATTATCTGGCTGATGAACCTTGTTTCTGAGTTTTGTTTTTCTGAAATGATTATAAATTTTGCTCGTTGAACACAAAATGATAATGATACATAATTTGAATATGACATACACTAAAATATGTATAGTTTGTACCTGATTACTGTTCATGTTACTGTTGATATCACTGTTCCGGTTACGTTTCGACACTGATGTTACCGTCTCCCCTTGTTAGAGAAATTTCATCCCGAAATTTAAGAATCATTGTCGGTTAAGGCTTTCTCTGTATGCAATTGGGGATACTTGGAATTCATGTGATCTTCATGTTTCCAAGTAAACTCAGGTCCATGCTTTGAGTTCCAACGAACCTTTACAATTGGAATACGGCTTTGCCACAATTGTTTAACCTTGCGATCCATAATCTCCAAAGGTTCTTCAATAAAGCATTTCCTTTAAGTTGAGACATGAAACACGTCATGCACAACACTGTGTTCATCTGGAAATCTCAGTATATACGCTACAGGACCAATGCGTTGAATGATCTCGAACAGTCCCTATCGGAGCCTTTCTTTCCAAAATGGACTACGCATTTCCATGGGGATACCTTCAACATGACACGGTCTCCCCCTTGAAATTCCAACGGCTTGCGCCGTTTTTCGGCATAGATCTTTTGTCTGCTTCTGGTTGCTTGTAATCGTTGTTGAATCTGGGCAATCTTATCAGTAGTTTCCTGAATAAGCTCTGGGCCAGTTATACGGTTATTGTAACACCCCGACCACGAAACATTTGCAAAATGGCCATACTATCCACAGATGTTGCAGACGCGACAAGGCACGTTAGGCAAGTGATGATATCTGGTCTTTCTCTTTTTGTTGCTGCTTTTAGAAGAACTAGCAGCTTCAGTCTTAACCTCAGTCTTTGCTTCTTTCACAGCAGTCTTCACTTCGGTTTTCTTTGTCCCTTTCTTGGTGAGTGGTCCAGCCTTCACATGGTTATCAGTCGGTGTAGCAGATAAACGGATGGCAGCCTCAAGTGTTTTGGGTTGCTTCCGTAGACAGTATCCTGAATCTGCATAGGCAACCTCCAGTATATTTGTCTATGGCTCTCTCCAAAGGTGTTACCAGATGAGGTACTAGAAGGCTATACTTATGAAATTGAGTATTATAGATGACATTATCGCCACTATCTTGCTTGAGCTCCCAGAACACAGTCTCCAGTTTCCTCATCTCACTGCGAGGACGAAATTCAGTGGTTCATTAGATTTTTGACCTCTGTCCATGTCAGTGCTAGGGCAGCATCAACTCCCCTAGTTCGTTTCTCCCCATTCCACCAAGTTTGTGCTCTCTTTTGGAAATACTAGTGGCATAATGAACTTTCAGATTATCGGGGCAATCACTGTTGATGAAAGTGTTCTCCATACTCTCGAACCACTGGTAAGACCAGTGGCAGTTTCAGCACCCGTGAACTTCAGAGGATTACAGTAGTTGAAATGTTTGAACGTGCAAGTTGGTGGGTTTACACCACCTCTGTTCTGGTTCATATTATGATTGGCTTGAGTCAGTTGATTCACCTATCCAGCAATGAATGTTGCTAACTCTTGTATGCCGGAGTTGGCATTATTGTTGTTAGCATCCCCATTGTTCGAATCATCTTCGTTGTGACGGTGCGACGGCATGTTTCTGAGAAATTAGAAACATGTTACTATCGTTTAAAACGTAAGTCATACAAACAATGGTCAAATGAGTTTATTTAAACAGTTAGGATTTCATATAGGAACTATATTTTTCTCCTATCTGTCATTAAACTCATAACATTTATAAATTTCCTAATATTATACTAAGTGTCCTAGTTGGTCATAACTAATATTAGTTAACTATTCCTAAGTTCCATACATTTCACACCCTATACCAACACTAACAACCTCCCGATGCAATGCAACAATCTTATATATAGGGCATATGCAGAGGTTGATCGCAATCTCCCCTACACCGTCCCACCATTGTTGCATTGCGCCACGATTATGCCCTTGTCGGAATTTAGGGTGTATCATGTATTTTACCATAGTCTCACTTCATAACCCTTATCCTGGGTAGGATAATTTTGAGTGAAGTGGTCTCTAGTTCCCTCATACAATTAGGTTCTCCTAATGTCTAAGTTCACCTGACATATAGGTTTACCTATTTCTAAGTTCACCTAATGTCTAAGTTCACCTGACATTAAAGTTCCCCTACTGTCTAAGTTCACTACAAGTCCATACTAATCCCACTGTTCACGATTATCAATGAGGGTTCATATCATCAGTGAGTGCTCTTATTGTCACTAAGTGTTCATATCCTCCCTATAACTTATTCTCATCAAGTTTCCATACAATCACTAAGTGTTAGTATCATCACTGTGCGTTTATATTATCATCAATTGTCTATATCATCATCCAAGTCATCAATCTATCACTAAGTGTTTGTATCGCTCGTTGATCCTATGCACCCCACGTGTCCAATAAGTGTATTCACAAGTGATTTTATAAGTATTCATTGAGTGTGATCATCCATGAGTCAATCCAAACCAATCCAAAATACATACTATCAACCAATTTCTCATCAAACTCAACTTTACAACATTTCCTAGTAATATCCTAATAACATCCTATGTTCCTGACACTAACAGACCCCCAATATACTACAAATGGTAGATGCATATGGCATATGCAAGTGTAGATTGCAACCTCCCTTACACCGTCCCACCACCTTTGTAGTATACTACTAGTGTGTCCTTGTCTGGTGATCACAAGATCTAACAGATAATTCCTAAAGCAGATAAATTCCTAAATAGTTAATCTCTTAAGCAGATAATTTCCCGAAACAGGTAGTTCCCTTATTCCTCAATACCGACATTCACCCGATGTACTGTAAATGGAATATGTATAGGGCATATGATAAGGGTAGGTCGCAACCGCCCAAACCACCGTCCCACCACCTTTACAATACACCACGAGTATGTCCTTATCGAGTCATTAGGGCACAAATAAGCAAGTAATTAGTAAGCATCAAATATATATCAGATGTATAACAGGAGTTTGGTTAAATGTAATAAACACATAAGCATGAAATCCTGAATATACTAAATAGTGTTTGAAGTAACTTCACACTAGGGTATCCTACAGTTACAGACTAGGTCAACCATTCTAGTAACCTAATTCCCTATAACCCAGGCTCTGATACCAATCTGTAACACCTCGACCGATGGCGGAAACGTCGGGATGCCACGAGGGATGTGTAGATTGTTCAAAAACTCGTGGGCATCTAAATCAAATCATCATATATCATTCAATCAACCAAATTAATTATACAAAAATCATGTTCATCATGAAATAGTTACATCAATTACAAAAGAGAATTAACTATTTAACTAAATTTAAGTCGCCAGAATTTCAGTTAATTAGCTAAGTCCAAGATCCTATGTGATGATGTCCAAAAGTGTAAGTTCCTCTTCATCAACCTACTTAGCTTCGTCACCTGAAACATGTGAAAATCAAGTGTCAACTACAAATTAGTTGGTGAGTAATGATAAGTTTTATATTAAATTTTACAAAGAGTTTTGAAGAGCCTATATTTTCTTGATAACATCCGTATGAGCATCTGTGAGATCAATCAACACAATATTCTCATACACAAATCCAACTCATAATTCAAACACATAACCACATATGATAATAAATCCTAGATAATCAATCATATGTTTAATCAACCAATCACAATCCATCAATATTCTCAATTAATATAAGTGACCATACATGTATCATTGTATATGACCAAGGTTAATAACATCGACACACGGAGTTGTGGAAACATCCACGTGACAATACATGCAAACATTGAGGAAGACCGAAGTCAACCGCAACGAATACACGGAGTGTGGAAACATCCACGTTACAATACATGCAGTCGTTGCGAATGACACAAAGTCATAAGCTTCAACTCATGGAATAGTGACAATACATGCAGTCATTACATATGACCAAGGTCATTAGTAACAACTCATGGAATATGACAATCCATAACTATGGATCTCATACAAGCAAATAAGTGTCATCCCTGTGTTATCAAGTCAATATATATAAATTGGTATACATGTTTCACCTCCGGGTTTAAAAACAAAACAGTTTAAAGGAAAGGGAGGTTATGAGAACTCACCTGAGTCCTTAGATTCGGTGCTCTTGTATTATGCTCGCGTATGTAAACTCAAAGCAACACAAAGATCTAAAATTATCGTGTATTTGTGTTCATGAGTATAAGTGTTTCATTTATTACAAGTGTTCATAAGTATTTACTTTTGATGATCCATTGTTTCGTTAACTTAGTATAATTATTCTAAGCTAAGTCGTTACAGCTAACATACGTACATACATGGTTACTCAACCCCACTATCTTTATCTAGTGTATAAACTCCACTTTGTGTTTTAAGATGATTGTAATTAAATTGTTCACATGACAAGTTGGGTTTTTACACCACCCTTTCAATACTCCTATACTCTAGAATTTTAAAGAAACTTAGGTTAGAGTGAGAATAAGATGATTCTTGTAACAAACATGCATATTTACTTCACTTGCCCACCATAATTTAAGTGACAACCCCAATTTAAGTTTAGAGAATTCACGTTTAAATGGCCTCATAAAGTGTTCACATCATTTACAAGTTTATAATTTGAGACTTAATTTATCAAGAAAGGTGGTGACCTAAAGTTCCCATGCATGCATGATTTTCCATAATTCCTCTTAGTTCTTGTGCCCATAATAACCCTAGTTTATCACTTAGCCTTTCTTACCCAAAGAAAAGGAAGGTGGGCAGCGAACCTTCTCACAAAAAGGGTTGGGTTCGGCTAAAAGGAGTTGAAGTGTTCGGCCATGCAGACTCACGAACCATTAGGTTCGCAAGCCATGAGGTTCGCTGCTGGAAGGCTCGGCAATACTTGTGTTCGTGAGGTTGTATGAGGTTCGTGACTAGGGAGGTTCGGTCACCCATCGGTTCGCCAACATAGTGTTAAGGTTCGTGAGATTTCCCATGCAAATGGTTTGGCTTTCAATATGGTTCGGCTAAGACCACAAGTTCTGCTAACCTAGTAGGGTTCGCCTACATAAGGTTCGGCCATACCTAGTCCCTAGATACATCTGAACTGACAAAGGTAGCAGTTAGGGTTCATGGATGGTGGCTGAAAGGTTCGCTCCATGTTGTGACCAATTGAGGTTCGGCCAAGGCTATACAGGTTCGCCGTCCTGTATGCCTTCCCACGAACTGAAACAAGTTCTTCACCCTCCTAACCATGCCCTTAGACTGGAAAATTTGTTCGTGGCCTCTCTTGGTTCACAATTAGTTCGATTAACAAGTTTACAACCCAAAAATCAGTTTAAAAGTTGGTGACTATGAACCCATGAAACCCTTTAACAAAACCAAAAGGAAAAGCTCAGATTTACCTCAAACTAACGATCAAATGTTGGATTTCTTCGTGAAATCTTGTTCTCCTCAATCACCCGTTCGCGTGGACACCAAGAACTTGCAAATCCGTTAAGCAACGAGGGAGAAATCGTAGAGAGAAGTTTCTAGAGAGAGAAAGTGACGAACCTATGGTTTTAGAGAGAGAGAGTGTGTTCTTGTGAAAGAAAGAGGAGGAAAAATGGTTTTTATACTCCGGTCTAACCTCACTTGCTCAGTCTAGTATATATCGCGTTAACACCTATAATAAGTTCGGTTTTCTCGTTAAACGTATTTAAAACGTGAACATTTAAAACAATCAAATTAAATTTTAATAAAATGTTTTTAATCAGATTATTTCGTAAAATGATTTCGTTTAATACGCGTTGATCTTTATAAAATTATTCTGTTCTTCTTGTGAGCATATGTAAACATAAGTCTTTTAAATAAATATGTTTTTGTTAAAATAAAATGATTCTAGAGAAAATTGTTTAAATAGAGTGTCTCCGTTTATTTTCATCAATTCAATTATTTAAATAAATTAATTCGTTCGTTTTCGTTTAAGGTTGTGATTCCTAATAAATGTTTTAAATTTTCATTTATTAATTTAATATCGTTTGATATTGTTTTGTTATCTCTTCGAAACGCATTACTTGCGTACGTATTCATAAAGATCGTCATCTCTACGAATCCGACGCACGTATCGTATTTCGATTCGATTTAGGATTTATGGAATATCTTTTCAGAATATTGTTCTTAATAATTATATTCGTATGAATCGTCACCCAGGCGAATACCTTTATTAAGATAACATTTCTGAATTAATATTCGCGTTTAAATTTTGTTGGTAAACTCACCATTGCGTAATTAATTACAATTATAATTCCATTATTGTATTAACTTTAATATTACAATTCCCAATCCCAAAACTCACTAAACCCTAGTCACTGACACATCCATAATAGACCAAAATATGCATATGCATAGGGCATATGCAGAGGTAGATCGCAACCTCCCCTACACCGTCCCACCGCTATTTCGATAAACCATGACCATGTGTCCTTGACTATGTTTAGCAATACAACCATAACTACTCCTAATTCCTTTCATTCCAAACCAAAGTCCATGATTTGTGTCATCATCTGCGATAAACTCTTTGGTTCTGTTTAGTTGAGTTACGAATAAACTTCCCATGGTTTATGTGTATAATAATATGTTCTAAGTATGTATACCAATAACAGTGATAATCATAGAATCATGCATTCAGTAATTCATTATCATTAATAATTATTATATCAGGTCGTAACAGTACAATCGTACGGATGTACAGACGACCAGAAATACAGTGATGTTACAGTTATCTCCAACTTCAGTCCAACAAATTGGTGACCGGCATTTTCGCCAATAAAGAGCGTCGAATGGTGCACATCCGATATTGCTGTGGTAACAATTATTGTAGGAGAATTCAATCAATGGAAAGTGAGAGTCCCAATTCCCACCAAAATCTAACACACAGGTTCTCAACATGTCCTCTAGGGTCTGAATCATGCGTTCGCTTGGACCGTCCGTTCGTGGATGGTAAGCTGTACTCTGACTCAAGTGAGTCCCCAGAGATTTCTGCAATGATTGCCAGAACCTTGATGTGAATCTGCTGTCTCGATCAGTGATAATAGACAACGGTACTCTGTGGCGTACCACTATCTCGTTGATATACAATATCGCCAGTTTATCCATCGTGAAGGTTTCATCCATCGGCAAGAAATGAGCATATTTTGTCAAACGATCAATGATAACCTAAATCGTATCATGACCACTGGAAGTGTGGGGTAGCTTGGTAATGAAGTCCATAGCTATTTGTTCCCACTTCCAAAGCTGAATCTCAGGCTGTTCCAGTAAACCTGATGGCTTCTAGTGTTCCACCTTTACCTTTGCACACGTAAGACATTGGCCGACGTACTCGGCTATGTCTTTCTTCATTCCCGGCCACCAATAAAATCCTCGTAAGTCTTGGTGCATTTTATCAGCGCCTGGATGTACTGAGTAATTAGTCTTGTGTGTTTCATCAAAGATGAGTCTTCTCGATTCATCCACTGCAGGAATCCACATACGATCCTGGTAGTAGATAATTCCATCAGGCTTCGTTTCAAATTGTCTCTCTGCTCCATAGTCGAGTTCTTTCTTCAGGTTTCTCCAATCAACTGATTCTTGTTGTGCCTGAATAATCTTGTCACGTAAGCTTGTCTGCACAGTCATCCCCATTGCTCTGACACGCAAGGGTTTGACCCGTTCCTTCCGGCTCAAGGCGTCAGCTACAACGTTTGCCTTACCCCGATGGTACTTGATTACACAGTCGTAATCATTCAGTTCAACCCAACGACGCTATCGCATGTTGAGTTCCTTCTGATCAAAGATATGTTGCAGACTCTTGTAATCGGTAAATATGGTACATAAGTAACGTCTCCAAATCTTCAATGCGAAGATTACAGCTCCCAATTCTAGATCATGAGTAGTGTAATTCTTCTCATGAATCTTTAACTGTCTTGATGCATACGCGATAACTTTGTCTCGTTGGATTAATACGCAACCAAGTCCCTGATGGGAGGCATCGCAATATACTACAAAGTCATCACAACATTCTGGGAGAGATAAGATTGGAGAATCACATAACTTCTGCTTCAATGTTTGGAAGGCATCCTATTGTTTCTGCTCCCAAACAAACGATTCACTTTTCTGAGTTAACTTAGTGAGATGCATAGCTATCTTAGAAAAGTTTGAGATAAACCTCCTATAATTACCTACCAGTCCCAGAAAAGACCGTATCTTCGTCGGTGTCTTTGGAGTATCCGAGTTTTTAATCGCTTTGATCATGGCAGAATCTACATGTTATCTCTCACTATTGACTACATGACCCAAAAATTGAACTTCCCTTAGCCAAAATTCACACTTGGAGAATTTGGCATAGAGTTGCTCTTTCTTTAACAGCTCCAAGATCTTCCTGAAGTGTTGCTCGTGCTCTGTTTTGCTGTTGAAATAATCAGTATGTCATCAATGAAGACAATAACAAACTGATCCAAGTACGGCTTGCACACACGGTTCATGAGATCCATGAAAACCGCAGGTGCATTCCTCAATCCGAAAGGCATCACCATGAACTCGTAATGCCCATATCTGGTTCGGAACGTTGTGTTCGGTATATCTTCATCTTGAACTCTAAGTGGATGATATCCAGACCACAAGTCAATCTTCGAGAAGTACTAAACTCCTTGCAGTTGGTCAAACAAATCATCAATCCTTAGTAATGGGTACCGATTCTTGATGGTTAACTTGTTCAACTCCCTGTAGTCTATACATATTCGAAAAGATCCATCCTTCTTTTTCATGAACAAAACCGGTGCTCTCCTTGGTGGGTAGCTCGGTCGGATAAGACCTTTGTCTCAAAGTTCCTGTAGCTCTACTAGGTGTACAAGGGGAAATTCCAGATAGATTTTCGGGAATCACATCCGTAGCTTCCAAGGTAGTCAAAACTAAGTTACTCAAGAACAACTTACTCTCAACTTGATTAAAGGATTTCATATGGGTATTCAGTGCTCTAATTAGATAAGGTTTTCTTCCTGATTACTGTAGTTAAACTGTATTTAGGAATCATCCCATCTTTATTTATTTACTTGGCACTTAATTGGTCCAAGGTTATTTTCCTAGTTTACTATTTCTGTTATTCAATTGACACCGAGTTTGTCCAAAGTCACCTTGAATTTATTGTTCCCATAACCACAACAGGATATATAATTCTATTTGACACACCAACGAATATTTTAACGCAACAAGATGTAATATGCTTACCTATGGAGTCATTCCACTTCAACGTGCATCAGAAGCTGGTAAAGTAGACTTCTTCTTAGGAGGTGCAGCATTTAATGAAGATACCCTCACGGGGCAGTCCCGTGCAATGTGTTCGGATGTTTACACATAGCAATCCTTGCTGTGGCGAGGAAGAGGATATGTGGAGATACTAGGGTTCTGATTGTTGGTTGGGGGATTGTTACAATCCCGACCCGAGTCTCCCTTCCCACCGCAGTTCAGGCAGTGTTTGCACCGTTCCTTTTCACGACGCCGCTTACACCTCTTGCTCATTCCTTGTTGCACCAGTCCTTCAGTTCTCGTATTTTTCTTAAGGTGGTGTATGGTATTCTCATCACTGTCCACGACTTGTATGATAGGGTCGGAAGTAATGGCAACTAACTGGTCACTAATCAAGGTAGCAAGTGTAGTAGTTGTCGGGTTCACCTCATGAGAAGGAGGTGGAAGCAATAATTGTCTTTTTGGTGGCCATCTGATCATAAACGAAAGAAGATCAGTTAATGCAATGATCGAATGCAGAAGACACAATGAAAATAATGTCTTAAGTCCTGTGTTCTCAACACGCAGGGTCCCTAGGTTATAGTATAGGCCAAACAGTTTAAATAAGTGACCTATATTTCTCTATAACCATGGCTCTGATACCAATCTGTCACACCCTGAGGCGGCGGGGTTGGATCGGATTCCCCGTCAGGTGGAAGGTTCCCGGGGCGCGATGTCATGAGTGATAATCGGAATTATCAGATTGTTTACAATGCACATGATATATAAATGAGAAATTGCTAATATAAAATAGAATTACAAAGTTAAATTACATCGGTTATGTTTATAATTTAACATTGTAAATCTACTATCACATCATAAATCTTCTATCTTGTATCTGCACAACATATAAAAAATAAATGTGTAATGATGTCCAAAAGTATGCAAGTCCAATAGCTAGGTCCACTATCGGATAACCTAGTCCAAAAGAAATGACTCTTTAGTTGACCTGTTCGTCACCTGAGAAGTCATGCAAAAATAATGTTAACACATGGTTGGTGAGTTCATATAGTTTAGTATTCGAAAATAATTTGTAAACTTTTTTCGGTAAAAACCCTAACCTCATTAACATCACATGTAATATCCACATCAGTATGCTTATATATAGGGCATACCCCTGAGTCGAGCCTACAACCCGACCAGACGCCGTCCCACCACATACTAATCCGCATATGACACCGTTGTTAATGATAATTAAGCATTTTTACCTACCATACACTTCCATTCCACCATAGTTCTAACATACACTCAAAACATTTATTAAACCCTCGGGTAACAAGCTTAATCTCATTAAAATCACATGTATCATCCAGATTGGTATGCTTATATATAGGGCATACCCCTGAGTCGAGCCTACAACCCGCCCATACGCCGTCCCACCACATACTAATCCACATAGGACATTGTTGTTAGTGATAATTAAGCATTCTACCCCTACCATTAACATATTTGTACTTCAGTTCTTTGTTCCTGTAAATACAACAATTTGGAATCTCTATTGATCCTTAAGTTCATCATACATTTTTGATCAACCACAACAATTGTAGAAACAGTTAAATAAATGCTTAATTAAATAAATAAATAAACATTTAATAAAATCTAAGACTTAATGATTGGGCCTTGGTCAACTCGAGTAGACTAGTATAGCAATCAGGTACTTAGTAGTAAAGGAGACCTGTAAACCTCATCAAACATGTGACCTATAATCAATCAGTCTAGCTAGGACATCTTTCACAGTTAGACCCTTGAAATAGTTCTTTGTACTTAGTTCTTTGAAATAGATCGTTAGTTGTTTGACAACACATCCTTGAAATACTTCTTTGAAATAGAGCGTTAATTCTTTGAAATAAACCTTTGAAAATAGTACTTTGTTTTAGATCTTTAGTTCTTTGAAAATAGTTCTTTGAAAAGAGTTCTTTGATTTGAAGAGTTATTTACTCATGACGAATAGATAACTCGTTTTAAGTCCAATAAACAGTTCACCTAGACAGATGTCTAGAATAACAGTTATACATGTAAAACATATACAAAGTAAAAGCATTTAAGTAAACAATTTAAATAAAACAGTTTACGCATGCTTCTCAGCCCCGCGTTTTAAAACAAACATGTTAGTAAAGGGGCTATGAACTCACCTGTGTTGTACCTCTTATGTTTTAACCAAGAAAATAATGCGCGCTCATTTGTTGTGAATTAACTATCTTCAGCGCCTGTGTTGATTTATTACGATTTGAATACTATAAGTATTTATAGTTAACGTATATAGGGTTTAGGTATCGGGGTGCGACTATGTGTCCTATATATTTGCTAATGTGTTACTAAGATTTTCTTTACTTATTCTATGTTACATATTCTCTATGAATCCCTTACACGTTAGTGAATAACAATCTTACTTTTAAATTTTAAGAAAATCGGGTAGAGTTTCCTTTGTTTTTAGTCCAATTTCCAGACAATTTATATTGTCTATTTTACAACCAAATCCAAATCAATTATAGTAAAACTAACTTTCATAACTATATAGATTTCAACAAAACCAATGACATTCTTGAAAATATAACAATTAGCTATTAGTTAAAGTCATTCTATTTGAATATTCTCAATTGTCTAACCATGCCATGAATTTGCTATAGGTTGCGTGTTGACCACATAAGGTCAAACAACCCATACTTAGTTTGTCTCATTTAATTCCAATTTATCTTACATTGTTTTTCTTTAGTTCTTTTAAAGTCATTCTATTTGAATATTCTCAATTGTCTAACCATGCCATGAATTTGCTATAGGTTGCGTGTTGACCACATAAGGTCAAACAACCCATACTTAGTTTGTCTCATTGAATTCCCATTTATCTTACATTGTCGTTCTTTTTCTTTCGAAACCTATAGCCATGTAACAACCCTTTTTAACTTAACATAAGTTATCATGTCTCTTTGTTTTGAATATTGAAATCCCAAGTGTTTCAATCCCATTGACTTCATAAAACCCATGTTTATATGTTTGAAAAGTGTAAGATATCTTTTGTATTGAAAATCATAAGTTTCGATAAGTTTGAAATCGGTTAACACCCCAAATGGTCACCTTGAATCACTATCTGTATTAACACTAAATCCCCATGTTATTTAACAAATCCAAGTGTTTTAACTTCAAATGATTGTTTAAACACCTATTTATATGATTAAATTAGTTTGGAAAAACTTTGGTGTTTTAAGACCAATCGATTACATGGAACACTTGTTTAAGTGTTAGGCTAATTTAGAAAAGATCTTTGTTTGAAAAACCTAGTTTCAATGAACAACACAAAATCTTGAAATCGCACGTCCCGACTTATACCGGTCATAACTTGATCATAGAAACTCCAAATAGAACAAAACTAAAGAATCATGATCAAGTTTGGGATGTTAGCTTTCTATCCACTATTTATGCGCTTCTAATTCGTCCAAATGAGGCTCCAAACAGCTGGTATATAATCAGTGCTACAATCAGTACCTTCTGACTTAGGACACTGTTTTGACCCATTTAATGTCCGAACCACTAAAACTTGTCTTAATGAAACTTGTTCCTAAAATATTGAATTAGTAGGCTGGAAAGTTTCGTGCGTTAACTTGAACTTTTTCTATGTTAACAATACAAAGGAACTGGCTGGGCAGAATCTGCCGATATCATCAGCATCGACCAGCCCCTAGTGCAACCCTTATGTCATCAATTTAGCCCTTTAGCCAAGTTCTAACCATTCCCATCCCTTCTAATATTTAACCCTTGATGTTACATTTGTTCCTAGACCAAATTAGTTAAATTTATAAGGCTTTAAAGGGTCTGAAACGAGCTATAATTGCTGTTGTTACCAGAACAACAGCAACTTCACGACAGCCAAACAAAATCAGCTCGTTTGAGCTCATTTTTGGTCCGTTTTTGATGATTCAAGGCTTGAAATCTTTGTCCATTCATGATCTGATAGTTCCTAAGTAGTGCACAAACTACGGGTTTGAGGGTCAAAACGACTGCAAAGTGCAGGTCATTCGCAACAGTACCAACAACAACAAAATAAGTTCGTTTGTGCTCATTCTTACATCAAATTCGATGTTCTAGACACCTAATCTTCAATATAAGTTGTTCCGCAGCTCCCCAAGTTGATTTATTGCAGGTCCTAAATGTTTGAAGGTCGAAAATTAGCTGCAAAGTTCAAGGAGTTCGAAGAAGATGATGAATAGTGATTATTAATGAAAATCAGTGATTTCTCACTTGATCTTACCTCGTTTTCGGCGATTAAAAGCTCTATTTCTTCATCTCTTCATGATCTATGCGTTTCTATGGTCGTTTGGACACCAAAATCGCTCAATTTGGTGCAGATTTGAGAAAGTTTTGGGGTTTTTAGTGAGAGAAGGTGGATGAGAGAGAGAGAGAGAGAGCTACGGGTTTGGAGAGAGAGATAATGATTTTTTAGAAGGTTAAATGGTATTAATGTCTTCTTATGGTTTTTAAACGTTCGGGTATGTTCGGGTTCGTTCGGTTCCGCTCAAATTCGCACGAACGCGTCGGTTTCGGTTTTTCTCGTACATTACGATATTTTAAGATAAGGTTTTCTAAATTATTTTAGGTGGTAATTCATATTAATTAACTAAATATCTTTCCTTTAATTTTAAAATTCCGAAAACGTTTATTTTTATCGTTTCACCGAATCTTATCGTCTTCGCGCGTATTCGTACGAATCGTCACCCGAACGAACACGACGACGACTTTACTTTCCGATATGGTTTTCTAATTACAAGATATCGTTCAGAACGTTAAACTTACAGATATATTCGTGCGAATCGTAACTCACACGAATACTCCGTCAATTTAATATTCACATAACGACATCCATTATTGTTTTGTTCTGTAAAATATCACATACGCTTATATATAATGAAATTCAAACAAATAATCACATGATAGTTCTGTATCATCGGATAATTATCTGGCTAATGAACCTTGTTTCTAAGTTTTGTTATTCTGAAATGATTCTGAATTTTGCTCATTGAACACAAAATGATAATGATACATGATTTGAATATGACATACACTAAAATACGTATAGTTTGTACCTGATTACTGTTCCTGTTACTGTTGATATCACTGTTCCGGTTATGTTTCCTACACTGATGTTCACCCATTACACTTGAGAACGTATCTGCACTTAACACTACTATGGGTAGAGCTTTGCAACCGATTTGAAGGTCGATGATGGTGCTAAACAGTTGCAGCTTCGCAAGGGAGGAGCCGGCCGAACACATGCTGGACCAGTTTGTGGGCGGCCGAACCTATCTCCCTTAGCCGAACCTTCTTGCTGCTACGGACCATCATCATGAACCTCACATCATGCATGGAGAACCTGTGGTGGCAAACTCATGAAGGACCGAACCTATATGGGCCGAAACCCTGAACTCTAGCCAAACCTTGCTGCTGATCATCCCATCACACACGAACCTTCAGTCTTGGGTTTAATATGCTACGAACCTTCTTCTGCCGAACCCTGGATAGTCAGGAACCTATACCCAGCTGGAGTGTATGCACATGCCACGAACCTTTCCCTTAGAAAACCCTACGAACCTGTTGTGGTCGAACCATGAGCGACGAACCTACTTCTAACAAACCTATGAGCACCGAACTCTCCATGGCCGACAAACCTTTGTTAAGGGAACCTTAAGGTTCGTCATAGTTGAGGCATGCGGCCAAACCTACTCAATTGTGAACCAACCTTATTTGATTTCAACATCAACCGGCCCAAGGTTCATACGACCCACGTAATTGATTTGGCCACCATGGCCCAATCGGCCCACTTGATTGTTTGGCCCATATGGTTCAACTTGGGATAAATACATGAAGTCATATTACAAGGGCTAACATGTGGGGATTAGTAATAAATTTATATAAAAATGGTGGGCTTATAACCATGGATTTAATAGAGACCAAGATAAGGTATTTTGAGATATATTAACAAACAGTTTTAAAGGTTGAGACCAAAGGAGTAATTTACAATACAAGCTATATTAAAATGTTAAGGATTTATGACAATGAATCAAAAACCTAAGTCCTACACTTAGAACCCTTTTGCCATGAAAAATAATAAAGTGTTAGTAAGATGATAACAACTAAATCGAGACCGAATAAAGACCGAGACTTACATGTGTTAGCCAACCCTAGGGCTAACACATACACGCACACAAATCAATTACCGTTAATACTTACAAGTTACAAACAACTTTAACTCAATACAAGATCGTGAATACAACAACAAATCAAACAAAGAGCACGTCCATTTCTTGTTTAAGCTAAGTCAACCCCTGAAACAGCAAGGTGAGTTCATACGCCCCTTTTCTAATCATAACTGATTTTAAGCTCTCAGGGCTGAGAAACATGCCTAAATTTTATTTATTTAAAAGTTTTTGTTTAATATATTGTTTATACTTTGATTAGATAATATTGCTTGACTTATTATCATTTATCATTGTATGCATGCTTGTATGATCATCATATGATAAAAACAATTAAGGTGAATATGATAATATAATTTCATAACTCATCAACACAATAGAATAACATAGTTGTAAGATTATATCATACAACACTTAGTTATTCTGACAAGAACAAACATTGAGATAGTCACAGGTGAACATGATGACAAAAAAAACGAAACACATGCATGATATGAAGATAATATATCTTCATAATAACATTCAACACCAGAGTTAAGTAAGTGTAATAAGAAAAGTTCTTATAACACTTAGCTTACAACTCGATACATATTACAAGATAACATGGAACAAGTAACATCTACCACCTGAGTCGACTAAGTGTAGTAAGACTAGTTCTTACCACAACTTAGTGACAACATGGTGACTATATGGATCAACTAGAATGATAATCATGATAATGTAATTTCATGAGAACAACATCATTCACACAATCATTAACAAAATGTAATAAGACAAGTTCTTATTTAACTTTGTTTACAACAATGCAACATTGAGAACAAAAAATTTTGACGAACACAATACAATTGATTGCTATTGAGCTGTTTGTATTATGTCATGTCAATCATGTGCCATATATTAAAGTTTCATTGTAAATCCCTTCTCAGAATTGTTTAACAGTTAATTTAGTGGGATCTATACTGACATTAGCATAGTGGTACCATAGGTTTGACAAACCTCCTGCGAGTAGGTCGGTATGTTAATCGTAACATCATTTGGCTGGTAACTTATGACCGGTAACAGGGCGATCAGTCAGGTTTGGTAATACAAAGTGGTAGAGATAAATCGGATGCATTGTAATCTGATTACGTAAGGATTGCAATGGATTCCTTTTAAGTTCTACGCACTTCAAGTTGAGAACACATATTCAATTGGTTAACTAAAACTCTTAACATTTAAAAGTGATTTACAGTTAACCCCGTAAGAGATGGAATAATACAAGGATCAGATTAACTTAATCTAATCTCCTTAATACACAAAGGGTTTATCAATACTTCGGGTTTATAAGTAAACTTTTTTTTTCATTATATTATTCTGCACATGATGCTACAGGTGATTAACAAACGGGATGAACAGGTGAATTGGAAATGGATATCTATATTTGTATTGTAAGTGGTGTGGAGTTCTATTAGTTATGTGGTGGGATGTTGGCTAGGGCTTGTTCCCTTAAATATGCCCTATATATAAAAGCATAACTAATAGGATGAGATATTACTTGCAAATATAACTATGGAGAGGCCATTGTGTGAACAGGTGAACCAAACACACTACAAGTAACATGTATGCTATTGTGATTGTGAATGTGAATGAACCAAGGTTTTCAATTATCAAATTTATGAACTCACCAACCTAGTGTTGACTTTGTTTAAATGCATGTTTTCTCAGGTGATGAACAAGTTTAGTCACGAGTATTCAAGAACATAGCTAGTGGACTTTTAAAAGACCTAGCTACATTTTAGCATTTCTCATTTATATATCATGTGCTATGCAAACAATCTGATCATTTCAATTATGAAATGATATCGCGCCCCGAGAACTTTACGCCCACCGGGAAAGTCGATCCAGCCCGCCGGCTCGGGGTGTGACAGATTGGTATCAGAGCCATGGTTATAGAGAAATATAGGTCATATAACTTAAACGGTTTGGCCTAGACTATAACCTAGGGACCCTCATGTATAGATCATACAACATAGGATTCTATTTTCATGTGTCTTCTGCATCTGATCACTACACTAACCGATATTTTTTCGGTTATGATCAGAATGCCACCAAGAAGACAACCAGCTTTACTGCCTCCTGTACAATCACCTCCACCTCCTCCTCTGCCACCACCAGTCCATGAGTTGGACCCCGCTACCATTGCACTGGCCACACTGCTGACCAGTCAACTGAGGGATGTGATCCCAGAGATGATGAATCGGATTAACAGCAAAAACGTTGCCAACTCATCTGGAGAAGGCAGCAGTAACACCCGCCATCATCAGGACTAGTCTTACAAAAATTTTGTAGGATGCAAGCCACCGATGTAACATCAGTGCCGGAATCGTGCCGGAATCATACTAGAACAGTGATCGCAACAGTAAACATGGTTCATCAGTCATATATTTATCTGGCTTACAGAACCATCATGTGATTATTTGTTAGGATTTTAAAACATATAAACGTATGTGAGGCTTTATACAACAGAACACACGAATATTGTTACTTGAATGCTAAATCGACGAATTTTTTCGTATAGGTGACGATCTGTACGAATATATCCGAAGGTTTAATATTCTAGATATTATCTGATAATTAGAAAACAATATTGAAAAGTATAGTTATCGTCGTGTTCGTACGGGTGACGACTCGAACGAATACGCGCGACGACTGTACGATTTGATTTTAAACAGTAAAATTAAGAAGTTTAAAGTTTAAAATAAACAAAAGATATTAGATAATTACTAGGAATAACCACTTAAAATAAATTAATTAAATCTTGTTTTATGAAACACGTCGTTTCGTTATGAAAGTAATTAGATATTAATATTATACGCGAAACCGAGCAAAACCGAACCACCGGGTATTTTTGGAACATTAATTGATACATTTAGTCCTCCCACCCACCACCTCCAACCGCATTTTCCCACTCATTTTCGTTTCTTTCATCTCTCTCTCTCAAGATATTATTCTCCACCTTCTCTCTAGGATTTCTTGTTGATTTCTCCTTGGATTCAAGAGTTTTTGGTGTCAAAACGACCCCCTCTTCACGTAGATCAAGGAAGTAAGATATCTAAGATTTTGTCCATCATTAGCAAGGTAAATCTCAGTTTTTATTTCTGTTTTTGGTGTAAATCTCGACCTTTAAAAACCCCTGATGTTTAACCGAAACAAACGCACATAATCACTTAGGTAAACACTTATGAACGGTTAGCAAACATTAGGAACTGATCTGAAACATGTTAGAGATGATGATGAAGAGGGTGATACAAGTTCGTGACCTGCCACTGATCGGCCGAACCTATCAAGGAGCTGGGCAAGAGGGGCGAACCTTGCCTTGGCCGAACTTGCCTAGATGAAGCGAACCTTGCCTTGGCCGAACTTTGCCTTGGCCGAACCTGCCTAGATAAAGCGAACCTTGCCTTGGCCGAACCTGCCTAGATGAAGCGAAGCTTGCCTTGGTCGAACCTTGCCTTGGCCGAACCTTCCTTGCCAGGAGAACCTTGCTTTGGCCGAACCTTGCCACGCAAACCTTCCTGACCGAACCTTCCTTGCCAGGCGAACCTTGATTTGGCCGATACTTGCCAGGCAAGCCTTCCTGACCGAACCTTCCATTCCAGGGTAACCTTGCTTTGGCCGAACCTTGCTAGGCAAACCTTGCCCTGGCCAAACCTAACCTCGGCGAACCTTCCT
This sequence comes from Mikania micrantha, assembly GCA_009363875.1. Lineage (NCBI taxonomy): Eukaryota > Viridiplantae > Streptophyta > Magnoliopsida > Asterales > Asteraceae > Mikania > Mikania micrantha. The sequence continues at coordinate 68,658,861 of CM018693.1, read as the reverse complement.
CCTACGCGAACCTAGCATGCTAGCCACAAACCTTGGGCTGATCGAACTTTAGCTTGGCCAAACCCAGGGACAATCAAACCTGTGTACATGGTGGTAAGCCCGGGGTGGGCCGAACCCTGCCTATCAAATCTCCATGTTGCCATGAAAGCCATGCGTTAGCCCAGCCCTTGCCATGCAAACTTTTCCTTGGCCAAATCTTTGTCATGCAAAACTTCCTGCTGAACGAACCTTTGGCCTGCAAACCCTAGCCAGCCAAACTTAAGCCGGCCGAACCTGGAAGTGGATGGACGTGTATAGGAGCAGCGAACCTGTTTTTCTATCATCACACTTAGGACCATAATTGAACCATTGGACAGCTTAGACTTGAATTGGTCAATCAAAACTCGGAACTAGGTTTACCTGGGAATGTTTACGTGTCTTCTTAGCGTAAGAGTGCATGAGTTGTTGTCTGTGCATGGGATGCATGCAAGAACTCATTTTAGTTTTAAAAAGGACTAAGGGAAAAGAGTTTAGAATAAATTTGATGACAAATGAATTATCTATGTTGAACTATTCCAATAATTGTGATAAATAATCATTCGGCAATCAAGGGTTGGTGATTGGGCTTAAGTTTAGCACAATGAGCTTAACTCAAACCCATTATGTGAAAACCCTATTTTACTTAGTTACAGATGTTTTAACAAGGAAAGTCACTTGGAAGATCAAAGGTTAATAAATGGGTCGAGTTGGGCCCAATAGGCTTAACAGAAGCCCATCACAAGTAACTTCATTTTCTTAAGCTAATTATGTTTTAATAAGAGAAAATGATTTATAAACTTGATTGAATTAAAATAAATTATTTTTTTAATTAATATTTTAGTTATGTAAATTGAATTTAAAACATGATAATTTAGAACTTGTAATAATTTATTTGTGGGATAATGGTTACAAATGGGAATTTAAGTTAGATTAGTTAAATGAAATATTAGAAACACAATAGTAACATAGGACACCTAGCTGCACATTGAGACCAAACCATAAATACGACGAATAATACGTATACTTATAGTATTCGAATTCTTTTAAAACAACTCAGGAACTGAAGATACATAGGCTACAACAGCGAGCGCACGTTTTGTGGTAACACTTTACAGAGCAACACAAGTGAGTTCATTGCCCCTTTTCTGAACATTTTTGTTTTCAAACGCGGGGCTGAGAAGCATGCGTAAATTGTTTTATTTGAATTGTTTACTTAAAACTGTTTATACTCCTAGGTAATTGTTATGAAGAATTAACTAACAAGTTAATTAAATTACTCATACGAGAAATACTTTAATTCTAAAATTCTAAACATAGTCCATCAAGCTCAAATTGAAGAATCTAAATTCAAAGTGAAACCAAGAGAACTAAAGCTAAAGATCATGTTCAAAGAAATCTAATTCATTGTCTGATCTGAAAACAAAGGATCCTAATCAAGAATCAATTATCATTGTGAAATCATGGAAATTCTAAAGATCAAAATCAAGAGACCCAAGGAGATCATAAATCATAAATGTGTGTGAATCATTGAAATAATGAAATCATTACAATCTAATGAAATCATTAATACTTGAGTTAAGGTGAATGTCAGTTGTATAGAAATCAAGACCATGTGTAACACACGTAAAGTCCCGGCATAAATAGTAGACTCTTGTAGTCAAGCGATATGGGCAATAATGTGAACTATCAAATGAAATCAATATTAAAATCAAGAGAATCAAAGAGATCAAGAATCAAAGGATATCCGTAATGTGACACCTCGCAATTTTCAGGTCATCATTTCTTTATTTTAAACAATAATATGTATTATTATTGCAAGCGTGGAACTAGATTTATGAATGTTTAGTGTGACACATGCACAACAGTTCAAATGCACCGATAATTCGAGGAATTATCGCACAACACTAGCATGTGTCTAGAATAAATAACGTTGGTGAACGAATCAAACCATAGTACACTTTCACTGCACATTAGGTTCCAAGGAAACCTAATTTAGTAGAATAATGCTTATGCGTCAAGAAACGATGACCGTAGTCGAGAAATTCGTGAAAATCGCTTCAATCTATGAAATTGGGCTTATTGGTCTCAACTGAGACCCATCGCGGTACGCGATGGGCACCCAAATTGGCCTTCGCGGTACGCGAAGCCTAGGCGGGAGAATTTAAATTCTCCAAAATCCATCGTGGTACGCGACGACCGATCGTCTTCCACCATCGCGATACGCGGCGTGTTTCGGGAACAGAATCATTATTTTAATCATCGCGCTACGCGATGATGCCTTTTTGCTAGACGTCGCGGTACGCGACAACCCTACACGAAAAATCTTTATAACTCCAAGATTAACCATTCTGCTACACCCCTATCCGATTTCCATCGGCTAAAAACCTCTCTCTCAACCATTTTCACTCTGTTACAACCATTTTCAGCAACAAGAAGCCATCTTGAACCATTTGGAGACCATTTTTGAAGATCAAGGCGTTGTGGAAGCTCCCAGAACACTCTACCATATTTCTTCTCTGCATTGGAACGAATCCCAGCCTTTCTAGGGCTGCTCCAGAGCTGCACAAGTTCTATTTCAGTGATTGGAATCTTTGCAAGGTAGTTCACATGTTCAATCTAGTCCAAAATCACTAGAAATCACACATGCAAGCCGTTTTGGCCACATGCATCACATCACCACTTTAGTCACAAAATTTTGTAATTCTATATCTATTATTTGTTGAGTTTCTTTCTGATTAAATAGTTTGATGATGATCTATGGTGATATTGTCAAGATTATGAGATTATTTGTTGATTTTACTAGTAAATAGGTACTTTCAACCACATGCATGTATGATCTAAGTGGTTTTACACGATTTTGGATACTGAAATGTTGTTATAAGTGTTATTGATGATGATTTGCAAGGATAGAATGATTGTTTTGACAATAAATTGTCACTTGGGGATTATTGCTAAAAATAGTAACTTTAATGTTACAAAAAATGCATTTTTGATGAAATGATCATCTTTGTATGATTAGATCCATAAGTTATGTTTAAAAATGATTTTTATAAGTTAATATGATGACTATTGATGCATTGGGATTATTTGGATTATTAAAGATATGATTTTCATGAATGTTACTAAATATAGTAACTTTTTGCCAATAGTTTGTTAAGAAATGATGAAATTGTTAAATGTTGTATGTTTGACATGCTTAGTTGAAGTTGTTATGATGATAATAGGTGATTTTAGGACTTAAATGATTGAAAAAAGAACAATTGTCGAAAGTTACTATAAATAGTAACTTTATTTTACAAATTGGTGAATAGGAGCATGCTAGTATTAACGGTTATGATTAAACGATTATTTGAGATTAAGATAGTGATATTATGATAAGATTGATAGCTAGACTTAGTAACATATGTCTATTTTTGTAAATTTATAATTATAGTAACTTTTAGGTGCAAAGCATGCTAAACCGGATATGTGTAACTATGTGCTTGGTGATAACATGCTCACTTACGATAAATGTGCATGCTAGAATAATCGGATTATGATTTATTGCATTACTTGCTAAATTTGGAAACTTTCCTGAAATATCCTCACGAAAGTGACTTCGGTATCCGTACACATCACACGACACTAAACCGCACATCACACGGTCACATGATCCAAGAACCGTCACCAACGTTTCGTTAGGTCAAACACGGTCAATACGGTTAAACACGGTCAACACGACCCACATAACAACTTGGAGTTGTTAAACCCGAACACGGTCCTGTGAGACCCACGTGTATGTAACACAAACTTATAAACAGTTATGTGATATAGGTAACTGCTAGCCGACGAGCTACTCCATTCTTGCACGAACGCTCTACTCTAACTCAGGTGAATTTACAACCCCATTTTTCTTTATAACTGTTTGACTACACTATTGGGGGTGAGAATTACATTGCAATTGTTTTAGATATATGGTTGGTATGTTGTGAAAACCATTTTCGAGTTTAACTATTATCGCTTAAAGTCCTCACTTATCCTTACCGTTAGTTGTTACAAACGAGTCGTTATTACGTAGTACTACTGGGTTTGACTAACCCCACTTGGCACCAATGTTGACTGGAGGTCATAACGAGTGTAATTTCGATGTTGATGTCGGGTTCAGCAATGACCGGCGGAGGCAAACGGGAACAATAGAGTTTCGGTAAGATGAACTGACACACTCATCGAATCATAGATCCACAACTAAACTTAACATACCAAGTATATGTCTGTCTACTTTTCAGTCTGTCTAAACCTGTGAACTCACCAACTTTTTAGTTGACACTATTCTCATGTATTCTTAGGTTACAAATAGAGCACAAGCTAGGATGCGCACAAGGGAGCACTAAGGAGTTCGGCTTGCATATAGACTTGTGTTCTAGGATTTTGTGCGCCTTTGATTTGTTTAAAAAACAATTAAACTATGTAGTGTCTGATACACTTTATTTCTGCTGCTACAATTTATTTTTCCGTTGTATTATCATTTAAAAGTTTTCTGCTGCTTATCTTCTAAACTGTGTTATTTTATAAAACTGTGTGATTGTGTAATTCATACAAGTCGTTCTATTTGACCATGAGCTGTGATCCTGGCCACATCACAACCACGTGGACTGACATCACGAGTGGGAATTTGGGGGTGTGACTGACTGGCATCAGAGCCTTGGTTATAGGGAACTAGGTTTGCATGCTGTAAACTTAGACTACAGCCACTGCTCTACATTAGACACTACACTTAGAAATTTCACATTGATGCTACTATTTTCTCTGCTAACTATTACTTACTGACTTGGGATTTACAGGATGTATGATAACAGTGAGGATACGAGGCGTAACCTGGGGAAGCGACCCACGGAGAACGAGCTGATGGACGAGAGCTGGCAGCCTGTTAGAGACATCATGTCCCAGGCGGATGCAGTGATGGCCGAGCAGGCACGCATTGCCAAGCGCGCTAGGTCATGGACCTGGTACCCATTCATGGTATGGGACTGGATTGTTGAGGAGTGTGTGCCTCTTCAGCGTGTTATTACTGATGATGATCGGGCGCACCGACTACCGGCACTGGGAGTGTCATCTGAGCGAGCTTTTGCAGCCCTTGTTTCCAGGACTGCTCGAGAAGCCCATAGAGCATGAGAGCGAGACGACGAGATCAGAGCTCTCCAAGAGGAGAACAAGCATCTTCGTGGACAGTTGGACCACATGCGAGAACAGGTGATGGATGAGATTGCGGCCCTCCGGAACTGGACGGCGCGGTTAGAGGAGCGGCATGGGGAGGTCGATGCTGTGGTTCAGGACCATGGTGAGCGGCTGGTCGCTGTAGAGGATGTTGCAGGAGAGAACCAGGCAGCGCTTCAGAACGCTTGGGAGGACAAGCTGATCATGGAGCCGGACCAGGGACCCCAATTCAAGGCTGAGGACCTCAAAGAGGGAGACTTTGATGAGGATCCAGACGAGGATTTTGAGGAGGATCATGATGACGGACCTGCTGAAAGAGGAGATTCGCACTATTCCTAGAATGAGCGGGATGTGTTCATATGAACTTTTGTAGTAGTATCTCTTTTGGAAATCATTGTACTCAAAGTCATTATCATTAATGAAATGATGTTTTGCTTTATTTATTGTATTCTGACAGTGGTTGCCGCTAACATGACATCTGACTTGACTCCAGACATGACCATTGGCTAACACACTAACACATGATCACTAACACTCTATCCGTTCCATACAGAACCATGACTAGAAAGGGACCCTATTTACGCAACCCCAAACGCAAGTCCGAAGCGCCAAGAATCAAAATGATGGTTGAATGTAGAGTCAACAAAGTACTTGCTGAATACGAGGCAAATCGCCTTGCCAGCGAGACTAGTGGCACCAACAACGGTACTAACACCTACCTAACATGACTAACTTAGTATAGGCAACGCTGACACTAACACGCATCATTAAACTCCGATACACAGGATCTCATGGAAACGCATCAAATGGATGCTCATTTAAAGCCTTCCGGAGTTGCCACCCTCACAAATTCCTAGGGACAGAAGGAGCAGTGGGACGGCTCCGCTGGATTGAAAAACTGGAATCGGTCTTCGCCATGGCTGAATGCGCCGAGGAGAACCTAGTGAAGTATAATACCGGGATTCTTGAGGGACCTGCTCTCACCTGGTGGAATACCCATGTCCAGACCCTAGGACTGGAGACTGCAAACACTATCCCATGGGAGGAATTCACCAGAATGCTTCACGATGAATACTGCCCACGCGATGAGATCAGGAAGCTTGAGGAAGAGTTTTGGGTGCACAAAATGGTGGGATATGAAATCGAGAAATACTGTACTCGATTTCACGAACTGTGCAAGCTGTGTCCGGCAATGGTAACGCCGGAGTACAAGAAGATTGAGCAATTCATTAGTGGGTTGCCATAAGATACAAAGCATGGTGACTGCTTCTGATCACACTACCATCCAACCATTGATTCGCTTGGCCCACAAGTTCACTGACCAGGCTGTAGCACAGGGGAAACTGCCTATGAGGGGTGAACATCTGATATCCCAACAATCCAAGCAACAGTGGGAGCCCAGCAACAACCGTACTTTTTCACTTCAACAACCAACCCAGCACCGACCAGCACCTACAAAGGTTTTCACTGCCACCCAGCCAAACACTCAGGGTAAAGGGGGATATGAGGGCAACAGCCCAAAATGCAATACCTGCAACTTCTATCACTTCGGCCCATGCAAAAGGGTCAAGTGCACTAACTGTGGAAGAAATGGGCACATGGCCAAAGAATGCCGATCCAACACCAACCCCAACAACAACAACCAAAACACTCTCAATGGGTGTTATGAATGCGGTAAACCGGGACATATGCGGTGGGATTGCCCACAACTGAAAAAGGGTGGAGGAGGTGCAACGAAGGGACGAGCCTTTGTGATTGGCTCAGGAGAAGCAGAAGATGATCCCAATGTCGTCATCGGTACGTTTCTTTTAAATAATGTCTATGCTAGTATATTGTTTGATACCGGTGCCGATAGGAGTTTTATCTCTAGTGACTTTAGTAAACTGCTTAATTTGACACCAACACCACTAGACTATAAGTACACCTTAGAGTTAGCAGACAGCAAGCTGATCGAAACACAACATATCATCAAAGGGTGTGTCCTGATGCTGGCAGACCATCAACTGGCGATTGATCTGATGCCGGTAACTCTCGGGAGTTTCGACGTGGTGATTGGATGGATTGGTTATTTGCAAACCATACTGATATCCTGTGCAACGAGAAGATCGTAAGAGTTATGTTGCCAAACGGAGAGCAGATCTCAATCCAGGGAGAACGGCGCGGAATACAATTAAACATCATATCCTGCATGAAGGCAAGCAAATACCTGAAGAAGGGATACACAGCTATCCTGGCACTTATCACTAAACAACCAAAGAAGTAGTAGAAAATCAAGGACATCGCGGACGTTCGCGATTTTCCAGAAGTCTTTCAAGACGATCTACCAGGACTACCACCAACGCGACAAGTGGAGCTCCAGATAGATCTAACGCCAGGAGCAGCACCAATAGCCAAGGCACCATGCCGATTGGCTCCTACTGAAATGCAAGAACTATCTAATCAACTACAAGGGTTGTTAGATAAAGGATTTATCTGACCGAGCTTCTCACCTTGGGGAGCACCAGTCTTGTTTGTGAAGAAAAAGGACAGTTTCTTTCGTACGTGCATAGATTACACGGAACTGAACAAGGTAACGATCAAGAATCGATACCCTTTACCTCGGATAGATGATTGTTTGACCAACTGCAAGGGTCGACCTACTATTCGAAGATCAATTTAAGATCCGATTACCATCAACTTAGAATACAAGAGGAAGACATACCGAAGACAGCCTTCAGAACACGGTACGGACATTATGAGTTTTTAGTCATGCCTTTTGGGCTGACTAACGCACCTGTAGTATTCTTGGATCTCATGAATCGGGTGTGTAAGCCGTATCTCGATAAGTTTGTAATCGTGTTTATTGATGACATACTGATCTATTCCAAGACTCAAGAAGAACATGCCGATCACTTAAGACGTCTCTTGGAACTACTGAAGACGGAACAACTATACACGAAGTTTTCCAAATGCGATTTTTGGGTTCGCGAAGTCCAGTTTCTTGGACACGTATTGAATGAGAAAGGGATACACGTAGACCCAGCCAAGATAGAAGCCATTAAGAACTGGACAGCACCGAAGACTTCGACTAAGGTGCAACAGTTTTTGGGATTGGTCGGGTACTACAGGCAATTTATCGAGGAATTCTCGAAGATCGCACAATCCTTGATGTCCCTTACGCACAACGACAAGAAGTTTGAATGGGGAGAAAAACAGGAAGCTGGTTTCGATTTATTGAAATAGAAGTTATGTAGCGCACCAATCCTATCACTACCTGACGGGTGCGAAGACTTTGTAGTCTACTGTGATGCCTCGAAGCAAGGAATCGGTTGTGTACTAATGCAACGCGAGAAAGTCATAGCTTATGCATCACGACAATTAAAGGTGCACGAGAAGAACTACACAACACATGACTTGGAACTAGGAGCCGTGGTGTTCGCACTGAAGATCTGGCGACACTATCTGTACGGCACCAAGTGAACCATATTCACCGATCATAAGAGTCTACAGCACATTTTCGACCAGAAGGAGTTAAACATGAGACAACGTAGGTGGGTTGAACTAATAGGCGATTATGATTGTGCTATTAAGTACCCTCTCGGGAACGCGCTGAGCCGGAAAGAAACAACCAAACGCGTACATGCACTACAACTTACCATCCATTCCGAGCTACCTAATCAAATCCGAGTCGCACAACAAGAAGCTCTGAAAAAGGAAAATATTACTCTCGAAGCCATGCGAGGGATGGATAAACAAATGAAAGAGAAGGACGACGAAGCTTACTATTGATGGACCGAATTTGGATTCCACACTACGAAGGATTGAGAGAAGTAGTGATGGATGAAGCTCACAAAAGTCGATACTCAGTACATCCAGGCTCTGACAAGATGTACCACGACCTAAAGGCAACTTATTGGTGGCCTAACATGAAGTCGGAAACGCGACCTATGTGAGTAAGTGATTGACTTGCTCCAAAGTTAAGGTCGAATATCAGAAACCGTCAACCGTCAGGGTTACTCCAACAACCAGAAATTCCAGTATGGAAATGGGAACAGATTTCCATGGATTTTATCACCAAGCTGCCAAAGACGAAAAGTGGTTTCAATACCATTTGGGTTATCGTAGACCGACTCACAAAATCGGCACACTTCCTACCGATTAAGGAAACTGATAAGTTGGAAAAGTTAACCCGAATCTACTTGACGAAAATCGTATCTAGACACGGAGTCCTAGTCTCCATAATATCCGACCGGGACAGCCGTTTCACGGCACATTTTAGGAAGTCCTTACCTAAGGCACTGGGAACAAGGTTGGATATGAGCACTGCCTATCACTCGCAGACGGACGATCAGAGTTAAAGAACCATCCAGACCCTGGAAGACATGCTTCGAGCATGAGTGATCGACTTCGGTAATGGCTGGGAGACTCACCTACCTTTGGTGGAGTTCTCATACAATAACAACTATCACACCAACATTGGAGCTGCACCTTTTGAGGCACTGCATGGACGTAAGTGCCGATCACCACTCTGTTGGCCAGAAGTTTGTGAAAGCCACCTCACTAGTCTCGAGCTTGTGCACGAGACAACTGAAAAGATCGTACAAATACGAAACCGAATGGCAGCAGCTCGAGATCGACAAAAGAGCTATGCCGACAAAAGGCGCAAACCTTTGGAATTCCTAGTGGGAGACCGCGTACTTCTTAAAGTCTCGCCTTAGAAAGGAGTGATCCGATTCGGGAAGCGGGGAAAGTTAAACCCTCGTTACATCGGAACATTCGAAATCACTAAACGTATAGGCCTTGTGGCCTATGACCTGCAGCTACCACAGGAGTTGAGTAGCGTGCATAATGTATTCCACGTATCGAACCTCAAGAAGTGCTTATCAGATGAAACGCTCGCAATTCCTTTATAGGAAATCCAGATTGATGAACAACTTCACTTGGTTGAGGAACCAGTGGAAATTATGGACCGGGAAATCAAGAAATTAAAACTTAGTCGCATACCGATAGTTAAGGTACAATGGAACTCGCGATGAGGGCCGGAATACACCTGGTAACGAGAGGACCAGATGAAAAAGAAATAACCTCACTTATTCTTCGACCAGACCAACACGAGCAACACGAACTGAATTTCGGGACGAAATTCCTATTAATTAGGGGATTATGTTACACCTCACAATTTCCAGGGCAACATTTCTTTATTTTAAACAATAATATGTATTATTATTGCGTATGTGGCACTAGAATTATGAATGTTTAGTGTGACATGTGGCACAATAGTTCAAACGCACCGATAATTCGAGGAATTATAGCACAACACTCGCACGTGTCTTGAATAACGAAACGTTGATGAACAGATCAAACCATAGCACACTTTCACTGCACATTAGGTTCCGGGGAAACCTAATTTAGTAGAATAATGCTTATGCATCAAGAAACGATGAAAATAGTCGAGAAATTCGTGAAAATCGCTTCAATCTATGAAATTGGGCTTATTGGGCTCAACCGAGACCCATCGCGGTACGCGATGGGCACCCAAATGGGCCTTCGTGGTACGCGAAGCCTAGGCGGGAGAATTTGAATTCTTGGAAATCCATCGTGATACGCGGCGTGTTTCGGGAACATAATCATTATTTTAATCCTCGCGCTACGCGAGGATGCATATTTTCCAGACATCGCGGTACGCGACGACCCTACACACAAAATCTTTATAACTCCAAGATTAATCATTCTGCTACACCCCTATCTGATTTCCATCGACTGAGAACCTCTCTCTCGATCATTTCACTCTGTTACACCCACTTTCAGCAACAACAAGCCATATTGAACCATTTGAAGACCATTTTTGTAGATCAAGGCGTTGTGGAAGCTCCAAGAACACTCTACCATCTTTCTTCTCTGCATTGGAACGAATCCCAGCCTTTCTAGGGCTGCTCCAGAGATGCACAAGTTCTATTTCAGTGATTGGATGCTTTGTAAGGTAGTTCACATGTTCAATCTACTCTAAAATCACTAGAAATCACACATGCAAGCCATTTTGGCCACATGCATCACCATCACCACTTTAGTCACGAAATTTTGTAATTCTATATCTGTTATTTGTTGATTTTATTACTAATTTAGTAGTTTGATGACGATCTATGGTGATATTGTCATGATTATGAGATTATTTGTAGATTTTACTAGTAAATGGGTACTTTCAACCACATGCATGTTTGATCTAAGTAGTTTTACATGATTTTGGATATTGGAATGTTGTTTTAAGTGTTATTGATGATGATTTGCAAGGATAGAATGATTGTTTTGACAATAAATTGTCATTTGAGGATTATTGCTAAAAATAGTAACTTTAATGTTACAAAGTATGTATTTTTGATGAAATCGTCATCTTTGTATGATTAGATCCATAAGTGATGTTTTAAAATGATGTTTATAAGTTAATATGATGATTATTGATGCATTGGGATTATTGGGATTATTAAAAATACGATTTTCATGAATGTTACTAAATATGGTAACTTTTTGCAAATATTTTGTTAAGAAATGATGAAATTGTTAAATGTTGTATGTTTGACATGCTTAGTTGAAGTTGTTATGATGATAATAGGTGATTTTAGGACTTAAATGATTGAAATTTGAGCAATTGTCAAAAGTTACTATAAATAGTAACTTTATTTTACAAATTGGTGAATAGGAGCATGGTAGTATTAACGGTTACGATTAAACGATTATCTGAGATTAAGATAGTAATATTATGATAAGATTGATAGCTAGACTTAGTAACATATGTCTATTTTTGTAACTTTCTAATTATAGTAACTTTTACGTGCAAAGCATGCTAAACCGGCTATGTGTAACTATGTGCTTGGTGATAACATGCTCACTTAGGATAAATGTGCATGTTAGAATAATCAGATTATGATATATTGCATGACTTGCTAAATTTGGAAACTTTCCTGAAATAGAAAAGTTTACTCACAAAAGTGACTTCGCTATCCGTACACGTCACACGGCAATAAACATCACATCACACGATCACATGATCCAAGAACCGTCACCAACGGGTCGTTAGGTCAAACATGGTCAAACACAGTCAACACGACCCACATAACAACTTGGAGTTGTTAAACCCGAACACGGTCCTGTGAGACCCACGTGTATGTAACACAAACTTATAACCACTTATGTGATATAGGTAACTGCTAGCCGGCGAGCTACTCCGTTCTTGCACGAACGCTTTACTCAAACTCAGGTGAGTTTACAGCCCCACTTTTCTTTATAACTGTTTTACTACAATATTGGGGTGAGAATTGCATTGCTACTTTTTAGATATATGGCTGGTATGTTGTGAAAACCATTTTCGAGTGTAACTATTATCGCTTAAAGTCCTCACTTATCCTTACCGTTAGTTGTTACAAACGAGTCGTTATTACATAGTACTACTGGGTTTGACTAACCCCACTCGGCACCAATGTTGACTGGAGGTCATAACGAGTGCAATTTCGATGTTGATGTCGGGTTCAGCGATGACCCGCGGACGCAAAGGGAACAGTCGAGTTTCGGTAAGATGAACTGACACACTCCACAGATAGTAGATCCACAACTAAACTTAACATACCCAGTATATGTCTGTTTACTTTTCAGTCTGTCTAAACCTGTGAACTCACCAACTTTTTAGTTGACACTTTTCACATGCGTTCTCAGGTAACTAATGGAGCACAAGCTAGGATGCGAACAAGGGAGCACGAAGGAGTTCGGCTTGCATATAGACTCGTGTTCTAGGCTTTTGTGTGCGTTTGATCTGTTTTAAAAACAATTAAACTATGTAGTGTCTGATACACTTTATTTCTGCTGCTACAATTTCTTTTTCCACTGTATTATCATTTAAAAGTTTTCCGCTGCTTATCTTCTAAACTGTGTTATTTTACAAAATTGTGTGATTGTGTAATTCGTATAGAGTCGTTCTATTTGACCATGAGCTGTTATCCTGGCCACGTCACACCCACGTGGACTGACATCACGAGTGGGAATTTGGGGGTGTGACACGTAAAGTCCCGACATGTACAGTATACCAGTGGGTCAAGCTGATATGGGCATCATTAAAATCTTGGCACACACAGGTAGACTCCTTGTGAGTCATGGTTGATATGGGTCACGTGTGAGAGGGTACAACTTGGACAACCACCAACAACTAAGTTTAATTGATTGAGTCAAATAAGTCCCAATCATCATGTCTTAGTTGTATTTAAATGCTTATTTATTTATTTAATTAAACATTTAATACCATATTTCTACAAGTGCTTCTGGGAAATCATGAATACATGTTGAACTCAAGAGATTAAAAGTAAATCTAATTTGAAGGTGAATCGAGTGAAACGCTTAATTATCACTAACAACAATATGTTAAGCAGTCCGATATGTGGTGGGACGGTGGCTGGGGCTTCTTCCCCTACATATGCCCAATATATAAGCATACTTGATTGGATAACATAGGTGGTTGTTAGTGAGGTTAAGGTTGTAATTTCGGGGAATCAAGGTAAACATTTTCAGGGTAATCAAATACTAAGAATCAAAGGGTATGAAATCAAAGGTATGGGATGAAATGCTTAATTATCACCCGGAACAATATATCATGTGGTTTGGTATGTGGTGGGATGTTGGCTCGAGCTTTTTCCCCTACATATGCCCAATATATAAGCATATTGAATTGGATGGTATAGGTTGTTAATGGTGAGGTTAAGGTTGTCATTCGGGTTATTCAAACTCATTTTTATAAAACTATATGAACTCACCAACCATGTATTGACTTTATTTTTGCATGACTTCTTAGGTGACAAACAGGTCAATTGAAGAGCTATTTCTTTTGGACTAGATTATCTGATAGAGGACCTAGCTTTTTGTACCTGCATATTTTGAAGCATCATTATACAGTTTATTTTGTATATCTTTTGCAGATACAAGATAGAAGATTTATGATGTGATAGTAGATTTACATTGTTAAATTACAAACTTAACTGATGTAATTTAACTTTGTAATTCTATTTTATTTTAGCAAGTTTCTCTTTTATATATCATGTGCAATCTAAACCATCTGATCATTCCAATTATCACTCACGATATCGCGCCCCGAGAACCTTCCGCCCGACGAAAGGGTTATATTTACAGATAAAGTCTCATCCAGTCAAGCATGCTTATATATAGAGCATACGAAAGGGTCAAGCCCAGACGCCATCCCACCACATGCTCAACTGAACTTAACACTATCTGTAATACAATGATGGATACCCATTTCGTTTCGCCCATAAATTACTTGGTATGTTTATCCAAATAATGAAAGTAAAGAGACGTAATTATCGTTGTTACCCTTCCCTTACGGAAGAGCTGGGCATGTAAGATGAACCAATAATTGAATAAAGAGACATAAAAATCTCTGTTAGCTATTCCTTACGGATTAGCCCGGCATGTAATATAACCCAATGACATAAGTAAGAAACGTAATCGTCTCTGTTAGCTATTCCTTACGGATTAGCTCGGCGTGTATGATATCATACTCGACATCTAGAACGAAACTTAATAGTTTCTGTAACTAAGCATTACTGATTAGCCCGGCGTGTAGAATACCCAAACAATTGAATAAAGAGACACGATTGTCTCTGTTAGCTATTCCTTTCGGATTAGCCCGGCGTGTAAGATATCATACTCGATATCTAGAGCTAGAAACAGTAGTATTTGTAACTGTCAATACTAACCAGTCCGGTGTGTAAGATATCATACTCGATAACCAGGTAGGAACATAATAGTCCCAGTAGTTGTCACCCCTGTACAGTCCGGCGTGTAAAGTGTTCTACTCATGATTCCTAGTTTGAGACATGATATTCTCAGTAGCTGTCATAACTGATCAGCCCGGTGTGTAAGATATCCTCCCACGATATCTATTGGAATGAATCCTTTCCCTAGGTTTTATGAAGGTTATCAATTAGAATGATAGCACCTCTCGTGCCCGGTGTGATTTCATTAGCTTACCCAATCATTAGTGTCTAGTGTTCGTGTTTTACCCCTTGATCTGTGGTTGTGTAACCGGCATTCTCTGAACGTCATAAGATGTGCTCTAAATAGAGTCGTACTAGGTAGTGATAGTATGTGTGATAATGTCATCCCGGAAGCGTGTGCTCATAATATCCTCCTCGATATCATAAGTAATTATCTCTACTGTTATCTCGATGTTGAGTGTTCTTATACACAATGTTAGTAATGTGTGAATGATCTTGTTTTCATGAAGCTACATTATCATGATTATCATTCTTGTTAGTTGTAACTGTTTTTGGCATGTTATACCTTGGTTTTCCCCGTTGTTATATCGTGTAAGAACAATAAACAGTTGTAAGATATATTCTCAACAACTTGTATTATTCTAGTGCATATATGTGACAGGAAGCTATGATGGTATGCATCTTCCTAATTGTCTCAAGTATGATAGTATCAAACAAGTAAGCATGTAATGATAAACGATAATAAAGATAAACAATTATTATTTAAATCATAATATAAGCAATATGTTAATAGAAGTTTTTAAGTAAATAAAAGTTCATCATGTTTCTCAGCCCCGTGCTTTGAAATCAGTAAAGATTAAGAAAAATGGGCATATGAACTCGCCGTGTGTTTAAAGTGATTGACTTAGCTTAAAAGAAGAATACACGCGCTCTGTGTTGTACTTGTAGTATTATTCACAGTCCTGTGTTAATTTCACAATGTTTGTAACTTATAAGTATAAGTTATAGTTGAGTTGCGTGCATGTATGTGTTAACCCTACAGTTGGCTAACACGCGTAAGTCTCGGTCATTATTTGGCCCTGTTTACTTGTTATTGAATTTAGTAACACTTAACCTAAGTTGGTTAATATTAGAACACCTTGTTATTAATTTAATGTTCATTTGCAACAATGTCATAATATTAGAGGTTCTAAATATAGAACCTAGACCTTAAATTTATGCTTAAAACAAATCCGTTGTTTGTTTGTTTCAACACTTTGAAACCATGAGTAGTTCAATTAAAATCCTAAGTTGTCTTTGATTACATTGCCCTCATTCTCAAGGGTTAAAGTCCTAGACTTGGTGATTAACCCAACCTCTTGCCATCTTTGTAGAAATGTCAAGATTTTCTCATTCACCTTATTCCTTGAAATTCTAGTTCCTTGTGGTTATTGAAATTTACTCATTTAAATTAGATGGGCCGAAAGGAAATGTATATGGGCCGATTGGTCATGGTGACCCGAGGTACTGATATTTGGTCGAACCAGATCTGTTGGGCGAATACAGGCCTGGTGGGCCAAATTAATGTTGTTGGGCCGAAATATAGAATTTGGGCCGGCTGATGTATCATAAATCAGTTAGGTTGCTTGGACCAAATAACATGTGGGCTGAACTTGTGGGCTAAAGAGACACTGTTGGGCCAGAGGGGTGTTATGAGATGGCCCAACTTCTTGGGTCGAGACAGATTATTCTCATCAGTGAGCCAATCATGTGGGCCGAGGAACTTGGGCCGATCTAATTGCAACTGGGCCGAATAAAGGTGGGGTGGATCAGGTAGTTTGGCATGAATGTGGCATATGGGTCGAACCAGTGATATGGACCCAATCACAAATTCTGGGCCTTAACAGTGAATGTGAGCTGCATCACTGGGCCTACTATTACGTTCAAATCACTATTGGGCCAAAGAATTGAGATAGCCTGGTCTGAATATAGATGCCCGTTCTTTTGTGGCTACCTTGGCCGAATAGGATATGCTCAGCGAATGAGGGGGGGAGTGAACCGAATGAGGATACATGGCCGAATAAGGGGGTGGCTTGGGCAAATGAGATTTGCAGTGAGTTTGGCTGTATGGGTAGCCCTAGCCGAACATGGTTCCTTAGGCCGAAGGTGTGTTATTTGCCGAATGAAAGTGGCCTCACGAATAAGGTTTGGTTCGGCCGAATGGGAGCACCAGGATAAGCCGCACGACCTTAGCGCATGAAGCTCATTCGGCCCACCCGCATGGACTTAGTCTGTCTCCTTCCTTCGGCCCCAGCCTCTTCGGTCGTGGCTCATTCGCTGGCCTGTTGTTCGGCCAAACTCCCAGGGTGTTCATGTCGGGGTTGTCGTCAAGGTTGGTGGGGTCCTCTGTGGTTGTCAGCAGGTGTCATTCTAGAAGGTGTCATTATAGAAGGTGTATGCTTTAACAAGGTGTATGCAGGTGTCATTTTTAGTTTATTTTAAATTATTACATGTTCGTAATCGTTTGTTTTCGTTGTTTTGTCAGAAAACGTCACTTACGCGCGTTTTCGTACAGAGCACTAACTGTACAAACACGATCGTACGTTTCACTTTCTGCTTTGGTTTTCTACTTTTCAGTCATCGTTCAGAACGTTAAACCCACAGATATGTTTGTCTGAATCGTCACCCACGCAAACACGCTGTCAGTTTATTGTTCGTCTGCAATACTGAATTATCGTTTTGCATTGAACTTTCTCACAAACGGACTCCACTAAACTTACTGTTTTTCACATTGTTCTCATTGAATTCGTTTTGTTTTCGTACTGAGTTTTGATCATCTGATTCCTGTTATCTATGGATATCAGATCGCAACCGATGGTTATTGTCATCTGTTTGTACACTGTTGTCACACAACTGTTTATGCATTGTATTTACACACAGTTAAAGTGAAAGTACTCATACCGTACGGACGTGCCAGACGGTCTGGTACTAGTTGTCACAAAACAAATCTTGACATTAGTGGCTGTCCTGATCAGCACAAAGTAAGATATGCTGCTGGTTCATTAAACAAAAGAGCGTTAAATTGGTGGAACGCTCAAGTTCAAACTAGAGGCAGAGATGAGGCTCTGTCCTTGCCTTGAGATGACTTCAAGGCGATGCTGAGGGCAGAGTTCTGCCCAAGGAATGAACTCAAGAAGGTTGAAACTGAACAGCTCAACCTGGTTATGATTGGTGCTGGGTATCTGGCCTACACCACCTGTTTTCATGAGTTAGCTACTTTGTCACCGGACGTGGTGCCAACACTGGAGAAAAGGATAGAGAGGTATGTCGGTGGACTACCTGCTTGCATCCAAGGGCATGTGATTTCTACCCATCCTACTACCATGGAGATGGCTGTCACTCTACCGGCAACATTGACAGATGTGATGGTTGCCTTCGGGGCACTCAAGAAAGAAGCTGACTCAGCTAGAGTTGGAAGTTCAAGGAAGCTAGACAAGCGTTCGGCTAAGAAACAAAAGGTGGTTAAGAATTTTGTGGTGACCACACCGACACCGATGATCAATCAACCACCACCATTACAAATCAGGAAGCCCTACACTGGCACAGCACCTTTGTGCAATAGCTGCCAGTATCATCATCTACCAAACATCCAGTGCAGACATTGCACTAACTGTGGGAAGTTTGGCCATTGGGCAAACCATTGCAGGAGCAAGGGGGCTCCGAACATAAACAACAATGCACCGGTCACAACTACTGCTACTACTACTACTACTGATAAAGGTCATGCTACACTTGTGGCGAACCCGGACACTTCTCTAGGGATTGTCCTAAGAGAATTCAACCGAGGGCTCCGGTAGCAAGAGGACGAGCCTGTCAGATGGGAGCGACTGCGGCACGACCGGACCCGAATGTGATCACGGGTACATTTCTCTTAGCTGACTCTTATGCATCCATATAATTTGACACTGGTGCGGATCATAGTTTTATCTCAATTGACTTTACATGCCCTCTTAATTATGATGAGGAAACTTTACACTCCCCTTATACTATTGAGATAGCAAACGGCAAACAGATCATAGTAGACACAGTACTTAGGAATTGCCCACTAACACTTGGTGATCACACATTTTCCATCGACTTGATACCGATGGAGTTGGGCAGTTCCGATATCATCATCGGAATGGATTGGATATCTCTTAACAGAGTCGAGTTCATCTGTTCTGAAAAGCTATTACGTATGATATACCGGGACTGCCACCCAGGAGATTGGTGCAGGTTCGAATTGATTTGATTCCGGTAGCGATTCTTGTAGCTAAGTCTCCTTACAGACTTGCACCATCAGAAATGCAGGAGTGGTCCAATCAATTACAAGAGCTACTCGACAAAGGATTCATCCGACCGAGCTTTTCGCCGTGGGGAGCTCCGGTTCTTTTTGTTAAGAAGAAGGATGGATCTTTCAGGATGCGCATTGATTACAAAGAGCTCAACAAACTCACCATTAAGAATCGGTACCTGTTACTGAGGATTGATGATTTGCCTCTCACCAAACTCAAGACAGCTGATGATACACAAGAAGAACTACACAGCACACGACTTAGAACTGGGAGCTTTTGTTTTTGCTTTAAAGATTTGGAGACACTACTTGTACCGTACCAAATGCACTATCTTCACATATCAAAAGAGTTTACAGCACATATTTGATCAGAAGGAGCTTAACATGACACAGAGACATTGGGTTGAGCTCCTGAACGATTACGATTGTGTGATCAAATACAATCCGGGCAAAGCGAATGTTGTCGCAGATGCTTTGATTCGAAAGGAAAGAGTCAAACCATTGCGTTTTCGAGCAATGGGAATGACAGTGAAAACAAGTCTGAAAGATCAAATCATACAAGCACAACAACAATCAGTGGCGGAAAACAATTTGAAACGCGAGCTCGATTGTGGAGCCGAGAAACATTTTGAGACAAAACAAGATGGAGTTTTCTATTATTTGGATTGTGTTTGGATCCCGACAGTAGATGGAACGAACACTCATACTTGACGAGGCACATAGGACACATTACTCCGTTCATCCTGGTGCCAATAAGATGTACCAAGATCTTAGGTCGTTTTATTGGTGGCGGGGTATGAAGAAAGATGTTGCCACTTATGTTGGAAAATGCATCACATGTGCCAAAGTCAAAGCTAAACACCAGAAACCTTCGGGTTTGCTGGAACAACCAGAGATGCCACAATGAAAGTGGGAACAAATAGCTATGGATTTTATTACCAAGCTACCACACACTTCCAGCGGACATGATTTGATTTGGGTCATCATTGATAGATTGACCAAGTCCGCACATTTCTTGCCGATCGGAGAAACTTACAAAATGGAAAAACTAGCAAGGCTTTATGTTGATGAAATAGTAGTTCGGTACGGTGTGCCACTGTCTATTATTTCAGACCGGGACAGTCGATTTACATCGCGGTTCTGGCAATCATTGCAACAATCTCTAGGGACAAGTGTAAACTTGAGCACCGCTTAGTATTAACAAATGGATGGACAAAGCGAGCGAACAATTCAAACGCTGGAGGATATGTTGAGAACGTGCATCCTAGACTCCGATGGAAGTTGGGATAAACATTTACCACTTATCGAGTTCTCCTACAACAACAGCTACTACATAAGTATTGGATGTGCTCCGTTTGAAGCACTATATGGTAGAAAATGTCAGTCTCCAATTTTTTGGACTGAAGTGGGAGACAACAGAATTATTGGGCCTGAACTTATTCAGGAGACTACTGATAGGATAGCCCAAATACAACAGAGATTGCAAGCAACCTGTAGACGCCAAAAGAGTTATGCGGACAAAAGGCGAAAGCCTTTGGAATTCGAAGTGGGTGACCCAGTTATGTCGAAAGTGTCCACATGGAAAGGCGTAGTTCATTTTGGGGCTAAAGGCAAACTAGCACCAAGGTATGTCGGACCGTTTGAGATAACTCAACGCATAGGTCCTGTGGCATACAGACTCAAGCTCCGTGAGGAACTCAGTGGAGTACACGATGTATTTCATGTACCAAACCTCAAGAGGTGTCTAGCTGATGAATCATTGAGTATACCGTTGGAGGAGATACAAGTTGATGAGCATTTACATTCATTGAAGAACCTGTTGAGATTATGGATCATGAAGTCAAGAGACTGAAGTGAAGCCGTATCCCTATTGTAAAGGTTGGTTGGAATTCCAAGCGTGGACCCGAATTTACCTGGGAGCATGAGGATCACATGAAGACAAAGTATCCCCACCTGTTTGAGAAGTAAAGCCCGATTTTGATGCTTAAATTTCGGGACGAAATTTCTTTAACAAGGGGAGACTTTGACATCAAGTACCAGATCGTCCGGCAAGTCCGTATGGTATGTGTACTTTCACCTTTTTACTGTGTAAATACATTATATGAACAGTGTTTGTGATAATAGATTCCAAAATACAAGAAACAGTTGTGCGTATTTATGTGAAAACTCAAATACCATAAGTACAACACTCACGATAAACAATAGTTGTATATATATAGGTGAAAACCTAAGTACAATTAATACAACGAATCAAGTGAAACAACAGCGTACAAGTAAACAACAATAACATGTCGGTTGCGATTTCATATCCATAGATGACAAGAATCAGATGACCGACAAATCAGTATGAAAACCATGTGAAAACAGGATGTTTAGTTGAGTCCGTTAGTGAGGAACACACAATTCAAACACAATTGCACACTTATTTTAGAATAACGAACTGACAGTGTGTTCGCGTGAGTGACAATTCACACGAACATACCTGGGAGTTTAACGTTCTGAAATAATGACTGAAAAGTTGAAAACAAACATTAGAAAGCAAAACCATCGTCGTGTTCGTTCGGGTGCCTATTCGAACGAATACGCGTGATAGTGACGCGATACAACGAAACGAAAATGAAAACGACACGAACGATAATAAAGTTAAGAAAATATTATATTTTACGTTTTACAATTTTGAAACTCATCAAAATAATCATAAATTTAATCCTTTTGATTTAAAATACGTAATATGCGCGTTTCGTTTCGGAAACGCAATGAAGACGCGAACCGAACAACAAAAATGAACCCGAACTCACTCGGGTTATAAATACCATAACAAGTTCAACCTACTCATTTCTCTCTTTTACTTCTCTATCTAAAAATCCACTTTCGGCCATCACTCTCTCTATAAAATTTCGAAATTCAAAACCTTCTTGAGCCTAAACGAAGGTATTGGTCTCCTCTACAAGGAAGTACATACGATCTGAACGGTTATCCAGCCGAATTCGAGGTAATGAAGCTTGAATGTTCAAAATACTAGGGTTTGTTGCACCTTGTTCGAGTCAACTCGTGTATGGCGAACCTGTGGTGGCAAACTCACGAAGGGCCGAACCTGTCTTGACCGAAACCCTGAACTCTAGCCGAACCTTGCTGCTGATCATCCCATCACACACGAACCATCAAGTCTTGGGCTTAACATGCTAGGAACCTTCTTCTACCGAACCCTGGATACTCATGAACCTATACCTAGCTGGAGTGCATGCACATGCCACGAACCTTTCCCTATGCAAACCCTACAAACCTGTTGTAGTCGGACCATGAGCGGCGAACCTACTTCTAACAAAGCCATGAGCACCGAACTCTCCATGGCCGACGAACCTTTGTTGAGGGAACCATAAGGTTCGTCGGAGTTAGGGCATGCAGCCGAACCTACCCAAGTGTGAACCAACCGTATTCGATTTCAACATCAATCGACCTACTTGATTGTTTGGCCCATATGGTTTAACTTTGGATAAATACATGAAGTCATATTACAAGGGCTAACATGTGGGGGATTAGTAATAAATTTCTACAAAAATGGTGGGCTTATAACCATGGATTTAATAGAGACCAAGATATGGTATTTTGAGATATATTAACAAACGGTTTTAAAGGTTGAGACGAAAGGATTAATTTACAATACAAGATATATTAAAATGTTAAGGATTTATAACAATTAATCAAAAACCTAATTCCTACACTTAGAACCCTTTTGCCAAGACAAATAATAAAGTGTTAGTGAAACGATAACAAGTGAATCAAGACCGAATAAAGACCGAGACTTACGTGTGTTATCCAACCCTAGGGCTAACACATACACGCACACAAATCAATTACCGTTAATACTTACAACTTACAAACAACTTGAAATTAGTACAGGATCGTGAATACGGCAACAAATCCAACATAGAACGCGTGCATTTCTTGTTTAAGCTAAGTCAACCACTGCAACAACAAGGTGAGTTCATACGCCCCATTTCTAATCTTAACTGATTTTTAGCTCTCGGGGCTGAGAAACATGCTTAACTTTTATTTATTTAAAATTTTTCTTTTAACATATTGTTTATACTTTGATTAGATAATATTGCTTGACTTATTATCATTTATCATTGTATGCATGCTTGTATGATCATGATATGACAGGAACAATTAAGATGAATATGATAATATAATTTCATAACTCATCAACACAATAGATTAACATAGTTGTATGATTATATCTTACAACACTTAGTTATTCTTACAAGAACAAACATTGAGATAATCACAGTTGAACATGATGACAACAACAACAAAACACATGAATGATATGAAGATAATATATCCTCATAATAACATTCAACACCAGAGTTAAGTAAGTGTAATAAGACAATTCTTATAACACTTAGCTTACAACTCGATACATATTACAAGATAACATGGAACAAGTAATATCCACCACCTGAGTCGACTGAGTGTAGTAAGACTAGTTCTTACCACAAGTTAGTGACAACATGGTGACTATATGGAACAACTAGAATGATAATCATGATAATGTAATTTCATGATAACAACGTCATTCACACAATCATTAACATAATGTAATAAGACATGTTCTTATTTAACTTTGTTAACAACAATGAGAACACAAAACATTGAGAACAAACAACATTGATGAACACAATACAATTGATTGCTATTGAACTGTCTGTATTATATCATGTCAACCATGTGCCATATATTCAAGTTTCATTGTAAGTCCCTTCTCAGAATCGTTTACCAATTAATTTAGTTGGATCTAAACCGATGTTAGCATAGTGGTACCATAGGTTTGACAAACCTCCGCCGAGTAGGCGGTATGTTAATCGTAACATAATTTGGCCGGTAACGTATGACTAGTAATAGGGTGATGATCAGTCAGGTTTGATAAACAACACATATTGATATCATTCGACATTGAAATTGTGATTAATCCATCGTTTTTTGTTGACTAGTAGACTGAGGAATTTATTTCTCTCATGTCATATAACTAGTAACAGTTCGATGAGGACTATGGTAATACAAAGTGGTAGAGATAAATCGGATGCATTGTAATCTGATTACGTGAGGACTGCAATGGATTCCGTTTAGGTTCTACGCACTTCAAGTTGAAAACACATATTCAATTGGTTAACTAACACTCTTAATATTTAAAAGTGATTAACAGTTAACCCCACAAGAGATGGAATAATACAAGGATCATATTAACTTAATCTAATCCCCTTAAGACACAAAGGGTTTATCAATACTTCGGGTTGATAACTAAACTTTTTTTTTCATTATATTATTCTACACATGATGCGATAGGTGATTAACAAACGGGATGAACAGGTGAATTGGAAATGGATATCTATAGTTGTATTGTAAGTGGTGTGGAGTTCTACTAGTTATGTGGTGGGATGTTGGCTAGGGCTTGTTCCCTTACATATGCCCTATATATAAAAGCATAACTAATAGGATGAGATATTACTTGCAAATATAACTATGGAGAGGCCATTGTGTGAACAGGTAAATCAAACACACTACAAGTAACATGTATGCTCTTGTGATTGTGAATGTGAATGAATCAAGGTTTTCAATTATCAAATTTATGAACTCACCAACTTAGTGTTGACTTTGGGTAAATGCATGTTTTCTCAGGTGACGAACAAGTTTAGTCACCAGTATTAAAGAACATAGCTAGTGGACATTTAGAATACCTAGCTACATTTTATGTTATCATACTTTTGGAATGACAAAACAATGAATCATCTTTTGTGAATCTTGTACAATTACAAGATATAAACTCATTGATTCTTTTGATTAGATTTACTTGTTTAAATTATGAACGATACATTGTAATTTAACTTTGTAATTTTATATCATTGTCACGATTATATTTACTTGTTTAAGTGTGGGTATTTTTGATGAGTTGTAAAACACATCCGGTTTTTAAGTGAATTTGAGTCGATTTTTGTTTGTAAATACGTCGATTTTGTTTATTTTTAGATTCTTTTTATATTTTATGGTTTTTACAGGCTTGTCGAATGAAATGAGCGGAAATCGAGTTCGAAACCCGAAGGAATCCAGCCCCGGTTGAAATCAAGAGAAAAAAAACAAGTTTTAATCATTTGGAGAGCTTCGCGGTACGCGAAGAGGAAGAAATAAACCTTCACGGTACGCGAAGGAATTCAGGAGTTCCCCACTTGTTTTGTCCATCGCGGTACGCGATGATGTTTTGAATTGGTCTCCGCGGTACGCAACAGGTTTTAAAATTTGAAAAAAAGTCAAATTGAATGCGAGATAAAAGAGGAGACGCTCCCCAGCCGTTTCATTCATCATTCTTGACCATTTTTGAAACAGGAGAGCATTCCAGGAGCTTTAGGAAGCATTTGGGAAGCATTGGAGGGCTAGAAGACTTGGTTTACATGTGAATTCATCTTGGTCACTCTTTTTTCTCATTTGTTTTTAATTTTCAGTAGTTTATTTCATTTCATACTATTGTTTCTGAGTATTCTTGACTGATGATGATGTTATTAGGCTAGTTCTTTGATTCTACTTAGGTTAGAATGATTGTTTGAATGATTATTGATGACTATTGACTTTTGTTTTGATTTGTGATGGAAAACACTTTTGTAATAGATCTTAGCATGTCATTTTGTTGAGTTTTGCATATCTAATCTTGATTAAATCAGTTTATATCATGTTCCATACGTGTTTATTGAATGTCATTCGGTGTTAGACACGTATTAGGTCATCGACTTGGTGTTATGAATAGTTTATGGCTTGTTTGATATCACTAGCAATAGGAAAAGATATAATTGATGTTCTTAGGGTTCTTTGTGTATCTAAGTGTAGATGCACTTAATGTCCCTAGTTCTATTTTGTAATATTCATCATGTAAAATTCAAGTTATATTAATGGAAGTTGTCTTTCTATATTGTTATTAATGTTTATATTTTAGTTATTCAATTATGTGATTAGTTGATTTGATTTATTATATATTTGAGTATGAGTATGGTTCATTCGGGCGAATGAAACCAGAGTATGTCCTTAGTCAGCGAATGAGTCATTCGCCGAATGACTCATTCGACTGAGTTACCTATTCGACAGAAGTCATTCGCCAAATGAGTTGTTTCGGCCTCTCATTCGGCCAAATGTCAACTGCCTATATATACAAGTTCAAAATCATTTCAACCCTAACTTTAGAGAGCACTCATTCGTCCAAAAGCACTCAAGTGTCAAACCCTTGGAGTTTTGTGCGTTCTTTTGCTGTCCAACTTCGTTTCATAGCTCGTGTTGTTCGATCTTCAATCAAACGTCAATCTAGAACCTTCGGATCACCACGGTTGCTGTTGGATTCGATTGGAAAACCCTAGAATAGGATTCCGCACTATTCTAGTGGCTGTTGAGCAGATTCCCTGTGAGATCGGATTGTTTCCGAGCTCATTCTTGGTCCTACACTAAGTTTAGAAATCCAGAAGGTGATAGACTTATCGGGTGATCTTTAGCATTAGGGTTTTCATAGTAATTACCCGGGAGGGTTGGTTAAGTGGAAGACTTAGTGTTATTGTCATTTCGTATCAAATTAGATTTTCTAAGATTACTTCTTGCATCTTTGATGTATTGGAACGAGAAAATCAGGAATGTGACTTGTTCATTTGAGTACAAAGTGTTATTGGAAAAATCCGGGAGGTTATTCAATTAACTAGTGTGTTTAGTGCAAGATTAAGTTTTCTTATTTGGTTACATTTGGTAATTAATCCAGAATCCATTAAGTCACCAATATTTTGCTGTTTAAGATCCTAGTTCCATCATATCAAACAAAGTCAATAGTGTCAATAATCACAAACAGGAATTCTACCTAAGTAGAGTTTTTCCCAATTGTTTAGGGTTTTCTTAAATTGTAAATCATTTCTTTTAATTAAATTCATTAACTTGTTTTAGGGTTTAATTATTAGTTGAATCTGCTTTTTCTAATTTAATTAGGATAATTAGTTTAATTGAATTGTCATTTTTATTCAAAAACCCCCCTCTTTGTTTTAAATCATTTTCTAATCTTGTTTCGTTAAGTCAGTGTCTCGTGGGTTCAATATCCGGACTTTCATTAGCTATTCTACAATAGATAGGTATACTTGCCTATTGTAGTGGTTTAGTTAGGATTTTCGGTTTTAACTCGTTGTAATTAAGTTAAGTCTAGGTTAGTGTTTGTAGTTATTTTCTTATACCACTTTCAAGGACATCAAGTTTTTGGCGCCGTTGCCGGGGACACTTGGCAAAAGCAAAATTAGCTTAGATTGTGATTGTAAAAATTACTAGGTCTAATTTTTGTTTTTTATTAGTAGTTTAGGTGTTTAGTCTTTTCTTTTCTTTCTTATGTGCCTTAATTATTTTCTGTCTTTTAGCTTTTAGGTTTTTCTTTGTTTTGTTTGTTAAATTCCCTTACTTGTAATCGTTTATAGTGCATGCCACATACTCGATCAGAAGGACCACCGCCAGTTTTAGCTTTTGAAGAGCCGGAGCAAGAGTTTCGTACGAACCTTAGTAGTCGTCTTTCCCAGGTACGTGTTCTTGCGCCGATTTTGTTTTCACCTTCTTGTTCTACACCTAGTTCACCTTCAGACACACCCACTTAACGTTTCCCGATCCCACCTGTTTGCTTCGACATGGCCGAGGAGATACCACCACCGCGCGAGACGCACCGTTCACGACCGAGCTTGCGATGGATTCACCAGAGTTCGCAACCCGGTTACTCGTCCCGTGTTTGCCAATGATGCTACTTGGCAATTCCCTTCCTACATCATGACTGCTATCACCAATTCCATTCAGTTTAATGGTCTTGATGATGAGGATGCTCCCGGACATCTGTCCCGTTTTTCTAGGATCTGCAACACTTTCAATCTCCATGGAGTTTCTGAGGAAAACATCTGCTTACAGCTTTTCCCATTCTCTCTTGCTAGTCGTGCATCCACCTTGTTCGAAAGCCTTCCTGAGAACTCTATAAACACGTGGGATGATCTTAGAAAGAAATTTCTGAAGAAATATTTTCCACCTTACAAAGCTGCTCGTCTTAGGGACCAAATCCATTCCTTTTATATGGAACCCGATGAGTCTTACTCTGTAGCTTTGGAACGATTCCACATTTTGCTTAGCAAATGTCCACAGCATGGACTTTCTAAACGGGCACTTGTAGAGAAATTTTACAATGGATTGACACTGGAGAAGCAAATCGTGTTCAATACAGCTGCAGGAGGGCATATCATGGAGATGAAGGATACAGATGAGTGTATTGACATGTTTGAGAGTTTTGCTAGAGCCGAGCAGCAGCAGAATCCATCCACTAGATCCTTCACCACTAAGGCTACCAACACCTCATCTGTTGCTCGAGGCGTTTGTCAGGTCGCTCCTGACACTAGCCTTGCTGCTACCATAGAGTCTCTAGCAAGAGACATGAAGGAACTGAAGACTCAGTTGAAGAGGTGTGAGATATGTCGAAGAGGACATGCGACTGCCGAGTGCCCCATTACTGATCATGAGCAGTTAGATTCTATTAATTCTGGTTGGAACAAGCCTTTCACTTCCAACTTCAATTCCAATCCGAATCCTAATTGGAATCCTAACTCGAATTGGCGAAACTCCAACAAGAACTAGCGTGGTAACAACTCCTATCCATCACGTCAGAATCAGGCAGCGAATGAGAACTCAGGAGCGGGTCCAAGTAGCAGTGGTGACCCAGAAGTGAAGGACATGCTCAAGCAGCAGATGCAGATGCTGCAGCAGTTGATTGCGAAGGATCAACACACAGGTAAAGCTTCAGGAGCATGATACATTGCTGAGGAATCAACTGTCAGCATTTCTAGACCTACAGCGCTCAGTAGGTGACATTGCGAAGAGGTTGGATGAGAGGCAGGGTGGATCCTTTCGGGGAATACTGAGGCAAACCTGAAGGGTCATGTGAAGGCTGTGACGACTAGGAGTGGTCGTGGAGGTGAGAAGGAGGTGGAGAAGTTACCGAATGTCGATTTAGAGGAACCGGTTGACGAGGAGATAGAGTTGGAGACTCCTAATAGGGTGCATCAGAGGCTAGGCCCAGCAAGTACACCACCAATAGGAGAGTCTTTAGTTGAGAAGAAGGGAGTTGAGGCAGAGAAGAAGAAGAAGATTGAAGAGAAGAGGACTCCCGAGGTTGATATAAGCAGGGTTCCATATCCGGCACGTGCATTGCAGCAGAAGTATGCACAGGAGTATGGACATTTCTTAGAGATGTTTAAGCAGCTTAAGATTAACCTCCCGTTTGTAGAAGCACACCAGCATATACCCAGATATGCTAAATTCTTAAAGGATCTTCTGTCTAACAAGAAGAAGCTGGAGTCACTATCTATAGTCACATTAGGAGCTCGGTGTTCTGCGTTGGTCCAGAACAAACTTCCTGAGAAGCTTGATGATCCAGAGGTGTTCACTATCCCTTCCTTATTTGGCAGTTCTTCTGTGAACCATGCGTATGCTGACTTGGGTGCTAGCATTAATTTGATGCCATATTCGACTTATCAGAAGCTAGACCTTGGTGACCCATCTCCGACGCGCATGAGCATCACTTTGGCCGATCGATCGGTCAAGTATCCACGGGGAATTGTGGAGAACTTTTTGGTTAAGGTTGATAAGTTTGTATTCCCCGTGGATTTTGCCATTCTAGACATGGAGGCCGATGACCGAGTCCCGCTCATTATGGGACGTCCTTTCCTACGCACTGCTAAGGCACTGATAGATGTGTTTGAAGGTAAGATTACATTGCGTGTGGGTGAGGAGAATGTTACATTCGATGTGAGGAAGTCGATGAAGCATTCGAATGGCCAGGATGATTCTTTTTATTTTCCTGATTCTTTCATTCCTTACATAGATCGGTGTCTAGATTACATTTCTGGATCTGATTTATTGAAAGATCAAGACCTGGGTGAGGAGAACCAGGCTGTTGAGATTAATGCTTCTTCTGAGCACATTCCGAGCAATCTGGCTAGTAAGCCTCCTGAGTACCCGACTGTTTTTGAGGTTTTTGAGAGTACAAATCCGGTTGAGAGACCATCTGTAGAGGCGCCACCATCCCTAGAGCTTAAGGAGTTGCCATCTCATTTGGAGTATGCATTTCTGGATGGTGATTCTGATTTGCCCGTCATTATTTCATCTTCATTGACGGAGGAGGAGAAGTCGAGATTGATTGATGTGCTTAAGGCCAATAAGAAGGCGATTGCGTGGAAGTTGATGGACATAAAGGGCATACACCCTTCGTTTTGTACGCATCGCATTTTCATGGAGGAGGATTACAAGCCGGTGGTCCAACCACATCGAGGGCTAAATCCTAACATGTCTGAAGTTGTGAAGAAAGAGGTTCTTAAGCTCTTAGATGCCGGATTGATCTATCCCATTTCAGATTCAACTTGGTCCAGTCCCGTACAGGTTGTTCTCAAGAAGGGAGGCATGACTGTCATTGTGAATGAGAAGAAGGAGTTGATTCTGTCTAGGACACTCACTGGTTGGAGAGTATGCATCGATTACAGAAGACTGAATGATGCCACCAGGAAAGATCATTTCCCACTGCCTTTAATTGATCAGATGTTGGAGCGGTTGTCAGGACAACAGTTTTACTGTTTTCTTGATGGTTTTTCAGGTTATTTCCAGATCCCCATAGCACCAGAAGATCAGGACAAAACCACGTTTACATGCCCATACGGTACCTTTGCGTATCGTCGTATGCCGTTTGGGTTATGTAATGCCCCAGCCACATTCCAGAGATGCATGGTGGCTATATTTCAGGATATGATCGAAACTTCCATGGAAGTTTTCATGGACGATTTTTCAGTCTTTGGAAGTTCGTTCGATCATTGTTTGCAGAATTTGGATAGGATGCTTGCTAGATGTGTGGAGACTAATTTGATGCTGAACTGGGAGAAGTGCTATTTCATGGTGAGTGAGGGTATTGTGCTAGGGCACAAGATTTCGCGAGATGGCATTGAGGTAGATAGGGCTAAGGTAGAGACAATTAGTAAACTCCCACCACCGACGAATGTGAGAGCGGTTCGTAGTTTTCTATGTCATGCAGAGTTTTATAGGCGTTTCATTAAAGACTTTTCTAAGATTACCCGACCGATGACCCGACTTTTGGAGAAAGATGTGGAGTTTGAGTTTAGTGAGGAGTGCATGAGAGCGTTTGAGTTTCTGAAGAAGAAGTTGGTGAGTTCTCCTATTCTGATAGCCCCCGACTAAAGCCTTCTTTCCGAGTTGATGTGCGATGCTAGTGATTTTGCAGTTGGGGCTGTTCTTGGTCAGCGGAAAGATAAGCATTTTCATCCGATCTACTACGCAAGTAAGACTTTAGATGATGCTCAGGAGAATTACACGACTACGGAGAAGGAGTTGTTAGCGGTCGTGTATGCGTTCGATAAGTTTAGGTCTTATCTTGTTCTTTCCAAGACCATTGTTTACACCGATCATGCGGCCTTGCGATACTTGTGCGCGAAAAATGTTGCAAAACCTCGTTTGATTCTGTGGATTCTCCTCCTTTCTGAGTTTGACAAAGAGATTAAGGATAAGAAAGGAGCTGAGAATGTTGCAGCCGACCATTTGTCGCGGCTTGAGGATCCTGCTCGAGAGAAGATGAACGAGGAGATGATTGGAGACACATTCCCACATGAGACTTTGATTTCTGCAGATACAGAGATAGTGGGATTGGTGAGTGCAGGTGAGCAGGTATTACCCGTTTCTCAGACATTGCGAATTACTTGTCTGAAGGTTACATGTTGAGGGGTTTGACTTCACAGCAGCGGAAGAGGTTCTTTACTGAAGCAAACCATTATATATGGGATGCACAATATTTGTTTCGCGAGGGAGCAGACGTGATGTTGAGGAGATGTGTGAGTCAGGAGGAAGGATTGGACATCCTAAGACATTGTCATGAGGGATTGACTGGAGGACACCATGGGCCATCGTACACGGCGAAGAAGGTGTTTGATTATGTATTTTGTTGGCTGAAAATGTTTAAGGATACACATGAGTTCGTGAGGAGCTGTGATGCGTGTCAGAGGACTGGAAACATCTCACGTAGGAATGAGATGCCCCAGAACCCCATCCAGCGGGTTGAGGTCTTTGATATTTGGGGTATTGCCTTTATGGGACCGTTCCCTTCATCCTGAGGGAATTGGTACATCCTCGTGGCTATTGATTATGTTTCGAAGTGGGTAGAGGCTCAAGCTTTATCCACGAATGATGCACGAGGAATTGTGGGATTTCTGAAGAGATTGTTTTGTAGGTTTGGAACCCCTAAGGCATTGATAAGTGATAGAGGCGCACATTTTTGTAATGCACAATTGGAGAAGGTGTTCGCACGATACAGGATGACTCATCGAGTGTCGACTGCCTATCATCCACAGACTAGTGGCCAGGTTGAGAATGCCAATAAAGGTGTGAAGAGGATTCTCAAGAAGACGATAGGGAGAAACCGTAAGGATTGGGCAGATAGGCTAGACGAGGTGTTGTGGGCGTTTAGGACAACTTTTAAGAATCCGATTGGGACCACGCCTTTTCGGATGGTTTATGGTAAAGCGTGTCATCTGTAGGTGGAATTAGAGCATAAGGCGTTTTGCGCGTTGAAGAGTGTGAGTCTTGATTTGCCGAGTGCTGTTAAGAATCAGTTTCTGCAGTTGCATGAGTTAGAGGAGTTGCGTGACGAGGCGTACGCATGATCGTGGAGTTATAAAGAGCGTACGAAGGCATTGCACGATCGTAAGTTGAGAGGAGTGAAGGAGTTTAGGAAGTGTGATCAGGTGCTAGTTTATGATTCGAGGCTCTGGTTATTCCCAGGTAAGTTGAAGTCCAAATGGAAAGGAGCGTTTGTTGTGCATGAGATGTTTCCACACGGAACAGTTGAGCTTGAATCAAAAGGCCGGACATGGAAGGTTAACGGGCATCGTTTGAAGCTATACATCGGAGGACCGATCGGTACTGAGAAGGAGGTAGCACTCCTTGAGTTGCGTAGGTGAGGATAGCTAAGCCTGATTTGTAGAGTTTGTAATATAGGTTGCGTTGTTTTGCGTGTTTGTGTTTTCGTGTTAAACGATGGGACTATTTCAGGAATTAAGTGTGGGTATTCGGTACAACTTGCCTAGACCGTCTACGCATATTGAAACCGAAATTTAAGTGGCATCCTAACTCGATTAGGTTTAGATTGTAAATTTTAGGCAATTAATCTTAGTTAGTGCGTTTAGGTAATTAATTTTTAGTATTGTAAATTATTAGAATAAAATTTTTATTTTTTTTAGTTAGTTTTTATTTTGTTTAATTTTATTTTGTTTTATTTGATTTTTTATTTTTGTAATATATTTAGTATAGAATTTTTAATTTTATTAGATAAGTTTCTATTTTATTTAACTTTATATTATTTTATTTTATTAAGTAAATTTCATTAAAAAAAAACTTTGAAAATTTTAAAACACCGAAACTTGTCGCGGTACGCGACAGGGTACACAGATACTTACCGCGGTACGCGATGGCTTTCGAGAAAGAAAAAAAATAAATACATAACATGTCATCCTTCGCGTACCACCACACAACATACCACCTCACCACCGATATCCACCGCACAACTCCACCGATCATCACCCTCTCTACCACCGATCTCCACCACAGACCACCGTAGTTCCACCGAGTACCACCGTAGAACCACCACTACTACCGCGCTAGCACCATCACCACCGCCATTCATCACCGAGTCATCATCATCTACTCGCCACCACCGTTGTGCGTCGTCATCTCCGTCGCACCATCATCGAGAGTTCTCCGGTTGTTTGCCGTTGCATCACCATCTTCTCCGGTCCATCACACCACCAACCTCCGATACATCGCGATTAGGTATAGTTATCTTTTTCTTTTTCGATTTTAGGTTTTAGATCTAGGATAGTTTGTAATTTTTGTAGATTATAGGTAGTTAGGATTGAATTGAATTGGTATTGGAACGAAATGGGGTTCGGATTGCCACCGTATGAGGCCGCTCGATTGTCTAGTTTAGAAATTGGGTCGTGTATCGCGGCCCAGCCCTTAGCGGTACGCGACGGCTTCCGGAACCCAGTTCATTCAAATGTTGTAAACAGAAAACGTTTGTATATAATTTTGTAAATAAAATTTAATTTATATTTTATTTTCTTTGTAATTAATTAAATTTTGTAAAAAAAGTTAAGTTTTTCTAATTAAAATTAGGTTAAAACTCTTGTAACATTTTGTAAGTAATTTTTGTAAATAAAATTTTGTGAAATTTTTGTTTTCATTATTTGTATGCGTATGTAAATATTTAAATTCAGGTTTTAACATTGTAAATTTTTATAAAATTTTGTAAATAAACTCTTGTAATTTGTTTTAATAATGGTGTAAAATAAATTAGAACATATTTAATTTTTGTAATTAGGTTTTAATTTTTAATTTATACTTTTTAATAGAAATTTTTGTAAAAATTGTAAATAAATTAAATTTAGGTAGACCTTCGAGACCCATCGCCGACGCGCATGAGCATCACTTTGGCCGATCGATCGGTTAAGTATCCAAATGGAATTGCGGAGAATGTTTTGGTGAAGGTTGATAAGTTTGTATTCCCCGCGGATTTTGTCATTCTAGACATGGAGGCTGATGACCGAGTCCCGCTCATTATGGGACGTCCTTTCCTACGCACTGCTAAGGCAATGATAGATGTGTTTGAAGGTAAGATTACATTGTGTGTGGGTGAGGAGAATGTTACATTCGATGTGAGGAAGTCGATGAAGCATTCGAACGGCCAGGATGATTCTGTTTATTTTCTTGATTCTTTCATTCCTTACATAGATCGGTGTCTAGATTACATTTCTGGATATGATTTATTGAAAGATCAAGACCTGGGTGAGGAGAACCAGGCTGTTGAGATTGATGCTTCCTATGAGCACATTCCGAGCAGTCTGGCTAGTAAGCCTCCTGAGTACCCGACTGTTTTTGAGGTTTTTGAGAGTACATATCCGGTTTGAGAGACCATCTGTAGAGGCGCCACCATCCCTAGAGCTTATGGAGTTGCTATCTCATTTGGAGTATGCATTTCTGGATGGTGATTCTGATTTGCCCGTCATTATTTCATCTTTATTGACTGTCACACCCCTGCGCCGCGAGCGAAATCCACGGCGCGGTGACGTATGAACAGTTGAATCATGCACAAGTATTGAATAAGAACAACCACAAGGCATTACTAGTTTCACAGACGTTCTATCTAAACCAAAAGAATGACAACTACAGACCCAAAAATATAGTTTACAAAATAAGACTTCAAACAAGACAATTCAAGAATCAGGATTTAGTGTGTTTCTAATCCATCCTAGCATGTTTCTTCATTTTGTTCTATCTTAAATTGTCTCCTTAGTTGTCCTTTCGAGTGTCTTAAACCTGATTACCTGAAACACGTGAAAAGTAACTGTCAACTGCAAAAGTAGTTGGTGAGAACAATAGGTTTAATATTTGTAAACATGAAGTTGTAATGTAAGGCATATGAATAAAGCAATAAATGAATTACATGGATGAGTTGCAACCCAAACTAACATCAAGTATGTAAAAATGTGTGCAAACAGTCAAAAGACCGTTTACTATTTAAGCCAACATATAATCAAGTCCCAAACTACGTTTGGAGTCAGAATATGTATCAGCAACTTTGATAAAACCATAATGAAACCAAACCTGCAGTTAGCTTATAAAAAAAATTTAAAAGCTAACTCCATTTTGGTATGTCCCAATGTGTCCGCTTTCCCTTGTTTTGATCACCCAGTACTAACGCTAATGAATATGAAACTTGATGCGTGTATAAGTTTGTTCACAACAGTGGACACATTGCTTTTGAACTTTGCTTTAAACCAATGTTTTATGCCGTAGTTGATAACATGATTTGAAAACCTTGTTTGAATACAACGAATTGAATCCTTTGTTTGAATATCACCATGAAACCATTGTTTGAATACCTTGTTTTGAAACCCTTGATGTGATACCAAAAATAATGACCTTGTATAGTAACGAGGTTTATAACATATTACTTTCGAAAACATGAGTGTATAACAAAAGAGTTAATAAATTCCATTATCTAAAAGTGTTTATCATTTATAAAACCACTTGAGTAAATCGGCTATAAAACAGTTCAAAGAACCTTTATAAAACCTTTTTAGTAGAAAATATTTAACAATTGATAAAATCCTTTAAAGCAGTTGATGAAATCCATTGAACTTGTACAGTGAACCTGAAATGTTTGTAGAATAGCATACAACTTGTATAATGAAATACAATTGTAAATAGTATGTTCGATCACGTGTTTCACCCTAAAACAGTTGATAAGCAGTAAAAGAGGGGCTAATGTTCTCACATGTCTGCAGTAGACTCTGAACTAAAACAAGTATCAAGTTGCAAACAGGACTTCTAACTGGTTCCTATATTATTGTAATCATACATAAGATATGTGATTTATGATTGTATAGACTTTGATTCATTGATTGACTTGTGTTAACTTGAACTTGATTAACTTCTTGAATAACTTGTTCTCATGTTTGAAAATGTTATGTGATCTTGAATACAATGATTGAGTTACTTGATTGATAATTGATTCATGAAAAGAGGTGTCATATTCTTTTATGCACACTTGTATGCATAAAATGACAAGTGTTGATGATGTTTGATGACCATTGATTAATATGTAAATGTATAGATAGGTTCAAGTGTTTTAGACCCTTATGATTATGATTTGATCTCGTTATTAGCTTAAGTCAAACTTAGCCCAACCAAGATCAATGCATAGTTTCTTTGCATTGTGGGATAAACAATGGGCCTTGAGCCCATGAGACCAAGGTGGCTTACACAAAGACCATGGGCTTCTTGGCCTATACATGGGCCAATTGGGTATGATGTTAGGCCAATCTTATGGGCTTTAGCCACTTGGATCGAATATGAGAACTGATTTAATGGTTTTATTGGGCCAAAGCAATTGTTATTGGGCTGTGTATGTATGTGTAGGCCAAAGTTCCAAACGAGACTCAATGTTGGTTCATTATTGGGCCGAATATCCTATTGGGCTTGGTCGAATCATATGGTCCAATTCAAACTCAAGTTGGGCTAGTTTCCGGATGTGCGAGCCAACTCATGGGCCTTAGCATATTGGGCCAAATCACTACAATGGGCCAAGCAAGGCATGTGAGCTAAGGTGAGTATTGGACCCAAGAAGGAACTCAGCCTAAGTTTAACTAATGACAGCCGAAGGTTCCGGTTTTGTCAACTTGGGCAGTGAACCTTTTAGGTTCAAGAGGGCCTAGGTTCGCCGGTCATGAGAACACCACCAAGGTTCGGCCAACGTATGGGAGAGGTTCGCTGCATGGCTTCAACATGGTTCGTCTATGGTGGTCAAAGGTTTGGCCTGAAGATCACAGAACCAGGGTTCGCCTGGTGGTTCGGTGCTCAGCAAAGGTTCGTTTCCCATACAGAAGGTTCGAAATCATTGTAGGGTTCGGCCATATCTCTATGGTTCGCAGCAATAAGGAGGTTCGTGGTATACATGGAGACTTGATGCAGGTTCGTGAAGACCCCTAGGGTTCGGCTGGTACTTTAACGAACCATGTAGGGTTCGTTAAGGTTCGCCATAGACCAATGGTTCGGCCATGAAACCCTAATAGGTTCGGCTCCGTGCTGTTGGCGTTGAGTACCTCCCGAACCTGTCATCATCACCATCATTCGACTCTGTTTCTTTGATCCAACCATTCCCATGCTTCGAACACTCGTAGCCTAGTCCTCGGAGGTTGTTAGTTCGACTGGAATGGTCTAAAACCGGCTAGGACTTTGGTTTAGATGAACACACTTAGAAACCCTATTTTCGTGACACTTCATTCGATCGTACCTTGTTTTTGGCTGGACAAATCTCCAGATCACTTGTACTTTCGTGTAGAGAATGTCGAGAGCTACGCGTGAGCGCCAAGAACACCAATATCCATTGAGGGTTGGAGAACGAATTTCTAGAGAGAGAAAGGGTTGTTGGTGAATTAAATGAAGGAAATAGCCTTGTTCAAGGCTTTTATAGTCCGAGTGGTATTCGGGTTCGTTCCGGTTGCTCGGTTTTCGTTTTCGTCGCGTAACGCGTATCTTACGCGGTTTTAAATAAAGGGTTGTTATTGTCATCATTTTGATGAGTTTCAAAATTGTAAAAATATAAATAATATATTTTACTTATTTTTATGTTTCTTTCGTTGCTCGATCGTTAAACAGTTACAGTTACGTGTATACCCGCAATCGCGTACGTTTTTCGATCGTATTATTTATTTATTGTCGTTTACTCGTAATTATAAGTTCAACATTCGTATTTGTATGGATCGTCACCCATAATTATACTCAGTCTCGCTTATGCATTACGATTTTGTTTAGTTAATTCATTTGACATAATATTCGTCTAAACACTACGCACTAACACTATCCCATTACACCGAACGCATTATATATATAGGGCATACCCCAGAGTCCAGCTAACTGTCTTATCTGACGCCGTCCCACCATTATTTCAATATAATACGATACTGTTCTTGCCTAGCGAAATCGACTGTAAATAAATAATACATACTTGTTCCTGATTAACAAAAATTCTAGACACACAAACACATCATGAACATATGAATCACATTGACTGATTGTACATAAATACACCTTGTTCTAACACTGTTTATGACTATCATGACTAAATGTACAAATGTTACAGTCTCCCCTAGTTAAGGGAATTTCGTCCCGAAATTAACTAACCGAAGGTACTGTAAAAAGATGAGGGTACTTAAGCTTCATCTAGTATTCACGTTCCCAGGTGAACTCAGCACCACGTTTGCCCTCCCATCGTACCTTTACGATCGGGATTCGACTACGTTTAAGTTTCTTGACTGGATGATCCATGATTTCGACCAGACGTTCTAAGAATTGCATGTTGTTTTGAATCTGTATGTCTTCTAGTGGAATCTGGACATCATGATCTGCCAAGCATTTCTTAAGATTCGATACATGAAATGTATCGCGAACATTGCTTAGTTCCACCGGAAGCTTGAGTTTGTAGGCTACGGGACCAATCTTTTCCAGGATCTCAAAAGGTCCAACGTACCTTGGTGCAAGTTTCTCTTTCTTCCCGAATCGAACAACGCCTTTCCAGGGAGAAACCTTGAGTAAGAATTGGTCATCGACTTGAAACTCAAGCGATTTCCGACGTCGATCGGCAAACTCTTTTGTCGATGTCTTGCGGCCTTAAGTCGTGATTGAATGAGTGTGATCTTGTCTGTTGTTTCTTGAATGAGTTCTGGTCCTATGACCTGTGAGTCACCAACCTCGGTCCAGCAGACCGATGATCGGCACTTCCTACAATACAAGGCTTCAAATGGTTCACATTGAATGCTTGTATGATAGCTATTGTTATATGAAAACTCGATAAGTGGAAGATGAGTATCCCAACTCCCACCAAAATCGATCACACAAGAACGAAGCATGTCCTCGAGTGTTTAGATAGTCCTTTCGCTTTGGCCGTCGGTTTGGGGATGATACGCCGTGCTAAGATTAACATGAGTTCCCAAAGACTTTTGCAATGATTGCCAAAAACGAAGAGTGAAGCGACTATCACGATCACATATGATTGATGTTGGAGTACCATGACGTGCAATGATTTCGTTGATGTACAGAGTGGATAATTTCTCCATTTTGTAATCCTCTCGGATCGGGAGAAAATGAGCAGATTTGGTGAGTCGATCAACGATCACCCAAATCGAATAGTATCCTCGCGGAGTTCTCGGCAACTTGGTTATGAAATCCATGGAAATTTGCACCCATTTCCATTGTGGAATTTCAGGTTGCTGCAGAAGTCCCGAAGGCTTTTCATATTCTGCATTGACCTTTGAACATGTTAGACACTTTCCCACGTACAATGCTATGTCTTTCTTCATTCCCGGCCACCAGTAAGATGCCCGCAAGTCTTGGTACATCTTATATGCTCCAGGATGAATTGAGTATCGCGACTTATGAGCCTCATCACAGATGAGTGTGCGCAATTCTTCAGACTTTGGAATCCAAATGCGGCCGTTGAGATATAACACCCCGTCTGATCGAGGTTTTAGTTTCTTCTCAATTCCGCAGTCTAAGTCTGTTTTCAGCTGATTGTCTGTTACTACTTGTTGTTGTGCAATACGTATCAAGTCTTTCAAGTTTGGTTGCGTGTTGGTCTCCATGGCTCTTACACGAATTGGTTTGATTGGTTCCTTGCGACTAAGAGCATCCGCTACCACATTGGCTTTACCCGGATGGTAACGAATCTCACAGTGGTAATCAGTTAGAAGCTCAACCCAACGTTGTTGTCTCATGTTAAGTTCTTTCTGATTGAGAATGTGTTGCAGGCTCTTGTGGTCTGTATAGATGACACATTTAGTACCATAAAGGTAGTGTCTCCAAATTTTCAATGCAAAGACCACAGCCCCTAGCTCAAGGTCATGAGTAGTGTAATTCTTCTCGTGAACCTTTAGTTGTCTCGAAGCATATGCAATCACCTTGTCCCGTTGCATAAGTACACAACATAGACCTAGGTTCGAAGCATCACAGTAGACAATGAAATCATCACTGCCTTCTGGAAGACTAAGGATAGGGGAATTGCATAACTTCTATTTAAGAAGTTGAAATGCATCTTCTTGTTTCTGCCCCCATATAAACGCTTGGCTTTTCTGAGTCAAGGTGGTAAGTGGCAAGGCGATCTTGAAAAAATTCGCGATGAATCTCTTGTAATAGCCCGCCAGACCCAGAAACGAACGAATCTCTGTTGGAGTAGATGGGGTAGTCCAGTTCTTAATCACCTTAATATTTGCTGGATCTACATGTATCCCATATTTTTTTATAACATGTCCTAAGAAGTGAACCTCTTTTAGCCAGAATTCACACTTTGAGAATTTAGCATAAAGTTGTTCCTCTCTTAGTAATTCTAAGACTTTCTTCAAATGATCCTCATGCTCTTGTTCCGACTTGGAATAAATCAGTATATCATCAATAAAGACAATAACAAACTGATATAAATATGGCCTGCAGACTCGATTCATCAATTCCATGAACACTGCCGGTGCGTTGGTTAGCCCAAAAAGCATAACCACAAACTCATAGTGTCCATATCGAGTCCTAAACGCGCTCTTTGGTATATCCTCATCATTTACTCGTAACTGATGATACCCAGATCGTAAATTAATCTTAGAGAAGCAAGTTTCTCCTTGTAATTGATCAAACAGATCATCGATCCTAGGTAGAGGATATCTGTTCTTGACTGTCAACTTGTTTAGCTCACGATAATCGACGCACATTCGAAATGAACCGTCTTTCTTCTTGACAAAGAGGACCGGAGCTCCCCATGGAGAGAAACTCAGTCTAATGAAACCTTTGTCTAGGACTTCTTGAAGTAGACTAGACAATTCTTGCATCTCTGACGGTGCCAATCGATACGGTGACTTCGCCACTGGATTTGCTCCGGGGACGAGATCAATTCTAAACTCCACTTTCTGGATCGGTGGTAGTCCAGGCATGTCCTCTGGAAATACATCCGGATAATGTCTGATGACTGGAACGTCTCCAACTGCTTTCTTTTCAGGTTTCTTCTCTACCACGTGAGTCAGGAACGCATAGTATTTCTTCTTCAGATACTTCCTAGCCTTGATGCACGATACAATCTTCAATCCGCGGCAGGGTTTCTCACCGTAAACTAACATCGTTTAACCGGAAGGTAGAGGAATTCGAATAAGTTTCTCCGAGCATACAATCTCGGCATTGTTTTTGGATAGCCAATCCATTCCTACTACGACTTCGAAACTTCCGAGCGTCATAGGAATGAGTTCGATGAGGAAAAGATGGTCGTTTTATCTTAATTCACAACCATGTATTATGGAATCCACAGCTATGGTCTTACCATTGGCTACTTCTACGGTATAGGGAGGAGTAAGTATAGATGGTTGCATATTAAGCAAAGAAGCAGTATGGGAAGAGATAAAACTTTTATCAGCACCAGTATCAAATATGATAGAAACGTAATGACCATTAATGAGAAATGTACCCGTGACGACTGCCGTCTCCTCGCGTGCTTCGGTGTCTCCAATAACAAAAGCACGAGCAGTAGCAGTGTTGTTGTTGAGATGGGGACAATGGTTTCTGAAATGTCCCTCTGCTCCACAGTTATAACAGGCCCTTCCACCTGTAGCAGTAGGAGTAGCAGTGGCAATTGTTGTAGCAGCAAGATGAGCAGATCGGCAGGTAGCTGCAAAGTGTCCCATCCGCCCACACTTGAGACACTTTTTGCATGGGGTAGTGGGTAGATGATGATATTGGCATTTGGTGCACAGTGGGAACGGGCCAGTATAGGGCTTTCTGACCGTTACAGGTTGTGGCATGGCAGTAATGGGTGTGGCATGAGTGGGTCTAGCTGCAGTCAGAGCTGCAAAATTCTTGATTGTCTTCTGCTTTTTCTTCTTGTGGTGGTGTTGTTCGGGCTTCTTGCCTTCATCAATCTGTGCTCTCTTATATCCCTTTTGGGTGAGCACACCAGATTTAACATACTCCTCAGTGAGTGTAGCACCAAGCTAAATTGTTGCTTCCAAAGTAGTAGGGTTATTTCCCATGACAGTTCTGCTGACCACTAAAGGTAAGCCTTTAATGTACTTCTCTATCCTGTGGGATAGAGGAGTAACCAGATGTGGCACCAAAATGCACAACTCATGGAAACGAGTTGTATATTTGGCGCTTTCGCCACTGTCTTGAACCAAATTCCACATCTCCACCTCGAGTTTCTTCAGCTCATGGCGGGGACAAAACTTTTCCACAAGTAGATTCTTGAAACCGTCCCACGGTAAAGCTAATGCAACCTCTCGTCCTCTGGTGTTCTTCTCAGAATTCCACCAGGTGAGTGCGCGTTTTTGAAAAGCGCTTGAGGCCATTTTGACCTTCAGATTTTCAGGACATCCTATGAAGTCAAGAATATCCTCGATGCTCTCCAGCCATTGTAGTAAACCGGTAGCTCCCTCTGTACCGGTAGCTCCCTCTGTCACACCCCGGGCCGGCGGGAACGTATCGGGTTTTCCCGTCGGACGTAAGGTCCCCGGGGCGCGATATCTTGAGTGATAATCGAAATGATCAGATTGTTTACATGGCACATGATAAATAATGAGAAATGCTAACATGACATATAATATAGAATTACGAAGTTAAATTACACAGTACGTGTTCATACTTTAAGTAAGTAAATCTACTCCAAAAGAATCGTGTAGTTTCTATCTTGTAGCTGTACAAGATATGCAAAATAGATTCACAATGTCATCAAAATGTATGCATACAAAAGTAAGCTAGGTCTTCTAAAAGTCCTCTAGCTTAATCACTGATGC
Source organism: Mikania micrantha (assembly GCA_009363875.1). Taxonomy (NCBI): domain Eukaryota; kingdom Viridiplantae; phylum Streptophyta; class Magnoliopsida; order Asterales; family Asteraceae; genus Mikania; species Mikania micrantha. The sequence goes on along the minus strand of CM018693.1, from coordinate 68,615,128 downwards.
TGATTTACTAGACATGTCCATCACCTGAGAAAACATGCAGTTAAACAAAGTCAACACTAGGTTGGTGAGTTCATAAGTTTAGTAATTGAAAACTTTTAATGTCAACAAGCAGAGTCACAATGTTTCACATGATCCTTGTAATAATTGATTCACTTGTTACACCCAATGTCCTCTCCATAGTTATATGTACAAATGGGGTGACGCCTGATAAAGCATGCTTATATATAGGGCATACGAAAGGGTCAAGCCCCGATGCCATCCCACCACATGCTCAACCAAATTTCACGTACTTGCAATACAACTATGGATACCCATTTATTCCTCACATGATTTCACCTAATCTCATCGCGTAGTCTCATATAGTCTCATTACATAGTCTCATGTAGTCCCATCACATAGTCTCATATAGTCTCATTCCCTAGTCTCATATAATCTCATATAGTTTCATATAGTCTCATATAGTCACATATAGTCTCATTCTCTAGTGTCATATAGTCTCATAAAGTCTCATCACATAGTCTCATTCCCTAGTCTCATATAGCATTAAAAAGTCTCATCACATAGTCTCATGTAGACTCATATAGTCTCATAAAGTCTCATCACATAGTCTCATTTAGACTCATATTGCATAAATTCATATAAATATCACCTCCTAATCACGTAGTCACAATCTCATGGTCTCACACAATTCGGATCTAACCTAACTCTAAGACTGTAACCTTTAAGTCTCATAGGTATTACCGGTATAGTTTCATAGGTTTCACTATAGTCTCATATGTATGGGGAATGCCATCCCAAAAGTGTGTGCTTGCGATATCATCCTTGATATCACAAGTAATTTTCTCAACTGTTATCTCGGTGTTGAGTGTTCTTACTAACTTTAACAGAGTGTTATAGGAACATGTCTTATACACGATATTAGAAATATGGGAATGATCTCGTTATCATGAAGTTACCTTATCATGATGATCATTCTTGTCATTAGTAATTGTTATGGGCATGTTATCCCATGGTTTTCCCCGTTGTTCTATCGTGTAAGAATAATAAACAGTTGCAAGATATATTCTTAAGAACTTGTATTATTCTAGTGTATACGTGCGTCAGGAAGCTATAGTGGCATGTATCTTCCTACTTGTCTCAAGTATGATAATATCAAACAAGCAAGCATGTAATGATCAATGATAATAAATATAAACTATTATTATCTAAATCATAATATAAGCAAATAATTAAAAGAACTTTTAATCAAATAAAGGTTTAGCACGTTTCTCAGCCCCGAGATTTGAAATCTAGTAAAGATTAGAAAAGGGGCATATGAACTCACATTGTGCTTGTAGGGTTGACTTAGCTGAAAAGAAAGAATGTACACGCTCTTTGATTGTTCTTGTAGTTGTGTTCACGTTCCTGTATTGATTTCATGTCGTATTTAACTTATAAGTATGAATTGTAGGTTTTGTGCGTGTGTACGTGTTAGCCCTAAAGTTGGCTAACACTTGTGAGACTCGGTAATGATTCGGCCCTTACTTATTGTTCGTTGATCCTTTAGCATTTGATTTCAATAACTTAAGGCCGTTATGTGCTAAAAATTGTAAGTTATCCTTTTAATTTCCTTAATAAGGTTTTGTATTTAAATCCAAGTCATACATATAACTTAGAATTACAAATTTAAAGTGGATCCCGTTATCTTGATCACATTTGTCTCGTATAGTTATACCATAATTATTATTTTAATGTGTTATATTTGTCTTGTTTCGATATGAGTCGGAAATCAATTGGGTCGAATACCATTGGGCCAAAATGTCCACATTGGGCCATGATAAAAATGGCTAAATGGGCGTGGTCTTGGGCCATGTTGGGCCCAATATATAATGTGGACCGGATAACATGGACCAAGGAATAAGAGTTGGGCCGAATAATGGGTGTCGGCTGCTCACGCATTGGGCCAAGGAAAAAGTGGTGCAATCCAACGAAATTTAGTGGGCCAAGGAAAGGTGTAATGGGCCCAACTGTTAGGCTGAACGAAATGGTGCTGCTGGGCCAATGCCAGTTGGGCTGATCTAATCCCTTGGGCCGAATACAAGTGGCTATTGGGCCTGTTTCAGTCTATTGGGTCGGATAAACAAAATTTGGGCCGGTTTATGTGTAGACCATAGCTTCCCGTGGACCATGTGTGTGTGTTGCTGAACAAAGTAATTGGATCACAACAGATGCATGCTGGACTTAACAAAATTTTGTTAACCGATTTGTGATCAGCGAACCCATCCACCACCCCAAGGTTCGTCCAGCATGATTTATACTCCATGGGTTTGGTGCTCCCTAGTGGTTCAGCTAGGGTTTACAGGAGGGTTCGTGGATCGGTTACTGCAGTAGGGTTCGGGAAAGAAGATAGTAGGTTCGGTGGTTGTAGGGTTCGCCGCTTAATGGTTCGTGGGGGATGGTTCGTAGCAGGGTTCGTCTGTATGTAATTGGTTCTCCAGAGTCGAGGGTTCAGCTACATGGTGTTCGACTGCTTAGGTTCGGTCAGTGTGTGGTGCATGGTTCGCGGGGTTGATGGAAGGTTCGTGACTCATTACTTGTTAGTCAAGGTTCGGCACCCTCAATACCCACGCGAACCTGCACATCTCCTTTCATCATCACTCACGGCTGTTGGATGTTAAACCCACGAGGGTGACTCGTACAAGTGTATTCGCAGGTGTCGGGTTCTAAAGAGGTTGGGATAACCGGTTTGGTGTCTGGGTTGAATAAGAAGACAAGAAAACCCTATTTTCGAACCATTCAAGCTGCCATACCTTGAGATTCAGTGGACAAACTTTCAGATCCATTGTACTTTCTTGTAGAGCTCGTCAAGCGCTACGCGTGGGCGCAAGAATCACTCAATTTGGTGGAGAAATGAAGAAGTTATAAGCATTTGATGGTGGTTTGGTGGTGGTAAATGTGGTGGCCGGATTTTGAGCAAGAGAGAGGATGAAGATGACAAATGAATTAAATGGATTCATTTAGGGTTTTTATACCCCGTGTGGTGTTCGGGTTCGTTTCGGTTGCTCGGTTCGTGATTTCGTCGCTTATTCGGATAATTACGCGTAATTAATTGTAATAAATAAAAAGAAGTTGAATTTATTATTTTGATAAGTTTCAAAATTGTAAAATATTATTTATTTTATTTTTTTAAATTTATTATCGTTCGTGTCGTGTTTTCGTTTTCGTTTCGTCAGATCGTGTCACTTACGCGCGTCTTCGTACAGAGCGCTAACTGTACGAACACGATAGCACGTTTCACTTTCTGATTTGGTTTTCTACTTTTCAGTTATCGTTCAGAACGTTAAACTCACAGATATGTTTGTGTGAATCGTCACTCACGCAAACATGCTGTCAGTTTATTATTCTAAAACGACACTGCAATATGATTTGAATTGTGTTTCCTCACTGTCGGACTCAACTACACATCATGTTATCACATTGTTTTCACATTGATTTGTCGGTCATCTGATCCCTGTCATCTATGAATATTAGATCACAACCGATTCGTTATTGTTATTCCTTTGAGCATTGTTGTTTCTCTTGAGTTGTTGTATTTACTGTATTTAAGTTTTCACTTAAGCACATACAACTGTGGTTTGTTTTCTCAGTTTTGTTATCACACGCCTGTTTACGCACTGCATTTACACACAGTAAATGGTGAAAGTACACACACCGTACGGACTTGCCGGACGGTCAGGTACTGGTTGTCACAGATACCAACCTGTCACACCCCTGCGCCGCGTGGGGAATCCACGGCGCGGTGACGTATGAACAGTTGAATCATGCAAAAGTATTGAATTAGAACAACCATAAGGCATTACTAGTTTCATAGAGTATAGACAATTGTTTAGTTACAGACGTTCTATCTAATCCAAAAGAATGAGAACTACAGACCCAAAAATATAGTTTACAAAATAAGACTTCAAACAAGACAATTAAAGTAGTTGGTGAGAACAATAGGTTTAATATTTGTAAACATGAAGTTGTAATGTAAGGCATATGAATAAAGCAATAAATGAATTACATGGATGAGTTGCAACCCAAACTAACATCAAGTATGTAAAAACATATTCAAACATATTCAGAATATGTATCAGCAACTTTGATAAAACCATAATGAAACCAAACCTGTAGTTAGCTTATAAAACAAATTTAAAAGCTAACTCCATTTTGGTATGTCCCAATGTGTCCGCTATCCCTTGTTGTGATCACCCAGTACTAACGCAAATGAATATGAAACTTGATGTGTGTATAAGTTTGTTCACAACAGTGGACACCATGCTTTTGAACTTTGCTTTAAACCAATGATTTATGCCGTAGTTGATAACATGATTTGAAAGCCTTGTTTGAATACCATGAATTGAATCCTTTGTTTGAATATCACCATGAAACCATTGTTTGAATACTTTGTTTTGAAACCCTTGATGTGATACCAAAAATAATGACCTTGTATAGTAACAAGGTTTATAACATATTACTTTCGAAAACACGAGTGTAATAACAAAAGAGTTTATAGATTCCATTATTTAAAAGTGTTTATCATTTATAAAACCATTTGAGTAAATTGGCTATAAAACAGTTCAAAGAACCATTATAAAACCTTTTTAGTAGAAAATATTTAATAATTGATAAAATCCTTTAAAGCAGCTGATGAAATCCATTGAACTTGTACAGTGAACCTGAAATGTTTGTAGAATAGCATACAACTTGTATAATGAAATACGATTGTAAATAGTATGTTTGATCACGTGTTTCACCCCAAAACAGTTAATAAGCAGTAAAAGAGGGGCTAATGTTCTCACCTGTTTGCAGTAGACTCTGAACTAAAACAAGTAGCAAGTAGCAAACATGACTTCTAACTAGTTCCTATATCATTGTAATCATACATAAGATATATGATTTATGATTGTATAGACTTTGATTCATTGATTGACTTGTGTTAACTTGAACTTGATTAACTTCTTGAATAACTTGTTCTCATGTTTGAAAATGTTATGTGATCTTGAATACATTGATTGAGTTACTTGATTGATAATTGATTCATGAAAAGAGGTGTCATATTCTTTTATGCACACTTGTATGCATAAAATGACAAGTGTTGATGATGTTTGATGACCATTGATTAATATGTAAATGTATAGATAGGTTCAAGTGTTTTAGACCCTTATGATTATGAATTGATCTCGTTATTAGCTTAAGTCAAACTTAGCCCAACCAAGATCAATCCATAGTTTCTTTGCATTGTGGGACCAAGGTGGCTTACACAAAGACCATGGGCCTCTTGGTCTATACATGGGCCAATTGGGTATGATGTTAGGCCAATCTTATGGGCTTTAGCCACTTGGATCGAATATGTGAAACGATTTAATGGTTTTCTTGGGCCAAAGCAATTGTTATTGGGTCATGTATGTATGTGTAGGCCAAAGTTCCAAACGAGACTCAACGTTGGTTCATTATTGGGCCGAATATCCTATTGGGCTTGGTCGAATCATATGGTCCAATTCAAACTCAAGTTGGGCTAGATTCCGGATGTGCGAGCCAACTCATGGGCCTTAGCATATTGGGCCAAATCACTACAATAGGCCAAGCAAGGCATGTGAGCTAAGGTGAGTATTGGGCCCAAGAAGGAACTCGGCCGAAGTTTAACTAATGACAGCCGAAGGTTCCGGTTTTGTCAACTTGGGCAGCGAACCTTTTAGTTTCAAGAGGGCCTAGGTTTGCCGGTCATGAGAACACCACCAAGGTTCGGCCAAGGAACCCAACAAGGTTCGTCTGGGTTCGCGTATGGGAGAGGTTCGCTGCATGGCTTCAACATGGTTCATCTATGGTGGTCAAAGGTTCGACCTGAAGATCACAGAACCAGGGTTCGCCTGGTGGTTCGGTGCTCAGCAAAGGTTCATTTCCCATACAGAAGGTTCGACATCATTGTAGGGTTCAACCATATCTTTATGGTTCGCAGCAATAAGGTTGTTCTTGGAATACATGGAGACTTGATGCAGGTTCGTGAAGACCCCTAGGGTTTGGCTGGTACTTCAACGAACCATGCAGAGTTCGTTAAGGTTCGCCATAGACCAATGGTTCGGCCATGAAACCCTAATAGGTTCGGATCCATGCTGTTGGCGTTGAGTACCTCCCGAACCTGTCATCATCACCATCATTCGACTCTGTTTTTTTGATCCAACCATTCCCATGCTTCGAACACTCATAGCCTAGTCCTCGGAGGTTGTTAGTTCGACTGGAATGGTCTAAAACCGGCTAGGACTTTGGTTTAGGCGAACACACATAGAAACCCTATTTTCGTGGCTCTTCATTCGATCATACCTTGTTTTTGGCTGGACAAATCTCCAGATCACTTGTACTTTCGTGTAGAGAATGTCGAGAGCTACGCGTGAGAGCCCAAAACACCAAAATCCGTTAAGAAACGAGCGAGTTACGAGCTTTTAAAGTTTGTATTTTTAGAGAGAGGTTGGAGAACGAATTTCTAGAGAGAGAAAGGGTTGTTGGTGAATTAAATGAAGGAAATAGCCTTGTTCAAGGCTTTTATAGTCCGAGTGGTATTCGGGTTCGTTCCGGTTTATCGGTTTTCGTTTTCGTCGCGTAACGCGTATCTTACGCTGTTTTAAATAAAGGGTTGTTATTCTCATCATTTTGATAAGTTTCAAAATTGTAAAAATATAAATAATATACTTTACTTATTTTTATGTTTCGTTCGTTGCCCGATCGTTAAACAGTTACAATTACGTGTATACCCGCAATCGCGTACGTTTTTCGATCGTATTATTTATTTATTGTCGTTTACTCGTAATTATAAGTTCAACATTTTTATTTTTATGGATCTTCACCCATATCAGTCTCACTTATGCAATACGATTTTGTTTAATTACTTCAATTGTCATAATATTCGTCTAAACACTACGCACTAACACTATCCCATTACACCGAACGCATTATATATATAGGGCATACCCCAGAGTCCAGCTACCTGCCTTATCTGACGCCGTCCCACCACTGTTCGATATAATACGAAATTGTTCTTGTCTAGCGAAATCGACTGTAAATAAATAATACATACTTGTTCCTGATTAACTAAAATTCTATACACACAAATACATACTTGCGATACTTGTTCGCGAAAAAGGACGCAAAACCTCGTTTGATTCGGTGGATTCTCCTCCTTTCTGAGTTTCACATAGAGATTAAGGATAAGAAAGGAGCTGAGAATGTTGCAGCCGACCATTTGTTGCGGCTTGAGGATCCTGCTCGGGAGAAGATGAATGAGGAGATGATTGGAGACACATTCCCACATGAGACTTTGATTTCTGCAGATACAGAGATAGTGGGATTGATGAGTGCAGGTGAACAGTGATTACCGTGGTTCTCAGACATTGCGAATTACTTGTCTGAAGGTTACATGTTGAAGGGTCTGACTTCACAGCAGCGGAAGAGGTTCTTTAGTGAAGCAAACCATTATATATGGGATGCTCCATATTTGTTTCCTGTGAGGGAGCAGACGGGATGTTGAGGAGATGTGTGAGTCAGGAGGAAGGATTGGACATCCTAAGACATTGTCATGAGGGATTGACTGGAGGACACCATGGGCCATCGTACACGGCGAAGAAGGTGTTTGATTGTGGATTTTATTGGCCGACAGTGTTTAAGGATGCACATGAGTTCGTGAGGAGCTGTGATGCGCGTAAGAGGACTGGAAGCATCTCACGTAGGAATGAGATGCCCCAGAACCCCATCCAGGGGGTTGAGGTCTTTGATATTTGGGGTATGGACTTTATGGGACCGTTCCCTTCATCCCGAGAGAATTTGTACATCCTCATGGCTATTGATTATGTTTCGAAGTGGGTAGAGGCTCAAGCTTTATCCACGAATGATGCATGAGGAGTTGTGGGATTTCTGAAGAGATTGTTTTGTAGGTTTGGAACCCCTAAGGCATTGATAAGTGATAGAGGCACGCGTTTCTGTAATGCACAATTGGAGAAGGTGTTGGCACGATACGGGGTGACTCATCGAGTGTCGACTGCCTATCATCCACATACTAGTGGCAAGGTTGAGAATGCCAATGAAGGTGTGAAGAGGATTCTCGAGAAGACGATAGGAGAAACCGTAAGGATTGGGCAGATAGGCTAGATGAGGTGTTGTGGGCGTTTAGGACAGCTTTTAAGAATCCGATTGAGACCACGCCTTTTCGGATGGTTTATGGTAAAGCGTGTCATCTGCCGGTGGAATTAGAGCATAAGGCATTTTGGACATTGAAGAGTGTGAATCTTGATTTTCCGAGTGCTGTGAAGAATCGGTTTCTACAGTTGCATGAGTTAGAGGAGTTGCGTGACGAGGCGTACGCACGATCGTGGAGTTATAAAGAGCGTACGAAGGCGTTGCATGATCGTAAGTTGAGATGAGTGAAGGAGTTTAGGAAGGGTGATCAGGTGCTAGTTTATGATTCGAAGCTCAGGTTATTCCTAGGTAAGTTGAAGTCCAAATGGAAAGGACCGTTTGTTGTGCATGAGGTCTTTCCACACGGAGCAGTTGAGCTTGAATCAAAAGGTCGGACATGGAAGGTTAACGTGCTTCATTTGAAGCTATACATCGGAGGACCGATCGGTACTGAGAAGGAGGTAGCACTCCTTGAGTTTCGTAGGTGAGGATAGCTAAGCCTGATTTGTAGAGTTTGTAATATAGGTTGCGTTGTTTTGCGTGTTTGTGTTTTCGTGTTAAACGATGGGACTATTTCAGGTATTAAGTGTGGGTAATCGGTATAGATTGCCTAGACCGTCTACTCATATTGAAACCGAAATTTAAGTCGAATCGTAACTCGATTATGTTTAGATTGTAAATTTTAGGCAATTAATCTTAGTTAGTGCGTTTAGGTAATTAATTTTTAGTTTTGTAAATTATTAGAATAAAATTTTTTTATTTTTAGGTACTTTTTACTTTGTTTAATTTTATTTTGTTTTATTTGATTTTTTTATTTTTGTAATATATTTAGTATAGAATTTTTAATTTTATTAGATAAGTTTCTATTTTATTTAACTTTATTTTATTTTATTTTATTAAGTAAATTTAATTAAAAAAAAACTTTGAAAATTTTAAAACACCGAAACTTGTCGCGGTACGCGACAGGGTACACAAATACTTACCGCGGTACGCGATGGCTTTCGGGAAAGAAAAAAAATAATTACATAACATGTCATCCTTCGCGTACCACCACACAACATACCACCTCACCACCGATATCCACCGCACAACTCCACCGTTCATCACCCTCTCTGCCACCGATCTCCACCACAGACCATCGTAGTCCCACCGAGTACCACCGTAGAACCACCACTATTATCGCGCTAGCACCATCACCACCACCATTCATCACCGAGTCATCATCATCTGCTCGCCACCACCGTTGTGCGTCATCATCTCCGTCGCACCATCATCGAGAGTTCTCCGGTTGTTTGCCGTTGCATCACCATCTTCTCCGGTCCATCACACCACCAACCTCCGATACATCGCGATTAGGTATAGTTATCTTTTTCTTTTTCGATTTTAGGTTTTAGATCTAGGATAGTTTGTAATTTTTGTAGATTATAGGTAGTTAGGATTGAATTGAATTGGTATTGGAACGAAATGGGGTTCGGATTGCCACCATATGAGGCTCGATTGTCTGGTTTACAAATTGGGTCGCGTATCGCGGCCCAGCCCTTAGCGGTACGCGACGGCTTCCGGAACCCAGTTCATTCGAATGTTGTAAACAGAAAACGTTTGTATATAATTTTGTAAATAAAATTTAATTTATCTTTTATTTTCTTTGTAATTAATTAAATTTTTGTAAAGAAAGTTAAGTTTTTCTAATTAAAATTATGTTAAAACTCTTGTAACATTTTGTAATTAATTTTTGTAAATAAAATTTTGTGAATTTTTTGTTTTCATTATTTGTATGCAAATGTAAATATTTAAATTCAGGTTTTAACATTGTAAATTTTTATAAAATTTTGTAAATAAACTCTTGTAATATATTTTAATAATTGTGTAAAATAAATTAGAACTTATTTAATTTTTGTAATTAGGTTTTAATTTTTAATTTATACTTTTTAATAGAAATTTTTGTAAAAATTGTAAATAAATTAAATTTAGGTAGACCTTGGAGACCCATCGCCGACGCGCATGAGCATCACTTTGGCCGATCGATCGGTCAAGTATCCACGGGGAATTGTGGAGAATGTTTTGGTGAAGGTTGATAAGTTTGTATTCACCGCGGATTTTGTCATTCTAGACATGGAGGCCGATGACCGTGTCCCGCTCATTATGGGACGTCCTTTCCTACGCACAGCTAAGTCAATGATAGATGTGTTTGAAGGTAAGATTACATTGCGTGTGGGTGAGGAGAATGTTACATTCGATGTGAGGAAGTCGATGAAGCATTCAAACGGCTAGGATGATTCTGTTTATTTTCTTGATTCTTTCATTCCTTACATAGATCGGTGTCTAGTTTACATTTCTGGATCTGATTTATTGAAAGATCAAGACCTGGGTGAGTAGAACCAGGCTGTTAAGATTGATGCTTCTTCTGAGCACATTCCGAGCAGTCTGGATAGTAAGCCTCCAGAGTACCCGACTGTTTTTGAGGTTTTTGAGAGTACAGATCCGGTTGAGAGGCCATCTGTAGAGGCGCCACCATCCCTAGAGCTTAAGGAGTTGCTATCTCATTTGGAGTATGCATTTCTGGATGGTGATTCTTATTTGCCCGTCATTATTTCATCTTAATTGACTGTCACACCCCTGCGCCGCGTGCGGAATCCACGGCGCGGTGACGTATGAACAGTTGAATCATGCACAAGTATTGAATAAGAACAACCACAAGGCATTACTAGTTTCATAGAGTTTATACAATTGTTTAGTTACAGACGTTTAATCTAAACCAAAAGAATGACAACTACAGACCCAAAAATATAGTTTACAAAATAAGACTTCAAACAAGACAATTAAAGAATCAGGATTTAGTGTGTTTCTAATCAATCCTAGCATGTTTCTTCATCCTCTTCTATCTTAAACTGTCTCCTTAGTTGTCCTTTCTAGTGTCTTAAACCTGATTACCTGAAACACGTGAAAAGTAACTGTCAACAACAAAAGTAGTTGGTGAGAACAATAGGTTTAATATCTGTAAACATGAAGTTGTAATGTAAGGCATATGAATAAAGCAATAAATGAATTACATGGATGAGTTGCAACCCAAACTAACATCAAGTATGTAAAAACGTGTGAAAACAGTCAAAAGACCGTTTACTATTTAAGCCAACATATAATCAAGTCCCAAACTACGTTTGGAGTCAGAATATGTATCAGCAACTTTGATAAAACCATAATGAAACCAAACCTGCAGTTAGCTTATAAAACAAATTTAAAAGCTAACTCTATTTTGGTATGTCCCAATGTGTCCGCTATCCCTTGTTGTGATCACCCAGTACTAACGCTAATGAATATGAAACTTGATGTGTGTATAAGTTTTTTCACAACAGTGGACATCATGCTTTTGAACTTTGCTTTAAACCAATGATTTATGCCGTAGTTGATAACATGATTTCAAAACCTTGTTTGAATACCATGAATTGAATCCTTGTTTGAATATCACCATGAAACCATTGTTTGAATACTTTGTTATGAAACCCTTGATGTGATACCAAAAATAATGACCTTGTATAGTAACAAGGTTTATAACATATTACTTTCGAAAACACGAGTGTATAACAAAAGAGTTTATAAATTCCATTATATAAAAGTGTTTATCATTTATAAAACCATTTGAGTAAATCAGCTATAAAACAGTTCAAAGAACCTTTATAAAACCTTTTTAGTAGAAAATATTTAGCAATTGATAAAATCCTTTAAAGCAGTTGATGAAATCCATTGAACTTGTACAGTGAACCTGAAATGTTTGTAGAATAGCATACAACTTGTATAATGAAATACGATTGTAAATAGTATGTTTGATCATTTGTTTCACCCCAAAACAGTTGATAAGCAGTAAAAGAGGGGCTAATGTTCTCACATGTCTGCAGAAGACTCTGAACTAAAACAAGTAGCAAGTAGAAACAGGACTTCTAACTGGTTCATATATCATTGTAATCATACATAAGATATATGATTTATGATTGTATAGACTTTGATTCATTGATTGACTTGTGTTATCTTGAACTTGATTAACTTCTTGAATAACTTGTTCTCATGTTTGAAAATGTTATGTGATCTTGAATACATTGATTGAGTTACTTGATTGATAAATGATTCATGAAAAGAGGTGTCATATTCTTTTATGCACACTTGTATGCATAAAATGACAAGTGTTGATGATGTTTGATGACCATTAATTAATTTGTAAATATATAGATAGGTTCAAATGTTTTAGACCCTTATGATTATGAATCGATCTCGTTATTAGATTAAGTTAAACTTAGCCCAACCAAGATCAATCCATAGTTTCTTTGCATTGTGGGCTAAGCAATGGGCCTTGAGCCCATGAGACCAAGGTGGCTTACACAAAGACCATGGGCCTCTTGGTCTAGACATGGGCCAATTGGGTATGATGTTAGGCCAATCTTATGGGCTTTAGCCACTTGGATCGAATATGAGAACCGATTTAATGGTTATATTGGGCCAAAGCAATTGTTATTGGGCCATGTATGTATGTGTAGGCCAAAGTTCCAAACGAGACTCAATGTTGGTTCATTATTGGGCCGAATATCCTATTAGGCTTGGTCGAATCATATGGTCCAATTCAAACTCAAGTTGCGCTAGATTCCGGATGTGCGAGCCAACTCATGGGCCTTAGCATATTGGGCCAAATCACTACAATGGGCCAAGCAAGGCATGTGAGCTAAGGTGAGTATTGGGCCCAAGAAGGAACTCGGCCGAAGTTTAACTAATGACAGCCGAAGGTTCCGGTTTTGTCAACTTGGGCAGCGGACCTTTTAGGTTCAAAAGGGCCTAGGTTCGCCGGTCATGAGAACACCACCAAGGTTCGGCCAAGGAACCCAACAAGGTTCGTCTGGGTTCGCGTATGGGAGAGGTTCGCTGCATGGCTTCAACATAGTTAATCTATGGTGGTCAAAGGTTCGGCCTGAAAATCACAGAACCATGGTTCGCCTGGTGGTTCGGTGCTCAGCAAAGGTTCGTTTCCCGTACAGAAGGTTTGACATCATTGTACGGTTCGGCCATATCTTTATGGTTCGCAGCAATAAGGAGGTTCGTGGAATACATGGACACTTGATGCAGGTTCGTGAAGACCCCTAGGGTTTGGCTGATACTTCAACGAACCATGCAGGGTTCGTTAAGGTTCGCCATAGACCAATGGTTCGGCCATGAAACCCTAATAGGTTCGGCTCCATGCTGTTGGCGTTGAGTACCTCCCGAACCTGTCATCATCACCATCATTCGACTCTTTTTCTTTGATCCAACCATTCCCATGCTTCGAACACTCATAGCCTAGTCCTCGGAGATTGTTAGTTCGACTGGAATGGTCAAAAACCGGCTAGGACTTTGGTTTAGACGAACACACATAGAAACCCTATTTTCGTGACTCTTCATTCGATCATACCTCGTTTTTGGCTGGACAAATCTCCAGATCACTTGTACTTTCGTGTAGAGAATGTCGAGAGCTACGCGTGAGCGCCAAGAACACCAAAATCCGTTGAGAAACGAGCGAGTTACGAGCTTTTAAAGTTTGTATTTTTAGAGAGAGGTTGGAGAACGAATTTCTAGAGAGAGAAAGGGTTGTTGGTAAATTAAATGAAGGAAATAGCCTTGTTCAAGGCTTTTATAGTCCGAGTGGTATTCGGGTTCGTTTCGGCTGCTCGGTTTTCGTTTTCGTCACGTAACGCGTATCTTACGCGGTTTTAAATAAAGGGTTGTTATTCTCATCATTTTGATGAGTTTCAAAATTGTAAAAATATAAATAATATAATTTACTTATTTTTATGTTTCGTTCGTTGCCCGATCGTTAAACAGTTACAATTACGTGTATACCCGCAATCGCGTACGTTTTTCGATCGTATCATTTATTTGTTGTCGTTTACTCGTAATTATAAGTTCAACATTCGTATTTTTATGGATCGTCACCCATAATTATACTCAGTCTCGCTTATGCATTACGATTTTGTTTAATTAATTCATTTGTCATAATATTCGTCTAAACACTACGCACTAACGCTATCCCATTACACCGAACGCAGTATATATATAGGGCATACCCCAGAGTCCAGCTACCTGCCTTATCTGACGCCATCCCACCACCGTTCGATATAATACGATACAGTTCTTGCCTAGCGAAATCGACTGTAATAAATAATACATACTTGTTCCTGATTAACTAAAATTCTATACACCCAAACACATCATGAACATATGAATCACATTGACTGATTGTACATAAATACACCTTATTCTAACACTGTTTACGACTATCATGACTAAATGTACAAATGTTACATTGACGGAGGAGGAGAAGTCCTCGTACAAATGTTTACGACTGGAGCCTTCCTTTCGAGTTGATGTGCGATGCTAGTGATTTTGCAGTTGGGGCTGTTCTTGGTCAGCGAAAAGATAAGCATTTTCATCCGATCTACTACGCAAGTAAGACCTTAGATGATGCTCAGGAGAATTATACGACTACGGAGAAGGAGTTGTTAGCGGTCGTGTATGCGTTCGATAAGTTTAGGTCTTATCTTGTACTTTCCAAGACCATTGTTTACACCGATCATGCGGCCTTGCAATACTTGTTCGCAAAAAAGGACGCAAAACCTCGTTTGATTCGGTGGATTCTCCTCCTTTCTGAGTTTGACATAGAGATTAAGGATAAGAAAGGAGCTGAGAATGTTGCAGCCGACCATTTGTTGTGGCTTGAGGATCCTGCTCGGGAGAAGATGAACGAGGAGATGATTGGAGACACATTCCCACATGAGACATTGATTTCTGCAGATACAGAGATAGTGGGATTGGTGAGTGCAAGTGAGCAGTGATTACCGTGGTTCTCAGACATTGCGAATTACTTGTCTGAAGGTTAGATGTTGAAGGGTGTGACTTCACAGCAGCGGAAGAGGTTCTTTACTGAAGCAAACCATTATATATTGGATGCTCCATATTTGTTTCATGAGGGAGCAGACGGGATGTTGAGGAGATGTGTGAGTCGGGAGGAAGGATTGGACATCCTAAGACATGTTCATGAGGGATTGACTGGAGGACACCATGGGCCATCGTACACGACGAAGAAGGTGTTTGATTGTGGATTTTATTGGCCGAAAATGTTTAAGGATGCACATGAGTTCGTGAGGAGTTGTGATGCGTGTCAGAGGACTGGAAACATCTCACGTACGAATGAGATGCCCCAGAACCCCATCCAGGGGGTTGAGGTCTTTGATATTTGGGGTATTGACTTTATGGGACAGTTCCCTTCATCCTGAGGGAATCGGTACATCCTCGTGGCTATTGATTATGTTTCGAAGTGGGTAGAGGCTCAAGCTTTATCCACGAATGATGCACAAGGAGTTGTGAGGTTTCTGAAGAGATTGTTTTGTAAGTTTGGAACCCCTAAGGCATTGATAAGTGATAGAGGCACGCGTTTCTGTAATGCACAATTGGAGAAGGTGTTGGCACGATACGGGGTGACTCATCGAGTGTCGACTGCCTATCATCCACAGACTAGTGGCCAGGTTGAGAATGCCAATAAAGGTGTGAAGAGGATTCTCGAGAAGACGATAGGGTGAAACCGTAAGGATTGGGCAGATAGGCTAGACGAGGTGTTGTGGGCGTTTAGGACAGTTTTTAAGAATACGATTGGGACCACGTCTTTTCGGATGGTTTATGGTAAAGCGTGTCATCTGCCGGTGGAATTAGAGCATAAGGCATTTTGGGCATTGAAGAGTTTGAATCTTGATTTGCCGAGTGCTGTGAAGAATCGGTTTCTGCAGTTGCATGTTAGAGGAGTTGCGTGACGAGGCGTACGCACGATCGTGGAGTTATAAAGAGCGTACGAAGGCGTTGCACGATCGTAAGTTGAGAGGAGAGAAGGAGTTTAGGAAGGGTGATCAGGTGCTAGTTTATGATTCGAGGCTTAGGTTATTCCCAGGTAAGTTGACGTCCAAATGGAAAGGATCGTTTGTTGTGCATGAAGTCTATCCACACGGAGCAGTTGAGCTTGAATCAGAAGGACGGACATGGAACGTTAACATGCTTCATTTGAAGCTATACATCGGAGGACCGATCGGTACTGAGAAGGAGGTAGCACTCCTTGAGTTGCGTAGGTGAGGATAGCTAAGCCTGATTTGTAGAGTTTGTAATATAGGTTGCGTTGTTTTGCGTGTTTGTGTTTTCGTGTTAAACGATGGGACTATTTCAGGAATTAAGTGTGGGTATTCGGTACAGCTTGCCTAGACCGTCTACGCATATTGAAACCGAAATTTAAGTCGCATCGTAACTCGATTAGGTTTAGATTGTAAATTTTAGGCAATTAATCTTAGTGCGTTTAGGTAATTAATTTTTAGTTTTGTAAATTATTAGAATAAAATTTTTATTATTTTTAGGTACTTTTTATTTTGTTTAATTTTATTTTGTTTTATTTGATTTTTTTATTTTTGTAATATATTTAGTATAGAATTTTTAATTTTATTAGATAAGTTTATATTTTATTTAACTATATTTTATTTTATTTTATTAAGTAAATTTAATTAAAAAAACTTTGAAAATTTTAAAACACCGAAACTTGTCGCGGTACGCGGCAGGGTACACAAATACTTACCGCGGTACGCGATGGCGTTCGGGAAAGAAAAAAAATAAATACATAACATGTCATCCTTCACGTACCACCACACAACATACCACCTCACCACTGATATCCACCGCATAACTCCGCCGTTCATCACCCTCTCTGCCACCGATCTCCACCACAGACCACCGTAGTTCCACCGAGTACCAACGTAGAACCACCACTACTACCGCGCTAGCACCATCAACACCGCCATTCATCACCGAGTCATCATCATCTACTCGCCACCACCGTTGTGCGTCGTCATCTCCGTCGCACCATCATCGATAGTTCTCCGGTTGTTTGCCGTTGCATCACCATCTTCTCCGGTCCATCACACCACCAACCTCCGATACATCGCGATTAGGTATAGTTGTCTTTTTCTTTTTCTATTTTAGGTTTTAGATCTAGGATAGTTTGTAATTTTTTTAGATTATAGGTAGTTAGGATTGAATTGAATTGGTATTGGAACGAAATGGGGTTCGGATTGCCACCGTATGAGGCCGCTCGATTGTCTGGTTTAGAAATTGGGTCGCGTATCGCGGCCCAGCCCTTAGCGGTACGCGATGGCTTCCGGAACCCAGTTCATTCGAATGTTGTAAACAGAAAACGTTTGTATATAATTTTGTAAATAAAATTTAATTTATATTTTATTTTCTTTGTAATTAATTAAATTTTGTAAAGAAAGTGAAGTTTTTCTAATTAAAATTAGGTTAAACTCTTGTAGCATTTTGTAAGTAATTTTTGTAAATAAAATTTTGTGAAATTTTTGTTTTAATTATTTGTATGCATGTGTAAATATTTAAATTCAGGTTTTAGCATTGTAAATTTTTATAAAATTTTGTAAATAAACTCTTGTAATATATTTTAATACTTGTGTAAAATAAATTAGAACATATTTAATTTTTGTAATTAGGTTTTAATTTTTAATTTATACTTTTTAATAGAAATTTTGTAAAAATTGTAAATAAATTAAATTTAGGTTTTAATTTAGTTAAATTTGTAAAATTTGTTTTTTATTTTGTATTGTTGTAAATTGCTATTGTAGGATGTCTGGAGCAGCTGAGAGTTCGGTTGCAGGGGCCAAGAGGGCCAGAGGTTCTAGTTCCTCGAGGAGGAGAGCTCGGGAGATTCATTATTCATCACCGGAGATTCTGCCTATCGACGAGGACGAGCCGGTTCCCACTGACGAGCGTGTTCTCAGAGATCACACTGTCCTACAGTTTGAGCAGGGGACAGAGGAGGCCACTCGATGCGACAGATATGTGATGATGGAGCATTACCACCACCGTACCTTTCATAGAGAGCTGCTAGAGAGGCTTGGACGCCTTGAGGATTTTGATGCGATTGTTCGAGACGAGTGGAGGACCGCTCTAGATTGTAGGTGGCCTCAGTTGTGGAGCTGACAGTCGAGTTCCACTCGACATTCCGTCAGATGTCATGCTCATTCGATGATCCTGCTACTGTATCGTGTGCGTTAGACAGACGTACATTATCCATGAGCATCCCCCAGTTCGTGATTGCGAAGGGATTTTATACTGATGAGTAGGTGAGAGCGCTTGAGTTTGCTCAGAGTTTGAGGGCAGTGGTGAGAGAGCCCAGTGATTTGGGTATCACAGAGAGGCAGCTTGAGGAGTTCTGGATGTCCATAGCAGATGGACCGTTTATGAGTGTGATTATCGAGTCCTCGATTCGTGGTCCACTTATTAGATATGTCCACAGGATGGTTAGTTGCACTCTCGTCGGTCGCAGGTCCGGTGCAGAGAAATGCATGTACGGCATGATTAACCGTCACCCGGCTAACCTCGCCTGCATTTTACTGTCATCATTTGCGAGGATTCGCCGTGGAGGGGCGACAGCTAGACTAGATCTGGGGCCCTATATCGGGAGGATAGCTTTGAGGCTGGGAGTCTTTAACGGATTCCCACGCAGGTTTTTGACAGAGGGGCCCGAGACGGGGCGTTATAGTTTAGATGATATGAGGCTAGCTGGCATGTGCTCTATGGCAGATCCAGCCACTTGGATGACAGCTAGGCCTGCACCAGAGAGAACCCCAGATGTTGAGATCCTACAGAGGCAGGTGCCACCAGAGCGACAACGGATATTACACAGAGTTGAGAGGCCTCCGCAGACATTTCCTTTACATCAGCCTCGCCCTTCACGCATTACATTAGATAGTCTTTGGGAGGAGCAGCAGAGGCAGGGTCAGATGTTGCGCATTCTTTTTGCACAGTTAGGAATAGAGATTCCTGAGTGGTTCAGGGCTCCAGATCAGCCTCAGCAGCCAGGAGGACATGCCGATGAGCCTCATGGTTAGATTTCAGTATCTTAGCAGTAGTAGTTGTATCTTTTGTACTTTTTCTTTATTTTAGTTTTTATCATGATGATCTGTATGTATTTGGATTATATTTTGTTGAACTCAGATGTATTTAGATTACTGGATTGTATATATTTTATGGTTGTTTTGGTTGATTATTGTATGTACAGTTTTTCTTTTATTATTATCCATGTATATGTTGATGGTTTGTTGTGAGTGTTAGTGGATTGCCAAATTCATCGTGAATGTTCAGAATGCAAGTTGGAACTTAATTGTTATTGCGATTGGATTTGATGGCGTTGATAAGACTTATGAGGAATTGTCACATATCAGGGAAGTTGTAAATATTGTAAATTGTATATTTTTGTTGAATTATTGATTATTTCATATTCCACATTGAGGACAATGTGTGATTTTAAGTGTGGGTGTGAGATTTGCGTAAAATTGTAAATTTTTGAAAATTTTAGTAAATAATTCGATAATTTTTAGTTAAATTTGAATCATAATCAGTAAAATTCAAAAATATTTTCATTTATAATTTGATTCATTTGTAAATAATCAAGTCAGTTTTAGTTAGGTTTGAGTCTTTTATTTTTAATTTTTCTTTTATAGTTAATCTTGTTTGCATTGTTTAGAGCTTCATTTGCAGTTTGGTTTGAATTACCCTTATCAGTTGGGTGGTGATAACTTACATATTTTGGTAGAAAGGCAATCAACAGGATTACAATAACTCGATCGCGAATGGAATGCTATACGATTGTGTTATTCTGGATACGACATGCACGGCTGTTACATGAAATCAGCTATGTCTTTTCCAAATTTTTATTTTCTTTTCTTTATTTTTTTTTGTCTTTTTCATTTTTATTTAGGTTTTTAGTTATTTAATTGTAAATTGAGTTTGATTTTAAATTTTGTAGGTTAGATTTTAAATATTGTATATAATTTTGTAAAAAGTCTTTGAATTTGGTTTTGCATTAAAATGGAAAATGATAGTATAATCAGGAATTTTATGTTTTTCTTAAAAGTTTAAACGTACGCATCTAATTTGGGATATGTTAGTAGGCCTAACTGATAGGAAAGTTCTCTAATATTGATATAATTAACTTAATATTCATGATGCTAATGGGTTTTGCCTTGGAAAATATAGGGATTCTGAAACTGTTTAATTGTGATTAGAGGAACTTTTGCAAACAAACGATTTAATGTTTTTAAAATTTAACCTGGCACATATTATTTCTTTTTATGAAAATAAATTCGAGACTTATGGCGCCTGCTTGAAAGAAACATCATCCACTAATCCACTAAATGGGCTGAGCTTGCAGAAAAAAAATAAAATAAAATAAGAGGTGCAGCTTATGTGTCATACCCCGAATGGCAACCGAGTGAAACACCACTAAGTTAGGCTCATTAATTCAGAAGCAAAATGCCCATACCTTCATCCATTCCATTTAAGGTTTGATTTTTAAATTCATTTAGGTTGTTCGAATGTAATGGTAACTTGAAAGCTTTTATCAGGATTAGGTTGATCTATATGACTTGAGTGTAATACCTATAGTTGATTGAATCATTTGAACATAATGAATCAAGATTAGGGAACTTAGATATCAGTTGTTGGTTTAAGTGGGTACAAATACTGACAATCGTGGTTAATGCGTATGTGTTTAAGATTTTGAGTTTAAAGATAAATTTCTGGTTGTGATTCCATTGCAAATCTTTTTCGAGGACGAAAAATGTTCAAGTGTGGGTATTTTTGATGGGTTGCAAAACACATCCGGTTTTTAAGTGAATTTGAGTCGATTTTAGTTTGTAAATACGTCGATTTTGTTTATTTTTAGATTCTTTTTACATTTTATGGTTTTTACAGGCTTGTCGAATAAAATGAGCGGAAATCGAGTTCGAAACCCGAAGGAATCGAGCCCCGGTTGAAAGCAAGAGAAAAAGACAAGTTTTAATCATTTGAAGAGCTTCGCGGTACGCGAAGAGGAAGAAATAAACCTTCGCGGTACGCGAAGGAATTCGGGAGTTCCCCGCTTGTTTTTTCCATCGCGGTACGCGTTGATGTTTTGAATTGGTCTCCGCGGTATGCGACAGGTTTTAAAATTTTAAAAAAGTCAAATTGAATGCGAGATAAAAGAGGAGACGCTCCCTAGCCGTTTCATTCATCATTCTCGACCATTTTTGAAGCAGGAGAGCATTCCAGGAGCTTTAGGAAGCATTTGGGAAGCATTGGAGGGCTAGAAGACTTGGTTTACATGTGAATTCATCTTGGTCACTCTTTGTTCTCATTTGTTTTTAATTTTCAGTAGTTTATTTCATTTCATACTATTTTTTCTGAGTATTCTTGACTGATGATGATGTTATTAGGCTAGTTCTTTGATTCTACTTAGGTTAGAATGAATGTTTGAATGATTATTGATGACTATTGACTTTTGTTTTGATTTGTGATGGAAAACACTTTTGTAACAGATCTTAGCATGTCATTTTGATGAGTTTTGCATATCTAATCTTGATTATATCAGTTAATATCATGTTCCATACGTGTTTATTGAATGTCTTTCGGTGTTAGACACGTATTAGGTCATCGACTTGGTGTTATGACTAGTTTATGGCTTGTTTGATATCACTAGCCATAGGAAAATATATAATTGATGTTCTTAGGGTTCTTTGTGTATCTATGTTTAGAAATCCGGAAGGAGATAGACTTGTCTTGTGATCTTTAGCATTAGGGTTTTCATAGTAATTACCTGGGAGGGTTGGTTAATTGAAAGACTTAGTGTTATTGTCATTTCGTATCAAATTAGATATTCTAAGATTACTTCTTGCATCTTTGATGTATTGGAACGAGAAAATCAGGAATGTGACTTGTTCATTTGAGTACAAAGTGTTATTGGAAAAATCCGGGGGGTGATTCAATTAACTAGTGTGTTTAGTGCAAGATTAGGTTTTCTTATTTGGTTACATTTGGTAATTAATCCAAAATCCATTAAGTCACCTATATTTTGCTGTTTAAAATCCTAGTTCCATCATATCAAACAAAGTCAATAGTGTCAATAATCACAAACAAGAATTCTACCTAAGTAGAGTTTTTCCCAATTGTTTAGGTTTTTCTTAAATTGTAAATCATTTCTTTTAATTAAATTAATTAATCTGTTTTAGGGTTTAATTACTAGTTGAATCTTCTTCTTCTAATTTAATTAGGATAATTCGTTTAATTGAATTTTCATTTTTATTCAAAAAGCCTCCCTCTTTGTTTTAAATCATTTTCTAATCATGTTTCGTTAAGTTAGTGTCTCGTGGGTTCGATATCCGGACTTTCATTAGCTATTCTACAATTGATAGGTACACTTGCCTGTTGTAGTGGTTTAGTTAGGATTTTCGGTTTTAACTCGTTGTAATTAATTTAAGTCTAGGTTAGTGTTTGTAGTTATTTTCTTAAACCACTTTCAAGGACATCAGACACAAAGTTGCAAACCCAGACAAAACCCTAGATACGTCTATTATAAATACTTATAGTATTTTGATCATCTTAAAACAACTCACGTACCGAAGACACTTAATCTGCAAGTAACGAGCGCGTATTTTGTTGTGAATCATTACATAGCAACACAGGTGAGTTCATTGCCCCTTTTCTAAACATTTTTGTTTTCAAACGCGGGGCTGAGAAGCATGCGTAAACCTTTTTCTTAAAAATATGTTTTAGGTAAATGCTTTTACTTCTTCTATGTTTTATATACTTAAATGTATCCTATACTCCTGTCTAGATAAACTATATACAAATGTACTTAATGAATTAATTACTCCTTATGAGTAAGACAATAATTCTAAATCAAACACTTAATCTATCAAAGTTCTAATTCACAGATGTACTTAATGAATTAATTAATTACTCCTTATGAGTAAGACAATAATATACAGATGTACTTAATGAATTAATTAATTACTCCTCATGAAAGTCCCGACAAGTTCGGGTAGACTCATTTGTGTCAAGCCTGATATGGGCCACGTGTGAGACGATACAACTTGGACACCACCAACAACTAAGACTAATTCATTGAGTCAAATAAGACCCAATGATCATGTCTTAGTTGTATTTAATTGATTAATTATTCATTTATTTAAGCATTTAATATCATGTTTCTACAAATTTTATGGTTGATCATGAATACGTGATGAACCCAAGAAATCAGTAGTATTTCAATTTGTGGAACTCAAAATCTAATATGACGATGGTATGGAATGAAATGCTTAATTATCATTGAAAACAATATTATAAGCAGTTCGGTATATGGTGGGACGGTGGCTGGACGAGCGGTAAGTTCGACCCTACATATGCCCTATAATAAGCATACTTGATTGGATATCATAGGTGATTGTTGATGAGGTTAAGGTTGTCATTCGAGGGATCAAGGTTAACAGATTTCAGGGTAATCAAACGTTGTGAATCAAAGGTACGGGATGAAATGCTTAATTATCACCAGGAACAATATATCATGTCGTTTGGTATGTGGTGGGACGGCGGCTGGGCGGGCGGTAAGTTCAACCCTACATATGCCCTATATATAAGCATATTGAACTGGGCGGTAAGTTCAACCCTACATGTGTTGACTTGATCTTTTAGCATGACTTCTCAGGTGATGATCAAGTCTGAGTAAGAAGTTATTGCTTTTGAACTAGGATGTCAGATAGAGGAGCTAGAATTTTGGACCTAGAATTTGTATATCTTGTGCAGATACAAGATAGTTGAATTATGATGTTGATAGTAGATTTACCTTGTTAATTTATGAACAAAAATGATGTAATTTAACTTGGTAATTCTATTATATTTAGCATTTTCTCATTATATATCATGCACAATGTAAACAATCTGATCATCACGATTATCATTCCCGATATAGCGCCCCTAGACCTTTCCGCCCGATGGGACACACGATCCGGCCCGCCGGCTTGGGGTGTGACAAATTGGTATCAGAGCCATGGTTAGATAAAAATATAGGTCATTTATTTAAATGGTTTGGCTTATACTATAACCTAGGGACCCTTCATGTAGAGAACACAGGACTTTGGAATATTTTCATGTGTCTTCTACATTTTATCATTGCACTAACCAATACTCTATTGGTTGTGATCCGAATGCCGCCGAGAAGACTACCACCTCCACCACCACCGCCATATCCTCCTTCACCTTGTCCTCCTCCCCGTACTCCACTCACAATCCAAACCCAGAGTTGGATTTTGCTACAATCGCTTTGGCTACTTTACTGATGAGCCAGCAGCTGAGGGAAGTGATTTTGGATATGATCAACCGGATCAATGCCAACAGCAACAATGGGAAGTCATCGGGAGAAGCCAGTGGTAACACAGGCACTGCACCAGACTACTCCTACAATTTATTTGTGGGATGTAAATAGCCAAGTTTCAGCGGTACTGAAGGAACCGTTGGATTAATCCAATGGATAGAGAAGATTGAGACTACTCTGGATCTTTGCAGTTTTCCAGAGCATCACAAGGTTCGTTACACTGCTGGAACATTCAACAAGCGAGCTTTGACTTGGTGGAACTCATAGATCCGAGCTAAACGAAGAGATGAGGCACTGGCGATGCCATGGTAAGACTTTAAGACCCTGCTGAAGAATGAATTTTGTCGTAAGAATGAACTACAGAGGATGGAAACTTAGCTATCCAACCATTTGATGAAAGGAGCCGATCATATGGGTTATACTACTCGTTATCACGAGTTAGTAGCATTGGTACCAGACATGGTACCAACACTGGAAAAGAGGATTGACATATATGCAGGTGGACTTCTCGCCTACATACATGGTTTAGTCATTTCAGCAAACCCTATCACCTTAGAGTCTGCTGTGAGTATGTCAGGAAAACTCACAGATCTGATGGTAGCCTCTGGAACTTTGAAGAATGAGGCTGACTCGGGCAAGCACAAGGAAGAATCATCAAAGAAACCCCATCATCATATCAAGAAGAAGCATAAGGTTATAAAGAACTACACAATGGCTACTCGGCTCAACCAAGTAGCCGTTGCACCATAGAATCTTCACAAGAAACCATACACTGGCCCACACCCTCTGTGTACTAAGTGCCAGTATCATCATGCTGCTAACAATCCCTGCCGTCACTACACGGGATGTGGAAGAAAGGGCCACTGGGTCCCAAAATGCAGGATGACCCCGAATCAAGCAGTCAACAACGCTGCTTTAGCTCTCCCTCTGTAACATCAATGCCGGAAACATCACCGAAAGAAAGGGCCACTGGGTCCCACACCCCAGGCCGGCGGCAACGGACCGTGTTTTCCCGTCGGGCGGAAGGTTCCCGGGGCGCGATATCTTTGAGTGATAATCAAATGATCATATTGTTTACATTGCACATGAGATATAAATGAGAAATGCTAACATGACATGAAATAGAATTACAAAGTTAAATTACATTGTCCATCTTAATTTAACTAAGTAAATCTAATCAAAAGAATCAATGAGTTCATATCTTGATCTGTACAAGATATACAAAAGTGATTCACTGTTTTGTCATCCCAAAAGTATTCAATCAAAATGAAGCTAGGTCTTCTACAAGTCCACTAGCTTAGTACTTGCATATATGTAACTACACCTGTTCATCACCTGAGAAAAACATGCATTTAAACAAAGTCAACACTAGGTTGGTGAGTTCATAAGTAAGTTAATTGAAAACCTTGATTCATTCACATGCACAATCACAATATGTATTTTGTTACTTGTATGTCTTTTGTTCCACTCGTTCACCCATTTGCTCTTCCATAGTTGTATGTACAAGTGATGTGACACCGGATCAAGCATGCTTATATATAGGGCATACGAAAGGGTCAAGCCCAGACGCCATCCCACCACATGGTCAAACAAGTCCCACACTACTTGCAATTCAACTATGGATTTCCATTACCAATTCCACATGTTCATACCATTCTTGAATCACCTGTGATAACTTGTATAGAATAATATAATGATGTAATTGTAGTTGTCGGACCGAAGTCAGATAACCATTATATATTAAGGATATTAGATTTATCAAATATGTTCCTTGTATTATTCTATAATCGTGGGGTTAACTATTGTTACACTTTTAAATATTAAGAGTGTTAGTTAACCACTTGCAACTTGTTCTTGAATCATAGTGCATAGAGCCTAAAAGGAATCCATCGAAATCCTCACGTAATCAGATTTCAATGCATCTGATTTACCTCTACCACCTTGTATGTCTAGTGTCCTCAACGAAATGTATTACTAGTAGTGTAACATCAGAGAAGATCACTTTCTCAACCTACTAGTCAATAGGATTTCCGCTGGATTAATTACTTATCAATGCAGATTAATATCACCATGTGACGCTTTCCAGAACCTAACTTGAGGTCGCCCTGTCACCAGTCATACGTTACCGGCCAATGAATCAATACGATCAACATACGAGACCTACAAGCTAGAGATTTGTCAAACATA
Source organism: Mikania micrantha (assembly GCA_009363875.1). Lineage (NCBI taxonomy): Eukaryota > Viridiplantae > Streptophyta > Magnoliopsida > Asterales > Asteraceae > Mikania > Mikania micrantha. The sequence continues at coordinate 68,588,514 of CM018693.1, read as the reverse complement.
TGGTACCACTATACTAGCATCGGTTTAGTCACGTCAAACTAACTGGTCAGCGAATTAAAGGGGCTTACATGATCAACTTGTACAATTGGCACATGATTGAAGTGATATAATACAACAGGTCAAATGTAACTAATTGTAATTGTGTTCATTTGTATTATTGTTCTCGTTGTCGTATGTTCTCCATGATATTAACAAAGTTAAATAAGAACTTATCTTATTACATTAAGTTAATTATTTGAGTGAATGATGTTTTTGTCATGAAGTTACATTATCATGATTATCATTCTTTGTTCCATGTTCTCTTGAAATATGTATTGAGTTGTAAAGCTAAGTGTTAAAAGGACTTGTCGTATTACACTTACTTAAATCTTGTATCGATGTTAATACAAAGGTATGTAATATCTTTATAACATTCATATGTTTGCTTGTAATTGTTCTAAAGTCTGTTTATGTAAGAATAACAGAGTGTTATAAGATAAAATCATATAACTATATTATTCTAATGTATTGATGAATTAATAAGATATATTATCTTGTTCAACTAATTATCCCTGCGATGTCATCATCATACAAGCATGCATACAATGATAAGCGATAAAAAACAATTAAGTTTTATCTAGATCAAAGTATAAATAACATGTTAAACAGAACTTTTAAATAAGTAAAAGTAAACATGTTTCTCAACCCCGAGAGTTTAAAATCAGTTAAGATTAAATTAGAAGGGGCATATGAACTCACCTTGTAGTAGTAGGGTTGACTTAGCTTAAAAGAATGAAGACACGCGCTCTAGATTGCCCTTGGGTTTGTTTTCACGATCCTGTATCGAGTTCACGATGTATATACATTATAAGTATTGATCGTAGTTAATTTATGTGCATGTGCGTGCTAACCCTAAGATTGGTCAACACATGTTCGGCTTGGTCAATATTCGGCCTTTGTTTAATGATTTTAGATCATACTAATACCCCATTGTCCTTATTTGAGTCTAGTATGCTCCTTTTGTGTTATTGTTTGACTTGAGCACAAATGTCATCAAAATGTGTAACCTTGTAACAATTATAGTTTATAACTACAATAGTTAGGTTTTTTATTTGAAATTATTATAAATCTTTTATTCTTTAAAAAGATTTAAATAAATTATCATAACTTTTATTTCTTGAACTATCCTTATTTGTATCATGGGCCGAATAACCAAAACGAGTCATGTGATTAAGTTGTTGGGTTGAGGGATTTCCGTGTGAACCGCGTATATGTCATTTGGGCCGAAGGATGAGAGGGCCTTGGGCCGGTTATCAATGTTCCTGGGCCGGTGGTTTTCTGTTGGGCCTAAGGTGATCGAAATGGGCCAGTTGGACTATAGGCCAAATAAATCGACTTGGGCTCATCCCTTGGGCCGAGAGAGAGTAGTGGGCTTGAAACAATAAGGATGGGCTTGACATATGTAGGAGCTGTATCAATTTCATCAACTGAAGTTCATGGCATCCCATGCAGCGAACCTTTTTGGTCAAATAAACTAGGGTTCGGCTACTCGTATTATAGCAGAGGTTCGCCCCATTTGAGATCAACAGGTTCGGCCAAGTGGAGAACATGGTTCGTTTGTTACTCTATCAAATGGTTCGACTATATCAAATGGTTCGGCTAACATCAATTGGTTTGGCTAAAGTTTGAAGGTTCGTGACCCACTAGTTCGTTGTGGGTTCGTCTCATAGCTACATGGGTTCGGGCAGATCCATAGGTTCGTTGGAGAAGGTGACCAAAGGTTCGGCTAAGGCCCTTGGAATGTTCGTTCCTCATGAGGGTTCGCAGGTTCGAAAAATCAACTCTCGAAGGTACGTTTCCAGAACCATGCAGATTCGGCTGCTATGTTCACGAACCTGCAGGTTCGTGTCCCTCCTCCCAGCTCCAACCTTTGATTCAGCCATCGTAAAGGGTGTCATCACATGCGGTTATGACTAAAGAGTATTGGTTTCGAAAGGCAAAGCGGGATTATCCGACTAAGTGTGTGTATCGAACTCAAGAATAGAAAACCCTCTTTTTCGTGACTTTCTTTGAATCATACCTCATTTTTCGTTGGTGAAAACTTCATATCCCTTGTACTTCTAGGTAGAGGACATCAAGAGCTACGTGTGGGTTCAAGAATCACCCAAATTCGTTGAGAAATGAAGGAGATATGAGGTTTTGAAGGTTGAAAATGGTGGAATTTGGTGGTAGCCGTAAATTCAATGTAGAGAGAGAAGGGAAGTGTGAAAAATGAAGAAATGGTCTCCATTTAGAAATATTCCCCGGGTTTTCGAGTGTTGCTCGGTTCGCGATTTCGTCGCGTATCCGGAAAATTACGCGTATTTCATTGTAATAAATAAAAAAATGTTATTTTTAATTATTTGATGAGTTTCAAAATTGTAAAATGTTATTTATTTTATTTTATTAAATTTTTATCGTTTCGTGTCGTGTTTCGTTTTTGTTTCGTCGAATCGCGTCACCATCGCGCATATTCGTTCGAATCGCCATTCGAACGAACACAACGATGGTTTTGCTTTTTGACTTTTGTTTCCTACTTTCCAGTCATCATTTCAGAACGTTAAACTCACATATATGTTTGTGTGAATCGTCACCCTCGCAAACACACTGTCAGTTCGTTATTCTAAAACGACACTGTGCTTTATGTTTGAATTGTGTTTCCTCACTGTCGGACTCAAGTAAACATCGTGTTATCACATTGTTTTCACATTGGATTGTCGGCCATCTGATTCCTGTCATCTATGTATATCAGATCGCAACGGATTTGTTTCTGTTATTCCCTTGATTACTGTTGTTTCTCTTGATATGTTGTGTTAACTGTACTTAAGTTTTCACTTAAATAAAGACAACTAATGTTTCAAATGTACGTTTTATTTACTGTATTTAAGTTTACACGAAAATATGTACAACGATTTCTTGTATTTAGGATTCTGTTAATACAAACACTGTTCACAATCGTATATGTACACATAGTCACTGTAGAAAGTATACGTACCGTACGGTCAGATACTAGTTGTCACACAAACTTCATGTAATTCAGTGTATTTCATACTCATATCAAGCATCGTTATCATTTTACGTTATCATAACGCAAGTTCAGAATCATTTCAGAGAATCAAAGCTCAGAATTATGGTTCATTAGTCAGATATTTATCTGACGACACGGAACCATCATGTGATTATTTGCTAGGATTTTATTACGTATCAACGTATGTGAGGCTTTACAGAACAAAACAATATGGATTTCGTTATGTGAATGCTAAACCGAAGGATTATTCCTATAGGTGACGATCTGTACGAATAAATCTGGAAGTTTAACGTTCTGAATGATATCCAATAATTATAAAACAATATTGAAAAGTACAGTTATCGTCGTGCTCGTACGGGTGACGATTCGAACGAATACGCGCGACGACCGTACGATTCGATTTTTAAACCGTAAATTAATTATTCTCGTAAATTTAAATAAACATAAGATATTTAGTTAATTTATTTGGAATCACAACCCAAAATAATTTTATAACTTCTATTTTAAAACCGAGTCGTTCGTTAGGAAAACGGCGAGAAATCGACCTTTTTTTACGCGAAACCACGCGAAACCGAACGAACCCGAACGAACCCGGGTTAAGTGAAAGCATTAAATGGGCATTAATACCCATTTAATCCTTCCATCTACGTCCTTCAACCTCTCCCCACCGTCACTTTCTCTCTCTACTTTCTCTCTCTAAAAGTTCAAGCCCCAGAATCCTTGTTTCTTAACCAAATCGACCCATCTTGGTGTTAAAACAACCACTATCACCTGTAGATCACGAAAGTACAAGGGATCTAAGCTTTTATCCATTTGATTTGAGGTAAAAATCGATTTATAGTTGCGATTTTAGGGTTTTGAAACCCTTTTGATCGACTACTGTTACAACCGGTTTTACACCCTTTCGAACCCTAAGCCTTGCACATAAACAAGTTTAAGGAGTGTAGGAACAAACACCATGTCAACCCTAGTGATTTCTTCAAAAAAACCAGGGCTGCCCGGTGTGGTGCTTGACTGGCCGAATGAAGTTCATCAGTGGGGGGCCGAATGGCTTCATTCGAGACTTAGTCGCCGAATGAATCCTCACCGAAGTAGCTGCCCATTCGCCGAATGGCCCAGGACCCTTTCGACCTTCTCATTCGCAAGTAGCCTTTCGGCCTAGCCTCATTCGACCAGCCCCTTCGGCTAATCCCCATTCGATCGGGGTTGCTCAGTCGGCCACACCCCATTCACTAGGTATCTCTCCCATTCGCCCAACACCTTCGACCAAGGTCATTCGGGAGGCATTCATTCGGACAAAGCCATATGTGGGGACAGCCTATTCGGCCCTATTTCATTCGATGTTGGTCCAGCCACATGGAGCCACCGTAGGCCTTCATGATTCCTTTGTATGGGCAATCCTAGTTGGCCGAGCCTTTGTATGGCCTTGGGTACATGATATTGTGCATGGAATTCACATGGGTGTGAATGATTTGTGTCACACCCCGAGTCGGCGGGGTTGGATCGGAGTCCCCGTCGGGCGGAAGGTTCCCGGGGCGTGAAATCGTGGGTGATAATCATGATGATCAGATTGTTTACATAGCATCAATGTTTAAGAATATCTAAAGCTCAATCACGTAAAAACTAGGATTACAAAGTTAAATTATAATATCCATGTTCTGCAATTTAACTAAGTAAACCTAACAAAAGAATCAAATGTTTATATCTTGTATATGTACAAGATATCAAAAGTAATGTTTATCATCAACAAAAGATGTGCTTCTCAAAAGTCTACTAGATCCTCTATCTAGGCCGCCTAGCATGCATATCAAAAAGCCTTAGCTTAAACCTGTTCATCACCTTAGAATGCATGTAAGAAAGCCAAGTCAACACAATGGTTGGTGAGTTCATAAAGTTTGTAAGTTTAAAATAGTTTTAACAAACCTCCTTCGGTAAAACCTTAACCTCATTAACTCCACATGTAATATCCAAATCGGTATGCTTATATATAGGGCATACCCCTGGGTCGAGCCTACAACCCGCCCAGACGCCATCCCACCACATACTAATCCGGATATGACACTGTTATTTATAATAATTAAGCATTTTACCTACCAATCAATCCATTCCTCATCAAAGCTTTTTGTTGTCTGTTTCAAAGTTTGAAAGTTTATCGTGTTCGTAAATGTTATTTTCAAAGTATGTTTATCAAGCATCATAGTTTCACACGCACATAGTTTAGCTGTCACTAATCCCATGCGTGAGTACAAGCTCTGCACTAGCAGTCGTTTAGCAATTACGTAGCTCACGGGTTAGTTAAGCTTAGTCTAGCAATCACGTGTCTCCTATACAAGATAGAAGCTCTGCACTAGCAGTCGTTTAGCAATAACGTATCTCATACATAGACACAAGCCATGCATACACAAGGAATCCAGCAATTACATATCTCATATAAGCAAACAAAAGCTCTGGACTACCAGAAGTTTAGCAATTACATGTCTCTCATATAGATAATAGCTTAGCATCGTAATGTTTATGTTTAGCAATTACATACCTCATATAAGCAGAAAAAAGCTCTGGACTACCAGAAGTTTAGCAATTACATGTCTCTTATATAGGTAATAGCTTGGCCTCGTTTCGTTTATCTTTTACATGTATCTCAATCCATAGGTACAAGCTCTAGACTACCAGTCGTTTAGCAATTACGTAGCCTATGATTAGATACATGTACAATGTTTCATGCCCAAGTAATAGTTTCAAGCATAAAGTTTCAAGTGTCCATACATTGTTTCATCATGAATCCCATATGTTTGCATAAACTCTCGTGTTTAAGCATATAGTTTACACAAGTATAAACATCACGTCTCAAGTTTAAACATAAAGCTCTCGCAAGTATAAACATCAAGTCTCATGTTTAAGCATAATGGTTTCACAAGTATAAGCATCTAGTCTCAAGTTATGCACAAATATCTCACAAGTATAAGCATTTAGTCTCATGTTTAAAGTATAAGTTTTCACAAGTATAAGTTTCAAGTTTATGTTTAAAAGCATTAAATAACAATTCAATAGTTTATGAAAATGTTTAACATGCTTCTTAGTCCCGAAGTAAAACAAACAAGTTTGAAAAGGGACTAATGAACTCACCTTGTGTCCGTAGTGATTGACTAAAGATAATAAGAATGCACGCTCTCTTTGATTGCCCTTGTTGTAATGTTCACACTCCTGTATTGGTTTCACGTTGAATTTATCTTATATGTATTAAGTGTAATTGATTTGTGTGCGTGTGCATGTGTTAGCCATACAATTGGCTAACACCCGTGGTTTCAATCCTCATCCGACCCATTTTCTCTTATTATGGTTCCTTGTTATCTCAAGCCCTTGTGTTATATGTTTAAATCAAACCCCCACTCTTGAAGTTTCATCACTTGTCATTATATGTTAATAAATGTATTGATAAAATCCTCATAATCGTTACTAAGTCTTTGTTCACCATAATAGAGATGTGGGTCGAATTATTGGATTATGGGCCCAAACTAAATAAAGTGGCCCGCAATGTGGTTAGGGGCCGAGCTCGTGGGCCGGGTGTACACTATTAGGCCATGGATCACGTGGGCCAAATGTTAAGGATGCAGGCCAACCAAATCCTAAATTGGGCCATTTACCCTTGTGTGGGCCTTTTGACTTGGGCCGAACATGAGTATGGACCGAAAAAGTCCTTGGGTTACCCAAGTGGCCATGGGCCGTATCCGTTTTGGGCTTGGCCGATCGTGATGTGGGCTAAGCAAAAGAATTTGGGCCAAGATGACAACCATATGGACCGTGAAGTGTGTGGGCCGAACTAGGGAATGGGCCAAGCAAGGGAATTGGGGTTGGGACGTAGCAAGAAGTGGGCCGAAGGTATGGATGTTGGGCCGGCATGCCTGATGGACTTAAACGATATTTCCCAATAGCAGCGAACCTTGGACTCGATTTTGTGTAAGGTTCGGCCACATGCACAAGGTTCGCAGCCTATGTATCCATCTTAGCACAGGTTCGTCGAGTTCAAGGGTTCGGCCCTGTTGGAAATGGTTCGGCGACATGGGGTTCGGTGGCCAAGGGTTCGTGAGATGATGATGTGCATTCAAGGTTCGGCCATCTATAATACCACCCAACAGGTTCGGCTTGCATGGTTTGGCAGTAGAGTTCGTCACATGGCACTGCGGCAAGGTTTGGTAGTTAAGATTGTTCGCCGAGGGGTATGGTTCGCCAGTTGGGTTCGTGGTCCATCCTTAGGGTTCGTCGCACCAAATGGTTCAGCTTTTACATGTAGAGTTCGTGGCACTTGACCAAGGTTTGGTGGGTGGTGAAGCCAACAGGGTTAGTCTCTTTTAGGATGGTTCGGCCATGGCATTCTTGGGTTCGTGAGAGAGAGCTAGGGTTTGGCTGTTTAGACTGTAGGTTCGGCCACCATGTAAGGTTCGGCCGACCCACAGTCATCATCATCAGCTCGTCATGATCATCATTCATCCTGGTTTCACGATCTGGGAATTGTTATGGTGTCAAATGGTTAATCTCAACCAGAAACATGTGTGGTGAGCGTATGGCTTAGGGTTCCGCTGGTGGTACGTGTGTGTGGTCGAGATCTAACAACAAAACCCTAATTCCCGTGATGTTCTCTTGGTCATACCTAAAAATCGGCTGGACCAAAGCTCAGATGAGTTGTACTTTCTTGTAGAGGACTTCAAGATGGTCCTTTAGGCGCAAGAATCAAGTGATTTCGTTAAGAATTGAGGAAGTTATGGAGATTTTAGTGAAGAAATTATATTGGGAGAAAGGGTGACGGCTAGGGTTCTTGAGAGAGAGGGAGTTTGTGTGAAAGTGACGGAATTAACCTCACTTAATGTTAAAATACCCCGTGGGTATCCGGGTTTGTTTCAGTTGCTCGGTTCGTAATTTCGTCGCGTTTCCGGATTGTTACGCGGCTTTTTCGTAAATTAAATAAAAAAAATTATTGTAGGATATTTAGAATACGAATATTATTAGAAATTATTTTAAATATCGTTGCGTTTATTTACTTTTCGAATTAAATTATTGTTACGCGTTTCGTTAATTCGTTCGTGATTTAAATAAAATAGTTTAGTTTATTTTTATTTATGATGAGTTTCAAAATTGTAAAATAGGAAATATTTTATTTCCTTAAATTTATGTTCGTTCGTATCATTATTCGTTTTCATTTTCGTTTCGTCAGATCGTGTCGCCATCGCACGTATTCGTTCGAATCGTCATTCGAACGAACACGTCGATGGTTGGGCTTTCTGATTCTTGTTTTCTACTGTTAAATCATTATCTCAGAACATTAAACTCTCAGAATTATTCACACAGATCGTCACCTATGCGAATAACTCGTCAGTTTAGCATTCCGTAACCATAACCGTTATAGTTTCGTTTTGTTCAACCAAACATACGTTTACACAAATAGTATCACATCAAGTATTTATGTTTCAACACTGTGTTGTCTGACATGTTTCAGACTGTTAAACCCTAAGGTTTCAGTCAGATTCAGACAATCGTATAATAGTTTCATGTTAGTCAAAATGTATCAATAGCATAAACATAGTTTCCCGTAATGTGTACCTGAGTTACTGTTCAAGTTTACTGTTGCGATAACATATTTATCAGCACGCGTCCGGCACTGATGTTACAGTCTCCCCTTGTTAGAGAAATTTCGTCCCGAAATTTAAGACTCTTTATTCGGTACGACTTCCTCGGTAAAGAGTTGGGGATACTTGTTCATCATGTGATCTTCACGTTCCCAAGTAAACTCGGGTCCGCGCCTTGAGTTCCAACGAAATTTAACGATAGGAATACGGCTTCGCCTCAGTTTCTTAACTTTGTGATCCATAATCTCCAAAGGTTCTTCAACAAAACATAAGTTTTCATCCAATTGAATCTCTTCAACTGGTATGATAAGAGTTTCATCAGCTAAACATTTCTTCAAGTTTGAGACGTGAAACACGTCATGTACACCACTAAGTTAATCCGGTAAGCTCAATCTGTATGCTACAGGACCAATACGTTCGATAATCTCGAACGGTCCCATGTATCGTGGTGTCAGTTTGCCTTTCTTTGCAAAATGGACTACGCCTTTCCAAGGGGAAACCTTTAGCATAACACGATCTCCCACTTGAAATTCCAACGGCTTGCGCCGTTTATCGGCATAGCTCTTTTGCCTACTTCGGGTTGCTTGTAGCCTTTGTTATATCTGAGCAATCTTGTCTGTAGTTTCTTGAATAAGTTCTGGCCCAGTTATTTGATTATCTCCCACTTCCGACCAACAGATCGGTGACCGACATTTTCGACCATAAAGAGTCTCGAATGGGGCACAACCGATGCTGTTGTGATAACTGTTGTTGTAGGAGAACTCGATTAGTGGCAAATGAGAATCCCAATTACCATCGAAGTCTAGAACACAAGTTCTTAACACGTCCTTCAGGGTCTGAATAGTACGTTCGCTTTGACCATCCGTTTGTGGATGATAAGTTGTACTCAAGTTTAATTGCGTCCCCAGAGATTTCTGCAACGATTGCCAGAACTGTAACATCAAGTGCCAGATCGTCCGGCAAGTCCGTACGGTATGTGTACTTTCACTTTATACTATGTGTAAATACATGTACATGAACAATTATCGCATTAACAGAATTCAGAATACAATACACAGTTGTACGTACTTTAGTGCAAACTTAAATACAGTAAGTACAACAGACACTGAAACAATAGTTGTGCGTGTTTAAGTGAAAACTTAAACACAGTGAACACAACGAATCACGAGAAACAACAGTTTTCAAGCAAACAACGAAAGCAAATCGGTTGCGATCTGATGTCCACAGATGACAGGAATCAGATGGCCGACGAATCAGTACAAGAACAATGTGAAAACAGGTTGTATAGTTGAGTCCGACAGTGAGGAAACACAATTTAAACACAAATGCAGTGTTATTTCAGAATAACGAACTGACAGTGTGTTTGCGAGGGTGACGATTCACACAAACATATCTGTGAGCTTAGAATTCTGAAATAATGACTGAAAAGTAGAAAACAAAAGCCAGAAAGCAAAACAATTGTCGTATTCGTTCGGGTGACGATTCTAACGAATTACGCGCGAAGGTGACGCGATCTGACGAAACGAAACGAAAACACGTCACGAACGAAAATAATTAAATTAAATCCTTTTATTTAAATCCATTTAAACTACGCGTAATTTTCCGGAAAACGTACGAAATTACGAACCGAGAAACGAAAACGAACCCGAACACCCTCGGGGTATAAATACCCTTAAATGAGTCAAAACCCTTCATTTCACACTTCATCTTCCTCCCCACACACCTCAAACCCGGTTTTGAAGAAAACCCTCCATTTTCACCTTCAATCCTCCATAACTTTCTTGTTTCTCAACCAATTCGAGTGATTCTTTCGCCCACGCGTAGCCCTCGACATCCTCTACATGAAAGTACAACGGATCTAGAGTCAAGGCCACTGGAAAACGAGGTAATGAGCTGCAAAGAATCACGAAATTAGGGTTTTCGTAACCCTTGTCAAGTCAACGGTCTAAAACTGGTTCTAGGCCTTCGTTTTCGAGCCTACCTTTCACAAAACGCAGCCCAGAGACCACCAACACCTGAACCACTGTAGATCTTGGTTAGGAACTTCGTGAGAGCAACCCTAGTCGGCCGCTTGGCTACAGACGGCCGAATGAAGCCTATGGGTCGAATGGCTCTACATTCGGCCATACCCTATTCGACAGCTCCTATTCGCCATACATACCATCTCTATTCGGAACCAGCACCATTCTCCACTCATTCGACAGCCATGTCATTCGACAGTCATTCGTGAATCACACTCATTCGACCAACCTTGTCTCATTCGGCCGATTCCCACCCAGTCGACATACATCTCCTTCGGTCGTCCCACATGCATATCTATTCGCTGCAACCTACCCTCATTCGGCCATGAGAACCATCCTCTCAAGTATTACAGCCGGCAGAAGGTTCATGAGATCTTGGTAGGTCAAGAACCCTAATGCAAAGAAACTATCCAACTCAAGATACACAACAGGCCATTGAATCTGTCCAGGCCCAACTCCTTTTCAGGTGGCCCAGCTGTGGTTCTAGTTCGACGCAAGGGATTTCATCCAGGCCCAACAGTTTGCTAGCCCAGCCCAACCTTATTGGACTGAAGCCCATTAATCAATCGGCCCTTATTACCTCAAACCAGAAAAATAAATCACTTGTAGCCAGGCCCAATGCCAACTCATGTGGACAAATTTCTAGGCCAACATCTGTTTCTGGCCCACTTCCAATTCCTACAGCCCAATATGACTCTAGGCCCAACAAATATTGCCTAGGCCCACCTTTGGCCCAATAAATTCCTTTAGAGGCCCAATCAAGGCCCACAAAGTCACTTGAACTCTAGCCTTTGTAATCTTTGGCAAGGCCTTTGTGATTCAACACCCAATATCATTGGCCCAACTTAATTTGTTGGCCCACATGACTAAAGAACTATTGTAACTCTTTAACTCAACACTAATATGTATGATAACCAAGGGATTACTACCAAAACGGCAATTTTTGCAACAAAGTCTAGTAACTTATAACAGGACTTCATGAAACTACAAATGGGCTTTAATACAAACTAGATAAGACAAGAATAAATCAAGAAAGTCTATGGATTACAAGAACCAATAACAAATAAAGATGGGCCAACAGAGACCGAAGACTTTGAGTGTTGGCCAAAGCTTATGGCTAACATATACATACACATAAAATCCCTATAATTCATACTAATAAGTTATAAACATCGTGAAATCAATACAGGATCGCGAAAATACACTCAAGTACAATCAAGAGCGCGTACATTCTTGTTTAAGCTAAGTCAAACACAACAACTACAAGGTGAGTTCATATTCCCCTTTTCTTTAATCTTTACTGATTTTAAACTCTCGGGGCTGAGAAACATGCTTTACTTTTATTTATTTAAAAGTTTTGCTTACATATTGTTAATACTTTGATTATTTGATATTAAATTGCTTATTATCATAAATCATTGTATGCATGCTTGTTTGAATTCAAGAATACAGGAAAGATAAGATGATGATGATATTTTTAATATCATAACTCATCGATACAATAGAATAACTTAGTAGTAAGTTAACTCTTACAACACTTAGTTATTCTTACAAGAAATGATATTGTAACAATTACAAGGAAACATGATGACATGATTACAAGAGCAAAACACAAGAATGATATAAAGATAATATATCTTTACTACATCATTCAATACAAGAGTTAAATAAGTGTAATAAGAGTTGATCTTATAATACTTAACCTTATAACTCAACACATATTACAAGAAGAACAAGTAGCATGGAATGATAATCATGATAACATAATTTCATGATAACAACATCATTCACTCAATTAATTAACATAACCTAATAAGACTAGTTCTTATTTAACTTTGTTAATATCACGGAGAACATATGACAATGAGAACAAGAGTACAAGTGAATACAATTACAATTAATTACATTTGACCTGTTTGCATTATATCACTCCAATCATGTGCCAAATTATTCAAGTTGATCATGTAAGCCCCTTTAATTCGCTGACCAGTTAGTTTGACGTGACTAAACCGACGATAGCATAGTGGTACCATGGGTTTGACAAACCTCTAGCTTGTAGGGCTAGTATGTTGATCGTATTGATTCATTGGCCGGTAACGTATGACCGGTGACAGGGCGACCTCAAGTCAGGTTCTGGTAAGCGACAAATGGTGATATTAATCTACAGTGATAAGTAATTAATCAAGCGAAAACCCTATTGACTAGTAGGTTGAGAAAGTGATCTGCTCTCATGTTACACTACTAGTAATAGATTTCGTTGAGGCCGCGGTACATGCAAGGTGGTAGAGGTAAATCTGATGCATTGTACTCTGATTACGTGAGGAGTACAATGGATTCCTTTTAGGCTCTATGCACTATGGTTCAAGGATAAGTTGCAAGGGGTTAACTCACACTCTTAATATTTAATAGAGTATCATCATTTAACCCACCTCAAGTATAGAATAATACAAGGACAAGATTATATTAATCTAAAATTCCTTAATACATCGAGGGTTATCAATACTTCGGTTTGATAATTAAACCCCATACAATATATTATTCTATCATCAATACAATAACTGAATACATATCAAGTGCGATGAATAAGCGGGGAAATGGATATCTTTAGTTGTATCGCAAGTGGTGTGGAACTTGACTGAGTATGTGGTGGGATAGCGTCTGGGCTTGACCCTTTCTTGATTCCCTATATATAAGCATACTTAATCAGGTGATACACTACTTGTACATATAACTAAGGAGAGGCCATTGGGTGGAACAGGTGAAACAAGTATTACAAGTAACAAGTATGACATTGTGGATGTGTGCATGATCAATTCAATGGTTTTCAATTTACTTACTTATGAACTCACCAACCTAGTGTTGACTTTGTTTAAATGCATGTTTTTCTCAGGTGACGAACAGGCGTAGATACAATTATGCAAGTGTTAAGCTAGAGGACTTATAGAAGACCTAGCTTACTTTTGATTGCATACTTTTGGATGACAAACAGTGAATCACTTTTGTATATCTTGTACAGTTCAAGATAAAAACTCATTGATTCTTTTTGATTAGAGTTACTTAGTTAAATTATGATGTACAATGTAATTTAACTTTGTAATTCTATTTCATGTCATGATTAGCATTTCTCATTTATATCTCATGTGCTATGTAAACAATCTGATCAATTGATTATCACTCAAAGATATCGCGCCCCGGGAACCTTCCGCCCGACGGGAAAACCCGATCCGTTCCCGCCGGCTCGGGGTGTGACAGATTGGTATCAGAGCCATGGTTATAGAGAAATATAGGTCACATTACTAAAATGGTTTGGCCTAGACTATAACCTAGGGACCCTCATGTAGAGTTCTTATGATATAGGATTCTATTTGCATAATGGTTTGGCCTAGACTATAACGGAACTCTTGAACCATGTGATGAAGGGGGCTGATCATATGACCTTCACCACTCGGTATCATGAGTTGGTGGCTTTGGTGCCAGAAATGGTACCAACATTGGAAAAGCTGATTGACCGCTATGTGGCGAGATTGCCTTCTTCCATCCAAAGTATCGTGTTGGCTGCATATCCTGCTACTTTGGAGGCTGCTATCTCCCTCTCAGCTAAACTTACCAAGGTGATGGTAAAGTCTGGAGTTTTGAAGGATGAGGTTGAAACAACCAAGGCTGGAACTTCCAAGAAGTCGGATAAACGTCCGGCTAAGAAACAAAAGGTGGCAAGGAATTTTGCTGCCACTACTCAGGCCCCAATGCTTAATCAGCCACCACCACTGCAAGTTAGGAAGCCCTACACTGGCACTGCACCTTTGTGCAACACTTGTCAGTATCATCACGCGCCAAACTCTCAGTGCATGCAATGCACAAACTGTGGAAAGTTTGGCCATTGGGCAAACCGCTGCAGGAGCACGGGAGCTCCAAACAGAAACAACAATGCAGCCACTACTGCTGCTGCTACTGATCGCAGGTCTTGCTACAACTGTGGTGAACCTGGTCACTTCTCTAGGGATTGCCCCAAGAGAAATCAATAAAGGGCTCAAGCACCAAGGGGACGAGCCTTTCAGATAGGAGCTGCTGCAGCTAGACAAGACCCGAACGTCATTACGGGTACATTTCTCCTATCTGATTTCTATGCCTCTATATTATTTGATACTGGTGCGGATCAGAGTTTTATCTCATCCGATTTTGCTAGCCATCTTAATCATGTTGAGGAATCATTAGACTCCCCTTATACTATTGAGATAGCTAATGGCAAACAGATTTCAGTTGACACAGTATATAGGAATTGCCCACTAACACTTGGTGATCATACATTTTCCATCGACTTGATACCGATGGAGCTGGGCAGTTTCGACATCATCATCGGAATGGATTGGCTATCCCTTGACAGAGTCGAGTTCATCTGTTCCGATAAACTACTACGCATTCCTATGGAGAACAATGAGGTCTTGGAGATTCGTGGAGACCAAGCGAAACACAGTGTCAAGATAATCTCGTGCATGAAAGCTCGCAAGTGCTTACGGAAACAATGTGTTGCATTCCTAGCTCACGTGATTCAGAAAAACAAGAAAGAAATCAAGATTCAAGATGTACCGATTGTGAGAGATTTTACAGAAGTGTTTCCGGATGACTTACCGGGACTGCCACCCGAGAGAGCAGTGCAGTTCCGCATCGATTTGATTCCGGGAGCAACTCCTGTAGCTAAGTCTCCTTACAGACTCGCACCATCGGAGATGCAAGAGTTGTCTAACCAGTTGCAAGAACTTCTCGATAAAGGATTCATCCGACCGAGCTTTTCCCCGTGGGGAGCTCCGGTTCTTTTTGTCAAAAAGAAGGATGGAACTTTCAGGATGTGCATTGATTATCGAGAACTCAACAAACTCACCATCAAGAATCGGTACCCGTTGCCGAGGATTGATGATTTGTTTGATCAGTTACAGGGAGCACAGTATTTTTCAAAGATAGACCTGAGATCAGGCTATCATCAGCTCCGGATTCAAGAGGAAGACATACCAAAGACAGCTTTTCGTACCCGATATGGCCATTACGAATTCATGGTAATGCCCTTTGGGTTGACGAACGCACCGGCTGTGTTCATGGACTTGATGAACCGGGTGTGCAAGCCGTATCTAGATCAGTTTGTTATCGTCTTTATTGATGATATACTGATTTATTCGAAGAACAAGAAGGAACACGAGCAACACCTCAAGACAGTTTTGGAGCTTCTGAAAGAAGAACGACTCTATGCCAAATTCTCAAAGTGTGAATTTTGGTTAAGAGAAGTTCAATTTTTGGGTCACGTGATTAACAGTAATGGTATTCACGTGGATCCTGCGAAAATAGAAGCGATCAAGAACTGGGATGTGCCTACGACACCGACAGAGATCCGATCATTTTTGGGATTGGCAGGTTATTACCGGAGATTCATTTCGAATTTCTCCAAGATAGCCTTGCCTCTCACCAAACTCACACAAAAGTCTGAACCTTTTGTGTGGACTCATAAACAAGAAGAGGCATTCCAGACATTGAAACAAAGATTGTGCGATGCTCCAATCCTAACACTCCCAGAGGGTAGTGATGACTTTGTAGTTTACTGTGATGCTTCCCATCAGGGACTCGGATGTGTTTTGATGCAACGAGACAAAGTCATTGCTTATGCCTCACGACAGCTGAAGATACATGAGAAGAATTACACGACACACGATCTCGAACTGGGAGCTGTTGTCTTTGCTCTAATGATTTGGAGACATTACCTTTACGGTACCAAATGCACTATCTTCACAGATCACAAGAGCCTACAACACATATTTGATCAGAAGGAGCTTAACATGAGACAGAGACGTTGGGTTGAGCTCCTGAATGATTACGATTGTGTGATCAAATACCATCCGGGCAAAGCAAATGTTGTTGCAGATGCTTTGAGTTGGAAGGAAAGAGTCAAACCCTTACGCGTTCGCGCCATGGGAATGACAGTGCAAACAAGTTTGAGAGATCACATTTTACGAGCACAACAAGAAGCAGTGGCAAGAGACAATCTGAAACGCGAGCTCGACTGTGGAGCCGAGAAACATTTTGAGACAAGACAGGATGGGGTTATCTACTACCTGGGTCGTGTTTGGATTCCAGCATTAGATGAACTTCGAACACTCATACTTGACGAGGCACACAAGACACGTTATTCAGTTCATCCTGGTGCCGATAAGATGTACCAAGATCTTAGGTCATTTTATTGGTGGCCGGGTATGAAGAAAGACATTGCCACTTATGTTGGCAAATGTATCACATGTGCCAAAGTCAAAGCTGAACACCAGAAACCTTCGGGTTTGCTGGAACAACCGGAGATACCACAATGGAAGTGGGAGCAAATAGCTATGGATTTCATTACCAAGCTGCCCCGCACTTCCAGCGGACATGATTCGATTTGGGTCATCATTGATAGATTGACCAAGTCCGCACACTTTTTGCCAATCAGAGAGACATACAAGATGGAGAAACTAGCGAGACTATACATCGATGAAATAGTAGTAAGGCATGGTGTGCCGTTGTCTATTATTTCAGACCGGGACAGTCGATTTACTTCGCGGTTCTGGCAATCATTGCAACAATCCTTAGGGACAAGTGTTAACTTGAGCACCGCTTATCATCCCCAAACGGATGGACAAAGCGAACGCACCATTCAAACCCTAGAGGATATGTTGAGAACATGCATTCTAGACTTCGGTGGAAGTTGGGATACACACTTACCCCTCATTGAGTTCTCCTACAACAATAGCTACCACAGTAGCATCGGATGTGCTCCTTTTGAAGCACTATATGGTAGAAAATGTCGGTCTCCAATTTGTTGGACCGAAGTGGGAGACAACAGAATCACTGGGCCTGAACTTATTCAGGAAACTACTGATAAGATTGCCCAGATACAACAACGATTACAAGCAACACGTAGCCGCCAAAAGAGTTACGCAGACAAACGGCGCAAGCCTTTGGAATTCGATGTGGGTGACCGAGTCATGTTGAAAGTGTCCCCATGGAAAGGCGTAGTTCGGTTTGGGGCTAAAGGCAAACTAGCACCTCGATATGTCAGACCGTTTGAGATTACTCAACGCATAGGTCCTGTGGCATACAGACTCAGACTCCCTGATGAACTCAGTGGAGTACACGATGTGTTTCATGTATCAAATCTCAAGAGGTGCTTAGCAGACGAAACATTGATCATACCATTGGAAGAGATACAAATTGATGAGCAATTACATTTCATTGAAGAACCTGTAGAGATTATGGAACGTGAAGTCAAGAGACTGAAACGGAGCCGTATCCCTATTGTAAAGGTTCGATGGAACTCCAAGCGTGGACCAGAATTTACCTGGGAACGTGAGGACAACATGAAAGCAAAGTATCCCCATCTGTTCGAGAATTGAAACCCGACTTTGATGCTTAAATTTCGGGACGAAATTTCTTTAACAACGGGAGACTGTAACATCAAGTGCCAGATCGTTCGGCAAGTCCGTACGGTATGTGTACTTTCACTTTATGCTATGTGTAAATACATGTACATGAACAATTATCGCATTAACAGAATTCAGAATACAATACACAGTTGTACGTACTTTAGTGCAAACTTAAATACAGTAAGTACAACAGACATTGAAACAATAGTTGTGCGTGTTTAAGTGAAAACTTAAACACAGTGAACACAACGAATCACGAGAAACAACAGTTTTCAAGCAAACAACGAAAGCAAATCGGTTGCGATCTGATGTCCACAGATGACAGGAATCAGATGGCCGACGAATCAGTACAAGAACAATGTGAAAACAGGTTGTATAGTTGAGTCCGACAGTGAGGAAACACAATTTAAACACAAATGCAGTGTTATTTCAGAATAACGAACTGACAGTGTGTTTGCGTGGGTGACGATTCACACAAACATATCTGTGAGCTTAGAATTCTGAAATAATGACTGAAAAGTAGAAAACAAAAGCCAGAAAGCAAAACCATTGTCGTATTCGTTCAGGTGACGATTCAAACGAATTACGCGCGAAGGTGACGCGATCTGACGAAACGAAAACACGTCACGAACGAAAATAATTAAATTAAATCCTTTTATTTAAATCCATTTAAACTAAGCGTAATTTTCCGGAAAACGTACGAAATTACGAACCGAGCAACGAAAACGAACCCGAACACCCTCGGGGTATAAATACCCTTAAATGAGTCAAAACCCTACATTTCACACTTCATCTTCCTCCCCACACACCTCAAACCCGATTTTGAAGAAAACCCTCCATTTTCACCTTCAATCCTCCATAACTTTCTTGTTTCTCAACCAATTCGAGTGATTCTTTCGCCCACGCGTAGCCCTCGACATCCTCTACATGAAAGTACAACGGATCTAGAGCCAAGGCCACTGGAAAACGAGGTAATGAGCGGCAAAAAATCACGAAATTAGGGTTTTCGTAACCCTTGTCAAGTCAACGGTCTAAAACTGGTTCTAGGCCTTCGTTTTTGAGCCTACCTTTCACAAAACGCAGCCCAGAGACCACCAACACCTGAACCACTGTAGATCTTGGTTAGGAACTTGGTGAGAGCAACCCTAGTCGGCCGCTTGGCTACAGACGGCCGAATGAAGCCTATGGGTCGAATGGCTCTACATTCGGCCATACCCTATTCGACAGCTCCTATTCGCCATCCATACCATCTCTATTCGGAACCAGCACCATTCTCCACTCATTCGACAGCCATGTCATTCGACAGTCATTCGTGAATCACACTCATTCGACCAACCTTGTCTCATTCGGTCGATTCCCACCCAGTCGACATACATCTCCTTCGGTCGTCCCACATGCATATCTATTCGCTGCAACCTACCCTCATTCGGCCATGAGAACCATCCTCTCAAGTATTACAGCCGGCAGAAGGTTCATGAGATCTTGGTAGGTCAAGAACCCTAATGCAAAGAAACTATCCAACTCAAGATACACAACAGGCCATTGAATCTGTCCAGGCCCAACTCCTTTTCAGGTGGCCCAGCTGTGGTTCTAGTTCGACGCAAGGGATTTCATCCAGGCCCAACAGTTTGCTAGCCCAGCCCAACCTTATTGGACTGAAGCCCATTAATCAATCGGCCCCTATTAGCTCAAACCAGAAAAATAAATCACTTGTAGCCTGGCCCAATGCCAACTCATGTGGACAAATTTCTAGGCCAACATCTGTTTCTGGCCCACTTCCAATTCCTACAGCCCAATATGACTCTAGGCCCAACAAATATTGCCTAGGCCCACCTTTGGCCCAATAAATTCCTTAGAGGCCCAATCAAGGCCCACAAAGTCACTTGAACTCTAGCCTTTGTAATCTTTGGCAAGGCCTTTGTGATTCAACACCCAATATCATTGGCCCAACTTAATTTGTTGGCCCACATGACTAAAGAACTATTGTAACTCTTTAACTCAACACTAATATGTATGATAACCAAGGGATTACTACCAAAACGGCAATTTTTGCAACAAAGTCTTGTAACTTATAACAGGACTTCATGAAACTACAAATGGGCTTTAATACAAACTAGATAAGACAAGAATAAATCAAGAAAGTCTATGGATTACAAGAACCAATAACAAATAAAGATGGGCCAACAGAGACCGAAGACTTTGAGTGTTGGCCAAAGCTTATGGCTAACACATACATACACATAAAATCCCTATAATTCATACTAATAAGTTATAAACATCGTGAAATCAATACAGGATCGTGAAAATACACTCAAGTACAATCAAGAGCGCGTACCTTCTTGTTTAAGCTAAGTCAAACACAACAACTACAAGGTGAGTTCATATGCCCCTTTTCTTTAATCTTTACTGATTTTAAACTCTCGGGGCTGAGAAACATGCTTTACTTTTATTTATTTAAAAGTTTTGCTTACATATTGTTAATACATTGATTATTTGATATTAAATTGCTTATTATCATAAATCATTGTATGCATGCTTGTTTGAATTCAAGAATACAGGAAAGATAAGATGATGATGATATTTTTAATATCGTAACTCATCGATACAATAGAATAACTTAGTAGTAAGTTAACTCTTACAACACTTAGTTATTCTTACAAGAAATGATATTGTAACAATTACAAGGAAACATGATGACATGATTACAAGAGCAAAACACAAGAATGATATAAAGATAATATATCTTTACTACATCATTCAATTCAAGAGTTAAATAAGTGTAATAAGAGTTGATCTTATAATACTTAACCTTATAACTCAACACATATTACAAGAAGAACAAGTAGCATGGAATGATAATCATGATAACATAATTTCATGATAACAACATCATTCACTCAATTAATTAACATAACCTAATAAGACTAGTTCTTATTTAACTTTGTTAATATCACGGAGAACATATGACAATGAGAACAAGAGTACAAGTGAACACAATTACAATTAATTACATTTGACCTGTTTGCATTATATCACTCCAATCATGTGCCAAATTGTTCAAGTTGATCATGTAAGCCCCTTTAATTCGCTGACCAGTTAGTTTGACGTGACTAAACCGACGATAGCATAGTGGTACCATGGGTTTGACAAACCTCTAGCTTGTAGGGCTAGTATGTTGATCGTATTGATTCATTGGCCGGTAACGTATGACCGGTGACAGGGCGACCTCAAGTCAGGTTCTGGTAAGCGACACATGGTGATATTAATCTACAGTGATAAGTAATTAATCAAGCGAAAACCCTATTGACTAGTAGGTTGAGAAAGTGATCTGCTCTCATGTTACACTACTAGTAATAGATTTCGTTGAGGCCGCGGTACATGCATGGTGGTAGAGGTAAATCGGATGCATTGTACTCTGATTACGTGAGGAGTACAATGGATTCCTTTTAGGCTCTATGCACTATGGTTCAAGGATAAGTTGCAAGGGGTTAACTCACACTCTTAATATTTAATAGAGTATCATCAGTTAACCCACCTCAAGTATAGAATAATACAAGGGCAAGATTATATTAATCTAAAATTCCTTAATACATCGAGGGTTATCAATACTTCGGTTTGATAATTAAACCCCATAAAATATATTATTCTATCATCAATACAATAACTGAATACATATCAAGTGCGATGAATAAGCGGGGAAATGGATATCTTTAGTTGTATCGCAAGTGGTGTGGAACTTGACTGAGTATGTGGTGGGATAGCGTCTGGGCTTGACCCTTTCTTGATTCCCTATATATAAGCATACTTAATCAGGTGATACACTACTTGTACATATAACTAAGGAGAGGCCATTGGGTGGAACAGGTGAAACAAGTATTACAAGTAACAAGTATGACATTGTGGATGTGTGCATGATCAATTCAATGGTTTTCAATTTACTTACTTATGAACTCACCAACCTAGTGTTGACTTTGTTTAAATGCATGTTTTTCTCATGTGACGAACAGGCGTAGATACAATTATGCAAGTGTTAAGCTAGAGGACTTATAGAAGACCTAGCTTACTTTTGATTGCATACTTTTGGATGACAAACAGTGAATCACTTTTGTATATCTTGTACAGTTCAAGATATAAACTCATTGATTCTTTTTGATTAGAGTTACTTAGTTAAATTATGATGTACAATGTAATTTAACTTTGTAATTCTATTTCATGTCATGATTAGCATTTCTCATTTATATCTCATGTGCTATGTAAACAATCTGATCAATTGATTATCACTCAAAGATATCGCGCCCCGGGAACCTTCCGCCCGACGGGAAAACCCGATCCGTTCCCGCCGGCTCGGGGTGTGACAAGAACCTTGATGTAAATCCGCTATCACGATCTGAAATGATAGACAATGGCACACTGTGGTGTACCACTATCTCGTTGATATAAAGCTTCGCTAGTTTATCCATCTTATAAGTTTCTCGCATCGGCAAGAAATGAGCAGACTTGGTTAATCGATCAACGATAACCCAAATGGTATCATGTCCACTGGAAGTGCGGGGTAGGTTAGTAACTAAGTCCATAGCTATTTGTTCCCACTTCCAAAGTGGAATTTCAGGCTGTTCTAGTAAACCTGACGATTTCTGGTGTTCTGCCTTCACTTTAGCACAGGTAAGGCATCGACCAACATACTCAGCTATGTCTTTCTTCATACCCGGCCACCAATAGAATGCACGTAAGTCTTGGTACATTTTATCAACACCGGGATGCACCGAGTACCTGGTCTTGTGTGCTTCATCAAAAATAAGTTTTCTCAACTCATCTACTGCAGGAATCCAAATACGATCCTTGAAGTAAACAAGTCCATCAGGTTTTGTTTCCAATTGTTTCTCCACTCCACAATCTAAGTCTTTCTTCAAGTTTCCTCGTTCAATCGCTTCTTGTTGTTCTTGCATAATGTGGTCGTGTAAGCTTGTCTGCACAGTCATTCCCATTGCTCTAACGCGCAAGGGTTTGACCCATTCCTTCTGGCTCAAGGCATCAGCAACAACGTTTGCCTTGCCCGGATGGTACTTGATTACACATTCATAGTCATTCAGAAGTTCATCCTTCTGATCAAAAATGTGTTGCAGACTCTTGTGATCAGTGAATATGGTACACTCGGTGCCATATAGGTAATGTCTCCAGATCTTCAATGCAAATATCACGGCTCCCAGTTCCAGATCATGAGTAGTGTAGTTCTTCTCATGAATCTTTAGTTGTCTCGAAGCATATGCAATGACTTTGTCCCGCTGCATAAGTACACAGCCAAGTCCCTGATGGGATGCATCACAATACACAACAAAGTCATCACAACTATCTGGGAGGGATAAGATCGGAGCATCACATAACTTTTTCTTCAATGTCTGAAAGGCTTCTTCTTGCTTCTGTTCCCAAACAAATGGATCGCTCTTCTGTGTTAGCTTTGTGAGTGGCAGAGCTATCTTAGAAAAATTCGAGATGAACCTCCTGTAGTAGCCTGCTAAGCCTAGAAAAGAGCGTATCTCCGTAGGTGTCTTCGGAGTGTCCCAATCTTTTATTGCTTCGATCTTGGCAGGATCAACGTGTATTCCCTCACTGTTAACAACGTGGCCTAGGAATTGAACCTCTTTTAACCAAAACTCACACTTAGAGAATTTGTCATAGAGCTTCTCTTCCTTTAAGAGTTCCAAGATCATTCTAAGATGTGCATTCGTTAAACCAAAAGGCATCACCATGAACTCGTAATGCCCGTATCTGGTACGAAACACCGTCTTCGGTATGTCTTCATCCTGTACTCTTAGCTGATGATATCCGGAACGCAGATCGATCTTTGAAAAGTATTGAGCTCCTTGCAATTGATCAAACAAATCATCAATCCTCGGTAACGGATACCGATTCTTGATGGTTAGTTTGTTTAACTCCCTGTAGTCTATGCACATAAGAAACGATCCATCCTTCTTTTTCACGAACAAAAATGGAGCTCCCCAAGGTGAGTAGCTCGGTAGGATGAAACCTTTATCAAGTAGTTCCTGTAACTGATTAGATAATTCTTGAATCTCCGAAGGTGCTAACCTGTAAGGAGACTTAGCAACAGGTGTTGCTCTAGGAATCAGATCGATACGAAACTCTACCGGTCGCACAGGTGGCAAACCAGGTAGATCTTCAGGAAATACCTCAGGGTATTCCTTCACTATTGGTATGTCTTGTATTGTTTTCTTGTCTTTCTCTTTCTCCACCACGTGAGCCAAGAATGCTATGTACTTCTTTTGCAGACACTTACGCGCTTTTATGCATGATATGATCTTTATGTTTCTCTTTGCTTGATCCCCACGAACTTCCAATACCCGATCATTCGTCACTCGAATCCAAAGTAGCTTCTGAGAACAGATGACCTCAACTCTATTGAGTGATAGCCAATCCATCCCCACAATGATGTCGAAACTGCCCAACTCCATCGGCAACAAGTCAATGAAAAATGTATGATCTATAAGTGTAAGTGGGCAGTTCCTAAGCATTGTTCTAACTGTAACTTTTTTCCCATTCGCTACATCGATAATGTAAGGGGAGTCAAAAGTTTCCCCAGTAAGACTAAGTTGTCGAGCAAAATCAGATGAAATAAAACTCTGGTCTGCACCAGTATCAAATAGTATAGATGCATAAAATTCATGTAAAAGAAATGTACCAGTGACCACATTAGGGTCTTGGCGTGCAGCATTGGCTCCAATAACAAAGGCCCGTCCACGAGGTGCTTGTGCTCCAAGTTGCACCCTCTTTGGACAGTCGCGAGAGAAATGACCTGTTTCCCCGCAGGTGTAGCAACCTCTGTTGTTGTTGACGGGATTATGTGGTGGTGGTGGAGGTAGTGCTCTTGCTGCAGTGTTGGTAGACTGATTCATAGCAATACGACACTTGCTAACCCAGTGGCCAAACCAACCACAATTCGTGCAGTTCCTACATTGAGCACCAGGTGGATGATGATACTTGAAGTGTGTGCACTGAGGATGTTCTCCCCCATAGCCCCTAACAGCAGGATTGACAGGTGCTGTAGGTGCCTGTCGCAGAGGAGTGACGGCCGCATAGTTTTTGACGACCTTTTGTTTCTTCTTCTGGTGGTGCTATGGTTTCTTTGATGTTATTGATTCCTTGGCTTTTCTTGTTTCATCCTTTAAGACTCCAGTCCTCACCATCTCATTGGTGAGTTTAGCTAAGAGGGAGATAGCAGACTCCAATGTAGCAGGATATGCAGCCAGCACAATGCTTTGAATACAAGAAAGTAATCCCGCTACATAATGGTCAATCAGCTTTTCCAATGTTGGCACCATCTCTGGTACCAAAGCCACCAATTCATGGTAGCGAGTGGTGAAGGTCATATGGTCAGCTCCCTTCATTACATGGTTCGAGAGCTCAGTCTCTAGCAGTTGTAGTTCGTGTTTCGGGCAAAACTCATTCCTCATAACAAGTTTAAATTCTGCCCAAGGCATCGCCATTGCCTCATCTCTTCCTTTAGCCCTTATCTATGCGTTCCACCATGTTAAAGTTCGCTTGCTGAATGAACCAGCTGCATATGGAACTTTATGGTGTTCTGGACAACTGCTAATGTCCAAGGTGTTCTCCATTTTCTCGAGCCATTGGATCAGTCCAACAGTTCCTTCGACTCCAATGAAGCTCGGTGGTTTGCATCCTACAAAGGACTTGTAGGAGCAATCTGCAGTGTGACTAGTGTTTCCACTAGCCTCTCCGGTAGTATGGCCAGAAGTGTTACCATGGCCTTGAATCTTGTTTATCATCTCAGGGATGACATCCTTCAGTTGACTCGTCGGTTGGGCGATCAGCAGGGTCGACAAAGCGACAGTGGCAGGATCAATAACTGGACCCGCATTCGGGCTCGGAGGTGGACTATGTGGAGGAGGAGGAGGTGGCGGTGGTGAATCAGCAGGAGAAGGTGTAGAAGAATGTGGGGCAGAAGTCTGAGTAGTAGGCTGTCTTCTAGGCGGCATTTTGATCAGAACCAAAAGAATTTAGTTAATGCAGTGATCGAATGCAGAAGACATAATGCAAACTTAAGTCTTATGTTCTCTACATGAGGGTCCCTAAGTTATAGTCTAGGCCAAACAGTTTATGTGAATGACCTATTATTCTCTATAACCTTGAGCTCTGATACCAATCTGTCACACCCCGAGCCGGCGGGGTTGGATCGGAGTCCCCGTTGGGCGGAAGGTTACCGGGGCGTGATATCGTGGGTGATAATCATGATTATCAGATTGTTTACATAGCATCAATGTTTAAGAATATCTAAAGCACAATCACGTAATAACTAGGATTACAAAGTTAAATTACAATATCCATGTTCTGCAATTTAACTAAGTAAACCTAACAAAAAAATCAAATGTTTATATCTTGTATATGTACAAGATATCAAAAGTAATGTTTATCATCAACAAAAGATGTGCTTCTCAAAAGTCTACTAGGTCCTCTATCTAGGCCGCCTAGAATGCATATCCATAAGACTTAGCTTAAACCTGTTCATCACCTGAGAATGCATGTAAGAAAACCAAGTCAACACAATGGTTGGTGAGTTCATAAAGTTTGTAAGTTTAAAATAGTTTTAACAAACCTCATTCGGTAAAACCTTAACCTTATTAACTCCATATGTAATATCCAAATCGGTATGCTTATATATAGGGCGTACCCCGGGGTCGAGCCTACAACCCGCCCAGACGCCATCCCACCACATACTAATCCGATATGACACTGTTGTTAATAATAATTAAGCATTTTACCTACCAATCAATCCATTCCTCATCAAAGCTTTTTGTTGTCTGTTTCAAAGTTTGCAAGTTTATCGTGTTCGTAAATCTTAGTTTCAAAGTATGTTTATCAAGCATCATAGTTTCACACGCACATAGTTTAGCTGTCACTAATCCCATGCGTGAGTACAAGCTCTGCACTAGCAGTCGTTTAGCAATTACGTAGCTCACGGATTAGTTAAGCTTAGTCTAGCAAATACGTGTCTCCTATACAAGATACAAGCTCTGCACTAGCAGTCGTTTAGCAATTACGTATCTCATACAAAGACACAAGCCATGCATTCACAAGTAATCCAGCAATTACATATCTCATATAAGCAGAAAAAAGCTCTAGACTACCAGAAGTTCAGCAACTACATGTCTCTTATATAGATAATAGCTTAGCATTGTAATGTTTATGTTTAGCAATTACATACCTCATATAAGCAGACAAAAGCTTTGGACTACCAGAAGTTTAGCAATTAGATGTCTCTTATAATCCGTAGGTACAGGCTCTGGACTACCAGTCGTTTAGCAATTATGTAGCCTATGATTAGATACATGTACAATGTTTCATGCGCAAGTAATTGTTTCACGCATAAAGTTTAAAGTGTCCACACATTGTTTCATCATGAATCCCGTATGTTTGCATAAAGTCTTGTGTTTAAGCATATAGTTTACACAAGTATAAACATCATATCTCAAGTTTAAACATAAAGTTCTCGCAAGTATAAACAAAAAGTCTCATGTTTAAGCATAATGGTTTCACAAGTATAAGCCTCTAGTCTCAACTATGCACAAAGATCTCACAAGTATAAGCATCAAGTCTCATATTTAAAGTATAAGTTTAGCAAGTATAAGTCTCAAGTTTATGTTTAGAAGCATTAAATAACATTTCAATAGTTTATGAAAATGTTTAACATGCTTCTCAGTCCTGAAGTAAAATAAACAAGTTTGAAAAGGGACAAATGAACTCACCTTGTTTCCGTATTGATTGACTAAAGATAATAAGAATGCACGCTCTCTTTGATTGCCCTTGTTGTAATGTTCACGCTCCTGTATTGATTTCACGTTGAATTTATCTTATAAGTATTAAGTGTAATTGATTTGTGTGCGTGTGCATGTGTTAGCCATACAATTGGCTAACACCCGTCGTTTCAATCCTTATCCGACCCATTTTCTCTTATTATGGTTCGTTGTTATCACTAGCCCTTGTGTTATATGTTTAAATCAAACCCCACTCTTGAAGTTTCATCACTTGTCATTATATGTTAATAAATGTATTGATAAAATCCTCATAATCGTTACTAAGTGTTTGTTCACCATAATAGAGATGTGGGTCGAATTATTGGATTATGGGCCCAAACTAAATAAAGTGGCCCGCAATGTGGTTAGGGGCCGAGCTCGTGGGCCGGGTGTACACTATTGGGCCATGGATCACGTGGGCCAAATGTTAAGGATGCGGGCCAACCAAATCCTAAATTGGGCCATTTACCCTTGTGTGGGCCTTTTGACTTGGGCCGAACATGAGTATGGACCGAACAAGTCCTTGGGTTACCCAAGTGGCCATGGGCCGTATCCGTTTTGGGCTTGGCCGATCGTGATGTGGGCTAAGCAAAACAATTTGGGCCAAGATGAAAACCATATGGACCGTGAAGTGTGTGGGCCGAACTAGGGAATGGGCCAAGCAAGGGAATTGGGATTGGGCCGTATCAAGAAGTGGGCCGAAGGTATGGATGTTGGGCGGGCATGCCTGATGGACTTAAACGATATTTCGCAATAGCAGCAAACCTTGCACTCGATTTTGTGTAAGGTTCGGCCACATGCACAAGGTTCGCAGCCTATGTATCCATCTTAGCACAGGTTCATCGAGTTCAAGGGTTCAGCCCTGTTGGAAATGGTTCGGCGGCATGGGGTTCGGTGGCCAAGGTTCGGCCATCCATAATACCACCCAACAAGTTCGGCTTGCATAGTTTGGCAGTAGGGTTCGTCACATGGCACTACGGCAAGGTTCGGTAGTTAAGATGGTTCGCCGAGGGTTATGGTTCGCCAGTTGGGTTCGTGGTCCATCCTTAGGATTCGTCGCACCAAATGGTTCGGCTTTTACATGTAGGGTTCGTGGCACTTGATCAAGGTTCGGAAGTGGGTGAAGCCAACAGTGTTCGTCTCTTTCAGGATGGTTCGGCTATGGCATTCTTGGGTTCCTGAGAGAGAGCTAGGGTTCGGCTGTTGAGACTGTAGGTTCAGCCACCATGTAAGGTTTGGCTGACCCACAGTCATCATCATCAGCTCGTCATGATCATCATTCATCCTGGTTTCACGATCTGGGTATGGTTATGGTGTTGAATGGTTAATCTCAACCAGAAACATGTGTGGTGAGCGTATGGCTTAGGGTTCCGCTGGTGGTGTGTGTGTGTGGTCGAGATCTAACAACAAAACCCTAATTCCCGTGATGTTCTCTTGGTCATGCCTCAAAATCGGCTAGACCAAAGCTCAGATGAGTTGTACTTTCTTGTAGAGGACTTCATGATGGTCGTTTAGGCGCAAGACTCACATGATTTCGTTAAGAATTGAGGAAGTTATGGAGATTTTAGTGAAGAAATTCTAGAGGGAGAGAGGGTGATGGCTAGGGTTCTTGAGAGAGAGGGAGTTTGTGTGAAAGTGAGGGAATTAACCTCACTTAAGGTTTAAATACCCCGTGGGTATCCGGGTTCGTTTCGGTTGCTCGGTTCGTAATTTCGTCGCGTTTCCGGATTGTTACGCGGCTTTTTCGTAAATTAAATAAAAAGAATTATTGTAGGATATTTAGAATACGAATATTATTAGAAATTATTTTAAATATCGTTGCGTTTATTTATTTTTCGAATTAAATTGTTGTTACGCGTTTCGTTAATTCGTTCGTGATTTAAATAAAATAGTTTAGTTTATTTTTATTTATGATGAGTTTAAAAATTGTAAAATAGGAAATATTTTATTTCCTTAAATATATGTTTGTTCGTATCATTATTCGTTTTCGTTATCGTTTCTTCAGATCACGTCGCCATCGCACGTATTCGTTCGAATCGTCATTCAAACGAACACGTCGATAGTTGGGCTTTATGATTCTTGTTTTCTACTGTTAAGTCATTATCTCAGAACGTTAAACTCTCAGAATTATTCGTATAGATCGTCACCTATGCGAATAACTCGTCAGTTTAGCATTCCGTAACAATAACCGTTATAGTTTCGTTTTGTTCAACCTCACATACGTTTACACAAAATAGTATCACATCAAGTATTTATGTTTCAACACTGTGTTGTCTGACATGTTTCAGACTGTTAAACCCTAAGGTTTCAGTCAGATTCAGACAATCGTATAATAGTTTCATGTTAATCAAAATGTATCAATAGCATAAACATAGTTTTCCATAATGTGTACCTGAGTTACTGTTCAAGTTTACTGTTGCGATCACTGTTCCGGCACACGTCCGACACTGATGTTACAATTTGCATGGGAAATAACCAAGTATGTGTGTGTGCATGCACTATTTGGTGTGTGCATGCATGGTTCGGGATTTCCTTTGTGAGTACACGAGAACATTAGGGTTTTCAATAATAGGGGTTTCATAAATCATCTCATAATCCAAACAAGGGCTATCAACATCTTTTCAGATTAACACTTTTGAGAAATCGCGAGGAATCAAATAATAACCTAAGGACTTGAGTGTGATTTGATTATTGACGCCTAGTCCTTAGGAAAATTCAATAGGATATATAACTTGCCTATATGATTCGATTGAATAATTTAGGCCGAGTTATTCAAAGATCTCGATCGGTAATTACATGTAAATCAAATTCTACTGATGGGCCGAAGTTGGCCCAATGGGCCTAACCTAAGCCCATCATGTGTAAATTACACCTTCTTAATTTAATTATGATGTTTTAATAAAAGAAATTTAATTGTAAACTCTGTTAAAACAAATTAAATGATTTTCTAAATAAGTGTTTATCATAAAATGGATTAACTTAAAATAATTGACTAAAAGCTTATAATTAATAATGTGGGATTAGGGATCAATTAATGGAATTGTCTTAGTTTAGATAGAAATGACCCTAGAAACACATTAGTAATCTAGGTCACGTAGTTGCACACCGAGACCAAACCCTAGACACGAAGACTACTGTATATACTTATCGTATTCAAATCTCTTAAAACAACCCAGGAACCGAAGATACATAGGCTACAACAACGAGCGCGCATTGTGTGGTAATTCTATACAGAGCAACACAAGTGAGTTCATTGCCCCTTTTCTAAACATTTTTGTTTTAAAACGCGTGGCTGAGAAGCATGCGTAAACTGTTTCTATTTAAATTGTTTAATTGAATGCTTTTATTTATCATATGTTTTACATATATATGCTTGTTTATAATTCTAGACTCCTGTCTAGGAAATCGCTATGCAGAATTAACTATCAAGTTAAATAAATTACTCCTACGAGTAATGCTTAAATTCTAAGACTCTAAATAAACCCTTAGTCCATCGAATTCAAATTTAAGAATCTAAATTCAAAGTGAAACCGAAAGAATCAAAGCTAAAGATCAAATGCAATGGAATCTAATTCAGTGTGTGATCAATAAACTAAGGATCCTACTCATGACTCTAAAATCATTTAGAAATCATGGAAGTCTACAGATCAGAATCAAAGGAATCAAGGGAATAATAACCGTGTGTGAATCATTGAAATAATGATATCATTATGATCTAATGAAATCATTAGTACTTAAAATAAGGTGAGTTGTCAGTTGTATGTAAATCGAGATCACGTGTAACACACGGAAAGTCCCTTCACAGTAGTAGACTCTTGTGGTCAAGCTACATGGGCATAACTTAAACTATCAATGGAATCAAGGAAATCAGGAAGATCATTATGTAAAGGATATCCTAAAGTCCTGACGCATACAGTAGGCCAATTGGTCAAGCTGATATGGGCATATCATTAAAATCCCGGCACACTCAGGTAGGCTCCTAGTGAGTCCTGCCTGATATGGGTCACGTGTGAGAGGGTACAACTTGGACAACCACCAACAACTAGGTCTAATTGATTGATTTAAATAAGGCCCAATCATCATGTCCTAGTTGTAATTAAATGTTTATTTAGTTATTTAATTGTGTATTTAAACATTCAATATCATGTTTCTACAAACGATTTGGGGAAATCATGATTCATGATGAACTCAAAATGATAATGGTAAATCTATTTGTGGAAATCAAATATAAAATTCAAGTTGAATGGAGTGAAATGCTTAATTATCATCAATAACAATATGTTATGTGGCCTGGTATGTCTTGTGATGTTGGCTAGGGCTTGTTCCCTTACATATGCCCTATATCAGCATACTAGATTGGATAGCATAGGTGGTTGTTGATGAGGTTAAGGTTGTCATTTCAGGGGATCTAGGTAAACATTTTCACGGTGATCGATGAAACGCTTAATTGTCACCAGGAACAATATATCATGTGATTTGGTATGTGGTGGGATGTTGGCTAGAGCTTGTTCCCTTACATAGGCCCTATATATAAGCATACTGAATCAGATGGTATAGGTGGTTAATGGTGAGGTTAAGGTTGTCATTCAGGGTATTCAAACTCATTTTTATGAAAACTACATGAACTTACCAACCATGTGTTGACTTGATCTTTTTGCATGACTTCTCAGGTGACGAACAGGTCAATTAGGAAGTCATTACTTCTGGACTTGGACTTCAGATATAAGACTTAGTATTTTTGGACCTGAACTCTTTTGGAACATCATTATACAATATCTTTTGTATATCTTGTGCAGAAACAAGGAAGAAAATTTAGGATGTTGATTGTCACACCCCGACCGACGGCGTAACACGTCGGGGCACGAGCTCGACTGTTCATTACTCATGGTGCTATGTGTAAGTTTCGATAATTAAACAATTGTATTTAAGTAATTCAATCATAAATTCATTCAAAATAACCAATCATTCAATTACATAGTTCAAAACCAAAATACATAATTGAAATAGTCCAACATTATTTTAAAATTCAAATCTAGGTCTACTAACATAAACTATCTTATGTCTTCCTTGAAATCATCCACCTAACCTGTTACATATGCAAAATAAAGATTTTGGTCAACTATATGAATTGTTGGTGAGTAACCCATACAGTTTATAGTATACATAAGAAAACTGATGCAATTCAATTAGACCACAAAGTTTAAACTCTAGCATGCATGTCCTACTAGTTTGCAATTAAGTTCTAGAATATCTCGTCTCCAAACTCGTATCAATACTAAGCTAAAAAGCTTAGTATATCTACAAGTCTGCAATAGTTTATATCGTCTCCAAACTCGTTTCAATACAAAGCACAAAACAAAGTATTTTAAGAAGTCTGCCCATAGTTGTACTTTTCGCCCTTTTCACACATTTGACCTAAGCCAAAGAGAAGGTGGTATCTAACACACCTTAGGCTACTCGGTATCGAATAACATAGAATAACATAGAGTAACATAGAATAACACAGAATCACAAAGCAAGTAGTATCACATAGCAAAGAATCAAACCAAATAGACTAAAGACATTGCATCTATAGAATTTGAATTTAGAATAACTTGGGTTTTGAATACTGCATATGTAACATCCCAAAAGTACAAAATGTAAAAGAGGGAGTATAGAATTACTCACCTGTAGCTTAGCATATCCAGAGTGTTCCTGATTAGGGTTTTGAATCAAAGGATCTAACTTCGGCCTAACATTTATAAGGATAACTTAGTGAATCTAACATTCCTAAGGTTTAGGTTGTGTATGTTACGACCATAGTATTCTACAGAATTTCTAAGACTAGCTCGTTTAGAATTCGAGTGGTTTATCGTATTTAACTAGAATAATGGTTTTTAAGCATTGTTTCTTCTTTATAATAAATATTTCTTTTGATTCTTAAACAAATAAATATGGTAAAATATTATTGTAATATGTAAATGTTTAACCTTTGTTTTTAGAAACTCAAATATTAAGGCTTTTATTAGATTTTTTTTTACGAAATTACTAACAATATTTTATTTAATTAGATTTAAATGAAACACTCTTAGAAATTCAAATAAATGTTTAGGATAATTTCTAAAAGAATTATTCCATATTTTATTTATTTGAAAACTTCATTTTTATACTTATTTGGATTATTCAAAAGTCGTGGGTTATTATTTAAATAATACAATTTTATTTAAACAACACATTTTCTATTTTTTTTATATAAAAATTCATAATTTAAAAGAATGAATTTTTTTCTGCCTTTTATAAGATTTATTTGAATTTTTATGGATATTTTAATTTAGTTTAGGAACGCCTTAATTGGGTTCTAAAAAGATATTTTTTTATTATTTAAAATATATTTCAGAAAAATCAGATTTCGTTTTTCTAAAATATATGTATAATTTTCTTTTCAGAATTCGTAAATATTATTCTGTAATTATATTTATAGATTTTTAAATAATTGTAAGTAATAATTTTATAGTTAAAATATCATATCTTATTTAATTCTAATTAAATATTTTCTGAATAATAACAAAAATTTTTACAAGAATATAAATATTGGAATTTTATGATTTATAAATTTATGCAGATCTTAAAAGAGTTTAGAATAATAGAAAGAATGAATTAAATGCCAAAAAAAACCAAAACCGGTTCCATTCAATCTAGAACCCGGGTTAGTGGGCTCCGAAGCCTTAAGCACGCACCGAGAAACCAGTTCAGCTGTGTCTTCTAATCGAAAGAAAAATGGAATTAAAATATATGACATGGTCATGCCTGGTTTCCCCATTCGATCTAATAAAACCTGATGAACCATAGCCTGTTTCTTGTCAAATTTGATCGATCGAGTTTTTATGCGTTCTTAGAATCATAGGCTAATGTTAGACATGCAAAAATGAATCAAATGATGTTAACAATTACCTGGAATGAAGCCGATTAACACAAGATCAAGTAGCATACGGGTTGCGGCTATTCTTGTGTTCAATCCACTGATTTAGCAAGCTTTTGAAGGCATTATTGATGTGGTTTCTCTCTGAACAATGCGTTTAAGGATATGGAATATTCAATTAGAGTTAAAATTGCATCTTTGAGTGATTTCAAGTTCTGATTCAATGAATGGTTTTGTTATTGTTAAATGTGGTTAATAGTGATTATTTATTCCAATTGATTGTGAAATCTTGTGTGTAATTGATCTACAAACGTGTACAGATGGTTGATTTATGTTCAAGGTATGTAAATCTCGTTTTTTTTTACGGATCGTGATTAACGGGATTTTATCGTGAAAATGGATTAGGAAGGAAAGAAGAATCCGAGTTTGGCAAGTTTAATCCCTGATTTTTGAAGATCTTTCCTTTGTGTATTTAAGTTTGTTAAAACTGAGATATGTTTTCGAGTTTGACACATATGGTCTGTTTATTTTTTAATTTTTGTTATTTTATGTTACAATTCTTTTAGAACTATGTTTATAACAAATAAATTTAAAAAAAACTTTGTTTAATTTAAAATTATAATTCTTTTATTAAAAAAATGGATTTATAAAGACTTAGATCATATATTGTGTTATTATTTAACATTATATATATAATTATAAAAGCTTGTGAATACAAATGTTTCAAAGAACCTCAAAAGCTTTTATTTATTACGAATTAATCATGATTACAATGCTTGACTATTAAACATGATTACAATATTTGAATTCGTAAGTAAAAACCCTAGGGATTACAGTCTCCCCTACTTTAGGACATTTCGTCTCGAAATTTATTTGAGTGTAATTGTGGTTACGTTGGTTTGATTGTTTTCTTTGTTTTCCTCCTATTTTGTTTTGTTTGCTTCTATAATTTGTTTATCGATTAATCGTATTAGAATCTTAATGAGTTTATAAATGTTATAGAGTAGTGTATCAATTCCGAAGCTACTATTTGAATGATTCGAGGGGTTTAAAAATCAACTTTTATTCTTTGAGTGAAATGAATTTTAAATAGTATATGTATGAGCAAGTACCCATATTTTAGAATTTGTATACAACTAGTTCGCTCACCATGATCGTTTTGAAGTTGACTCAACTTACGGTGAGATTAACTATAAATGTATTTGAATAATTTTATATAAAATACTCCCTAAATATTGTTATAATAATTTATTGGTTGATTATTTTTGACTGAAGTGTAGCTCACTCGAAATATAGATTAAACTGACTAATCCTATACTTGGTCAAGCTTTCGGTGCTACTATCAATGTATTATTGGTGCTTATATATAGGGTATACCGCAGCCAACCCACCACATCAATAATACTTTGATAGCATTCCAATTACCTACCAAGACTAACCTAACTTCAACTACAATTGAATAAACGTTTGAATACTTGACAAATCTTTAGAAATCATATGAGTTTAAAGATGCTAACAATTTAAATCTTGAAATAGCATCTCATAGTTGTATGGATTGCTAAATGATCGCTTTTGAATATATGAATAATACAAAATACACTAGTATGTGATATTACATGGTTATGATAATTACATATCGTTAACCTTAGCTATGATATCACTGAATCTTTGAGTATTTGTTTAAATATACGAATATAGAACAATTCGTTTAAGAATCATTAATATGATTCATGTGATTATCGATGTCTTTGATTTGACTTGGTGTCAGAATACACACCAAGTTTTAGTAATTGAATAACACTTGGTTTAATTAGCATAATTTACTTAAAATTGTAGATTGAATTGACTACTCCAGCCCTTGATCAAACTTTTGGTCCTACTATCAATGTACTATTAGTGTTTATATATAGGGTATACCGCAGCCAACCCACCACACTACTAATACTTTGATAGCATACCAAAGGCCTACCAAGTCTAACATAAACTTCAGACATGTTTGAATAGAAGTGGAAGACTTTGACTAGCTTTAAAGAATTTCATGAGTGAAATTTTGTGATGGAATCTCTCGATTGTAACGGATAAATTGATAGATTATCGATTTTTGGATAAACGAATGATGTAGAATACAAGGATATTTGATAATATAAGCTTTGATAGTTGTGATAACTAATTATCACTAAGCTTAATTATGGTATCATTGGATCTTTGAGTAGTTATGAATATAGAATGATTTGTCAAAAAAAATCAATAGTATTATTCATGTGAACTTGTTTTAAAATTTTATATGGAATCACCCATACTTAATTTCATAAGTCCTAATCATATCTTTCTATTGAAATTTAAACATAACATATTAAGAAATCAGGGTGTCTTGGTTAAAATAATAAAATCAGATATCATTGTGACTTGTTTGGAACAAAGAAAAGGATTATCTAACACCGATCTTAGGAATAATGTCCTAGTGGGTTTATAGAATTATAACATAGGCATCATGGATTACAATAAGATATGTGATATATTAACTTTATGGATGTAGCGATAAGTTACTAATCATCAGAACCGTATCTTCGAATTTTCTATCACAAGTTTGGATAATTGGAATATGTAATATTAGAACCTTTTATATTTATTGATGAATCACCATAAAAAATTCTTAAGTATAATATTACTGGTTTTCTTGAATCAAAATATACATCATAAATTAAAGAAACATAACACCATAACCTTTTACATTTAGTGACGTATCACCATCACTGATCGTAGGTTTAATGTTAGTTAAATCATAACATAGGTAACATAAAACAAGGAGTGATGATATCATATTCTTTAGGACATAGTAATTAATCACCATCACTAATCTTAAGTATGATATTGTGAGGTTTTAAAAATCATAGCATATACATTATCAATCCAAGAAATGTAACACCATGATCTTTAGATGTAGTGATGAATCACCATCACAAATCTTAGGTATAATGTTACAAATTCTTGAACCATAACATAAGTGTCATAAATCAAAGAGAATTGACATCATATCTTGTGAGACATAGTGATGAATCACCATCACTAACCTCAAGCATGATATCATCAAATTTGGAATTGTATGAGTAAAATATTAAAATTATTTTGATTTGATTAAAAATCTTAAGGATTAGTATCCAAGCTGGACACCTTTTGGATTATTAGAATTAATGTTGCTTGCAAAATGTAACATGCTATGGCTGGCCTATAGGTAAAATACTCTCATTAAGAATCCCCAGGAAAGCTAGACTGGTCCCTCGTCAGAGATTATGAATCGCTTTCCTAGACAGGAGTCTCAACTACCGGTATTCACCCTTCCAGTTACTACATGTTCATCTTAACAAACTTAATTCTAATGAGAATTTGAATCAAAATTGAACGAATAATAGAATCGTAAATTGTTTTGAACTCGGTTGAAAACATAAGGAATGATATTCAAAATTGAATATTGGGTGACGTATTAGAATCATTTTAGTTTGTAAGGTGTTTGGTATGATATGCTTTGGCCTATAAGTGATTGTACTCTCATCAGAAATCCCCAAAACAGCTAGACAGGTCCCACAGTACCTCGGGGATTTATACGAATAGCTTTCCTAGACAGGAATTCTAACTACCGGTACTACACTCTTCCAGTTAGTACATATCCACCTCACAAACTTAATTATAACGGGATCTTAAAATCAACATTGAACTTCCTATTTCATCTAAGGAATAATATTAGGCATTAAGGGTAATGAGTTTGAATTCCTACCATCTAAAGATTGTTTGTGTGACTTTGGGAATAGACTTTTAAAATCAAATTGTAAGACAATTTGCTTAAACTAAGTAATCCTCATGATAAGAAGTTATCTTAAACTAAGGCATTCCTAACTAAGTGTAAGAAAAGGCATATTAACACTATGGCATTCCTCTATGGTAACATGTATATGACACACAAATTATATATAACATATTAAATAATGTATAGCACATAGCACATCAGCAACTAATAAACAAACAATAGTAACATGAGAGTCTCATGTTTGGGTTAGCTTAGTTATAGTCTAGGCCACCATTTTCTAATAACCTAGATCCCTATAACCATGGCTCTGATACCAATCTGTCACACCCCGACCGACGGCGGAACACGTCGGGGCGCGAGCTCGACTGTTCATTACTCATGGTGCTATGTGTAAGTTTCGATAATTAAAAAATTGTATTTAAATAATTCAATCATAAATTCATTCAAAATAACCAATCATTCAATTACATAGTTCAAAACCAAAATACATAATTGAAATAGTCCAACATTATTTTAAAATTCAAAACTAGGTCTACTAACATAAACCTATCATATGTCTTCCTTGAAATCATCCATCTAACCTGTTACATATGCAAAATAAAGATTTTGGTCAACTATATGAATAGTTGGTGAGTAACCCATACAGTTTATAGCATACATAAGAAAACTGATGCAATTCAATTAGACTACAAAGTTTAAACTCTAGCATGCATGTCCTACTAGTTTGCAATTAAGTTCTAGAATATCTCGTCTCCAAACTCGTATCAATATTAAGCTAAAAAACTTAGTATATCTACAAGTCTGCAATAGTTTACATCGTCTCCAAACTCGTTTCAATACAAAGCACAAAGCTAAGTATTTTAACAAGTCTGCCAATAGTTGTACTTTTCGCCCTTTTAACACATTTGACCTAAGTCAAAGCGAAGGTGGTATCTAACACACCTTAGGCTACTCGGTATCGAATAACATAGACTAACACAGAGTAACATAGAATAACACAGAATCACAAAGCAAGTAGTATCACATAGCAAAGAATCAAACCAAATAGACTAAAGACATTGCATCTATAGAATTTGAATTAAGAATAACTTGGGTTTTGAATACTGGCATATGTAACATCCCAAAAGTACAAAATATAAAAGAGGGAGTATAGAATTACTCACTTGTAGCTTAGCTTATCCAGAGTGTTCCTGATTAGGGTTTTGAATCAAAGGATCTAACTTCGACCTAACATTTATAAGGATAACTTAGTGAATCTAATATTCCTAAGGTTTAGGTTGTGTATGTTACGACCATAGTATTCTACAGAATTTCTAAGACTAGCTCGTTTAGAATTCGAGTGGGTTATCGTATTTAGCTAGAATAATGGTTTTTAAGCATTGTTTTTTCTTTATAATAAATATTTCTTTTGATTCTTAAACAAATAAATATGGTAAAATATTATTGTAATATGTAAATGTTTAATCTTTGTTTTTAGAAACTCAAAATATTAAGGCTTTTATTAGATTTTTTTTACCAAATTACTAACAATATTTTATTTAATTAGATTTAAATGAAACACTCTTAGAAACTCAAATAAATGTTTAGGATAATTTCTAAAAGAATTATTCCATATTTTATTTATTTGAAAACTTCATTTTTATACTTATTTGGATTATTCAAAAGTTGTGGGTTATTATTTAAATAAAACAATTTTATTTAAACAACACATTTTCTATTTTTTTATATAAAAATTCATAATTTAAAAGAATGAATTTTTCTCTGCCTTTTATAAGATTTATTTGAATTTTTATGGACATTTTAATTTAGTTTAGGAACGCCTTAAATGGGTTCTAAAAAGATATTTTTTTATTATTTAAAATATATTTCAGAAAAATCAGATTTCGTTTTTCTAAAATATATGTATACTTTTCTTTTCAGAATTCGTAAATATTATTCTGTAATTATATTTATAGATTTTTAAATAGTTGTAAGAAATAAATTTATAGTTAAAATATCATCTATTATTTAATTCTAATTAAATATTTTCTGGAAAATAACAAAAATTTTTACGAGAAGATAAATATTGGAATTTTATGATTTATAAATTTATGCAGATCTTAAAAGAGTTTAGAATAATAGAAAGAATGAATTAAATGCCAAAAAAACCAAAACTGGTTCCATTCAATCTAGAACCCGGGTTAGTGGGCTCCGAAGCCTTAAGCACGCACCGAGAAACCAGTTCAGCTGTGTCTTCTAATCGAAACAAAAATGGAATTAAAATATATGACATGCTCATGCCTGGTTTCCCCATTCGATCTAATAAAACCCGATGAACCATAGCCTGTTTCTTGTCAAATTTGATCGATGGAGTTTTTATGGGTTCTTAGAATCATACGCTAATGTTAGACATGCAAAAATGAATCAAATGATGTTAACAATTACCTGGAATGAAGCCGATTAACACAAGATCAAGTAGCATACGGGTTGCGGCTATTCTTGTGTTCAATCCACTGATTTAGCAAGCTTTTGAAGGCATTATGTAGGATCAGATGTTCTCATTTGATCAATAGCAGCGGAATTCAACGATGAATTAGCTCAATATTAGCAAGAACAAAGTTAATTCAATCAAACAGTAAAGCACAAGTTTGTTATAGAAAGAGAATTTCTGCAAAAGGAATAAATCATTCAATCGCAATAACTTCGTTACAAAATTTAATGTGTCAACTGCCCTAATATAGAAGCAGTGACGTCTGATGATGTCACAAGATGTTGACATCTAACAGACAAAATATAACTACTGAAAATAACTAAACTACTGAAAGAAGACTACAACATCTGATGAGTAAAATACTCATCAGACTTTTTACAAGTATTGAAAGGAAACTACTGAAGACTAAACTAAACACCACAACAGCTGAAAGCTAACACATCAGCTGTTGTGAACAACGTCTGAAGACTTGTTCTTCAGAGCTTGTAACTCTTCAGATCTTCTCTTCAACAGTTGTTTGTCTTCAGCCTTTGTGTTCTTTTTCAGTTGTTGTGATCCTGTGGGACTTAGAGGATTTTCTGATCAGGCTCATTGGTTCTTTTGGTCCAACAAACTCCCCCTGAACCAATGCAGCCAAAACCTCTAATTATTAGTTGTCCCACTTATTGTTGATTTTCCAGGCAGAAAGATATGTCTTTTTCCTTAGAGATCAGCTTCTAAGATGACCAGTTAAGTGTAGGCCTGGATGACAGCAGCTTCAGAAAATCTAACAGTTTAAGAATGAGAGAGAACTCCAATTGGGGAATGGACTAAGAGTTGTTGCCTCTCTCATTGAAGCTACTGCCCATGCACAAGTTTGAAAGATTCTCTGACATAGGCTTCCAGAAGAACTACTTGATCTTCAATGGTTAGTTGCTCTGGCTCACCTTCAAAAAAGAACTCAGGTCCATAGTATTCAGAGAGATACCTGCATGTGGACCCATTGTGCAGTTCAATCCTTGTGATTTCTCTGTATACGAATTCATCTGGATGTTTTCCTTCAAGGAACAGTTGTAGCTCATTCTTCTTTACCCCTTCCATCCTTTTATATACCAGCCCCTTCTTGATCATTTTGTTTTCCAATAACTTAGAAGCTGGCATCTTAGCATTGTAGAACTTTTTAAAATCATCAATTATTTCCCAAGGGTCCATAACAAACCCAGCCATAATATCAGCACTTATCACCCTTTTGATTCTTCCTCTGTATTCTTGTGGAAGATTTCTTGTGTGTATCCTGTGTTGCACCCTTGGGTCAGGCCATACCCTGATTACATCTTTCCTGTACTGAAAGGTATGCCTTAGTGCAAACAGTCTTTGTGCTTCCTTTCTCATGACTGTTAGTGAGGAAGTCTGAGGGTAGTCTTTGTCTACCAATCTTAGAATCTTGTCATCATATACTCTCTGACTTTCTTCTTCTTCTATCTTTACCTTCACAGCCTCCATCTGAGATTCAGGTGTCATCTTTGGATGTTGTCCAAACACCAAAGGCTTCTCAGGCACATAGTTTGCAGGCAATGTTACTACCTTCTTTTGAACAACCAACTCTGAACCACTTTTTGATGATTCAGGCTGTTGAACTTTAGCTTTAATCACAGT
Source organism: Mikania micrantha (assembly GCA_009363875.1). NCBI lineage: Eukaryota > Viridiplantae > Streptophyta > Magnoliopsida > Asterales > Asteraceae > Mikania > Mikania micrantha. The sequence continues at coordinate 68,545,764 of CM018693.1, read as the reverse complement.
GGAGATGGGAAGCCTGTCTTCCTCATCAGATTCCTCCTCTTCTTGAAGCCTTAAGAATCTCCTCTTCTTAGGAGGAGCACCAGCATCAACAGCTTGAGCAGAGGTTACTTGTTCAATCTCTTTCTCAGCATTTTCCTCTACAATGACCTGCTCAACCTCCTCCTCAGCAACAGTAGCAACCTCAGCATGTTTATTCTTCTTTTGTCTCTTGTATGTAACTTGAATAGCTGGAGACCTTTCAACTGGAGACTTTTCAGATACATTATCTTCATCTTCTTTTCTTTGCCTTTTAGAAGCTGAAGCTGAAGCTGAAGCTGAAGCTGAATCTGTTCCTAACTCCCCGTTTTTGGCTGCATGAGAAGGAGTGTGAATAGAAGTAAGCTTGGCAGTCACAGCAGCATCTACCATTTGCTGTATTTGAGATTGTGAGGGTAGCCTCTCATCAAGGGCTTGAGTTATGATGTTCTTTAGTAATGGAGTGATGAGAGGGATAAGTGTGAGAAGGACAGCAGCTAATGCCTCTGGGGGGCTAGAACCCAAAGGATTAGTGCCTGAAGCAAAGGCTGGTGGCTTTTGAAATTGTGGAGTAGAGGTGGAAGTGTTTGTGTGACCTTCAAGATTAGAAGGTGCCATCTTTGGGGTAATAGGGGAAGATGGGCTTTTATCCCTGGACATCTTGGTGAGTAGCTCATTGAGTCTACAAACCTCAGCCTCAAGGATTTTGTTCTGTTGCAGAACAGCAGCAAGGGTCATTTGGTCATCAGTAGCCTTGGCTAAATCATCTGACCTCCTGATAGTATCAGGATCTACCTGAGTTGAGTGTGGCTCAACATGCTCAGGTGCCCCTTTTTCTTGGAACTGGGGACTTCCAACCTCAGGGGTAATCCCTTCATCAGTTGTTGCCTCTGACAGGGTCTTAGCTATGTTACTACTATCAATCACTCCAAATGATGGAGGTGAAGAAGTAGCAGCACTGTCAGATATCAGAATCTCTCTTTCCACACTAGGAGATCTGATTTGGTAGTCAAAGTCCTGTGGGTTATCAGAGACACTTTGATCCTCCCCCTCAATGTGGGATCTAATCCCAGTAGTGATAGGTGTCTGGGTGGGGATAGGAGTGTTCAACTGATCCAGGATTTGTTCAATGACAAAAGTTGGGCTGTGTTGGGTGGTTTCCATAGGATTTGGCTGTGAAGCAGAGTGCACCCGGGGAGATTGGTGCTGTTCAATAGAAACCTTTTCAAATGAAAGAGGTTCTAGAAATGTGTCTGCCCCTTCAATGGTTGCACCAGGTTCCTGTTGAGAGGAATCCTGGGCGGTTTGAGCTGGTGGAGTCTGATGGACCACTGGTTGACTACTCCCAGTGGCCATATCATGCCTTGGTGAGGCATGGGCAGACTCAGGGGACTCATTTCCCTGAGCAGCCTTTTTGGGTTTTTTGGATTTTGGTTTGGTGGGGAGTTTGGATTTGGATTTTGTAGTGGAGACTGTGGGTTCCCTCTGCTTGGGTTTTAGCTTTCGGGCAGCCTCTTTGAGAGTGGTGTTTGAGTTGTGTCGGGAATATACCTCCAGTAGAACAGCTGGAGCAGAGATCCCCTGACCAACAAGGCCATTGTGCTGTAACTGTTTTTTTATGATGGCCATGATAAATCGTGGATAAAGTAGCCATCTAGAAGAAACAGGCTTACCAGCATGTTCGGTTAATTCTGAAAACAATATTTGGGAAAAGTTTAGTTTTTGAGATTCCAGAATTGAATACAATACCTGTTGCCACCTGGAGGACATCTGGTCCCATGAAGAAGATTTCGGAGCCAAGCAAATGTTGATCATGTGAAATATCAGACGCTCCGGATCATTAAAATTCTTCTTGTACAGAGTGGAATCACTTAGGTCACCTTGGTATTCATGACTTGTGAAACAGAGGTCAAGTTGGTTCTTTGGGAATTGCGTGACCAAGTTCGCATCATCAAGTTGGAGTACCTCCCTTAGCTCAGCTGGACTGATGTGCACATTATGACCATTTACGGTTGAACGAAGAGATATTACACCAGTGCCGATGTTGATAAGCTCGACATTCATCCAAAATTGATGAATGGATTCAACATGAAGTGTGGGATTTATGAGAAAGACGGTTTTGAATTGGGAGGCATTCATTAAGTCAACTGCTTCATCAAACTTGGACCAGAAAGAAGATTTGGTGAGGTAAGCCACGGAGTTATGACGAGGTTTCAGGTTTATGGTCGCCATTGATGCAGAGACTTGAGAGGGAAGATAGGTTTTTGAAAAAGGTTTAAAGTTCTGAGGAAGTGATAATGAAACAACTGAAGAAGGTTTGAGTTAAATAGAGAAAACAGCAGAGGTTGAAACATCTGAAGAGTAAAGTTACTCATTAGATGTTGTCGACAGATTTTGTTCATCAGTTGTTTTCAGCAGTTGCTCATCAGACTTTGTGAAAAATATGTTCATCAGAACTTGTGAACATTTTGGTCATCAGACTTTGTGAAAAAGATGTTCATCAGAACTTGTGAGAAATGTGTGACCTTCAGTACTTAGTGAACCAACACCCATCAGTACTTGTAACTTAGAGTATTGGTAAAGGTCAAAGCTTTCCTTGAATCAGTACTTCTGATATTTATCAGAATTTACTGACAATATCAAAAAATTTCAAGGTGAGAAAAAAATATTTTAAAATTTGAATATTTTTGGATTTTTGTAAAATTTAAAGTTTATTTAAAACAATCTATTCAAGTTGCAGCATACCAAGCCTAAGAACTAAATTTTGAAAAGTGGAGGTGTCTAAAGGCTTAGTAAAGATGTCTGCAAGCTCATCAGCACTAGGAACAAACTTTGGATCAATCAGACCCTTTTCAAAACAGTCTCTTATAAAATGATGTCTGATCTCAATATGTTTGGTTCTAGAATGCTGAACTGGATTCTTGACAATACAAAGAGCTGAGGCACTGTCCATTAACAATGGTGTCTTAGACTCTTTGATGCCATAATCCAAGAGTTGAGTCTGAAGCCAGAGAATTTGTGAAGTACAACTTGCAGCAGCAATGTACTCGGCTTCAGCAGTGGAAGTGGCCACAGATGTTTGTTTCTTACTTTGCCAAGAAACCAGACAGTTTCCCAAAAACTGACAACCACCAGAGGTTGATTTTCTGGTAAGTTTGCATCCTGCATAGTCACTATCAGAGAAAGCAACCAGCTTGCAGGAATGCCCATTGGAGTACCAAATTCCCAGAGATTGAGTGCCCTGCAAGTATCTGAAAATTCTTTTCACAGCAATTAAATGAGATTCTTTAGGTGTAGCCTGAAATCTAGCACAAACACATGTAGCAAACATAATGTCTGGCCTAGATGCTGTGAGATACATCAAGGACCCAATCATACATCTATAAAGAGTTTCATCAACTGATTTACCTTTCAAATCTGCATCAAGTTGTGTGGTGCTGCTCATGGGGTTAGAACATGGTTTACAGTTTTGCGAATCAAATTTCTTTAACAAATATTTTGTGTATTTGGCTTGATGAATGAAAATGCCATCAGTACTTTGTTTGATTTGAAGACCCAAGAAAAACTGTAATTCCCCCATGGCACTCATTTCAAAATGTTTGGTCATTAATTCAGTAAACTCAGCACACAACTTTGGATCAGATGAAGCAAAAATGATGTCATCAACATAAATTTGAACAAGAAGCTTATGCTGATCTACTTTCTGTATGAACAAAGTTTTATCAATGGAGCCTCTAGTGAAATTATTTTTAAGAAGAAAAGTGGATATAGTGTCATACCAGGCTCTAGGTGCTTGCTTCAGCCCATAAAGAGCTTTATCAAGCTTGTACACCCAATCAGGATGTTTATTGTCCTCAAACCCTGGTGGTTGACACACATACACTTCCTCTTTTATTTTACCATATAAGAAAGCACTTTTGACATCCATTTGAAAAACTTTTAGTTTGTGTAAGACAGCATATGCTAAAAACAATCTAATTGCTTCCAGTCTAGCTACAGGGGCAAAAGTCTCATCATAATCAATTCCTTCTTCCTGAGAGAACCCCTGTACAACTAGTCTGGCCTTGTTCTTAACTATTTGACCATTTTCATCAGTTTTATTCCTAAACACCCATTTAGTGCCTATTGCACACTTACCTTGGGGTAAAGGAACCAGCTCCCAGACTTGTTGTTTCTTGAACTGCAACAACTCCAACTGCATTGCTTCCACCCAGCCATTGTCTCTAAGTGCTGTGTGATAGTTCTTTGGCTCTTGTTGACTAACAAATAAGGCATAGAGACAAAAGTTTGATAATTGACTTCTTGTTGAAACACCTGCAGAAATATCACCAAGAATTTGAGATAATGGATGATCCTTCAGTTCTTGATATGGAATAAGATCAGTGCAAGTGTTTGCTGGGGGTTCAGCTGCTGCAGATGTTGATGAAGAACCAGGGAACAATTCAGCTGGAATTTCAAATGATGTGGAAGAATCCAGAATTTCATCAGCATTTGTATTTGGAGGAGCAACTGGAGCAGGAGGAGCATCAGATTTAGCAGACAATGGCATATTATCACTAAATCTGAACAGATGAGTACTTTCATCTTCATCATCAGGACTTCCTTGTGTGGTTTCTGTAGAAGCTTTTGGTGGATCTGCTGTAAGTACCTCATGTGCTTCACCATTAGGCTCAACAGGAAATTCATGTTGCAAGATGTTAAGATCAAACATCTCAGCAGGATTTTGAGGAATGGAATCTTTGGGACATTCATTGAATTTAACATGAAGAGTTTCTTCAACAATCTTTGTTCTACAATTGAACACTCTATAAGCCTTGCAAGTTGAAGAGTAGCCAACAAAATATCCTGCATCAACTTTTGAATCAAACTTTGTGAGTTGATCTTTGGTGTTAAGGATATAACATGGACACCCAAAAGCTCTGAAGAAGGAAATCAAAGGAGTTAGAGAGTGAAGTATTTCATATGGAGTTTTCAACCATCTTTGATTTACTAGAACCCGGTTTTGCACATAGCAAGCTGTGTTAACAGCTTCTGCCCAGAAGGTTAGTGGTAAACCAGAATCTGCAAGCATTGTTCTGGCAGCTTCAATCAAAGTCCTATTTTTCCTTTCTACAACTCCATTTTGTTCAGGAGTTCTGGGAATACTGTACTGCCTCTGAATTCCCTTTGACAGATAAAATTCATCCAAAATGTGATTTCTAAATTCTGTGCCATTATCACTCCTTACACACTTGACAGGAATAGAATATTGCTTTTCAGCAAACAACACAAAATTCATAATAGCCTTGGCAACCTCACCTTTTGAGTGTAAGAAGAAAGTCCAGACAAACCTTGAATAATCATCAACAATAACTAGACAGTACTTCTTCTTTGCCATAGACATTATCTGCACTGGCCCAAACAAATCCATATGCAACATTTGCAAGCAACCAGTGGATTTTGAATCTCCAATTGGAGGAAAAGAGACTTTGTGTTGCTTTCCTTTCAAGCAGGCAGTGCAATTCTCATCACAACTAAAATCCTTTAAGGGAAGACCTCGAACCAATCCATGTTTCACCAGTTGATTCATGTTTTTGATATTCACATGACCTAATCTTCTATGCCACAGATTGGATTCTTTGAAAGAAGCCTTAGAGAATAAACAAGGATGACCTTTAACAGAGATTTTCTTTGATAAATCAAAGGCATATACCTTTCCTACTCTGTTAGCCTTAAGGAGTGTATACTCAACTAAAACTTTGCCAATCAGAGGCAACACATCAGAAGATAAAATCCTACAATCTTGCTTGGTGAAAAGAGAAATATGACCCTTATCACACATTTGACTAACACTCAGAAGATTATACTTAAGATTCTCAACATGATTTACATCATCAAACCTAATCTCACCATTTGTTACCATACCTTTCCCGATAATGTAACCCTTAGCATCATTTCCAAAGGACACAAATCCTTTCCTTCCAGTAAAATAATTATGAAGGAGAGATCTGCTCCCAGTCATATGCATGGATCCTCCACTGTCAACATACCAGATGCTATTTTGGCATGCTGAAGGACCCTGCATACACCAACACACTCAGTTAGACTTTGGGACCCAAACCATTTTGGTTTTGGGTCTTTCAACACATGAAGAAACAAAATTAGCAGTTTCAGTTGAAGCAACACTTGAATCATTCTTATCAGAAGATTTAACCTTGACTTTAGATTTTGGTTTCTTCTTCTGAAATGAGACAACAGATGCCTCTGCTAAATTTACTCTTCCTAGCAGTTGTTGCATCATTAACATTAGTTGATTATGATTTTGTGTTAAGATTTTGATTTCATTAGACACATTCTGACCTGACTTTGGATTTTTGGGTTTTAACACCTTAGTTTCTTTGACTGATGAAGAACCATTCACGTGTTGTTTCTTTGAATCTGGAACCACCTCCTTACCTTTCTTGAACTTATTTGATTCAGTTCCATGTGAGGTGTTTCCAGTCTTTGAACTGACAGATGATTCTGGTACAAACTTGGAACGAAATTCAGATTTCATTTTGAGAATGTTTTTGTTTTTATGCTTTATTTTGTTGAATTTAGAACCTTTTCTGTACCAGCATTCATCAGTAGAATGATTAAACAGCCTACAAATTTCACAAGGCATCCTCTTTTGTTTTCCCTTGTGATTATCTACAAGTACTGATGACTTAGATACTGAGTTTTTGTTCTTCAGTACATTTGGAACATCAGTATTTGTAGATAAATTGACAACAGCTGATGTGTTGACAACCTCTGAAGAGGTATTCTTCAGCACTTGTCTATCAACACTTTTCCACTTATCAGTAGTTGTACTATCAGCTTTTTCTACAACTACTGATGAGTGATTCTGACTTATCAGAAGCCGTGCATCTTTCTCTCCTGTGCCATGCCCATCTGACTTAACCAGTTTTAAATTTAATTCATTGGAAACCTTTTCATCAGGATTAATCTCAAGTAAAACACTATCCTGACATGTTTCATCCTGGATAACATTTGTACATCCAAGAGAATAAGAATAAGTTTCAATGTCAATAGTTTCAGACTCAGATTTGCAGGCACTTGAATCACTTTCAAATGATTCTTCAGCATCAGACTTGTCTGAAGATTTGGTGGATTGGTATACACTGTCCCCTTCAGACTCACAGTTAAGATTTTTTGGTGTATAATCAGTTGGAGGAGCAGTGTGATTGTATCCAATACCAAACTTCACATTTGATGCTGTTTGCTTGTTTAACAGCAACTCAAACCCCTTGCAAGATTCAACCCATTTTCCACATTCTACTTGGGTTGCTGCAAGTGTTTGTTTCAGATCATTGTGTTTTACAAGCATGACTTCTACCCTAGCCTTTTCATCAGACAATTGACACTTAAGTTTATAAATTTCAGACTCTTTTTCATCCAAAACTTTCTCAAATTCAGTTTTATTCTTAGTCATGACCCTTTCTAAATCCAACTTCTCATTGATTAACTCAACATTGATTTCTCTAATGGAAGCAAATGCTGAAACACAAGACTCTGAACACAACTTAGCTTTGGATTCAGATGATACCTGTGATGTTGAAGAAGTTGAACTTGAGGTGTCAGTTGACTCAATAACCATCAATGCAAGATTCCCAAATGGGTTATCACCTCCATGTGGACTAGCTTCAGAGTACAGCTGCATGTTGAAATCAGATAAATCATCAGGTAAACTACTCCAATCAGCTACTCCAGGGGTGAAAAAGCTCTGATGTTGTTGTTGTTGTGGCTGTTGATTTGTTTGAGATTTGCTGGGATCAGGAAGAGCAGGTGATTGTGAAGGAATTAATGCTGGAGTGTGAGTAGATTGTGGCATATAAAAGCAAGGATATGGATAAGGCATGGGACTTTGTGGTACAAAATGAGCTGGATAAAATTGTTGTTGACCAGACCCAGAGGATTGTTGTCCTTTGTTTTGTGGGTTATTGCTAGGAAAGGTCACAAAGGGTGCAGAGGAACTAGGTCCATTAGATTTGCACTCTCTAGCGAAATTACCAAGCCTGTGACACTTGTGGCATCTCAACTTCCCTTTGTCAAAACCAACTTTGGTTTTGCCAGATAATCCGGGAAATTTTCTTCCAGTTCTTTTGTAGAACTTTTGAGATCTGATGTTGATTAATGCCATCTGACTTAAAATATCCATTTCCTCCAGATCATCATCTGGGATTCCTTTCAAGTCATCCATCACAAAACACAGATTATCACCATAATTTCCTGCATTTCCATCAACTCCCACAAAAGCATGTTCAACATTGTTAGTGGATAAATCAATATGTTCATCATAAGAACATTCAGACCCATTAAACTCGGACTCTTGACCAATCAAAGCAGTATTGCCGGGAATAAAATCATCAGTGAGCTTGCCAGATGAAGACATCTTTCTTTTCTGTTCTACCTCTCTCTCAAATGTTAAGAGTTTCCCATGAAGTTGGGTGAGGGATAGATGTTCTAGAGTTGCACTGGAGCGTAGGATAATAGTATAAGTATCCCATCTATCAGGCAGTGATCTAAGAAACCTGTTGTTCATCTGACTATTGGTATATTCCTGTTTAACCATTTTCAACTCAGAAATCAAACAGGAGAACCGCTCAAACTGTTGAGTCAATGATTCACCCTTCCTATGAGAGAATGTCTCATACTGTTGGGCGAGGATTTCTCTTGTGTTTGCTAAAACCTCATCGGTTCCACCGAATTGTTCTTTCAGTGCAACCCAGAGATCATGAGCAGTATCATGATGCATCAAGCCAGAGTAAATCTCATTCGGCAAAGCCATAGCCAAAATACCATGAGCTTTCGCATCAATTTCAAACAATCTAATATCCTCATCCGAATACATATCCGAAGGTTTCGGAATCATTAGTTTAGTTTCAGGATCAGTGATCATGGGTTTATAAGGACCATGCACTACAGATTTCCAACATCCTGCACTATTAATTGACAGGTGATGTAGCATTCGACGTTGCCAAATGTTGTACTCACTCCGAACCAGCATAGGAGGCTTGGTTGCGGAGCCTGTATTGTGCGGATCATTGTTTGGAGTAGTCATGATCTCAGATTCACTCAATATCAATAAAATTCAAATGAATTAATGTAAATTCCAACCAATTGATTCAACACAGATTGATATTCAAATACAAATCAACAGAAGTTAACAGAAAACGTCAATCTATAACAAATTCTTACTAATCAGCTAATTCGATCAACCAGAGAACTGAATTTGAGCAGTTTCAGAGATCAATTGTTTAATCGATCAATGATTAACCAGCTCTGATACCAATTGTAGGATCAGATGTTCTCATTTGATCAATAGCAGCGGAATTCAACGATGAATTAGCTCAATATTAGCAAGAACAAAGTTAATTCAATCAAACAGTAAAGCACAAGTTTGTTATAGAAAGAGAATTTCTGCAAAAGGAATAAATCATTCAATCGCAATAACTTCGTTACAAAATTTAATGTGTCAACTGCCCTAATATAGAAGCAGTGACGTCTGATGATGTCACAAGATGTTGACATCTAACAGACAAAATATAACTACTGAAAATAACTAAACTACTGAAAGAAGACTACAACATCTGATGAGTAAAATACTCATAAGACTTTTTACAAGTATTGAAAGGAAACTACTGAAGACTAAACTAAACACCACAACAGCTGAAAGCTAACACATCAGCTGTTGTGAACAACGTCTGAAGACTTGTTCTTCAGAGCTTGTAACTCTTCAGATCTTCTCTTCAACAGTTGTTTGTCTTCAGCCTTTGTGTTCTTTTTCAGTTGTTGTGATCCTGTGGGACTTAGAGGATTTTCTGATCAGGCTCATTGGTTCTTTTGGTCCAACACATTATTAATGTGGTTTCGCTCAGAACAATGCGTTTAAGGATATGGAATATTCAATTAGAGTTAAAATTGCATCTTTGAGTGATTTCAAGTTCTTATTCAATGAATGGTTTTGTTATTGTTAAATGTGGTTAATAGTGATTATTTATTCCAATTGATTGTGAAATCTTGTGTGTAATTGATCTACAAACGTGTACAGATGGTTGATTTATGTTCAAGGTATGTAAATCTCGTTTTTTTTACGGATCGTGATTAACGGGATTTGATCGTGGAAATGGATTAGGAAGGAAATATTGAATCCGAGTTTGGCAAGTTTAGTCCCTGATTTTTGAAGGTCTTTCCTTTGGGTATTTAAGTTTGTTAAAACTGAGATATGTTTTCGAGTTTGACACATATGGTCCTTTTCGTTGTGTATTTTTGTTATTTTATGTTACAATTCTTTTAGAACTATGTTTATAACAAATAAATTTAAAAAAACTTTGTTTAATTTAAAATTATAATTCTTTTATTAAAAAAAATGGATTTATAAAGACTTAGATCATATATTGTGTTATTATTTTTAGTATTGCTTTAATAATGAACTAAACATTATATATATATTATAAAAGTTTGTGAATACAAATGTTTCAAAGAACCTCAAAAGCTTTTATTTATTACGAATTAAACATGGTTACAATGCTTGACTATTAAACATGATTACAATATTTGAATTCGTAACTAAAAACCCTAGGGATTACATTGATGGTAGATTTACATTGTTAAATTATGAACAATACTGATGTAATTTAACCTTGTAATTCTATTCAATTTAGCAATTTTCATTGATTTCATGTGCAATGTAAACAATCTAATCATTTTGATTATCACTCACGATATCGCGCCCCGGGAACCTTCTGCCCAACGGGGAAACCCGATCCTACCCCTCTGGATCGGGGTGTGACAGATTGGTATCAGAGCCATGGTTATAGAGAAATATAGGTCACTTGCTTAAACGGTTTGGCCTAAACTATAACCTAGGGACCCTGCATGTAGAGAATCTAAGGCTTAAGACTTTATTGCATTGTGTCTTCTTCATTCAATCATTGCACTAACCAATATTATATTGGTTATGATCAGAATGCCGCCGAGAAGACAAACTCCCTCGTTGCCTCCATCACCGCCGCAAGACCTAGCTCCACATTCATCTACACCGTCACCGTCCGACTCTCCTCCTACACAGCCTCCACTACCTCCTCCTCCACCTCCCCACACTACACTGGCAGGCCCGAGCACAACCCCAATACTGGATCCTACTACTATCGCTTTGGTGACTCTACTGAGCAATCAGATGACCAATCAGATGAAAGAGGCAATACCGGAGATGTTCAACCGTCTCCGTAATGAGTTCAACAACAATGGTAACTCATCTAGAGAAGCCATTGGTAATACGAGTGGTACCTCTCATTATTCTTACAAGTCCTTTGTAGGATGCAAACCGCCTAGTTTTAGCGGATCTGAAAGAGCCGTTGGATTAATCCAATGGATTCAAAAGATTGAGACAACTCTGGACCTCTGCAGCTGTCCAGAGCACCACAAGGTTCGCTACTCAGCTGGAACATTCAACAAGTGAGCTTTAACTTGGTGGAACGGCCAAATAAATGCAAGAGGCCGGGAAGAAGCTATGTCAATGACCTGGGAAGATTTCAAAATCTACTACGAACCGAATTCTGCCACAAGAATGAACTACAGAAGCTGAAGGTTGAACTGTCAAACCATGTGATAAAGGGGCATATCATATGGTGTATACTACTCGTTACCACGAGTTAGTTGCTTTGGTTCCAGACATGGTGTAACATTTACGAAATTTGTAAAAACCATTTATATTTAATAAAGCGATTATGACGTCATTGGGAATTTTATTATTATTATTATTGATTGTATTTATGATAAATTAATTCAAGCAAAAAAACAAGATAATTAATTTTATAGTAGATATTATAATGTTTAGAAATTATTTACAATTTTATAAAATAAACAAATAAATTTTTACTTATAAATTTTTATAAACTTTATTTCATAACTAAATAAATAATACAAATTTTTTTTATAATTATAATATGACATTAAAATAATGTTCTTGTAGGAATATAAAAAATTTATATTTTTAAATAATTCATAACAATTAGATATAAAAGTTAATTTGTATAGGGTTAAAATTTGTTGGACCGATCGGGAGCTCGGAAACAATCCTAATCCAATGTAAAACTACTCGACAGCCTCTGGAATAGTGCGGAATCCTATTTCAGGGTTTTCCAATCGAAATCAACAGGATCAGTGGTGATCCGAGGTTGTAGGAACGACTTGGAAACAACAATCGAACACCACGGGTTGAGAATCGAACTTGGACGATTAAAGGCCGCTCAAATCTCCTAGGGTTTTGACTCTTGGGTCTCAGGGAAGAAGGAGGGCTCTGGAAAGTTAGTGTTGAAATGATGTGAACTTGTATATATAGGCTGCAGTCATTAGGCCGAATGAGTGGCCGAAGCAGCTCATTCGGCGAATGACCTCGCTCGAATGTGCTATCAATCGAATGAGTCATTCGGCGAATGGCTCATTCTATCGCTAGCCATTCGCTGGTTTCATCATTCAGCGAATGACTTCATTCTAGAGTCATTTGCCCAAATGTGAGGTAGTCATACTCAACTATAATTTTAATCAAATCAACTAAACATATAATCAGTAATAAACATTAAGAATTATATATAAAGACAACTTCCATTAATAATTTGAACATTACATGATTAGAGTTACAAAACTGAACTAGGGACATTAAATGTATCAACAAACTCCCCCTTGGACCTAGTTCAACTCTTGGAAGTGTCTTTCTTGAAATACTTTTCTGATATAGCTTTCCAGTCTGCTCCAGCGTGTATCTTGAATATGCTGCAGAGACGGATCACTCTCATGAATTGCAAAGCTTGCACTATATCTGGAACATCGAAGAAAATTTGGTGCCTGAATAAAGCTTGAACATCCTTGTGAGACAGGTTCGTCAGCCACATAGGATCAAAAATCCTAACAGTCTCCTACTGTTTGTCTTTGCATAGTACTATCACAGCTTCACCAGTGCGCCCATCATAATACCACCATCGGAAGCCATCCATAAAGTCTTGTCGCATCTTCCGCAAAGGAATCTTCTTCAAAACTCTAGGGGGAAGCCACTTCAGGATAACTTTGTGCTTGCGGATATCACCATCAATCTCTGGCAAGTAATACCGTTCTGGCTGCTGTGGTTGGAAGTTAACACATCTCTTCCGGTATTCATACTTGATCTGTCGAGAAAACCAAGCAGACATCCCAGAGTCATCACTATAGAGCATATTCAGACGTGCTAACTTATTTACTTCGAATCCAGGCAATGTCTTGAAATCATGTGGGTGCTTAAAGTAGTCAATTCCTTTTCCTCTCTTCAAAGCGTAGCAACCGAGGTCATGGAAGTATGCCCAGCTAAGAATCTGACCTCCAGCTTTGTAGCCTTTGGTCCTATAAACCTTCTTGTGTGTAGCTGGCATCTTCTCGGTGCTTTGCTTCTTTAACACCTCCCAATATGCTTCCCATTCTTCTTTTCTTTTCTTTCTGTCATCGGCTTCAGATTTGCTGGATTCAACTTGCTCTTCCAAATACCTGACCAGAAGATCCTCTGTCTCTTGATCAAACTGGTCAGTAAATGTAGGCAGCTCGTCTTCAGCCGATGTGTACTTTGGGTACTTCTCATCTGTGATATCTTCAAGAATAACCTCATCAACATCATCAAAAGGTTCTGGTTCTGGCTCTTCAAAAACAGGAACTGAGGTCTCATCAGTAACCACCTCATCGGGATTCAACCTGAACAACTCAGCAATCTGTTCCTTGGTGAGGCAATGTATGATCTCTCCATCCTCCTTGTGGTAGCTTACTGAGTGTTGTATAATGCCTTGAGCGTCCAAAATCATAGTCAGTGTTTCATCTAGCTGACGTCTCACAGGCACAGCTTGTACTTCCTCAGTAGCTTCTAGTTCGGCTGTCTTTGAAGAAGATGAAGGAGGAGGAGCCTTTGTCTTCTTATCATTAGCTTTCTTGGACCGGATCTCCAAAGAGGGAGGGGCTTGATCATCATCGTCATAATCGTCATCAGTACCAGATGATTCAGAAGACCCACTCCCAGATCCGTCCTTATCATCATCAGCATTATCATCATCATCATCAGATTCTTCATCTTTATCAGAATCCTCATAATCCACTTGTTCCTCCTCAGACTCTTCTTCTTCTTCTTCATCTATCTCCTTGTCTGATTCATCGGAACGGGTTTCAGCAGCTTCAAGCCTGGGAGTGCCCTCCTTGGAACTCTCAACAAGTTCAGCAAGGCGAGCATTCTCAGCTTCCAAAAGCAGAATCCTCTCGTTGAAACCAGAGGCAGTCATAGCCAACTGGTTATGTTCATCTGTTGGACCGATCGGGAGCTCGGAAACAATCCGAATCCAATGTAAAACTACTCGACAGCCTCTGGAATAGTGCGGAATCCTATTCCAGGGTTTTCCAATCGAAATCCACAGGAACCGTGGTGATCCGAGGTTGTAGGGACAACGTGGAAGCAACGATTGAACACCACAGGTTGAGAATCGAACTTGGATGATCACTAGCCGCTCAAATCTCCTAAGGTTTTGACACTTGAGTCTCAGGGAAGAAGGAGGGCTCTGGAAAGTTGGAGTTGAAATGATTTGAACTTCTATATATAGGCTGTAGTCATTCGGCCGAGTGAGTGGCCGAAGCAGCTCTTTCGGCGAATGACTAAGCTCGAATGAGCTATCAATCGAATGAGTCATTCGGCGAATGACTCATTCTTTCTCCAGACATTCGCTATGTTGTTCATTCGGCGAATGACTTCATTCTAGAGTCATTCGCCGAATGAGCACTTTTCATACTCAATTCTAATTTTAATCAAATCAACTAAACATATAATCATTCAGAGACATTAAGAAATAGATATAAAGACAACTTCCATTAATAATTTGAACATTACATGATTAGAGTTACAAAACTGAACTAGGGACAAAACATGTATCAACAAACTCCCCCTTGGACCTAGTTCAACTCTTGGAAGCGTCTTTCTTTGCAAGCTTGTCTGAAATTGCTTTCCAATCAGCACCGGCATGAACTTTTAAGCAGATGCAGAGACGAATAACCCTCATAAACTGAAGAGCTTGTTCCATATCCTGTACATCAAAGAAGATCTGATGTCGAAACAAAGCTTTGACTTCATTCTGTGAGAGATTTGTCAGCCACATTGGATCAAAAACCCTAACAGTCTCCCACTGTTTGTCTTTGCATAGAACTATCACAGCTTCACCAGTGCGCCTGTCATAATACCACCATCGGAAGCCATCCATAAAGTCTTGTCGCATCTTCCGCAAGGGAATCTTCTTCAAAACTCTAGGGGGAAGCCACTTCAGGATAACTTTGTGCTTGCGGGTATTTCTATCAATTTCTGGCAAATAATACCGTTCTGGCTGCTGTGGTTGGAAGTTCACCCATCTCTTCCGGTATTCATACTTGATCTGTCGAGAAAACCAAGCAGACATCCCAGAGTCATCACTGTATAGCATGTTCAGACGAGCTAACTGATTAACTTCGAATCCAGGCAACGTCTTGAAATCATGTGGGTGTTTGAAGTAGTCAATTCCTTTCTCTCTCTTCACAGCATAGCAACCAAGATCATGGAAGTATGCCCAGCTAAGAATCTGACCTCCAGCTTTGTAGCCTTTGGTCCTGTAAACCTTCTTGTGTGTAGCTGGCATCTTCTCTGTGCTTTGCTTCTTCAAAACTTCCCAATATGCAGCCCATTCCTCTTTCCTTCTCTTTCTGTCATCGGCTTCAGCCTTGCTTGCCTCAACTTGTTCTTCCAGATATCTGACCAAAAGATCCTCTGTTTCTTGATCAAAAGGTTCAGTGAATGTAGGCAGCTCGACTTCAGCCGATGTGTGCTTTGGGTACTCCTTATCTGTGATGTCTTCTAGAATCACCTCATCAACATCATCAAATGGTTCTGGTTCAGGCTCTTCAAAAATGGGAACTGAGGTGTCATCAGTAACCACCTCATCAGGATTCAACCTGAATAACTCAGCAATTTGTTCTTTGGTGAGGCAGTGACTGATCTCTCCCTCCTCCTTGTCATAGCTAACTGAGTGCTGAATAATGCCTTGAGCGTCCAAAATCATAGTCAGTGTCTCATCAAGCTGACGTCTCAAAGGCACAGCTTGTACTTCCTCAGTAGCTTCTGGTTCGGCTGTCTTTGAGGGAGACGGAGGAGGAGGAGCCTGAGTTTTCTTGTCATTGGCTTTCTTGAACTGGATCTCAGAAGAGGGAGGGGCTTGATCATCATTGTCATTATCATCATCATCATCAGTACCAGATGATTCAGAAGACCCACTCCCAGATCCGTCCTTATCTTCATCAGCATCATCATCCTCATCAGATTCTCTATCCTTCTCAGAATCTTCATAATCAACCTGTTCCTCATCAGACTCTTCTTCTTCTTCCTCATCCACCTCCTTGTCTGATTCATCGGAACGGTCTTCAACACCTTCTAGCCTGGGAGTGCCCTCCTTGGAACCCTCGACAAGTTCAGCAAGGCGAGCATTCTCAGCTTCTTACAAAAGAATCCTCTCGTTGAAACCAGAGGCTGTCATAGCCAACTGGTTATGTTCATCAATGTACTTGAGGAGCTGCTCCTCTTGCTGAGCAGACCGAGCTCTAAGATCAGCTCGTTGATCAGCTGCCTGCAGCAACAAGGCATCCTGATCGTTGAACCTTTGGGTGAGCTGAGCAATCTTAGACTCCTGCTCCATATTCTTCTCCATCAACCTGAGAACCATACTGTTCAGTGTGCTAAGCTGATCCACAACTGAAACAGTAGGTATATACATATCAGCTCGTGATGTAGACGGGCCAGAAGAAGCAGCAACATAAACCGGCTCATGAATGACAGGAGTGGTCAGAGGGGCAATAGTAGTCTGAGTAGGAACAGCCCTTGACCGAGTCAGTGAAGAAACTGACACAGCTGCTACTGATGTAACAGTAGTTGTAGCAGCTGCAGTCAGTTCTGACCTCCTTTGGAATGAGAACCTTGACCTCTTTCCCCTTCCAACCCTAGAGGATGTAGGCTGAGAGGCAGCAGCAATCACAGCTGCTGAAGCAGGAGCAGAAGACCTAGGTGGAGGAGATATATCAAACTCTGGTATAAACGATGGATCAGTAATCTCCTCCCTCTCTTCTTCTGTCCTCTTCCTCTTCCTGACTATAATCTTGCCACCCACCATCACTTTCTCATATCCCTCCTCCATGAAATCATCAGAGTCGGTACTCTCCTCATCACCATCTCCAACTACACCCTCATCACCAGAGTCCTCTGACTCGTCATCACCTTCAGAAATATGAGGAGCTGTAGTATCAACAAAAGTGGAAGCAGTAACAGTAGTAGTAGTAGTGGCCAGGAAGTCTAGATCCATCAATGAATCAATATCTATATCCTCCTCCGGTGCTGTAGACAAACCAGCATCACCACCAGTAACTGTTCCACTTACATCAACCATGCTCACAGCAGCAGCAGTGGTTATGCATCCTGAACTCACATCCATCACACCAGAACTCATCGCAGCAGTGCTCACAATCACTGTGCTCTCACCCTCTCCTGTACCACTAGGACCTGCCCCATTACCAGCATCACCTCCATCACTGTCATCTCCACCAGCTGGTACAACTATGTCTTCCACATCTGAATCGGAGTCATCATGCCTCCATCTGCGTCCAGCAGGAGCTCGATAATCAGGTCGAGAGAGATGACCGAATAATGATCTGGTGGTTTGCTTCCTCTCCTTCCCTCTGTATGACAAGACTCTGTTAAGAGTGGTGTCATTCATGTGCTCTAAACGTATAACATCAGCATTGATCTTGGGAAGATCTGGAACTTGAGCGTCGATAATCTGCTGCAAAAACTGAGGGTACATGAGAAACTTCTTGTCCCCCTTTAAGACCACGTTCTCCTTCATATGAATAAAGATCATCTCTGAGAAGTTGAACGGCTTGTTGAGCACAAGAGCAGCAAAAGCACACTGGATAGTCTCACGCATGTCATCGAATCCTCCTCGCCTTGATCCGAGACAGTGAACTAAGACATGAGCTAGACACTTGAATTGTGGAGACATGAATGCTTTGTTGAGAATGCCAGCTCCAATGTCACCTTCATACTTGCACCTAAGAAAGCATCCACGAACTAGAAAGCGATCAAGTAATGATGGCTGATCTGGAGAATCTTGAAACCCACATATTCTCCTGATGTGTTCAGCAGAAACAACAATGTCATGCCCTTGAACTTTTCAAAATTCGGCGCCTATTTTGAATTCAAAATTCCTCTTTGCAAAACTCACGAATCAGTCCACAAAACTTGTGTGTAAACACTCAGAATCAACCGACTAAGACATTTAAAACTTGACTTAGATAGTTTTTAGTTCGTTTTGATGATCTATTAACACGGCGAAACATAAAACCCTAAATCCCAAAATTTCTATCTGTTTTCCATGATTCCACGGTTGAAAATGTCTGTCAATCATTCCCCATATACCTAAGATGAAATAGAATGCGATTGTCAGAATCAGGGTTAACAAGGATCACAGAAAATCGAAAGAACCGAAAGTGGGTGTAAATCGCCGAATGGGGTGTTCTCTGGTGTAGCGAAAGAGGAAATGGTCGAATGACCTTCATTCGGCCGAAGGACTATTAAATAGTCCATCTCATTCGCCGAATGAGCTAGGCGAAAGGTCTGATGTAAATTAGTCTCATTCGCCGAATGATTGTAGCGATTGAGACATTTGACAATACTCATTCGCCGAATGAGAATGTCGAATGAGACATTCGACACCCTTCATTCGTCGAATGATGAACACTGTGTATGATTGATTCGGTCGAATGACTCATTCGCAGAATGAGTTCATTCGGCCGAATGTATGAATTTTACCTCTCATTCGGACGAATGAGAGATGAAAACCTCCAAACCTCAACTTTTTCAACATGTGACATTTTGAGCAACAAACTTTTAACAAATTATGAAGATATGTCTGGTTGGTTCAGGATTCAGATATGACAGACATCCGAATCTACAAATGATCATCTAAAACAAGATTGAAAATAGAAAATCTTTTTGTATTTTTCTGAAACAACCCCTACAACTGTACAAACAATAATTAAAAACAAATAAACACATATTTTTGTGAGAAGTCCATTAATAAAATAACACACATCTCTAATCACATCATATTGTCTTCAATGAACGCTTTACTTCAAACACAATTTCATTATGATACGATTACTAATATATTTGTCCAGACTTAAACTGAACAATACATAACTACTAAACAAACTATATGATCACTCATATTTTCTGATTGAGTTCCCCAATTCATTTCACCAATAAAGATCAAAATCAGTTCAAAACTCATTTCAGCATATCTTAAAACCAGTCATCATGAATTCAATAAGATTCAAACATTTATTATCTTTTTGTATTTTTCTTGTTCTAGCCAAATGGATGGCTTCAGCTAGGTCCGTCCCAGCAATATGGCACATGTATGGAATCGAACTTTATTTGTTTAAGTATTTCTCAAGCTTAATACCAGCTTGCATTAGGTTTTCTTCAAGCTTAATACCAACTTGTTTTTAGTTTTTCATCAAGCTTAATACCAGCTTGTTATTGATTTTCCTCAAGCTTAATACCAGCTTGCCTTTATTTTTCTTTGAATGAAACCTCATTTGATTCCATGATGACATGTGTATGCTTGATTTGAGTCAAAAACCGTTTCTCACTCAAATGATTTAATAAAATGGATCCCACAGATCAAACTTTCTAAGTTATCACAAGTTGTTTATTCATTTTGTATAGCCAGCCTATCAGTACATCCCATCACAATTCTCTTGTGATTTTAGTTCGTACATTCACTTCTGCTTCTATGACATGATAAGATCAATGTACTACTTTATTAAACAAGACCATCTCAATTTTTAATTTTTTTATTGTTTTTGGTTTTTCAAATTTTCTATTGTTTTTGGTTTTTCAAATTTTCTATTGTTTTTGGTTTTTCAAATTTTCTATTGTTTTTGGTTTTTCAAATTTTCTATTGTTTTTGGTTTTTCAAATTTTCTATTGTTTTTGGTTTTTCAAATATCATAATATCTCCCCCTAAAAACCTAAAAATAGAAAATCTTTTTGTGTTTTTGGTAATGAAAATGAACTATACAGGAAAAATTGAAATACTGAAGTAAAATAAACAAAGCAAAGACTATCTAAGGAAAAATGATGATCATTTGTTAGACTCAGATGAGGATTGAACTTCATCCTTTTGGAAAACACCATTAGCCGATAACAGATATAAAAATCTGGGTTTGTCAAATGCTTTTGTAAAAAGATCGGCTTTTTGGTGATCGGTGTGAATTTTCACGACATCGATTAATTTCTTTTCAAAACAATCACGTATGAAGTGATATTTTATGTCGATGTGTTTGGTTTTGGAGTGCTGAACTGGATTTTTAGTGACAGCAATGGCGGCAGTATTATCAACATAAATAGGAGTGTTAGAAAAATGTAACCCATAGTCCCTGAGTTGCTGCTGAATCCAGATGATTTGTGAACAGCAACTAGCAGCAGCAATATATTCAGCTTCACAGGTTGAAGGAGACACTGACGTCTGCTTCTTGCACTGCCAGGTGACCAATCGGTTTCCAAAGAACTGACATCCTGCAGATGTTGACTTGAAATCTCTCTTGCATCCGCCATAATCTGAATCACTATATGCAGTAAGCTCAAAGTTATCATCATTAGGGTACCATAAGCCAAGTTCCGGTGTACCCTTCAGATAACGCATAATCCTTTTGACAGCAATGAGGTGAGATACTCTTGGTTTTGATTGATAACGTGCACACAAGCAAGTAGCGAACATGATATCTGGCCGAGAAGCAGTAAGATACATGAGAGATCCGATCATTCCTCGGTACAGAGTAGCATCAATTAACTCCCCTTTTTCATCTGGAGTAATCCCGTGATTAATCGCCAGTGGGGTACCAGCAGGCTTCGCATCAGACATACTGAATCGGCTCAGAATGTCACCCATGTATTTGGTTTGATGAATAAAAATCCCTGCCTCAGACTGATCCACCTGCAAACCCAAGAAAAACTTCATCTCTCCCATCGAACTCATTCCAAATTTTTCTTTCATAACCTTCTTGAATTCCTTGCATAGATTATCATTTGTGGAACCAAAGATTATGTCGTCCACATACACTTGCACCAAGAGTAAATCACTGTCCTTCTCACGGATGAATAATGTGCAGTCAATGACACCTCTTCTGAACCCGTTGTTCAGAAGGTGAGTAGAAAGTGTCTCGTACCACGCTCGCGGAGCTTGATGCAATCCATATAATGCTTTGTCTAGCTTGTAGACTTGGTCACGATGCAATGGATCGTCAAACCCGGGAGGTTGACTGACATACACTGTTTCACTGTTATGCTTCTGATAAGCAAGAACCTTACTCCTAAGGTCAACACAATTTAAACAATCAGAATGGGAAGATGAACAGTCAGTGTATACCTGCTCAGACTCTGATGAAGCAGAAGAGTTTACCATCAAGGCAAATTGAGTAGAGGAGTTATCAGCTTCAATATCAGAATCTGGAGTGTCTAAATCTGTCATACTATCTGATGCTGAACTTGATATTTGATCATCATTCAACAATGAGTCTTCCAGAATGCTTTCCTCATTTTGATCTTCAGATTGTTGAATCACAGCCACACAAGCTTTATCCTGTTCTTCTTTATCAGCATTAAATCTGAAATCCCAGTTCACCCCTTCATCCTGTTGAACCATTAAAGCTTTACTAGCAGAGGATGAAGATCCAGCTTGAGAAGGAGAATCAATGGGAATTAATCTCCTTTCTGGATTTGCATTAGATGATTTCTGATGCTGAAATGGATTCTTGTTGCCAGCTTTCTTTGGCTGCTTGCACTGTCTGGTAAAATGACCCTTCTCTCCACAATTGTAGCATGTCACCGATGCCAAATCAAATCCAAACTTAGACTCCTTGTTTAAATTGATATCCTTCCCAGTCCTCTTGACAAACTCCTTAGCTCTTCTAACCGCACTTGCCAACGCGCACATGATGTCAATTCTTTCCATGTCATCAGGATCTATTTGAGAATAGTCATCATTGGTCAGATAAGGATTGCCGATCTGACCAGCATCTAATCCATCATATGAGCTAACCATCATATGAGCTAATCCATCATATGGATGCAATAATTTCTTCTCAGTTGGTGGGTAGGCTCCTTCATGTCCCATCTGGTAAACAGTTCGGTTTACCAGACCTTGGTCTAGCTCCACAGGGTCAGACTCCTTGTCTCCGAACTGCAGACAATCCCGTATGATCTGCTCGGTGATAGTGATAGATTGACCCTGAATTCTTCCGACTATACTGACATTCCTGTCCGCATCAGTGCTTTCTTCTACCGTGCTCCAGAAGTCTCGAATAAACGATGTAACAATCAGAGGGTACTCCATGATGGCGTAGTTGACTGGAGACAATATCAGGCCCTCGATCATACTCTTGAACTCTGAGTGCTTAGCTGGAGGTTCCCCAAGGAATGCGGTCATGTTGTGATCGTGTACGAATCGTAAGTCAGCCATCTGAGAAAATACAAACAGATCAAGTCAATTTAGATTCAAGAAAAAATTAGACTAGTTGAAAATTTTCTAAGTATGATGGTACACGAAGACCAACAGGTACACGAAGATGTGATTTTAAAAATTTATAAGTCTTATGTACACGAAGTAACTTGAGTTCACGAATTAACTTGAGTTCACGAAGTATCATGAGTTCACGAATTAACTTGAGTTCTCGAAGTATCATGAGTTCACGAAGTATTATGAGTTCACGAAGTAACTGGAGTTCACGAAGTAACTGGAGTTCACGAAGTAACTGGAGTTCACGAAGTTCATCGAGTACACGAAGTTCATCGAGTACACGAAGTAGTTTGTGTTCGTATTCTCGAAAGTATTATTTCGTGTACTCAAGATTCTTGAAAAACTTCATCAATTTTTGCTCCTTAGATTAGATAATCATGTTCAATATACTCGGAATTGAGAGGCGACCAACATATTTACAAATTGCCTTTCAATTTTAAGTATTTCTTAGTAAATTTGACCAAAAACCTACTGTACACGAATATTCGTGTACACGAAAATTTATTTTGATCATAACTTTCAAATTCGCGGTCAAAATTTGATAAAAAACTATACCTAGAGTCGCCTAATGATGATCTATAAGATAGCCGGAGTAGAATTTTGAAAACAAGTCTGAAAATAAAGATCGCCTTAGGGAGTAATCGAAACTGAAAAACGCGTACACGAAATTATGGTACACGAAGATGAACATGTTTGAACTAGTTATAGAGTTGATTTCGTGTACGCAGTTTCGTGTACTCGATTTCGAATACGCACCCTTTAGTTTAATTTAATTTTCTTACCTCGAATGAAAATTCTAACTTTTCTAAAATAAAATAAAATAAAATAAAATAAAATAAAATAAAAGAAAATAAAATAAAATAAAATAAAATTTTGAACAAGCTTTAAAGTTTTAAAGTTTAGACGGTTCAAATTTGTGGGATCAAATCTGTTATCAAAGTTTAACTGTCTTAGTTAAATTTCTTAATGAAGCACAACCTATAAATAACTTTTCCCTACCACATGATTTCCACTTTTTATTCCATCTCTTAACGAGAATCAGTCAATTGATCAAGATTTTCTGAAAATATTTATGTTCAATTAGATTATGCCAACTAGATTAATGTGCAACCTATCAATCTTGTTAAATTCTTGGTTTCAAACTTTGATTGTGTTTCAGCGAACTTAAAATTATTTTTGACAGAGTTTTAAGGTGAGAAAAGAAAAGAACAGATCTTATCAGATTAGAATCAAGAACAAGAAAGGGTTCTCTCATCTTGTGCTCATTGGCATCTTTTATTTACTGATCTGCAGACACATTGGCCTTAACTTCACACATCCAGGTCTTTGCTTACGCAAAACATAGGATGCTTCAGTAAGTATTTCCCGCTCTTTGTTTGCACAAAACATAGGAAATACCCGAGTTTTTCAAAAATACAATTTCAAGTTTATTAAAACACAATCTTGTTTTGATTCTAGAATTTAAACAAGAAGTCAAATAGTTGTCACACATTTCCAGTTATCTAATGATCATAGTATCTCACTTATTTATCTTTTAAGTAATTTTGTTTTGATCAAGTAAACTTTGAAAAACTTATTTCAACCTTTTGGTATAGAATAGTATTCAAGGTTGTTATTCATTCAGAATTTTAAGGCAGTGAAATTTTGATCCTTAGAGATTATTTCACTTCCCAATTTGATCGATTCACTCTGCTTGTCCAAATAAACTCTTTTTGGATTTTCTTGATTTTTGTAAAGTGTAAAGTTAAAAATCTTTTTGTAATTTTTCTTTGAATATCTAGAAACAAAATCTCCTCTTCTTCAGATTTCAAAGTTTGACTCCCTCTAAACTTATAGATTACCTTAGACTGACTCAAAAACCAAAACTTATAGATTACTATAGACTGACTCAGAAACCAACCAAAAACCTTTTTGTTTGTTTTGTAAATTTTTGACTCAAAAAAATGAAAAATATTTTTGTTGTTTTTGTAAATTTTTGACTCAAATAATGAAAAATCTTTTTGTTGTTTTTGTAAATTTTCCCCCCCTAAATTTGTGACCAAGGTAGGACACAAATTTTAGTGTACTTACAAAGAATGCTATTAATCAAAGCTTATTAATTTGAGAGAGGCAAGCAAGTGATGGAAACGTGCTGTATCGAACGGTTTTGTGAAAAGGTCCGCTAGATTGTCATCAGTGTGGACCTTTTCAAGATGAATCAGCTTTCGTTCGAAACAGTCACGAATGAAGTGAATCGGGATGTCAATATGTTTAGTTTTGGAGTGTTGTACCGGATTCTTGACGATCTGTAGGGCTGCTTCATTGTCATAATAAATAGGGGAGTCAAGAAAGTTCAAACCGTAATCGAGGAGTTGTTGTTGCATCCAGATAACCTAAGAGCAGCAACTGGAAGCAGCAACATATTCGGCTTCTGCAGTGGATGTGGATACGGTTGTTTGCTTCTTGCATTGCCATGAGACAAGACGATCTCCCAGATACTGACACCCACCGGTGGTTGACTTCCTATCCAGGTTACATCCACCAAAGTCACTGTCTGAGTATGCAAATAATTGAAACTCAGAGTTCTTTGGGTACCAAAGACCGAGCTTAGGTTTCCCGACTAGGTACCGAAAGATTCTCTTGACAGCTATGAGGTGAGATGCCTTCGGATTTGCCTGATATCTGGCACACTGACATACTGAAAACATAATGTCTGGACGACTAGCAGTCAGATACATCAGAGAACCAATCATCGAGAGATAGAGGTGTTGATCAACATCTTCACCGTCTAAATCCGAAGTTAGAATAGGACGAGCAGCCATGGGAGTGGATGCCGGCTTTGACTCCATCATTTTGAACTTGTTCAAAATGTCTGTGACGTATTTTCCTTCGTGAATCAGCACACCCTTACAATCCTGTTTTACCTGCAGACCCCAAAAGAAGGTCATTTCCCCCATCGCGCTCATTTCAAATTTCTTCTTCATTACCCCTTCAAATTCTTTGCACAACTCCGAGCTGGTGGAACCAAATATGATATCATCCACATAGATTTGAACGAGAATTAAATCATCCTTATCTTTGCGAACGAATAGAGTCTGATCAATGGCTCCACGGGTATATCCATTTGCAAGCAGATGATCAGTAAGTGTTGCATACCACGCTCGCGGTGCCTGATGAAGACCATAAAGAGCTTTGTCTAGTTTATAGACATGGTCAGGAAATTGGGAATCTTCAAAGCCTGGAGGTTGACAGACATAGATTTCTTCTTTAACCTTCCCATACAGAAAAGCAGTCTTCACATCCATCTGATATACAGTGAAGTTCATATATGAAGCATAGGCCAAGAAAATCCGTATGGCCTCAAGTCTTGCAACTGGTGCAAAGACTTCTTCATAGTCTATCCCTTCCTGCTGATAAAATCCTTGAACAACCAGTCTGGCTTTGTTTCTAATGATTACACCCGAATCATCTCTCTTGTTTCTGAAGACCCATCTGGTTCCTATAGGTGACTTGCCTTTGGGAAGAGGAACCAGATTCCAAACCTTGAGCTTCTGAAACTGCATCAGCTCCTCTTGCATTGCCTCAACCCAGCTGGACTCCTTCAGAGCCATTTTAACATTCTTGGGTTCTACCTGTGAAATAAAACAAAAATATAAACAAGAATTAATTGGACCTGATTGACTTCGAGTGAGTGTCTCTTCAGGCAACGTGTTCTGAATTGTAATTGATTTGCTTCGAGTGAGAACGCCTTCTGAGAGAGGTCCAATAATATTCTCCACTGGATGATTCTTGTTTACATTGAGTGTTGGCACTTCTTCGACTTCCAGATTATCTAGCAGGTTGCTGAGGTTGTTGATTTGGTTTTCACTTGAAGAAGAAACACGATCAATAGGAGCAGTTTCACTAGCTTCAGCTTCAGGATCCACACAGTGTTCCTCAGGTATGTTAGCTGAGAAGAGTGGATTATCAAATACATGTTGAGATGAAGATGAGGTTTGATTATCTTCAGTTGACTGAGAAGCGTTGGTTTCTGACGGAAGAACCTCATGAATTGGTGTTGGCTGAGCTGGAGGGGCACGAGTGTACAAGCCAGGAGGGTCAACTGTCAAATGATTCGGATCACAAGGAACGTAGTCAACCCTATAATCTATGTCATCATCCTTAGAAAAATCATCAGCCTGCCCAGATGCACCAGCATTCTATGATGTAGTATTGAAAGGTCTGAAGGTAGAATCATACTCAAATAGCCAATTTGGACCCGAACCGGCATCTGTGGAGTTCATTTCTTGCCAATCTATGTAATATGATTCCACAATCATCCTAGTCTTCTTGTTGTAGACTCTGTATGCAGCCTTTTCTGATGAATATCCCACAAAGTAACATTCGTCTGCCTTGTCATCAAACTTGTGATTAGGTTCGGTATGAAGAAGAGTACACGGACATCCGAACGACTTGAAATGGCCAACTTTGGGTTTCTGATTGAAGAGAATCTCGTAGGGAGTCTTTTGATGACGCTTGTTTAGTAGTGCTCGATTTTGAACATAGCAAGCAGTGTTAACTGCTTCAGCCCAGAAGAAAATAGGCAGTTTTGATTCTGACAGCATTGTACAAGCAGCCTCTATAAGTGTTTTGTTTCTTCTTTCAGCAACTCCATTTTGTTGAGGAGTTCTCGCTGCACTGTATTGTCTGGCAATTCCTTTCTCATCACATAAATCTATAAGGATCTGATTTCTGAATTCAGTACCATTATCAGTTCTAATTACCTTAACTTTCAGATTTCTCTGATTCTCAATTAAGGTAATAAACTTCTTCAGAATCTCTGGAGTCTCATCCTTCTTAGCTAGAAAGAATACCCAAGTGAATCTGGAATAGTCATCAGTCACTACTAGACAGTATGACTTCTTCCTGATGCTCATAACGTTGACTGGTCCGAAGAGATCCATGTGAAGAAGTTGTAGAACTGAGGAGATAGAATTGAACAATTTAGGCTTGTGAGGTCTCTTGTGTTGCTTTCCCTTGGCACAAGCAATACACTTCTCAATGGTTGAAAATTCCTTAGAGGGCAAGCCAATAACATGATCTCCCTTGGCCAATCTGTTGAGATTCTTCAAATTTACATGACCTAGCCTCCGATGCCACAACAAACAATCATGTTCCGATGCCTTTGAGAACAAGCAAGTGTTCTCAGTGAAAGAGTTTGAGTTCATATTGATAATGTAGGCATTGTTTATCCTCGGAGTTCTCATCAAAATCCACTTCTCAGGTATTACAAACCCAGGTTTGAGAATAAGACACTCCTTATTTGTGAAGTGTGTAGAAAAGCTTTTGTCACAGATTTGAGAAACACTTAGAAGACTATGATTGAGCTCTTCAACATAGTACACATCTTCAAAACTTAGAGTTCCATTTTTTACTGTGCCTTTCATACTTATCCTTCCTCCTTTGTCTCCAGCAAACGACACATACCCTCCATTGAATGGTGTAACTTCATGCAACTGGGAGAAATCCCCAGTCATGTGCCGGGAGCAGCCACTATCCACATACCAAACATTTTTAAGCTTGTTTGGCTGTCCCTGCATTTTACACACAATCAATGAGAAACAGGTACCAAAATCATAACAGATTTAGGCACTTTAGTAAAGGAAGAGAGTCTATCTTTGGGTCTGAATTTTGGTCTGTTTTTAGGTTTTTCTGTGTTGTACTTAACCTGTTTTGTCATGCTTCCACTGCACTGATTAGTTTGTTTTGACCCATTTATGAAAGTTCTTTGTTTTTGTTTATGAGACTTTGATGATTTGTTAGATTTCATATATCCTTTTGCAGTGGAAGGAATCTGTGTTCCCTTCTGAGAGGTCACCCTAGGCTTGGATGATGGTACGATTCTTACTTGATTATGTACTGGTTTAGCCCTGATTTTTTCCATAGAAGAATTCAGTAGGTCGATGCATACAATGTCTAGCAATGTGGCCAGGTTTCCAACATGCATAACAACAGACCTTTTGATGAAATTCAATTGGGTCAAAGGGCTTTACATCACAATTACTTTGGTTAGAGGATGTTGTGGGAATATAAGGTTCACAGTTAGGATTTAACAGTGAACTTTCCTCTTTGGTAACTGTGGAATGAGCCGGTGCAGTCTGTGTTGTTAAAGGAGAGAAAGTTGATTTTATAGCAAACGTTTTCTGAAAATGTTTAGGCATATCACTAATATTAATGTTAATTTCATCAAATTTTTTAACAAAATTAGTTTTTGGGACAAAAGATAATTTGCTTGAAGATGATGAACAATCTGTGCTCCTCCCTGCACTTCTTTCTACCTTCTCCTCCCTTAAACCTGCAACACTTAGGTTTTCTGCACAAATCTCAGAATCATTAGTTATAACAGGGTCAGCCGTAAGCATGACTGGTTTTGTGGGAAAATCACAAACACGACTAGAATTCAGTTCCAAGTCATCAACAGATGTGTTGATTCTTGGCATGCTTGAATAATTATGATTAAAGGGTGGTTCACATTCATTATACCCAATTCCACTACCCTTCTTTTCCCTGAATCTAATAGATGTCATGTTTTCCAAAATTTTGCTTGAATAATCAAATCTTTCACATTTAATGGATGATTTAGAAAGCTGAGATTTGACATGATCCAACTCTAGTGTGAGCTCGTCAATTTTTCGTCGAGCATCTCTATAGTTGGACTCCTTGTCACTCAAAAGTTCTTTTAACCTTTCCACGTCCCGACTCTCAGCCTCAAGTTTTCTTTTGAAAATTCCTTCATTTTTAAGAAATTCTGAGTTAAAGTATTTTAGCTTATTTACTTCTTTGATTAAAGATTCATTATGTGATCTATACTTAAAGACTTTGACAATGCAAGAAGTAGAGCAAAGATTTTCAGTTACCTCAGTGTGTTTGTCATACACCTCAGCCATGAAAGCATGACTTAGAGTTAGTTCCAGCTCCTGCACTTGATCACTCCAGTCATAGGAGTCAGTCTCCTGAGTCACCAACGCTTTTGACGTGCTAGCGTTTCCTCCTGCAGCAGCATTCCCTGCTTTCTCCTCGGGCTTCTTCTCTCCTCCTTCCTTGGCCACTTTTGGCTGCTTACATTCCCTGGCAAAGTGACCCGGTTGGTCACAGTTGTAGCATCGCAATTTTGACTTATCAAAGCCAAGTTTCTTCCCTGGAGCGTTCCCAAAACTGTTTCTTCCATATTTCTTGATAAACTTTTTCGCTCTGAACACGGCCATTGCCATCTGCCATGATATATCCATTTCTTCAACATCAGCTGGATTGATTTGCTCTAGATTGTCTTGAGTGAGGTTTGAGGGTGCCAGTTCTCCTGCTATGAAAGCATTATAGCTATTCATGAATCCCTTGAATAGCAGCATATTTTCTTCACTTTCTGGGTTGACTTTTGGCACCGATACACCTTGTCCAGATGACAGGAAAGCAGTTTCAAAAGGAACTCCATGAGACGCAGAAGTCTGATAATGTTGCATTCCTGATGATTGAAGATTGATTGCTGACAGAAGAGCAGAGTTTTCAGAAGTAGGTGCAATCCCATTGAGCTGGCATGGTTCAGTGCTCTCTGCTTATCATCCATATCATATGAGTTGATAATTGAGATCAGCTCACTTAAGGAAGTCTTATACATGTCCTTGGTCCTTTTGATAGTTGTACAATTGGAGTTCCAATTGTAAGAAAGTGAATTCAGCAGCTTCTTGTTAACCTCTCCCTTAGTCATTTCAATTCCGGAGCTGGCCATCTCAGTCATCATATGAGTGAACCTGTTAAGTTGTGCTTCAAGAGTCTCTCCTTTGATATGATTGAACATATTGAATCTCTGCCTGAGCATATCCTTTCGACTTTCTCTCATATCCTCATTCCCCTCGAATCTTTCAACCAATGCATTCCATAGTTCTTTTGTTGTTTTGTGCTCCATAAATCCGTGAGCAACGTCAGTTGATAGGGCCATAGTGATAGAAGCATACGCCTTCTCATCCTTTTTCATAAGGAGTATGTCATTATCGGTATATAACTCAGGATCCTTTGGAACAAGAGGACCATTGATTTCACTTTGGTAAGAAGGCACATAAGGTCCGTCCTCAATCGATCTCCAAAGTTTTGGATCGGTATACTTGATGAAAGACTGGAATCTGAATTTCCAATCTTGGAAGTTATCTCCTGACCCAAGCCTCGGTGGCTTTCTTCCGGTGCCGATTTCATTGTCCAGATTGAGTAAGTTGGACAAGTTAGTCAAATTCTTTGATGCCATGATGAGCTGATAATTTTTCTATCTTCAGTACACGAATCTCACTGTTGCTTCCTGAAAATGCTGCTCAAAATCTTCCAAGAAATTCGAATAGACACACAAGTACACGAAGTTCCTCTGAGTACACGAAGCTTCACTAGTATGCGAAGTCACACCAGTATACGAAGTTGTCTCAGTACACGAAATTACTGAGTATACGAAGTCACATGGAGTACACGAAGACACCCAAGTACACGAACAGGCCAAGTATTCGAAATCTTTCTTCTACTCGAAAAGTATTTATACTTCGAATACTCTGACTATACTCGAAATAGTACTACTCGAAAATTTAGAACTTGAAAAATACTTAAGAAAAATTTTATAAAAATTTTTCTTGAGAGTTAGAGTTCCAAATTTACATAGTAGCTAGATGGAGTATAGAAGAGCAATAAAGTATAAAACTTGCTTCAAAAAGGCGTTACCTTGATGATGAAATGAGCACTCAAGCTCTGATACCACTTGTAGGTCCAGAAACAGATCAAGATCCAAGCTTTATGTTTCCAAACATCATCAATCACCTCTATAGTGTGCGGAATCCATTATAGAGTTAAAGAAGAAGCAAGATGAACAAGAAAGATCAAAACTTTGAATATATACAGTAAGTATACGAAAATGTGCCTCAATACGTCTAGAGAGCACACCTCGGGATTCGTGTTTCAATCTGTACAAAAATACGTCTATTTATACTAGATCTATCAGTATTCGAAGTTCAGGTTCGAGTATACGAACCAGGTTCGTGTACACGAACCTGAGTACACGAAAAATACCAAAAATCTGCAAAAAACTGAGTGTTGACTCTTCCGTGTTGACTTTGTCAGTCTTCATCGTTGATTGGGCTCTACAAAAACGAACTAGGGGTTCGGATGCTGCACTTGCTTTGACTTGGACTGAGGTTAAGCAACTTATGACTAATGAATTCTGTCCTCGCAACGAAATGAGGAAGCTTGAAGCCGAGTTTTGGGATCTCAAGCAAGAGAGTGGGGAGAACCTTGCTTATACGACCCGCTTTCATGAACTCAGTCTACTAGTGCCACACTTGGTCACTCCTTTATCTTGACCCATTGAAAAGTACATTGGTGGCCTTCCTATGCAAATTCAAGATATTGTCTATGGTAGCAATCCTACCACTCCTGAAGAGGCAATCAGACTTGCTGCAACCTTAACTGATAATCATGTTAAGGATGGTACTTTGACAAGGAACGGTGCCAAGAAGGTTGAATCCAAGTCAACCACTAATGAACTCTCAAAGGATGTCAAAGCTGAAACCTCAAACTCTTCAAAGTTCAACCATCGAAAGCGAAAGGCCAAGAACTTTGCAGTAGTGACCCCTGCTGCACCATTAAACCAACAAGCCCCAAAGCCAAATACCAAACAGTATGTGGGGCCAAATCCACTCTGCAACACTTGCAGATATCATCACCCCACTACTCAAACTTGCAGAATTTGCAGGAACTGTGGAATGTATGGTCATCTTGCAGACTATTGTCGACATGGGCCACTTGGCCAGCAAGGGCAACAGGTTCAACCATTGAACCAACAACAACTTGCACCCGCCAATCCTGCACAAGCTAATGGAAGGGTTTGCTATGAATGTGGCAACCCTAATCATCTTAGAAACCAATGCCCAAGGCTTGCGGGCAATAATCAAAGGGTTGCACGAGCTAGGACCTTTCAACTCAATGCTCAAGCAGCTCAAGCTAATCAAGACGTTGTGAATGGTACGTTTCTGGTCAATAATTGTTATGCTTCTGTGTTATTTGATTCTGGTGCTGATAGGATCTTTGTGTCATATGAATTTGAACCATTACTTGGTAGACTAAGAACTAAATTAGATAGACCATTTAACGTGGAAGTGGCTGACGACAACTCAATAGATATTAACTCTATCATTATTGGATGTACTGTGAGCCTTATGGATCACGTTTTCCCAAATGATCTTATTCCCATGCATCTTGAAGTTTTGATGTTATCATAGGCATGGACTGGTCAGCCACTCATCGAGCCGAGATCGTTTGTTTTGAAAAGTACATTCGTATTCCACTATTATCGGGTGAAACTCTAAGAATCTTTGGAGAGACACCTAGTAGTGGACTTAAACTTATGTCTTGCACAAAGGCCCAAAAATACCTACGTAAGAAATACGTAGCCTTTCTGGCCTATATTGTGGAAAAGAAAGAAAAGGTCAAAAGTGTTGGAGATATTCCAATCATTCGTGACTATCCTAAAGTTTTTCCCGATGATCTTGTGTCTGGTGCTAATCCAATTGCAAAATCACGTTATCGTCTTGCACCTTCTGAAATGCAAGAACTCGTGAGCCAACTTCCAGAATTATCTGATAAGGGTTTTATTCGTCCAAGTCATTCACCTTGGGGTGCACCGGTTCTTTTTGTCAAAAAGAAGGACGGTTCATTTCGTATGTGCATTGATTATCGCGAACTCAATAAACTCACCATCAAGAATCGATACCCTTTGCCTCGTATCGATGATCTCTTTGATCAACTTCAAAGTTCGGTTTGGTTTTCTAAGATCGACCTTCATTCTGGTTATCATCAGTTGCGTATACATGAGGATGACATTCCTAAAACCGCCTTTCGAACTCGTTATGGCCACTATGAATTTTTGGTTATGCCATTTGGACTAACCAATGCACCTGCGGTCTTCATGGATCTTATGAACCGAGTGTGTAAACCATACTTGGACAAGTTCGTGATCGTCTTCATAGATGATATTTTGATCTATTCCAAGAGCAAAGCGGACCATCAAAAACACCTTAAGTTGGTTTTGGAGCTCTTAAGAAAAGAACAACTGTACGCCAAATTCTCTAAATGTGAATTTTGGCTTAAGGAAGTTCAATTCTTAGGACACATTGTCAATGAAAAAGGTGTTCACGTGGACCCCGCGAAGATTGAGCTATTAAAAATTGGAGTACACCAAAGACTCCAACTGAAATCCGTTCATTTCTTGGACTTGCCGGCTACTATCGACGGTTCATTTCAAATTTCTCTAAGATCACCGTTCCACTCACTGCTTTGACTCATAAGGATAAACCTTATGAATGGGGGCCAAAGCAAGATGAAGCTTTTCAATTGCTAAAGCAAAAGCTTTGTGATGCACCTATCTTGACTCTACCCGATGGTAACGACGATTTTGTGGTATATTGTGACGCGTCGAATCAAGGGCTTGGTTGAGTTCTAATGCAACGTGGTAAAGTCATTGCCTACGCATCAAGACAATTGAAGGTTCACGAAAAGAATTATACCACTCACGACCTTGAACTTGGTGCGGTCGTTTTTGCCTTAAAGATTTGGAGGCACTGCCTCTACGGAACCAAATGTGTGGTTTTCACAGATCATAAAAGCCTTCAACATATTCTAAACCAAAAGGAACTCAACACGAGGCAACGCCGTTGGGTTGAACTCCTAAACGATTACGATTGTGAGATTCGTTATCATCCCGGCAAGGCAAATGTTGTAGCCGATGCACTCAGTCGTAAAAGCCATGTCCAACTTCATAGCATTCGAATCCAAACCAATCTTCATAATGACATCTTCGTAGCTCAACAAACATCTTTGAACCAAGGCAATTTGTATGATGAAATGTCTTGTGGTGCCGAGCTTAAATTAGAAACCAAGTCTGATGGTTTGCTTTATTTCTTGAAACGTATTTGGATTCCTAATCGAAATGATCTTCGACCCACTATTATGAACGAGTCACACAAGACTAGTTATTCCATTCATCCCGGTGCGGATAAAATGTTCCAAGATCTTCTTGTCCATTATTGGTGGCCCGGCATGAAGAAAGACATTGCCGAGTATGTAGCAAAGTGTTTGACCTGTTCTAAGGTCAAAGCCGAGCACCAACGACCTTCGGGTTTGCTTGTTCAACCCGAAATTCCCATGTGGAAATGGGAAAAAATTTCTATAGACTTCATCACTAAACTCCCAAAAACACTTAGTCGTCATGATAGTATATGGGTAATCATTGACCGTTTGACAAAATCAGCTCATTTCTTACCGATTCGTGAGAACTATCCTGTGCGAAAGTTAGCTCGCATCTACGTTAATGAAATAGTAAGCCGACATGGCATACCTCTTAGCATCATCTCTGATCGCGATGCTCGCTTCACGGCTCGTTTTTGGGAATCGCTTCACGAATCATTCGGTACTCGTTTGGATCTTAGCACGACTTATCATCCTCAAACGGATGGTCAAACCGAGCGCACGATTCAAACTCTTGAAGACATGCTTAGAGCATGTGTCATTGACTTTGGTGGCAATTGGGATAATCACCTACCGCTAGTCAAGTTCTCGTATAACAATAGTTATCACGCGAGTATCGGCATGGCGCCTTTCGAAGCTCTATATAGTCGTAAGTGTCGATCGCCTATTTCTTGGACTGAGATTGGAGAAGTTCAAATCACCGGTCCTGAACTGGTTCAAGAAACGACCAACAAGATTCATCAGATTCGCGACAACTTATTAGCTGCTCGAAGCCGACAAAAGAGCTATGCTGATAAACGTCGTAAGCCTTTGGAGTTTCAAGTTGGTGACATGGTACTCCTGAAAGTTTCACCTTGGAAAGGAGTGATTCGATTTGGGAAGAAAGGTAAACTTGCACCTCGTTACGTTGGTCCTTTTAAGGTTCTTGAAAGAATTGGGAAAGTGGCTTACAAACTTGATCTACCTTCTGAACTTAGTAATATCCATCCGACCTTTCACGTGTCGAACTTGAAAAAGTGTTTGTCCGATGAGAATTTACACATGCCTCTTGATGATATTCACATTGCTTTGATGCGTATTATTGAGAAACCGGTAGAGATCATAGACCGACACGTCAAGCAATTCAGACGAAGCAAAATTCCTATTGTACACGTCTGTTGGGAGTCAAAGCATGGTCGCGAGTTCACTTGGGAACGCGAAGACCAAATGAAAGCCAAGTACCCTCATTTGTTTTCTACAGTTTCTTCTTAATTTCGGGACGAAATTCCTAAAAGTAGGGGAGACTGTAACATTTACGAAATTTGTAATAACCATTTATATTTAATAAAGCGATTATGACGTCATTGGGAATTTTATTATTATTATTGATTGTATTTATGATAAATTAATTCAAGCAAAAAAACAAGATAATTAATTTTATAATAGATATTATAATGTTTAGAAATTATTTACAATTTTATAAAATAAACAAATAAATTTATACTTATAAATTTTTATAAACTTTATTTCATAACTAAATAAATAATACAATTTTTTTTTATAATTATAATATGACATTAAAATAATGTTCTTGTAGAAATATAACAAATTTATATTTTTAAACAATTCATAACAATTAGATATAAGAGTTAATAAAAGTATAGGGTTAAAATTGTTAGAGTTGAAAACTAAAAATGAAAAGGAAACAAGGGAGGGGAAGAATTGTCAATATCCCTAAGATAACCCCCTTCCCTACCCGTTTTTTTTGCTTCAGCCGACCCACAACCCATTCGTTCGACCCGATTCGCGATCCCATCCATTCCAACGTGATGAAAGCTAATCAAATGTATTTTAGGAATGTATACGAACGAGTGAACTGGTTCCAATCACCATTATGAACGATTAAACAGCCAATTAACTACAAAAATCGTTTCCAAACATAGAACCACAACCGAAATTCAAATCATGCAGAAACGAGTATAAAACTTGAATTAGATCGAAACCATAAACCCTTTAAGACCTGCGAAACTTTCTGTGAACCCAAAACCAACTCACACGCTGCATCATTCGCGAAGAAAGACCATAAAGCCTCGGTTTCGTGCGCCGCCGCTCGTCTCTGTCATCAAATCAATCAAATCAAACATCTAGGTAGGTGTTTCTTACACCATCTCACTCGTCTTTAATCCCCAAAAAAGAGCCCCATGGTTGGGTTAACAATCGGGAGCCATATCAGTCGAATTTAGAGCGAAAAGGAACTAGGGCTCGAAACCTTTTCAACTGTTTAGGATCTGATTAAAGGATCAGAACCTGGAACATAATAAATTCAATTCGAAACCGAGTTTGTCGCGGCCTAGTGCCTGAGTTCAACTGGTAGATGGTGCGGGTTTCGTGTGATGGGTCTCGGGTTCAAACCTCATAACCGGGTTTGGAACCGGTTTTTGTCCATTGTTTTGACATTTAAACTTTATTTTTAATTTTTAACTGCACAGAAATTTTTTTTTAAAATAATTATTAATCTGTAAAAAAAATGTGTTATATAAATTAATAAATGATTTATAATTTTAACTTTTATTCTCAATTATTTGTTTACTTATTTATTATTTTTACTTATTTATTCATTTGGTAATAATAAAATAATTTAATATGTTTTATAAAAAATTACATAAATACATAAATAAGTTTTATAAACTTATAACTCCTTATCTCATTTATTTATTTATTTATCATATAATAGTAATGATAAAATAACTTAACAAAGTTTTATAAAGTTACATAAATAAATAAATAAGTTTCATAAATTTATTTATTTGTTTATTTATTTACAACTCTTTATCTGATTTATTTAGTTATTTATTTATTTATTTATTTACAACTCTTTATCTCATTTATTTAGTTAATTATTTATTTATTTATTTATTTACAACTCTTTTTCTCGTTTATTTATTTATTTATTTATTTATTTACTTACAACTCTTTATCTCATTTATTTATTTATTTATTCCTTCTCATATACCTATTCTTATTCATTTATAATAAATGTTATAAACATAATACTTAAATATGTTTATACAAGAATTATCAAAATAATTTTTTTTAAATCAATATTTAAATTTATAAATACTTTAAAGTCAACATTTTAATTTAGATATTTTATTATTCTCATTTAAATCATGACAAAATCTAATTGTGTTTATTTAAAACAAATCGAACCCGTTGATCCATTTTAGAACTTAGTTAGATCCATAGAATGACATAGTTTTGTTAAACATATGCCTATTGAACTATTTAGGTGAACATTGAAATTGTGTTGGATATTATTTGGATCATACTTTGACATTTATCAAGACTACCAAGAACACTAGTGTGAGTCTTCATAGCCCCTCTTTTACTATTTTGTTTTAGGGGTGAAACTTGCAACTTATTTATTTCATTTACTTGTGAACTTAGCTAATGGCCTTATAGTTAGTGAACTTTAGCTAAGCATAGGCATTGATCACATTCATTTTAGTGACTATGATAGATCTATTGGACCGACCATCCCACCGTTGTTTGATTTACCCTTCGGGGGAGGCCCGCGGTGATAGTTAACTATTTGAGCATTTTAGTAATGCTAATCATAGGTCAAACATCATTTGTTATCATTTGTTGATCTGCTTTACTTGCTAGTTCATTTTGACTACGATCATTATGCTTAGAGTTCACATATAACATTATCTATATCATTTTTATTAAACCTTTTGGTTTGAGTGTCAAAACCTATGAAACTCACCAACTCTTTGAGTTGACACTTGATTTTAACATGTTTCAGGTGGAAATGGAAATTAGCATATATTGAGCTTGGATTTAGCTATATTTATTTAAATTGTCTTTGAATTTTGAATTTGAATTTGAAACGATGTAATAGCTAGGGTTGAATTTATTTATTTGACTTTGTAATGAATGATGGATTTAATTGCATTGAATGATTATTTATTATTATTTACATCTTTATACCCTAAGCTATGAACAATCTACACTTCGTGCCGCCCTGATGTTTCCGCCATCGGTCGGGGTGTTACACATGGTACCTACTTTGAAGAAGATAATAGATCGTTATGTAGGTGGACTCCCCGCCTGCATTCAAGGTTTGGTTGTTGCAGCCAACCCTGTTACTGTTGAATCTGCAGTGAGTTTGTCTGGGAAACTCACTGATCTTATGGTTGCCTCTGGAGTTCTGAAGAAAGAGGCTGACACTGGTAAAAGAAACGAAGAGTCTTCAACGAAACCACATCACCAGCAACACCCGAAGAAGAAGCAGAAACTCATCAAGAAATACACTGTGGCTACTCCCCTCAACCAAGTAGCAGTGGCACAGCAAAATGTGCACAAGAAACAATACACTGGCCCACACCCCTTTTGTAACAAGTGCCAGTACCATCATGCCGCAAGCACTCTCTGCCTTCACTGCACGGGATGTGGAAGAAAAGGGCATTGGGTCCAGAATTGCAGGATGACACAAAACCCAGCAGTTAACAATGCTGCTCTAGCCCTCCCTCCACCAGCCAATCAGAACAACGATGGATGCTTCAACTGTGGCGAACATGGCCACTTTGCAAAGAACTGCCCGAAGAAGGCACAACAGGCAGTTCAAGCACCCCGTGGAAGAGCTATTGTCATAGGAGCTCCAGCTGCATGCCAAGACCCGAATGTGGTCACTGGTACATTTCCCTTACATGACTTTTATGCATCTGTTCTATTTGACACTGGTGCGGATCAGAGTTTCTTCTCTGCCGATTTTGCATGCCAACTAGATTCTATAGAGGAACAGTTAGACTCCCCTTACATTATAAAAGTAGCTAACGAAAAATAAATCACAGTTACTATAGTATACAGGAATTGCCCGTTGACACTTAGTGGTCATACATTTTCCATCGATTCGATTCCGATGGAGTTGGGTAGTTTTGACATCATTGTTGGAATGGATTGGCTTTCCTCTAATCGAGTGGAAATCATCTGTTCTGAGAAGCTGCTTCGAGTTCCATTGACGGTTGATCGTGTGTTGGAAGTTAGAGGGGATCAAGCAAACCAAAGTGTCAAAATCATTTCTTGCATAAAGGCGCGTTAGTGTTTACAGAAGCAGTGTGTAGCTTTCCTGGCTCATGTGGTGGAAAAAGAGAAAGACAAGAAGAAGATACAAGACGTACCAGTAGTGAAAGAATATCCATGAGTATTCCCTGAAGACCTACCAGGTTTGCCTCCTGTGCGACCGGTAGAGTTCCGAATTGACTTAATTCCTGGAGCTACTCTTGTTGCTAAATCTCCTTACAGGTTAGCACCTTCGGAGATGGAGCTGTCGACGATGGGATTGTTGAGATGTAGGAGTTACTGGGGAAGAGATCGGTGTATTTCATAAGACAGACGAGCTACTCGCCTTGGGGAGCTCCGGTCTTGTTCGTTAAGAAGAAAGACGGATCGTTTACAATTTGCATCGACTACAGGGAGCTGCACAAACTGAACATCAAGAATCGATATCTATTGCCGAGGATTGATGATTTGTTTGACCAACTGCAAGGAGCTCAATACTTCTCAAAGATTGACTTGTGGTCTGGTTATCATCAGCTTAGAGTTCAAGACGAAGACATACCAAAGATGGCATTCCAAACCATATATGGGCATTTTGAATTTATGGTGATGCCTTTCGGATTGACAAATGCACCAGCAGTATTCATGGACCTCATGAACCGAGTGTGCAAGCCATATTTGGATCAGTTTGTAATTGTCTTTATTGATGACATACTGATTTATTCCAAGAGCAAAACAAAACATGAGCAACATCTCAGGAAGATCTTGGAACTGTTGATGGAACATAAACTTTATCTCTAAATGTGAATTCTGGCTGAGAGAAGTTCAATTTTTGGGTCATGTAGTTAACAGTGAAGGAATACATGTTGATCCTGCCAAGATCGAGGCAATAAAGAACTGGGATACTCCGAACACACCTATGGAGATACGGTCTTTTCTGGGATTGGCGGGTTATTATAGGAGGTTCATCTCGAATTTTTCTAAGATAGCTTTGCCTCTCACTAAGTTAACTCAGAAAATTGAACCGTTTGTCTGGGAGCAGAAACAAGAGGATGCTTTCCAGACATTGAACATAATTTGTGTGATGTTCCAATTTTATCTCTCCCAGAAGGATGCAACGACTTTGTTGTTTACTGTGATGCATCCCATCAAGGACTGGGTTGTGTACTGATGCAACGAGACAAAGTTATCGCTTATGCATCCAGACAGTTAAAGATTCATGAGAAGAACTACACTACTCATGATCTTGACTGGGAGCGGTAATCTTCGCACTGAAGATTTGGAGACATTACTTATATGGCACAAAATGTACCATATTTACTGATCACAAGAGTCTGCAGCACATCTTTGATCAGAAGGATCTCAACATGTGACAACGCCGTTGGGTTGAACTTCTGAATGACTACGATTGTGTTATCAGGTACCATCCGGGAATGGCGAACGTCGTAGCTGATGCCTTGAGCCAGAAGGAACGAGTCAAACCCTTGCGCGTTAGAGCAATGGGAATGACTGTGCAGTCCAGCTTACAAGACAAGATTATTCAAGCACAACAAGAATCAGTTGACCGAGGAAATTTGAAGAAAGAACTTGATTGCGGAGTAGAGAGACAGTTTGACACAAAACCTGAGGGATTGATTTACTACCAGGATCGTATATGGATCCCGGCGGTAGACGAATTGAGAAAACTTATCTTCGATGAGGCACACAAGACTAAATACTTCGTTCATCCCGGCGCTGATAAGATGTACCAAGACTTGCGTGGATTTTGTTGGTGGCCGGAAATGAAGAAAGACATAGCCGAGTACGTCGGCCGATGTCTAACGTGTGCGAAGGTAAAGGCGGAACACCAGAGACCGTCTGATTTACTAGAACAACCTGAGATTCCACTGTGGAAGTGGGAACAAATAGCTATGGACTTCATTACCAAGCTACCCGCACTTCCAGTGGTCACGATATGATTTGGGTTATCATTGACCGTTTGACGAAATCTGCTCATTTCTTGCCGATGCGTGAGACTTTCACGATGGATAAACTGGCGAGATTGTACATCAATGAGATAGTGGTACGCCATGGTGTGCCATTGTCTATTATATCTGATCAAGACAGCAGATTCACATCAAGGTTCTGGCATTCGTTACAGAAATATCTACGGACGCAGTTAAATCTGAGTACAGCTTACCATCCACAAACGGATGGTCAAAGCGAACGTCCTATTCAAACCCTGGAGGATATGTTAAGAACCTGTGTGTTAGATTTCGGTGGGAATTGGGATTCTCATTTGCCACTGATTGAATTCTCCTACAACGACAGTTATTACAGCAGCGTCGGATGTGCACCATTTGAGGATTTGTATGGTCGGAAATGTCGATCACCGATCTGTTGGACTGACGTTGGAGATAATCGTATAACTGGGCCAGAGCTTATACAGGAAACCACTGATAAGATCGCCCAGATTCAACGAAGATTGCAAGCTACAAGAAGCAGACAGAAAAGCTACGCCGACAAACGGCAAAAGGCGTTGGAATTCCAAGTGGGAGACCGTGTCATGTTAAAGGTTTCCCCATGGAAGGCTGTAGTACGTTTTGGAAAGAAAGTCAATTTGGCACCGCGATACGTGTGACCGTTTGAAATCATTGAAAGTAGAGGTCCTGTGGCGTATAGACTGAGATTACCAGATGAACTCAGTGGTGTACATGACGTGTTTCACGTCTCGAACTTAAAGAAATGCCTTGCTAACGAATCACTCGTTATTCCAATCGAAGAAATTGAAGTAGATGAGCAATTACACTTTATCGAAGAACCCTTAGAGATTATGGATCGTCGTGTTCGTACGGGTGACGATTCAAACGAATACGCGCGACGACCGTACGATTCGATTTTTAAACCATAAATTAATTATTCTCGTAAATTTAAATAAGAAAGATATTTAGTTAATTTATTAGGAATCACAACCCAAAATAATTTTATAACTTCTATTTTAAAACCGAGTCGTTCGTTACGAAAACGGCAAGAAATCGGCGTTTTTTACGCGAAACCACGCGAAACCGAACGAACCCGAACGAACCCGGGTTAAGTGAAAGCATTAAATGGGCACTAATACCCATTTAATCCTTCCATCTACCTCCTTCAACCTCTCCCAACCGTCACTTTCTCTCTCTATTTTCTCTCTCTAAAAGTTCAAGCCCTAGAATCCTTGTTTCTTAACCAAATCGACCCTTCTTGGTGTTAAAACAACCACTATCACCTCTAGATCATGAAAGTACAAGGGATCTAGGCTTTTATCCATCTGATTTGAGGTAAAATCAATTTATAGTTGCGATTTTAGGGTTTTGAAACCCTATTGATCGGCTACTGTTACAACCGGTTTTACACCCTTTCGAACCCTAGGACTTGCACATAAACAAGTTTAAGGAGTGTAGGAACAAACACCATGTCAACCCCTAGTGATTTCTTCAAGAAAAGCATGGATGCCTGGTGTGGTGCTCAACCGGCCGAATGAAGTTCATCAGTGGGGGGCCGAATGGCTTCATTCGAGACTTAGTCGCCGAATGACTCCTCACCGAACTAGCCGCCCATTCGCCGAATGGCCCAGGACCCTTTCGACCTTCTCATTTGCAGGTAGCCTTTCTGCCTAGCCTCATTCGACCAGCCCCTTCGGCTAATCCCCATTCGAT
Organism: Mikania micrantha; assembly: GCA_009363875.1. Lineage (NCBI taxonomy): Eukaryota > Viridiplantae > Streptophyta > Magnoliopsida > Asterales > Asteraceae > Mikania > Mikania micrantha. Next base: position 68,502,356 of record CM018693.1, on the reverse strand, counting down.
CGGGGTTGCTCAGTCGACCACACCCCATTCACGCGGTATCTCTCACATTCACCCAACACCTTCGGCCAACGTCATTCAGGTGGCATTCATTTGGACAAAGCCATACGTGGGGATAGCCTATTTGGCCCTATTTCATTCGATGTTGGTCCAGCCACATGGAGCCACTGTTGGCCTTAATGGTTCCTTTGTATGGGCAATCCTAGTCGGCCGAGCCTTTGCCTGGCCTTGGGTACATGATATTTTGTATGGAATTCACGTGGGTGTGCATGATTTGCTTGGGAAATAACCAAGTATGTGTGTGTGCATGCACTATATGGTGTGTGCATGCACTATATGGTGTGTGCATGCATGGTTCGGGATTTCCTTTCTGAGTACACGAGACCATTAAGGTTTTCAATAATAGGGATTTCATAAATCATCTCATAATCCAAACAAGGGCTGTCAACATCTTTTGAGATTAACACTTTTGAGAAATCGCGAGGAATCAAATAATAACCTAAGGACTTAAGTGTTATTTGATTATTGACACCTAGGCCTTAGGAAAATTCAAGAGGATATATAACGTGCCTAGATGATTCAATTGAATAATTTAGGCCGAGTTATTCAAAGATCTCGATCAGTAATTACTTGTAAATCAAATTCTACTGATGGGCCGAAGTTGGCCCAATGGGCTTAACCCAAGCCCATCATGTGTAAATTACACCTTCTTAATTTAATTATGATATTTTAATAAGAGTAATTTAATTGTAAACTCTGTTAAAACAAATTAAATGATTTTCTAAATAAGTGTTTATCATAAAATGGATTAACTTAAAATAATTGACTAAAAGCTTATAATTAATAATGTGGGATTAGGGATCAATTAATGGAATTGTCTTAGTTTAGATAGAAATGACCCTAGAAACGCATTAGTAATCTAGGACACGTAGTTGCACACCGAGACCAAATCCTAGACACGAAGACTACTGTATATACTTATCGTATTCAAATCTCTTAAAACAACCCAGGAACCGAAGATACATAGGCTACAACAACGAGCGCGCATTGTGTGGTAATTCTATACAGAGCAACACAAGTGAGTTCATTACCCCTTTTCTAAACATTTTTGTTTTAAAACGCGGGGCTGAGAAGCATGCGTAAACTGCTTCTATTTAAATTGTTTAATTAAATGCTTTTATTTATCATATGTTTTACATATATATGCTTGTTTATAATTATGGACTCATGTTTAGGAAATCGCTATGCAGAATTAACTATCAAGTTAAATAAATTACTCCTACGAGTAATACTTAAATTCTAAGACTCTAAATAAACCCTTAGTCCATCGAATTCAAATTTAAGAATCTAAATTCAAAGTGAAACCGAAAGAATCAAAGCTAAAGATCAAATGCAATGGAATCTCATTCAGTGTGTGATCAGTAAACTAAGGATCCTACTCATGACTCTAAAATCATTGAGAAATCAGGAAGTCTACAGAATAAAAGGAATCAAGGGAATCATAACCATGTGTGAATCATTGAAATAATGAAATCATTATGATCTAATGAAATTATTAATACTTAATGTAAGGTGAGTTGTCAGTCGTATGTAAATCGAGATCACGTGTAACACACGGAAAGTCCCTTCACAGTAGTAGACTGTTGTGGTCAAGCTACATGGGCATAACTTAAACTATCAATGGAATCAAGGAAATCAGGAAGATCATTATGTAAAGGATATCCTAAAATCCCGACGCATACAGTAGGCCAATTGGTCAAGCTGATATGGGCATATCATTAAAATCTCGGCACGCTCAGGTAGGCTCCTAGTGAGTCCTGCCTGATATGGGTCACGTGTGAGAGGGTACAACTTGGACAACCACCAACAACTAGTTCTAATTGATTGAGTTAAATAAGACCCAATCATCATGTCCTAGTTGTAAATAAATGTTTATTTAGTTATTTATTTATGTATTTAAACATTTAATATCATGTTTCTACAAACGATTTGGGGAAATCATGATTCATGATGAACTAAAAAAGATAATGGTAAATCTATTTGTGCAAATCAAATCTAAAATTCAAGGTGAATGGAGTGAAACACTTAATTATCATCAATAAAAATATGTTATGTGGTTTGGTATATGGTGGGATGTTGGCTAGGGCTTGTTCACTTACATATACCCTATATATAAGCATACTAGATTGGATAGCATAGGTGGTTGTTGATGAGGTTAAGGTTGTCATTTCGGGGGATCAAGGTAAATATTTTCAGGGTGATCAAATTCTATGAATCATATATCATGAATTCTACGGTATGGGATGAAACGCTTACTTGTCACCAGGAACAATATATCATGTGATTTGGTATGTGGTGGGATGTTGGCTAGCGCTTGTTCCCTTGCATATGCCCTATATATAATCATACTAAATCGGATGGTATAGGTGGTTAATGGTGAGGTTAAGGTTGTCATTCAGGGTATTCAAACTCATTTTTATGAAAACTACATGAACTCACAAACCATGTGTTGACTTGATCTTTTTGCATGACTTCTCAGGTGACGAACAGGTCAATTAGGAAGTCATTACTTTTGGACTAGGACTTCAGATAGAAGACTTAGTATTTTTGGACCTGCATTCTTTTGGAACATCATTATACAATATCTTTTGTATATCTTGTGCAAAAACAAGATAGAAAATTTATGATGTTGATTGTAGATTTACATTGTTAAATTATAAACGATACTGATGTAATTTAACTTTGTAATTATATTCAATTTAGCAATTCTCATTTATATCATATGCAATGTAAACAATCTGATCATTTTGATTATTACTCACGATATCGCACCCCGGAACCTTCCGACCGACGGGGAAACCCGATCCTACCCCGCTGGCTCGGGGTGTGACACCCTCCACCCAACAACCAGAACAATGATGGAGGCTATAAATACGGAGAATTGGTCACTTTTCCAAGAACTGCCCAAAGAAAGCACAACCGGTAGTTCAAGCACCACGTGGAAGAGCTTTTAATATAGGAGCTCCAGCTGCTCGCCAAGACCCGAACGTGGTCAATTGTACATTTCTCTTACATGACTTTTATGCATCTATTTTGTTTTACATTAGTGCGTATCAGAGTTTTATCTCAACCGACTTTGCATGCCAACTTAATCAGGTTGAGGAACTTTTAGAGTTCCCTTACATTATAGAAGTAGCAAATGGGAAACAAATAACAGTAAGTACAGTATATTGAAAGTGCCCATTAACACCTAATGGTCATACATTCACCATCGATTTGATACCGATGGAGTTGGGTAGTTTCGACATCATTATTGGAATGGATTGGTTATCTCTCAATAGAGTGGAAGTCATCTGTTCTAAAAAGCTGCTTCGAGTTCCATTGGCGAACGATCGTGTATTGGAAGTCCGAGGTGATCAAGCAAAACGAAGTGTCAAAATCTTATCTTGCATAAAGGCGCATAAGTGTCTACAGAAGAAGTGCGTAGCTTTTCTGGCTCATGTGGTGGAGAAAAAGAGTATCCGGAAGTGTTTCCAAAAGACCTACCAGGTTTGCCACCTGCGCGACCGATAGAGTTGCGTATTTATATAGTTCTTGAAGCAACTCCTGTTGCTAAATCTCCTTATTGGTTAGCACCTTCGGAGATCCAGGAAGTGTCAAATCAGCTACAGGATTTATTGGATAATGGTTTCATCAGATCGAGCTACTCACCATGGGGAGCTTCGGTTTTGTTCGTGAAGAAGAAGGATGGATCCTTTTGGATGTGCATAGACTACCGAGAGCTGAACAAATTAACCATCAAGAATAGGTATCCGTTACCGGAGATTGATGATTTATTTGACCAATTACAAGGAGCACATTATTTCTCGAAGATTGATTTACGATCCGGATATCATCATCTCAGAGTTCAAGACGAAGACATACCGAAGACGACGTTCCGAACCAGGTATGGTCATTACGAGTTCATGGTGATTCCTTTCGGATTAACGAATCCACCAGTGGTTTTCATGGACGTGAACCGAGTGTGCAAGCCGTATCTGGATCATTTTGTCATTGTCTTTATTGATGAAAAACTGATTTATTCGAAAAGTGAGGCGGAACACGAGCAACATCTCAGGAAGATCTTGGAGCTGTTGAAGAAAGAACAACTCTATGCTAAATTCTCCAAGTGTGAATTTTGGCTAATGGAAGTTCAGTTTTTGGGTCATGTAGTCAACAGTGAAGGAATACATGTAGACCCTGCAAAGATCAAAGCAATCAAGAACTGGGATACTCCGAAGACACCGACAGATATATGATCTTTTTTGGGATTAGCAAGTTATTATAGAAGATTTATCTCAAACTTTTCCAAGATAGCTCTGCCTCTCACCAAGTTAACTCAGAATAGTAAACCGTTTGTTTGGGAGCATAAACAAGAAGATACTTTCAGACATTGAAGCAGAAGTTATGTGATGCTCCAATCTTATCTCTCCAAAAAGGCTATGATGACTTTGTAATATACTGTGATGCTTCCCATCAGGGACTCCGTTGTGTAATAATGAAACGTGATAAAGTAATCGCGTATGCATCAAGACAGTTAAAAATTCATGAGAAGAACTACACTACTCATGATCTTGAACTGGGAGCAGTAGTTTTCGCATTGAAGATTTGGAGACATTATTTATATGGCACTAAGTGTACCATATTTACTGATCACAAGAGTCTACAAAATATCTTCGATCAGAAGGAGCTCAACATAAGACAACGTTGTTGGGTTGAACTTCTGAATGGTGACGACTGTGTGATCAAATACCATCCGGGCAAGGCAAACGTGGTAGCTGATGCCTTAAGCCGGAAGGAACGAGTCAAACCCTTGCGAGTCGGAGCAATGGGAATGACCGTACACACAAGTCTATGCGGCAAGATTATTCAGGCACAACAGGAATCAATGGAACCAAGAAATCTGAAGAAAGAACTGGATTGTGAAGCAGAAAGACAGTTTGAAACAAAACCAAATGGCGCTATCTACTGCCAGGATCGTGTATGGATTCATGCGGTAAAGGAATTGAGGAAACTCATCTTTGATGAAACATTTCCGTACACCCAGGCGCTGATAAAATGTACCAAGACTTATGGGGATTTTATTGGCGGCCGGGAACGGTGAGAGACAAAGCCGAATACGTCGGCCGATGCCTTACGTGTGCAAAGGTAAAGGGGGAAAACCAGAGGCCGTCAGGTATACTGGAACAGCCTGAAATTTCGCTCTGGAAGTGGGAACAAATAGCTATGGATTTCATTACCAAGCTACCTCGCACCTCTAGTGGTCATGATACGATTTGAGTTATCATTGATCGGTTAACCAAATCTGCTCATTTCATGCCAATACGTGAAAACTTCACGATGGATAAACTAGCGAGACTGTACATCAACGAGATAATGGTACGTCACGGTGTACCATTGTCTATCGTTTCGGATCAATACAACAGATTCACATCAAGGTTCTGGCAATCACTGCAGAAATCTCTAGGGACGCACTTAAATCTGAGTACAGCTTCCCATCCACAGACGAACGGTCAAAGCGAACGAACGATACAGACCCTAGAGGACATGTTGAGAACATGTGTATTGGATTTCGGTGGAAATTGGGATTCTCATTTGCCACTGATTGAATTCTCCTATAATAACGGTTGCCATAGTAGCATCGAATGCGCACCGTTTGAGGCTCTGTATGGTCGAAAATTTCGGTCACCGATCTGTTGAACCGAAGTGGGAGATAATCGTATTACTGGGCCATAGCTTATTCAGGAAACTACTAATAAGATTGCTCAGATTCGACAAACATTACCAGAAGCAGACAAAAGAGCTATGCCGACAAACGGCGCAAGCCGTTGGAATCCCAAGTGGGAGATCGTGTCATGTTAAAGGTATCCCAATGGAAAGGCATAGCTCTTTTCGGAAAGAAAGGCAAATTAGCACCACGATACGTGGGACCGTTCGAAATCCTTGAACGTATTGGTCCTGTGGCATATCGACTAAGATGACCAGATGAACTCAGTGGTGTGCATGACATATTTCACCTGTCAAACATAAAGAAATGCCTTGCAGACGAATCGCTGCTCAAACCTATTGAGGAAATTCAAGTGAACGACCAATTACATTTTATCGAAGAACCTGTAGAGATTATGGATCGCAAAGTTAAATAACTCAAGCGAATCTGTATTCCAAATGTCAAGGTTCGATGGAATTCAAAGCGTGGACCCGAGTTTATTTGGGAAGGCAAAGATCACATGAAATCCAAGTATCCACATCTGTTATAGAGGAAGCCATACCTGATGTACAGAACAAAACAACAACGGATGTTGTTATGTGAATGCTGAATTGACGGATTATTCGTATAGGTGACGATCTGTACGAATATATCTGAAAAGTTAACATTCTGAATGATGTCTAATAATTAGAAAATCATATCAAAAAGTGGGGTTATCATCGTATTCATACGAGTGACGATTCAAACGAATACGCGTGATGATTGTACGATTCGATTTAAACAGTTAAATTAAATTTTTACTGAAAATTAAATAAATGGAAGATATTAAGTTAATTTACTAGGAATTACCACCTAACTAAATTTATAAGCTCTATTTTTAAAACCGAGATGTTTCGTTACGAAAACGGGCGAAAACCGACGCCTCTACGCGAAACCAAACAAAACCGAGTGAGACCGAACACACCGGGTATTTTGAAAGCCTTTAATATGGCATTTAATCCCATTACCACACCCACATACCATCTTCAACCTCCCAATCTCTTTTCTTTCGCTACTTTCTCTCTACCTTTAACAAGCCCTCGATCTGTCTACTCTCCACCAAATTGAGCCCTTGATCACGAATGTACAAACGATATGGGCTTTGAACAAATCAAATCAAGGTAAAAATAAGTTATTTATCTCGGTTTTAGGGTTTCTAAAACCACTTGTTCGAAACCCACTTGAAACCGGCTAGAACCTTTCAAAACCTTAGGGAAACTACACTAAGATGCTTGGGAATAGGTTAGGGACTTGCTACATCTTATGGTGTGGTCATGAGTTTCAAAAGTAGCGAGTTGCACCCATCTGGTTCGAATGACCGAATGAGCTCACCCACAGGCCGGCCGAATGGCCAAGGCCAAAGGAGACCCACCGATTGAGCCACATGAGGCTGAAGGTGCCATACGCCCTGCCTCTAGTCGGTCCAAGCCTCATTCGGCCATCCCTCTTTCGGACATGATGTTTTCATTCGCATGCCTCCCTTTATTCGGCTAGGAACCCATTCGTGTGAACCACTACATTCGGCAAAGTTCACCTCTTTTTCATGACTGCCCTTCGGCCGAACCACCATCATGCATGGACACCCACTTTCGGTTGGCTAGTACATTCCCATGGTTACCATATTCGGACCACATGACCTAGTGTTATGACAACCTCGGGGTTGTTTTCGAATTGGGCTCATATGGTTAGCCATGCATGAGGGTGGGATGAGATTGCATGCATAAGATTCTATTAGTGTTGTAGTTATACATGGGTTTTGTGTATCACTTATGTCATGGAATTCAACACCAATTTCTCTAAAACTAATATAAGGAACAAATATGGATGGTAACTATCAAATGGGTTTATATCACTTGTATTTTTATTAAGAGAAACTATAAGTGAGAGTGTTGGAAATAAATATAAACTAAGGGTGACTAGTAAAGGGTCAACCCAAATCCAAATAATGCTATGTTTTAGACTTGGATTTCTAAACAATAAAGAAGGGTTTTTCAAGTTAATCAACTACTAAAGTTTCAAAATCAAAGTTCTCTTTCTACATTAACATCAATATGGGTGACAAGAATCAAGAACTCAATCTAAGTAGCTATGTGTTAATCACATGGTTAAAACTCAATACTTAGAAATTCTATACAAACGTACAACTAAGTTAGATAGTACAAAATAGACTTTCTAAGCTAAGTTGTAAACAAGGGATGATCAAAAGATTTCAAGAAACACAGATCTAGTAACGGACTTAGAGTTAATCGAAGGAGATTAAACTAAGTCTAACATGTTTAATTATATTTTATTAAAATAATTTGTAAGATTCTTATTTAAAATATTTTTGAAATAAATGAAATGATTTCTAATTTAAGAATTTAAATTAAAATGAATTTAATTAAGATGTTTTACTTAAAGACTTCAAATGTAATTAACATAAACCTTACATAACTAAGGTTTAATAATGATTATTCATGGGATAAGGGTTTATAAATGCGTAATACATTTAGAATAGCTAGAGGGACATAGAAACACACAAGCAACATAGGACAAATAGTTGCACACCAAGACAAAACCTTAGATACGTCTATTATAAATACTTATAGTATTCGGATCATCTTAAAAGAACTCAGGGTCTGAAGACACTTAATCAAAAAGTAACGAGCGCGCATTTTGTTGTGAATCATTACATAGCAACACAAGTGAGTCCATTGCCCCTCTTCTAAACATTTTTGTTTACAAACGCGGGGCTGAGAAGCATGCGTAAATCTTTTTATTTAAATTGTTTTACGTACATGCTTTTACTTCTTGTACATTTTATGTACTTAAATGTATACTAGACTCATGTCTAGGTAAACTATATATAGATGTACTTAATGAATTAGTTAATTACTCCTTATGAGTGAGACAATAATTCTAAATCAAACACTTAATCTATCAAAGTTCTAATTCACAGAATCTAAATCCAGTGTGTGATCAAGAAAACTAAAACTAAAGTTCAAATTGAAGGAATCTAAATTCAATGTGTGTTCAAGTAAACTAAGGATCAAATTCAAAGAATCTAATTAAATGTTGTAGCCATGGAAGTCCAAGGATCAAAATCAAGGAAATCATATCCATGTGTGACTGAAAGAACTAATGAAATCATTAACTATCAATTTAAGGTGGATGTCAGTTGTATACAGATCGAGACCATGTGATAACACACGAAAAGTCCCGGCATAAATAGTTGAAGTTTATAGTCACGCTATATGGGCATAAATCAAACGATCAAACGAATTATAAAAACAAAGGAGATCAAAAATCAAACGATATCCAAACATCCCGACATGTACATTAGACCTAAAGGTCAACTAGATATGGGCATATCATGAAAGTCCCGACACATATGGGTAGACTCATTTGTGTCAAGCCTGATATGGGCCACGTGTGAGACGATACAACTTGCACACCACCAACGACTAAGACTAATTGATTAAGTCAAATAAGGCCCAATCATCATGTCTTAGTTGTATTTAAATGATTAATTATTCATTTAATTAACCATTTAATATCTTGTTTCTACAAATCTTATGGTTGATCATGAATACGTGATGAACTCAAGAAATCAGTAGTTTTTCAATTTGTGGAACTCAAAATCTATTATGACGATGGTATGATAAGAAACGCTTAATTATCATTAACGAAAATATGTTAAGCAGTCCAGTATGTTGTGGGACGGTGGCTGGGCGGGCGGTAAGTTCGACCCTATATATGCCATATATATAAGCATACTTGATTGGATAGCATTGTTGGTTGTTGATGAGGTTAAGGTTGTCATTCCGGGGATCAAGGTAAACGGATTTCAGGGTAATCAAACGTTGTGAATCAAAGGTATGGGTTGAAATGCTAAATTATCACAAGGAAAAATATATCATGTGGTTTGGTATGTGGTGGGACGGTGGCTGGGCGGGTGGTAAGTTCGACCCTACATATGCCCTATATATAAGCATATTGAACTGGATGGTATAGGTGGTTAATGGTGAGGTTAAGGTTGTCATTCGAACGGTTTATTCAAATAAACTACATGAACTCACCAACCATGTGTTGACTTGATCTTTTTGCATGACTTCTCACGTGACGAACATGTCTGAGTAAGAAGTTATTGATTTTGAACTAGGATGCCATATAGAGGAACTAGTATTTTGGACATGCATATTTTTGGAACATCATTTTGCAAATTAATTTGTATATCTTGTGGAGATGCAAGATAGTTGAATTATGATGTTGATAGTAGATTTACATTGTTAAATTATGAAGAAAATTGTTGTAATTTAACTTTGTAATTCTATTCTATTTGGCATTTTCTCAATATATATCTTGTTCAATGTAAACAATCTGATCATCAAGATTATAATTCCGAATATCACGCCCCGAGACCTTTCAGCCCAACGGGACTCACGATCTGGCCCGCTGGCTCGGGGTGTGACAAGGATGCCTTCTCTATTGCTATGGAGAAGTGATGTTGACCTTCTATGGTGAGTTCGGGTAGGATGGTTCTCGTGCTTCCTCGTGTTGGGTTGTTGAAATCCATACTCATTTGGGAGGCGAAGAGTATCATTTCTTGACATTCTTGTTTGTTTTCACATCGTACGCGATTCTAGTTTATTGAACTGAGACGATTACTAGTCTTCTCTTCTCATTCATCCTAAGAATCGACTCCTTCATAATCCTTAAAAGTTATTGGTACCATGTACACTGAATGTATTCTCTCCGGAATTTCATGTTTCAGGAGATACTTCAGTCGGTGAGGGTTTTGCTTTTATTGTTTGGGGAAATGTTTTGGATTGTCTTCATAACATGTAAGCTCTCATTGTTTGGTTCCAGCTCCTATTGTCACTTATGATTATCCCAATGAAGGTTGTTTGACTCACATCTCTCTCTAGTTCAATTGTGATCGTGTTGATCTGGGCGATGTAGATCTAGCACTACCTCCTCAAAAGGATGGAAATTCTTGTGTTTTAATGTGAGATTATCATTATCTATTCTCACTAGTGTTGGGTTCGTTTGACATTGGTTTCTCTCCACCTGCTTTGATCTATAACTAATCGGCCAAGTCATAGAGTGTTGTGGTAGAGAAGTGGTCATGGTTGTTTGGGAACGGTGTTCTTCGTAGATTTCAAATCCAAAAATTGGGGATAAGGATTTGCACCGTGAGGTAGGGTTTGTGGCATTGAATGAGTTTTGGGAGGGGGTCTAAGGAATGATTATTCAAGTTTAGGCTATAGTGGTTAAGCATATCGCATTTAACCATTTTGACAGCCATAGTGTTTGATATCAATTCCTGACATTCCTTCGTCGAGGTTATCCTGGTCGATGCCCATCGGGTTAGGCTCCGATTCTCTTTGGAAAGGGGATTTGTAATTCTCAATGTTAGAGTGCTCAATTGAAGGGACATCGGGTTCATTTGAATTCCATTGATTCCTTGTATAACTCGTGCTCTTTCAGGAGTGTTGCCCTTTGTAGGTGTTAGGTTGTCAAGGTTGGGCCTTCGAGTCACATTGGTTCGACATTATTCAAAATACTCCTAGAGACACTTTTACTGGCCCTCTGTTCATCGGAACATCTCACTTCTTCATCTTTCTTCATGTCCTAATTTCCTAGTGGTGACCGAGGTTGTCATCTCACGCTTTCCCCTAGTCCTAACAAAAATCTAGGATGTGTTTCGTTCGTTGGCCTCTTAGAGTTTTGTCCTACTGGAAGACTAGGAAATGGAGGACACATTGTAATGCATACATTTAAATTATACACACCATGCTATGGAGGATGTAGGGGGATGTACCCGTTTTTGTGCCTCGTTGATAGCGTTTCGTGTGCGTTGGTGTGACCAGAGCTTTGTTGAAGTCATTTGTGGTTAGTCACACCCTCATGGGGCACTTCTTAGATGCGTTGCCAGGTTCACCACATGTGTAGCTGCGCTTGACATTGTATGGTGGAAGGCAGGTCGTCGTAACATCGTCTAGGCATTGAGTAGTAGTAGTTTGACAGCTCTTGCTTTCATGGCCCATCATCCCGCATTTTGTCCATCGTTTACATAGCTTTCTTGTGACATGATGTTGCTGCAGCTGGCGCACAAGGGAGATGCGCCAGCATACCACTTGCGGACTCGCCCGACGGATGAGTTGCAGTGTTGTGCACAATGACCCGGCTTCCCAAAGTTGGTGCACAATTGGTACCTTTTGCCGTCATGGTGGTGATATTTCCATTTGATGATGAGGGGAATGATCCAATTTATGATCTACGGGGTTTTCCTCGGTAGCGAGGACCCGCTTAATTGGTGAAGTTGGCTCTTCATCCCATGGGAAGGGAGTGGCTGGATTCGTCTATTGATTCCCTTTGGCTCGCTACGTCTTCTGTCCTCACTACCATGTGGGGTTTTCTTGTTGAAGTGTGTCATGGTTGATTTGACTCACGATATCAGGATTGGTAGCGATGAGTTGTTCCGTGATGAGTGCAGTTAGGATGACGGTTTCCAGGTGGACGCGTGGCTGTTCCTTTGGAGGAATTCTCATTACCCCCGAAGTGAAAGTGGTTAGCACCAGAAATCAGATGAAAGTAACATATGCAATTGTTCCTATCCTATTTTCTCTACATGAGGTCCCTAGGTTCTAGTCTAGGCCAAACCGTTTAAGTAAATGACCTGATTCTCTATAACCATGGCTCTAATAGCAATCTGTCACACCCCGGGCCAACGGGCCAGATCCGAGACCCAGCGGGCGGAAAGGTCCCGAGGCATGATTCGAATCGTAGTGATCAGATTGTTACATTGCACATGATGATACGAGAAATACTAAAAATACATAAATGAATAAAATTAAAGTGCACATGTTTTATAATTTGGACATCTAGGATGAAGTCCAGATGTCCCACAACAATTGCTTTGCAAAAGTGCAAGTCTTGAATATTGAAGCCATTGTGGCCTGTGAGATTCCATGCAGGAGTTGTAAGTTCCTCTAAGGGATCCTATCTTTTTATGTCTAAAATTCATCCTAGTTTAACCTGTTCTTCACTTGAGAACATGTAAGATCTGTCAACACTATGTTGATGAGTTCACGTACGTTTTAAGAAATAGTAGGTTTTGTAAGAACTTTTGATAAAAAATATTTTCATTTACACGGGTTTAGAAATGGGTGTGTAAACGGTGTTGAAAACATGAACGAATTACAGAAGTGTGTCAGTCTGAACCTCATTACCGACACCATTTCGAATAATCGAAGGTAGTTTGTGTACAGGGCATACGTAGAGCCAATGTTCGGTTGCCAGCCCACCACCCCTTCAGTGATCCACGAGGATGTGTTTAATGGAAATCAGACCTCGTCACTTCTGTATCTCTATTCGACAAGACACGATAGATCTTTGGAAATAGAAATATCTTGAGAAAGAAGGGTATGATCTGTCTCCTGATATAGAAACATTGTTTTGTTTTGTTTATTTGATCATCACAAAGTTTACACTTCTTTCTTGTGGTTTAACATTCTTTGTTGTGTACTCGTTTGAAAATCATTCAAGACAAGGTCTTGGAAATTTGTTCGGCTTAAAAACCCATGTTATTGTTTGTGTGGTATGTCCGTAATATCACCCACGTGATCATTTACCAAACCAAACTAATATGCCCTTGTTGATTAGTTCCCATGAAACCAATTCGAGTTGTTGTTTGATGTTTTATGCATGTAATGTAACAGCTTCGGCTCTAGAGGTTGGTTAAACCTATTATACCATCTACGTTACCGTCGGTTGACCCACGTCAACTAATGGTAAATGAATCTATAGTGACTTACTTGAGAACTCCTCAGCGAATTCTTGATGTGTATGTTGTATGGGTACATGATCTAATGAATTACCCTACACATATACCACGCAAAGTTAGTTGTTTATTTGATGGAAATTCCCATGAAAATGATCGTTTTCGATTGCACACTACACAATTCCCCGGGTCGTGTCTGTTCACCTCTTGGTTGGGCACAAATCCTCAAACTGTTGTGCTCAACAGACATCTCCTCGCTGATTTTTGTTTGAATGCTCGAAACTCGTTTGTTATTGTTGTGAATTAGAAAAGTTGAATGGAGCGATAAACGCTCAGTAAAATGTTTGAAATGCACTTATTCAAATAACATTCGAAGAAGAGGTTGAGAGTTGATCTTTTTTTTTTGAAATTATTTGAAAATAACTCTTATTCATTGATCATTCGAATAAGAGGGTTTATGTTCTCAGGCCACAATGATTTGAAAGGCAATAAATTAAAGAAAAGGGGTCTATGAACTCACAAGCGGTTATGGGTCGTCGATGCACTCACTCGGTATGTTCTTTTGGTTTGAATCCTTTGTTATGAATTAGTTAATTAGCTATTGGATGATTGTGTGTTCCGTGTTTTGATGTGATTTTGGAAAATGTGTTTTTTATTTTGTTTTATCTTGATTAGATTTAAAATTTGTCTTAGGTTCCGTTCTATCGACTCGAAAGGTGTTCTCTAGAACGTTGAACACTTAGCCATTTTTCGTCTTTTCTTGGTGCGAATGGCCTATTCGTGCGAATGGCCTTCATTCACACGAATGGAAAGATGCGAACACATACTCTCATTCTTGTGCTCCATTTGGGAGAATGTGTTCTCATTCGTGTGACTGCTCATTTGTTCAGGACCTCATTCTGGTGACTTTTTTCGATGAATGAGGCATCTCATTCGCATGAATGAGCCCTTCATTTGGCTCATTCGTCTGTAGATTCACCAAGATTCCATTTTTGAAATAAGTAGTTATTTCAGTGTTTTTATGGTAGAAAATGATGGTAAAACATTTTTAGATGTTTGGTTGAAATCTTTAAATGGAGGTGTTGGGGTTGAAATACACATGATTTGGACGGTGAAATGGTCCGATTTCGTGTGGAAATGGCGGATAAATCGAGTTGGCTAAAGGGGTTTTGGGTTGAGAGATTTTGTTTGAAAAATGGGTTTGAAATATGAAATTGTTTCCTTTATAGTTGTGTTATCGCACGAATGAGTCATTCATATGAATGACGCCCATTTGACCGAATGACTTTGTGGTTGTAAAGCTTCACCGGATAAAACTATCCGTACGAATGAGTGTCCATTCGTACAAATGGCTATGTGTTAATGTTTTGATTGTTTATTAAATTTTTTGGTGATGTTTTGTTAAAATTGTTATTATTTTATATCAGCGTTAAAAGACTCAGGCTGACATCTGTATGAATCGTCATCCATACAAATGTCGCGTTGAATTTAACTGCTGACATTGTTTTGTACTGTAAATATTTCATTTAGTGTATCAAATCTAATAAAATATTCACATGGAACGTCACCCGTGCTCATATCTCGTTGGATCAACACTCCAAATGTCATCCATTCATTCGTTGTTCATTGGTTTCCCTCACAATGTGTTTGTCTTTTCTTCTAGTTCTAGTTTGTGTCATTCAATGGATTTTCCTAACTCTTTTAGGAAAATCCTTTTATTTTATTTTAGTTTGTTTTTTATCAGCGTTATCTTCACTCCCGTAACACTGTCTTCTACACTGTGGTTTTGTACGATTTCAGACTCATGTTAAGCTCCTTCTGATCAAATATATGTTGTAAGGTTTTATGATAGGTGAAGATCGTGCATTTCGTACCATATAGGTAAATGTCACACCCTAATCCGGCGGGCTAGATCGACTTTCCTGACGGGCGGAAAGGTCTCGGGGCGCGATATTGGGTGATAATCGGAATGATCAAATTGCTTACATTGCACATGATATATAATGAGAAAGTTCTAAATGAAAACGAATTACAAAGTTAAATTACATCAGTATCGTTCTTAATTTAACATGGAAATCTACCAACAATGTCATAAAATATCTATCTTGTATCTGCACAAGATATACAAAACAACAATGATGTTCAAAATATGCACATTCAAAATATAGGTCCTCTATCTGGGCAATGCTAGTCCAAAAGCACGAACATCCTAGTTAACCTGTTCATCACCATATAAGTTATGCAAGAAAATAAAGTCAACATATGGTTGGTGAGTTCGTCTAGTTTTGTTACAGAAAATGAATTTGAACAAACCTGACCAGATGACAATCTAAGCCTTACCAACAACCACCTATGTTATCCAATTAAGTATGCTTAAATAAAGGGAATACGTAGGGTCAAGCTTACCGCCAGCTCAGCCGACAGCCCACCACATACCGAACCGCGTAACATATTGTTGTTAATGATAAATAAGCATTTCACCCTCAACCATCACACACTTGGTTCATTTGTTTTGTCACCATGCTTGTTCCGTGAGACTCGTCAAAACACCTGATTCTAGTTTTGTTAGTTTCATCAACACACACAACAACGCCATTGCAAATGTGGGAAAACGTGGAAGTTTTAAATTTGAAACGCTTAAATAAATTAATAAAAAAATTTAATTTAAAAGCGAAGTCCAATGATTGGGCCTTGGTCAAACTCGAGTAGACTAGCATGTCAATCAAAGGTTCTTAGAAGTTAGGGGAAATCTGCATTTATCATCAAACATGCGACCTACAAATCAAATGATCTAGCTAGGACTTCTTGAAATATAGGAATTTTGTTTCGTTCTTGATTTGTCTATTTTGTCCCTTGTTTCGTATAGTTTCGTTGACACATGCTATCTTTGTCATTTCCCACATTTACTCTGGAAATTGATTTATCGATTCATCTAGTTTCTTTGCAAGATGTACTTGATTCGTTGATCATTGAATACTAGATTCGCTGAAGAAATTTACTCTTGATTCGTTGATCGTTGAACACTTGGTTCGTTGAACAAATGTACTCTTGATTCGTTGATCGTTGTACACGTGGTTCATTGAACGTCGAATAATAGTTTCGTTGAAATTGTTTTGTTTGATTCATTGAACTCATGCCCTTGTTTCATCAAAATAATTTCGTTTGGTTCATAGAACACACACACTTGTTTCGTCAAAATAGTTTCGTTTGATTCGTTCAAATGTTTAGCTTAACACAAGTATCCACTTATGTTATAAGCAGATAAGCTTAGTAAAACCTGTATAAAAATCCGCCTAGACATAGTCTAGGGTATCATTTAAACATATTAAACATATATAATTTAAAAGCATTCAAGTAAAATATAATCAAAAGAAAATAATTTACGCATGCTTCTCAGCCCCACGTTTATAAAACAAAAATATTTAGAAAAGCGGCAATGACCTATAAGTATCTATAGTTCGACGTATATAGGGTTTTGATATCGGTGTGTAACTAAGTGTGCAATATACTTACTAGTGTGTTACTAAGATTTCTCTAATTATTATATGTTACGTATTGTCACACCCCGAGCCGGCGGGACGGATCGACTTCCCCGCCGAGCAGAAGCTTCTTAGGGCGCGATATCGTGAATGATAATCGTATTGATCAGATTGTTTACATAGCATCAATGTTAAGAATGTCTAAATCACAATTAGCATTAAGCTAGGATTACAAAGTTAAATTACAATATCAATGTTTGATAATTTAACTAAGTGAACCTATCCAAAAGAATCAAATGTTTCTATCTTGTATCTGTACAAGATATCAAAAGAGATTCGTAATAACTACAAAAGATGTGCTTTCAAAAGTCTTCTAGGTCCTCTAGTTGGGCTGCCTAGCATGCAATCCTGTGCCTTAGTTTATACCTGTGCATTACCTAAGAAAGCATGTAAGAAAAACAAGGTCAACACAATGGTTGGTTAGTTCATGTAGTTTATAAGTTTAAATAGCTTTAACAAAAATATTTTCGGTAAAACCTTAATCTGATTAACTCCACCTGTAATATCCAAATCGGTATGCTTATATATAGGGCATACCCCTGAGTCGAGCCTACGACCCGACCAGACGCCATCTCACCACATACTAATCCGCATATGACAATGTCGTTAATAATAATTAAGCATTTTACCGACCCTTCAATCTCGTTTTCCCCAATATAGTTTTAGCATTTAGTATGTAAGTTTACCCATAGCATCCGTGAGTTTAGTTTGAGAGTCACCAGAATAGACAACTGAATACCCGAAGGAATCCAGTATCAATCCATACCAGCACTAGGTGTCGTTATCAACTTAGGGGGAGATAGAGGATTCCCATGATGACACAAAGTCAACTAAGAATCACAAATATCTTCCTAGTCACCGATCACCTGAGTAAGTAGTTGTGGGAAACACTACATGGCAAGCACTGAGTGGCCATTAGTCAGTTTCCTCGTTTCAGACCATGAAGCACACCCTATGGCAAGCACTGAGAGACCATAGTAGGTGCCTTCTAGTCCCAACTGTGAAGAACACATGAAGGCAAGCACTGAGAGACCAACTATTGTTCTTCAAGTCCCGACTAGGAAGAACAAATGAAGGCAAGCACTGAGAGACCAACTATTGTTCTTCCATAGCCAATAGTATTAGCATACAAGTTTATAGCATTCAAATAGTCCAGCATTTACGTAACTTGTGCACAAGTACTAGCTTCACAACCGGTAAGGCAAGCACTGAGAGGCCAAACCGATGTTTTAGCATGGCAATCATATAGCATTCTAGAGTTCATAGTATCCATAGCTTCAAGTTTTCAATATGTATGTATGTATGTATGTATTTAGCATCCTCATAGCATCAATAGCATTTAGTGTTAACATTAGTATCTAGCATAACCCATAGCATTAACATGTAGCATAATCCCATAGAATTAGCATTAAGCGTAACCCGTAGCATTAGTTTGTAGCATAAACCAGTAGCATTAGCATTTAGTATAACCCGTAGCATTAGTATTTAGCATAACTTGTAGCATTAGTTTGTAGCATACCCCATAGCATTAGCATCCATAATAGCATCATCAGATAGTAAATACCCTTAGCACTTGGTATTAACACATAGCTTTAGTATTGGCAAATTAGCTTATGCCTTTAGCACTTGGCATAATCATGTAGCATTAGTATTAATAGTGAACTTATGCCTTTAGCACTTGGCATAATCATGTAGCATTAGCATTAATAGTGAACTTATGCCTTTAGCACTTGGCATAATCATGTAGCATTATCATTTGTATATAAGAATCTTATAAAAGCATTTTGTTAAATTTAAATCATTTGTTTTAAAATGTATAACATGCTTCTCAGTCCCGGTTTAAAATCAAAATAGTTTGAAAAGGGACGATGAACTCACCTTGTAGTTGTTGTAGTTCACTTAGCCTAAAACAAGAATGCACGCGCTCTTTGTTGCAATTGATATTGTTTTCATGATCCTGTATTGATTTCACGTTATTTGAATTTGTAAGTATAAGTTTGTGAATGATTTGTGCATGTTTAGGTGTTAGCCATGACTTTGGCTAACACTTGTAAGTCTCAATCAACATTCGGCCCTGATTCACTTGTGATTAATTATCCCAACACTTAACTATTCCAAATTAAGCTTGTCACTTATTAATATTGCTTGTGTGTGTCTCTTTGAATTTATCAAGTTAACCAGTAAGAGAGTTTAAATACCCACGCTCCTACTCTGTTGAATGTATTTAGTTTATGTATGAAAGAATAGATTATTAGGATTAATCATGTTGTTTAACATCTAACCACTTAGCTTATTCATCCTAAAAGTATCATCATTAACTATTACACTTCATGTGGTAGTTCACATCATAAATCCATTGGGCCGAATGTGGTGTGGTAGAAATAACTCAATTTGGGCCACATCAATACTTGGGCCGTATGGTGTGTATATGGGCCGAATTCTTCACAAAGCCAAGCTACTTGTTATTGGGCTAAAACAATATGTGGGCCAAAGTAGTATGCTGCTGGGCCAAGTAAATGTTTGTGTGGGCCGACTCACCGATGTTGAGCCGAGATAGTGGCCTTGGGCCATTTCACATGTTGTTGGGTCGTAGGGGTGTTGTTGGGCCCAAACGAATTTCATAGGTTAAACAAAAAGAAATGGGCCGGACATATTTCTGGGTCCAATCAGACCAGATGGGTCAAAACAGGCCGGATGGGTCGAACCAGTAAATGAGTTAAATGACATATGGGCTTAGACTAACTGAACTGGCCCAACAAAATGAAAATGGCCTACTAGTTGAATCTTGGCCTTCGGCCAAATAAACATGGTCGAATAACACCCAGTGGCCAATCAGACTCATGGGCTGGCGAATGGCTCAGAGTCGAACCAGGGGGATTTCGAATGGTTGGCGAAGGATGGTGGCGTTGCTTGGCTGAATGGAAAGTTGTTGTCCAGGCGAATGAATATGGAGGAGTATGAGAGAGCCGAATGAGGTGTTACTCGAATTAAGCTGCCATGGGCGAATGAGGTGGTTGTCGAATGAGAACAGCCTGCCGAATGGCCCTTAGGCCGAATGAGGCTGATGGTCGACTGAGAACTTCTACTGGCGAATGGAGGTGGGAGTATGAGGGTCGAATGAGCCATGGTGTTGGTTCGACGAATGTGAGCTGGTCTATTGAATGGTGTCATTCGGCCGCCATTCTGGTGGCCTACCTTATTCGGCCGAATTACTGGAGCTAACCACCCAGTTGCAACCAGCTTCATCCCACCAACCATTCCCATGTATATGCCAGTCTATGAGTTAGTTCGGAGGTATGGGGTTGAAAAAGAAGAAGCTTGGGCCGGTTAGGGTTTCGGGCGACCAAGGGTTAGAAACCCCTCATTTTCGTGACTTTCTAACTCAGATTAACATCGATTTAGTGGGTTTTAGAACGGATCCTTTGTACTTTCGTGTAGAGGAGGTTAAGGGCTTCGATTTGGTTCAAAGATGGATTGATTTGGCTAAGAAATGAACAAGATATGAGAGTTTGAAGTTCAAAAAATGGTGGTGGGAGCAAAGTTCCGGGATTAGGGTTTTTGGATAAAGAAGAAGATGAAAAAATGAATTAGTTGAACTCATTGAGGGTATTTATACCCCGAGTGAGTTCGGGTTCGTTCCGGTTACTCTGTTCGCGTTTTCGTTACGTTTCCGGAACGTAACGCGCGTGTTCTACAGATAATAAATAAAAAGATTATTTTAGGACGTTTAAAATACAATTATTATTAGAAATCTTTTCAAATATCGTTATGTTAATTTAATTATCGAATTTAATATTTTTACGCGTTCCGTTTATCTGTTCGCGATTTATTAAAACAATTTTGTTTAATTTCCTTTATGATGAGTTTCAAAATTGTAAGGTAGGAAATATTTCATTTCCTTAAATTTATGGTCGTTCGTATCGTTTTCGTTTTCGTTTCATCAGAACGCGTCACCATCACGCGTATTCGTTCAAATCGTCATTCGAACGAACACGACGGTGGTTTTGCTTTCTGACTTTTGTTTTCTAATTTTCAGTCATTATTTTAAAACGTTAAGCTTTCAGATTTATTCGTACAGATCATCACCTATACGAATAATTCGTCATTTTAGCCTTCTGTAACAATAACCGTTATGGTTTTGTTTTGTTTAACCTCGCATACGTTTACACATAATAGCACATCAATAAGCATTTGTATCACCGTTCCATGTTGTCTGATGTGTTTCCGACTGTTAAACTGTTAAGTTTAAATCAGATTACAGAAACAATAGCATAATAGTTTAATATCAAGCATCCTGATAGTAGTAGCATACAATAGTTTACGTAGTTTGTTTTTTGAGTTACTGTGTGTTTACTGTTCAGCTCACTGTTCCGGTGACGTTTCCGGCACAGATGTTACATGTACTCTCTACGAACCCTTATCCCCTAGTTGATAACCTCTAAACCTTACTTAAATAAGGTTTATTCTTAGTAAGAGACATGACCTTTTAATAGGTCATCATTTATAAAATCCTGTTTAGTTACAAAATATTAAGTTTAGAAAATCATTTAAGTTATTTTAGAAGGTTATAGTAAATTAGGTGATGATGATATATGAATCCGTACATTTTAATAAAACAAAATTTATTTCTTTATAAAATTAATAAATAAATTTCTAGGACTTTGGTTAACCTTATTAGATTAACCGCTCAGTCCCTCAATAGTTCTTTGTTACCTCATGTTCTTGTTCATCCTTTTGCATACATCACTTTAGATTATTCATTTTGAACAATCTAAGTTGAATATACAATGCATGAAACTACTAAGTGTTGGAAGTTGACACATAGGATCACACATCCATACTTAGTTAATTTCTTTCAACTCTCTTGACACCACCATAGTTCTTTAGCTTCTTTGAAACTCATAACCACTTGACACCCTCTTAGTTTGTTGTGATTGCACCATATGTACTTGGATTATTTGTTTCACAAAACCCTTGAATTTGATGATCACACAATCGACTAACACCCTAAGTTGTTATCTTGAGCTATCTTCCTTACAAATCTCTTAGATATGATTCTATGTGATAATTCAAATGTTAACCCAATTTGATTGTTAAGACATATGTTTGCATGTCTAAAGGGATTAGAAACTTTGATGATAAAAATCTTTAGTATTGATGATCATGAAAATCGGTTAACACAACATATAGCCACCTTGGGCCATTATTGAGTTTTGTTTAACAAATATCAAGGAATTTATACTCATTTGATTGTTAAAATATTTGTTTAAATGTTTACGTAGTTTATAAACGATTTTTATTTGAAAACCTTAGTCTCGATGAAAAACCAAAACCGGTTTAGACACCATGAAACCCTAATGGCTCGTGACTTGGCTAACCCATGTTTAAACCCTTCCCATGAACTCATTTCTTGATGGTTTAAGCCGGTAACAAGTTTAAAATACTTGGATTATATAATAGTATAAACATTATTTGTCCAAAATCGATTTCCACCAGGTGAGCAATATCGATGAACAACTCCATAACTCCATCGATTCTACAAGTTCGACAACAAAGTTTCGACAGCCCTTAGGTCCCTGGATATTAGTATTATGGATGATGCCTTTGGTACCTGGAGTTAGAGAACATCAATATTTTTATTTTAGAGGTGGTCCCATTGATTTTATTCAGTCGAGATTACCAATGTCGACATATGAACTAGATGGAGACTGTCATCCATCAATATTAGCATCCTTGAACATTTCTTGTGTCGAGACTATCATACCCAGCTCCAATTTGTTTTTCAGCCATACCAAACTTGAATCCAACTTAATCCTTGTCATCCAAAACCAATTTTGTGCAGATCATAGGGATTTTAAGCTCAAAACTCGACTGAAATGTTACTGGGTTTCAACAAACACAAAACCCAGCAAAACAGGTCGTTCAAGCTCATTTTTACCTCAAAATCGTCGATCTAAAGTTTTTTTCTTCGTCTCTTCACGATCTACATATTTTCACGGTCTTTTTGACCCCAAATTTGTCCGATTTGGTTAAGAATTTAGTGAGTTATGGTGAGTTTTCTAGAGAGAGAAGTTAGAAAGCGAAGGTGTCAATATTAGAGAGAGAGAGAGAGCTGGTAGGTGGGTGGTTTTGAATGGCATTTAATGCCATTTAATCATCTTTATTGTTCTGAAACGTCTAGGTTCGTTCGGTCCCGCTCGGTTCCGTGAAGAAACATCGGTTATCGGTTTTTCTCGTAACAAAAAACGATGCGATTTTAAAAAGAAAATATTCTAATTTAAATTAGGTTGCAATTTCTAATAAATTAACTAATTATCTTTTGTTCATTTTTAAAATTATAAAAAAAACGTTTAATTTAATAGTTTAATCGAATCATACGGTTTTCATGCGTATTCGTTCGGATCGTCACCCGTACGAACACGACGACAATTGTACTTTCCAATTTGATTCTCAAATTATTAAAGTTTGTTCAGAACGTTAAACTTGATAGTCACCCACACGAATATTCCGTCAGTTTAATATTCACGTGACGAAGCCTGTTATTGTTTCGTTCTGTACGTTCTCACATACATTGATACATAACAAAAACCTAAGTAACATTCACACACTAGTTTCATGTTTTCTTATAGGATTCTTACTGTTAAACCATGAATTCTCTATATGATTCTGAAATTGATACGTAATAGTTTCTTATTGAACATAAAATGACAATGATACACATGTATGAGACATAGTTTCTTACATGATCTACTGTACACGCTACGGTTCTGACTATGGTTAGGAAACTGATGTTACAGTCTCCCCTTGTTAGAAAAATTTCGTCCCGAAATTTAAGAATCGTTGTCAGGTACGACTTCCTCTGCAAAAAGATGGGATACTTGGACTTCAAGTGATCCTCACGTTCCCAAGTAAACTGGGGCCCACGATTGGAATTCCATCAAACCTTAACGATCGAGAAACCGCTTCGCTTTACTTATTTAACTTGACGATCCATAACCACCAAATGTTCTTCAATGAAGTGTAATTGTTCGTCCAGTTGAATTTCCTCAACCGGTATGACAAGTGATTAATTCGTAAGGAATTTCTTAAGGTTTGAGACATGAAAAACATAATGCACACCGCTGAGTTCATCTGGTAATTTCTTAAGGTTTGAATAATCGTGTCACGTAGACTTTTTTGCACGGTCAATCCCATTGCTCTTACGCGCAGGGTGTCACACCTCGAGCCGGCGGGCTGGATCGAATGTCCCTTTGGGTGGAATGGTCCCGGGGCGTGATATCGGAATGATCAGATTGATTACATTGCGCATTATAAAAAATGTGAAAGCACTAAATGAAATAAAATTACAAAGTTAAATTAAATATGTATCGTTCATAATTTAACAATGTAAATCTACTAACAACATCATAATTCATTTATCTTGTATCTGCACAAGATATACAAAATAATTCGTATAATGATGTTCAAAAATATGCACATCCAAAAGATGAGGTCCTCTATTTGGGCATCCTAGTCGAAAAGCACGAACTTCTTAACTAAATCTGTTAGTCACCTGAGAAGTCATGGAAGAAAACAAAGTCAATAGTTCATATAATTTTGTTTGAAAATTAATTTGTACAAACCTGACCGAATGACAACCTTAACCACACTAATAACCACCTATTTTATCTAATTAAGTTTTCTTATATATAGGGCATACGTAGGGTCAATCTTACCCCCTGCCTAGTCACCAACCCACCACATACCGAACCACATAATATATTGTTCTTGGTGATAACTAAGCGTTTCATCCCATACATTAAATTCACAACCTTTAAACGTCTTGAAAATGATAACACTGAACATCCAAAATGACAACCTTAACGTCATTAACAACCACCTATACTATCCAGCGAAGTATGCTTATACATAGGTCATACGTAAAGTCAAGCTTACCATCAGCCAAGGCGCCAACCCATCACATACCAAACCACATGGAATATTATTGTCAATGATAATTAAGCATTTCACTCTCAATCAACAACACAACAACCATGGAAATGTAGTGAATGTGGAAAACTAGTTAATTAAAAAGCTTAAATAAATTAATAAATAAACATTTAATTAAAAGCTAAGTCCTAATGATTGGGCCTTGGTCAACACGAGTAAACTAGCATAACACAAAAAAGGTTCTTAAAGGTTAGGGGATTCTGTAAATATCATCAAACATGCGACCTATAATCAATCAGTCTAGCTAGGACTTCATGAAGTATAAGATTCTATAGTTCGTTCTTGTTCGTCCGTGTTCTTTCCATTTCGTTTAGACCGTTGGCACTTGTTATCTTTGATATTTCCCAGGTATTCCCCTGAAAACGATTTCTTGTTATGTCAAAGAAGATGTACTTCAATCATTGGACAAGGAATACTTGATTCGTTGATCAATGGTACATTTGATTCAAGATGCATTGAACACTTGGTTCATTGAACGTTGAAAACATGTTTCAATAGTTCTTATTAAAAATGTTTTTTTAGTTCAATCATCTTCTCAATGAAAAGTAGATAATCTTTAAGATAGCTGCATAACAATCACCTAAACATGATCCAGGACAATATTTATGCATACAAACATATAGATCTTGAAAACATTTAATTGAGTAAAATATAATCCAGGAAAATAATTTACGCGTGCTTCTTAGCCCTGCGTTTATAAAACAAAAATGTTTTGAAAATGGGAAATTAACTCACATGGGTTGTAGCTCTTATGATTTATGTAAGAAAATATACTCGTTTGTTGTAACTTAGGTATCTTCAGCACCTGTGTTGATTTATTATGATTGAAATAGATTAAGTATTTGAAGATGACGTATATAGGGTTTCGGTCTCGCGGGTGCGATTATGTGTCCTATATGCTTGCTAATATGTTACTAAGATTTCTCTAACTATTATATGTTGCATACTCTCTATGAACCCATATCCCTGTGTTTAAAAAACAAAACCTTTTTTAAATAAGGTTTATACTAAAAATATACATGTCTTTTTAACTAAACCATCTTTTATAAAATCCTCTCTAAATTGGAAAAATTTAGTTTAGGAGTTCCTAAAATTACTGTAGGGCCCCGATCCCGGGAACTCCACAGAGGTTGGTTTTCATCATAACACATAACTCTTAAACAAAAAACTTTCATATGCGGCGGAATGAAAACTTTGTCAAATACAAAATATTCTGAAATAAATTGTATCAAAACATTTATGATTGCCAACAACATTGGATTCTCTATCTTGATGTTTGAGCTCAGTGCCTCCTTTTACCATAGCTTTAACCTAACATACATGCTAAAATGTCAGCTTACGCTGGTGAGTTCTAGTTTTATATATCATCAAATACGTTTTACCGAGTAAGACATCATTTACATAAAAACATCATCTCATACACATACATCATAGCACATAACCATTGTCATCATCATAACCATCATCATCACCATCATATCCACTGTCGTTAGCAGTGGGCTTATACCGACACAAGGCTTCTTGTTTATAGTCCGATCGACTCTTACCATGTTTATAGTTTGATCGGCTCCGTGTTTATAGCCCGGTCGGCTCCATGTTTATAGTCCATTGGACTCCATGTTTATAATTCGTTCGACTCTTACCATGTTTATAGCCCGATCGGCTCCATGTTTATAGTCCTATAGAATCTCGTGTTTCTTGTCTGGTCGACTATTACCATGTTTATACCCCGATCGGCTCCATGTTTATAGTCCGATCGACTCTCAATTTATAGTCCGGTAGACTACGTGTTTAAAACCCGATCAGCTAGCCAGGTTGACTTTCATCCTGTAACATCAGTGCCGGAATCAGTGCTGAAAAGTGATCTCAAACATTAACATGAACAGTAATCAGGTACGAACTATATGCTTTTCATTTTATGTCATGTTCATATCAGATATGATTATCGTTTTGTGTTAGCAAACAGTGAAATTCATAATCATTTCAGAGAAACAAAAATCAGAAAACAAGGTTCATCAGTCAGATAATTATCTGGCAACACAGAACCATCATATGATTGTGTGTTAGGATCTTAATATGTATAAACGTATGTGAGGCTTTACAGAACAAAACAACACGGATGTCGTTACGTGAATGCAAAATCGAAGGATTATTCGTATAGGTGACCATCTGTACGAATAAATCTGAAAGTTTAACGTTCTGAATGATATCTGATAATTAGAAAACAATATTGAAAAGTATAGTTATCATCGTGTTCGTACGAGTGACGATTCGAACGAATACGCGCGACTACTGTACGATTCGATTTTAAACAGTAAATTTGATATTTTTGAGAATTTAAAATAAACAAAAGATATTTAATTAATTTACTAGGAATAACCACTCACAGTAAATTTATAAATCTTAATTTTATAAACCGAGTCGTTTTGTTTCGGAAACTATGAAGAACCGACATTTTACGTGTAACCGTGCAAGACCGAACATAACCGAGTATGGCGAAACCATTTAATGAAGCATTCGGTGCCACAACCACCACCACCAACCTCTCTCTTTCGCAAATTTCGTCTCTCTCTCTCTAGAAACTCATCACATTCTCTCTAAAATTTCTCCTCCATCTCTTCACGAAATCAGGAGTTCTTGGTGTCAAAATGATCCTCTCATCATGTAGATCACGGAAGTACAAGTGATTCAAGCTTTTAGCCGTTATTTTTTAGGTAAATCTTAGTTTTTGTTTCGGTTATAGTGAGTATCACGACTCCTTTGTGTTATTGTTGTTTTAACCGGCCTAAACACCTAGAAACACTTAGATTAACACATGTAAACCACTAGAGAGTTTTAGAAACTAACCTGCAACAGTAGAGGATTAGTGAAGAAGATGATGATGCAGGTTCATGACAGCTATTGATCGGCCGAACCAAAGAATAGGTAGCCGAACCTGTTGTCATCCACCAACCATTCAGGGATGAACCTTCCTTGACTAGCCGAAGCTATAACATAGGGGTCGAACCATCTGGCTCATGAACCTGACCAGCCGAACCCTACATCATCGAACCTTCTCTTGCCGCAAACCTGGTGGACCTAAACCTAACAGGGACGAACCTGAATCATTGACGAACCATTTGGGCCGAACCCACATCAGCCAAACCAAGGAGCTTCTGCCGAACCTGGATACAACCTGGCCGAACCTTTTTTGAGAGAACCTTAAAGGTTCGTCGAACCTAATGTGCAAAACGAACCCATGACTACTGCAAATAGGTTCGCTGCCCAAATGGTGACTGAATGGGTGTTTAAGTGAGATTAGTTAAATGAAATATTAGAAGCACAACAGTAATATAGGACACTTAGTTGCACACCGAGACCAAACCTTAGATATGACAACTAGTACGTATACTTATCTTATTCGAATACTTTTAAAACAACTTGGGAACTGAAAATATATAGTCTAAAAACAAAGAGCGCGCATTTTGTGGTAGTACACTACAGAGCAACACAATTGAGCTCATTGCCCCTTTTCTAAATGTTTTTGTTTTCAAACGCGGGGCTGAGAAGCATGCGAAAATTATTTTCGCAAGATTATATTTACTTAAATGCTTTTACTTAACATATGTTTGTTGTATAATTGTTAACCTAGAGTTTGTTTAGGTATACAATATACAGGAATCCAAAATAAATTATTTATTCATTATGAGTAAATAACTAAACAAAGAACTATTTCAAAGCTCTAATTTCGAAGCTCTAATTTCAAAGAAATAAAGATCCTAAACAAAGAACTATTTCAAAGCTCTAATTTCGAAGAACTAACAGTCTAATTAAAGTATTGTTTTTGGTGTTGTGTTGTCAAAGAACTAACGATCTATTTCAAAGAACTATGTACAAAGAACTATTTTAACGGTCTGAATGGGAAATATCAAATATAGCATGTGCCAATCTCAGGTTTGAAAGATGTCCTAGCTAGACTGATCGAATATGAGACGCATGCTTGATGATATTTCAAGTATTTCCTAACCATTTTGAGGAACTGTTGGGAAATACTCAAATATAACATGTGCCAAAGAACTAAATAACTATACGAACTATGGACGGTCTAAAGAACTATGAAAGCCTGTATATCAAAATATGTCCTAGCTAGACTGATTGATTATAGGTCGCATGTTTGATGAGGTTTACATATCTCATTACTACTAAGAACCAAGATTGTTAGACTAGTCTACTCGAGTATGACCAAGGCCCAATTATTAGGTCTTAGATATTATTAAATGTTTATTTATTTATTTGTCTAAGCATTTATTAAGTTGTTTCTACAAATGTGATGGTTCATCATAATTGTGTGATGAACTTAAGGAATCAATAGGGATTCCAAATTTTTGTATTTACTGGAACAAAGAACTGAAGAACTAGTGAGTTAATGATGGGGGTAAAATGTTTAATTATCATTAACAACAATGTCCTATGTGGGTTAGTATGTGGTGGGATGGCGTTGGGCGGGTTGTAGGCTTGACCCTTTCGTATGCCCTATTTACAAGCATACGGATCTGGATAATACATGTGATGTTAATGAGATTAAGGTTGTTACCCGAGAGCTAAAAAAATATTTTGTGTAAATGTTAGAACTATGGTTGAATGGAAATGAACGGTTGGAAAAAAATGCTTAATTATCATTAACAACAATGTCATATGTGGTTTAGAATGTGGCGGGATGGCGTCTGGGCGGGTTGTAGGCTTGACCCTTTAGTATGCCCTATATATAAGCATACCGAACTGGATATTACAGGTGAAGTTAATGAGGTTAGGTTTTTTACCCAAAAAGGGTTACAAAACAATTTTTCAGATACTAAACTATATGAACTGGCCAACAATGTGTTGACTTGATCTTTTTTTGCACGACTTCTCAGGTGACGAACATGTCAATTAAGAAGTCATTACTTTTGGGCTAGGGTACCCGTTAGAGGACTTAGCATTTTGGACTTGCATATTTTGGAACATCATTTACAGATTATTTTGTATATCTTGTGCAGATACAAGATAGAAATTATGATGTTGATAATAGATATACATTGTTAATTTATGAACAAATTGATGTAATTTAACTTTGTAATTTTATTTTCATTTCGCATTTTCTTATTATATATATATCATGTGCAATGTAAACGATCTGATTATCACGATTATCACTCCCGATACCGCGCCGCAGGAAACTTCCGCCCGACGGGGAAGTCGATCCAACCCGCCGGCTCGGGGTGTGATAGATTGGTATCAGAGCCATGGTTATAGAGAAATATAGGTCATTTATTTAAACGGTTTGACCTAGACTATAAACTAGGGATCCTGCATGTAGAGAACACATGATTTAAGACTTTATTTGCATTATGTCTTCTGCATTCGATCATTGCACTAACTGATAATTTTTATTGGTTATGATCAGAATGCCGCCAAGAAGAGAGACTCCCTTGTTACCTCCACCACCACAGAATTCAGCTCCACATTCGTCAACGCCTTCACCACCTGATTCACCACCGCCACCTCTTCTTCCTCCACTTAACCTACCTCCAGGTCCGAGCATGACACAGATACTGGATCCTGCTACCATTGCTCTGGCAACCTTACTGAGCAGTCAGCTGACTAACCAGCTGTAGGAGGTGCTACCGGATATGCTAAACCGTATCCGGAATGACAGTAACAACACTGGTAACTCATCATGAGAAGCCAATAGGAATACTGGCGGTTCATCTCACTACTCCTACAAGACATTTGTAGGATGTAAGCCGCCCAGTTTTACCGGGACTGAAGGAGCCGTTGGATTAATCCAATGGATAGAAAAGATGGAGACTACCGTAGACATTAGCAGCTGTCCAGAGCAGCATAAAGTTTGCTACTCTGCTAGATCTTTCAACCAGATAGCTTTGGCCTAGTGGAACTCATAGATCAACGCCAGGGGAAGAGAAGAAGCTATGGCGATGCCATGGGAAGAGTTATTGACGTTGCTGAGAACTGAGTTTTGCCACAAGAACGAGCTGCAGAAACTGGAGGTCGAACTGTCTAAACAAGTGATGAAAGGGGCAGACCACATGGGATATACTACTCATTATCAGGAGTTGGTTGCCTTGGTGCCAGACATGGTACCGACTCTGGAGAAATAGATTGATAGGTATGTATATGGGCTACCTGCCTGCATACATGGTTTAGTGGTTGCTGCAAATCCTGTCACAGTGGAGTCAGCTGCTAGTCTATCAAGGAACCTTACTAACCTGATGGTAGCCTCTGGAATGTTGAAGAAAGAGGCCGACTCCGACAAAATCAAAGAAGAGTCGTCTAAGAAACCCCATCATCATCCTAAGAAGAAGCAAACGGTCATCAACAACTATACAATGGCCACCCCTCTCCAACAAGTAGCAGCTGCACCACAAAACCCTAACAGAATAGCCTACACTGGTACATATCCTCTGTGTGCCAAGTTTCAATACTTCATGCCGCTAATACTCCCTGCAAAAGATGTACGGGATGTGGACGAAAGGGCCATTGGGTCCAACATTGCCGGATGACACCAAACCAAGCAGTCAACATTGCTGCTTTAGCTCTCCCTCCACTAGCCAATCAGAACAACGGTGGATGCTATAACTGTTGCGAACATGGCGACTTTGCAAAGAACTGCCTGAAAAAAGCACAGCAGGCAGTCCAAGCACCCCGTGGAAGAGCTTTCTATATAGGAGCTCCAGCTGCACGCCAAGACCCGAATGTGGTTACAGGTATATTTCTCTTACATGACTTTTATGCATCTGTTTTATTTGACACTGGCGCGGATAAGAGTTTTAACTCTGCCGATTTTGCATGCCAACTAGAGTCTATAAAGGAATAGTTAGATTCCCCTTACATCATAGAAGTAGCTAACAGGAAACAGATCACAGTTAGTATAGTATATAGGAATTGCCCATTGACACTTAATGGTCATACATTCACCATCGATTTGATACCGATGGAGTTGGGTAGTTTTGACATCATCGTGGGAATGGATTGGCTTTCTTCTAATCGAGTGGAAGTCATCTGTTCTGAAAAGCTGCTTCAAGTTCCATTGCCGAGTGATCGCGTATTAGAAGTCAAAGGGGATCAAGCAACACGGAGTGTCCAAATCATCTCATGCATAAAGGGGCGTAAGTGTTTACAGAAGTAGTGCTTGGCATTCCTGGCTCATTTGGTGGAAAAGGAGAAAGACAAGAAAAAGATTCAAGACTTGCCAGTAGTGAAAGAGTATCCGGAAGTATTTCTCGAAGACCTTCCAGGTTTGCCTCCAGCGCAACCGGTAGAGTTTTGTATTGACTTAGTTCCCTGAGCAACTCCTGTTGCTAAATCTCCTTACAGATTAGCACCTTCAGAGATGCAGGAATTGTCCAACCAGTTACAGGAGTTAGTTGATAAAGGTTTCATCAGACCGAGCTAATCACCTTGGGGAGCTCCGGTTTTGTTCGTGAAGAAGAAAGACGAATCGTTTCGAATGTGCATACACTATCGCGAGCTGAACTAGCTAACCATCAAGAATCGGTATCCATTGCCGAGGATTGATGATTTGTTTGACCAACTGCTAGGAGCCCAATACTTCTCTAAGATTGACTTGCGGTCTGGATATCATCAGCTCAGAGTTCAAGACGAAGACATACCGAAGACGGCGTTCCGAACCAGATATGGGCATTACGAGTTCATGGTGATGCCTTTCGGATTGACGAATGCACTAGAGGTTTTCATTGACCTCATGAACCGAGTGTGCAAGCCGTATCTGGATCAGTTTGTCATTGTTTTCATTGATGACATCGTGATTTATTCTAAGAACAAAACTGAACACGAGCAACATCTCAGTAATATCTTGGAGCTGTTGAAGGAAAAGAAATTGTATGCCAAATTCTCTAAATGTGAATTTTGGTTAAGAGAAGTTCAATTTCTGGGTCACGTAGTCAACAGCGAGTGAATACACGTAGATCCCGCCAAGATTGAAGCGATAAAGAACTCGGATACTCCGAAGACACCGACGGAGATATGGTCTTTTCTGGGATTCGCAGGTTATTATATAAGGTTTATCTCAAACTTTTCTAAGATAGCTTTGCCTCTCACTAAGTTAATCCAAAAAAGTGAATCGTTTGTCTGGGAACAGAAACAAGAAGATTTTTTTCAGACGTGGAAACAGAAGTCATGTGATGCTCCAATTCTATCTCTCCCAGAAGGCTATGATGACTTTGTCGTTTATTATGATGCCTCCCATCAGGGACTTGGTTGCGTACTAATGCAACGAGACAAATTTATCGCATATGCATCAAGACAGTTAAATGTTCATGAGAAGAACTACACTACTCATGATATTGAACTAGGAGATGTAATCTTCGCATTGAAGATTTGGAGACATTATTTGTATGGCACCAAGTGTACCATATTTACTGATCACAAGAGTCTACAACACATCTTTGATCAGAAGGAACTCAACATGCGACAACGTTGTTGGGTTGAACTTCTAAATGATTACGACTGTGTAATCAAGTACCATCTGGGAAAGGCAAACGTTGTAGCCGATACCTTGAGCCGGAAGAAACGGGTCAAACCCTTGTGCGTCATAGCAATGGGAATGACTGTTCAGACGAGCTTACAAGACAAGATTATTCAAGCACAACAAGAATCAGTTGATAGAGGAAATTTGAAGAAAGAACTTGACTGCGGAGCAGAGAAACAATTTGACACTAAGCCTGATGGAGTGATTTACTACCGGGAGCGTATATGGATTCCGGCGGTATACGAATTGAAAAAGCTTATCTTTGATGAAGCACAAAGAATAAATACTATGTTCATCCATGCGCCGATAAAAAATACCAAGACTTGCGTGGATTTTATTGGTGGCCGGGAATGAAGAAAGACATAGCCGAGTACGTCAGTCGATGCCTTACGTGTGCGAAGGTAAAGGCGGAACACCAGAAACCATCTGGTTTACTGGAACAGCCTAAGATTTCGCTCTGGAAGTGGGAACAAATAGCTATGGACTTCATTACAAAGCTACCCCACACTTCCAGCGGTCATGATACGATTTGGGTTATCATTGATCGTTTGACAAAATCTGCTCATTTCTTGCCAATACGTGAGACTTTCACGATGGATAAACTGGCAAGAATGTACATCAATTAGATAGTGGTACACCACGGTGTGCCATTATCTAATATTTCTGATAGAGACAGCAGATTCACATCAAGGTTCTGGCAATCTTTATAGAAATCTCTTGGGACACAGTTAAATCTGAGTAAAGCTTACCATCCACAAACGGACGGTCAAAGTGAACGTACTATTCAGACCCTAGAGGATATGTTGAGAACCTTATTTGTAGGATTTCGGTGGAAATTGGGATTCTCATTTGCCACTGTTTGAATTCTCCTACAACAACAGTTATCATAGTAGCATCGGATGTACACCATTCGAGGCTTTGTATGGTCGGAAACGTCGATCACCGATCTGTTGGACTGAAGTTGGAGACAACTGTATAACTGGGCCAGAGCTTATTCTAGAAACTGCTGATAAGATTGCGCAGATTCAACAAAGATTGCAAGCTACAAGAAGCCGACAAAAGAGCTACGCCGACAAACGGCGCAGCCGTTGGAATTCCAAGCAGGACCATTCGAGATCATTGAGCGCATTGGTCCTGTGGCATATAGACTGAGATTACGAGATGTACTCGGTGGTGTGCATGATGTGTTTCACGTTTCGAACATAAAGAAATGCCTTGCTGACGAATCACTTGTCATTCCAATCGAAGAAAGTCAAGTCGATGAACAATTACATTTTATCGAGGAACTTTTGGAGATTATGGATCGTAAAGTTAAGCAACAGAGGCGAAGCCGTATTCCGATTGTAAAGGTTCGATGGAACTCAAAGCGCGGACCTTAGTTTACTTGGGAACGTGAAGATCACATGAAGTCTAAGTATCGCCAACTGTTTACAGAGGAAGCCGAACCTGATAGCAACTCTTAAATTTCGGGACGAAATTTCACTAACAAGGGGAGACTGTAACATCAGTGCCGGAATCAGTGCCGGAAGAGTGATCGCAAACAGTAACATGAACAGTAATCAGGTACGAACTATATGCTTTTCATTTTATGTCGTGTTCATATCATATATCATTATCGTTTTGTGTTAGCAAACAGTGAAATTCAGAATCATTTCAGAGAAAGAAAACTCAGAAAACATGGTTCATTAGTGAGATAATTATCTGGCAACACAAAACCATCATATAATTGTGTGTTAGGATCTCATTATGTATAAACGTATGTGAGGCTTTACAGAACAAAACAACACTGATGTCGTTACGTGAATGCTAAATCGACGGTTATTCGTATAGGTGACGATCTGTACGAATAAATCTGAAAGTTTAACGTTCTGAATGATATCCGGTAATTAGAAAACAATACTGAAAACTATAGTTATCGTCGTGTTCGTACGGGTGACGATTCGAACGAATACGCGCGACGACAATACGATTCAATTTTAAACAGTAAATTTGATATTTTTGAGAATTTAACATACACGAAAGATATTTAGTTAATTTACTAGAAATAACCACTTAGAGTAAATTTATAAATCTTAATTTTATAAACCGAATCGTTTTGTTTCAGAAACAATGAAGAACCGACATTTTACGCGTAACCGAGCAAGACTGAACGTAACCGGGTATGGGGAAACCATTTAATGAAGCATTCAATGCCACAACCACCACCACCAACCTCTCTCTTTCACAAATTTCGTCTCTCTCTCTCTAGAAACTCTCCTACTTCTCTCTAGAATTCCTCCTCCATCTCT
This sequence comes from Mikania micrantha, assembly GCA_009363875.1. Taxonomy (NCBI): domain Eukaryota; kingdom Viridiplantae; phylum Streptophyta; class Magnoliopsida; order Asterales; family Asteraceae; genus Mikania; species Mikania micrantha. Next base: position 68,466,466 of record CM018693.1, on the reverse strand, counting down.
TCACGAAATCGGGAGTTCTTGGTGTCAAAACGATCCTCTCGTCATGTAGGTCCAGAAATAGATCAAGATCCAAGCTTTATGTTTCCAAACATCATCAAACAACTCTATAGTGAGCGGAATCCATAATAGAGTAATAGAAGAAGCAAGAAGAACAAGAAAGATCAAAACTTTGAATGTATTCAAGAAGTATACGAAAATGTGCCTCAATACGTCTAGAGAGCACATCTCGGGATTCATGTTGCAATCTGTACAAAAATACGTCTATTTATACTAGATCTAGCAGTAAACGAAATTCAGGTTCGAGTAGACGAACCAGGTTCGTGTACACGAACCTGAGTACACGAAAATCACCAAAAATCTGCAAAAACTGAGTGTTGACTCTTCCGTGTTGACTTTATCAGTCTTCATCGTTGATTGGGCTCTACAAACTCCCCCTAGACTGGCGAAGTCATCCAATCGGAAGAGTAACCTTGTGTGGTCCTGCTCCAGCATACAACTTCAGCTTTATGGCATAAGCAACAGCTCGCGTAAATGGCTTAGCCAACTCATCATTGCCAGAATATACTCGTATAGGAGAGTTGTGCAGCTTCATCATGTCATCTTTACCATACTTCAGAAGATCCATAGGGTCAAGAATGATGTCCATGTCATCAACATCATCAATATTCCTAAGAATAACTGCAGCAAGGTTCAGATCATCAAGGTACCAAGATAGAAAATTAGCCAGAGAGTTATCAGGGTCTCTTGGCGAGACGGGTACTGCTTGCCCTACATGAGGAGGAGGGTACTTATAGTACACCCAGGGCTTCTTCGTCTTTGGATCGATGATGCACGAAGAGACAAAGTGTCGTCCCTTTGCCGTGCGCATGACAGGGAAATTCTTCTCACACTGATCTCTGATAAACTTTGCTAACAAATCAGCCTGTGAGTCCTTAGACGGGTTGAAGAACATAGCCTTGTCAATGCTTCTGATGTCGACTTTAGGCAAAGAACAAAAATCTCTTGGTCTTTTGTAGAAGTCGACCTTTCCGTTCATCCGTTTGACCAAGTAGATGTCTCTTTGTTTGTCGTACATCCAGCATCATACATTTGACCTGTCATTGCGAACTGCAAACAAGTTTCTGTCATCTGAAATAAAGGTATGCTCTGGATGCTGGTCGCCCATTTCTTTGAACCAAGCAACTTTGTCAACAGGAGGAGCAGGCGTCCAGTCCTTCTTTCTATCGAACCAGCTATCTATCACTTCATGTAGAGACGTGACTTCATTTCCCAAAGCATCAATGTATTTGTGGGCATACAAATAATCGATATAGGGATCATCAGATACATTGCCAAGTATTATGTTTTCTTGCTCTTCTTCTACAGATGCCCCTGTAGAAGACTTGGCTTGATCCCCTTTTTGATCGATTGGTGACCCAAAATCAAAGTCATCTGGAAGATCATCGAATATACTGTCAAGCCCAGCTCCAGTAGTCTCATCTGGTTGAACACAATCACCAAAAAGGATGTGATCTGGAATGTCTCCAAATAAATCATCATATAGACCAGAAGGCTTCCCAGAAGATGATGGATTCCCAGAGTCTCCACCTTGATCTTTGTCATCAGGAGGACCTTGACCTTTATCTTTGTCATCTCCATCCTTGTCATCTTTATCACCTTGATCGTCTTTATCATCTTTGTCATCCTTTTCATCTTTATCTTTCTTTTGATCCTGGTCATCATCTCCATCATCATCATCATCATCATCACTGTTGTCACTGTCATCACTGACATCCATTACTTCATCCTCGGACTCGGAGACTTCTTCTCCTTTGAGTCGCTTGATATCCCTCTGCATCTTGTGGTTTTCCAACACGAGAATTCTGATGAACTTTTCGTGAGCTTTTATCTTTCCTTTGCACTTGTTCAGATGAGAGCATATCTTGATCTTTCCTTCACGTAGGTTCATGATCATTTTGTCCTTAATCTCAGCATCTTTCTCTAACTGATAGACTCGCTCCTGTAATCCAATCTGATCCACAGGCACCTGCACAGGCTCGTATGGTGAGTCGGAATGCAAAGGAGATTTTCCTTTGCTGCTTTCGAACTAAGGTGAAGGTGATTTGGTTTTGGTTTTGGTTTGTGGCGGGATAGAGACGAATGGACGAGTGGAGGGAAGTCGGATGACTAGTTTGGTTTTCGAAGGTTTGGTAGTAGGTTTAAGCTGTTGTGGTTTAATGGGTTGAGAATGTTGAGGTGATGGAGGTGGTTGAGTGACAGGTGAGGGTGATGGTAGTTTGGTGACATGTGGTGGTGAAGGTGGTACGGTGACATGAGGTGGTGAGGGTGGTACGGTGACATGAGGTGGTGATGGTGGTACGGTGACATGAGGTGGTGATGGTGGTAAGGTGACATGTGGTGGTGAGGGTGGTTTGGTGACAGGAGTTGGTTTAGCACATACCTGGGTCATAATGGCAGCAGCAGAGGAGAAGGATAAACTTGAGAGAATCGTCTGAAGTCTTGGATCTCTTGCTTTTCTGGCCATGGTCTTTTGTCTTTTCTTCTTTGGCGGAGACTCTGGAGTGGGAGTGTAGTCAGCGTCTTGAGCTTCTTGCCTTTCTTGCCTTGTGGGAGGTGGCTTCTCTGGAATAAAATCTTCACTTGACGAAGAGGAAGAAACATCAGCTGCAACCTTTTTAGCTTTACTCGCTTTAGCTTTAGAGCTTGTAGCATGAGTATCATGTTCTTCTGCTACTATTGCCACTGGGGTTCCGGGCATATCCTCATCTACCCCTTCTCCCTCAAATCTTCCAAACTTGATCAAGGGCCTCTGACCAGTGTATTGCTTCTTTCCACGTTTGCTCATCTTCATGTATCCGAAGATATCATCTCGCATTCTTTTAACTTCTAGCGAACCGAATGTGCGTTGCAGGTTCGGATGCCTTTTGTCTAAAATGATCTGGATGAATCTTGGAAAGGCCAGAAATCTCTCTTTCCTCCTGCCTTTGATGTTTGCGTGCATGTCAAGGAAAACCATTCTTGAGAAGTTGAAGTCAATGCCGAGAGCCAGAGCCACCAGACACGAACTGAGAGTCTGGTTCAGAACATCATATCCCCTTTTTCTTCCTGAGAGACACTGAGTGACCACATGTGCCAAGTATCTCCAGTAAGGATGAAGTAGCTTCTTCTCAGTCGGAGGGTAGGCGCCTTCATGACCCATCTGATAAACGGTTCTGTTCACCAGATCTTGATCAAGCTCGACTGGGTCAGTATCTTTGTCTCCAAACTGTAAACAATCCCGTATAATCTGCTCGGTGATAGTGATAGATTGACTTTGAATACTTCCGACTATACTGACATTTCCCTCAGCATCTGTGCTTTCTTCTACAGCGCTCCAGAAATCTCGAAGAAACAAGGTGACTATCAAAGGATGCTCCATAATGGAGTAGTTGACTGGTGAGAGGATCAAACCTTCGACCAGACTCTTGAACTCAGAATGGTTTGCTGGAGGCTCCCCAACAAATGCGGTCATGTTGTGATTATGTACGAACCGTAATTCAGCCATCTGAAACAGAAAATTGATTAAGTTAGTTTAACATGAAATGTACACGAAATGACATTAGTACATGAATAACTTGTAAAATTTTCTAAGTATGAAAGCTTGTACTCGAAGACCTCCCTGTTCACGAAAGTTAGTCTTTTAAAAATTTTCGGTCTTGTGTACACGAAGTGTGGTGTGTACATGAAGTGTAACAAGTACACGAAGTTATTGCTGTACACGAAAATCAATCTGTACACGAACCAAAAGCTGTACATGAAATTATTCGAGTATTCGAAGTTGAGGCTGTACACGAAGTATGAATGTACTCGATAGTTTTCGTGTACTCGAAAGATTACATTTTCGTGTACTCAAGATTCCTTGAAAGGTTTAACTTTTTGGCTCCTTAGAGTTTCTAATCAGGTTTAATATACTCGAAATTGAGAGGCGAATAACATATTTACAGATTGCCTTCCAATTTCAAGTATCTCTTGCTCAATTTGACCAAAAACTTCTTGTATTCGAAAGTTGCGTACTCGAAAATCATTTTTGACCATAACTTTCGAATGCGCGGTCAAAATTTGATAAAATTCTATACCTAGGGTCGCCTAATGATGATCTATAAGATAGCCGGAGTAGAATTTTGAAATTGAGTCAAGAATGTGAAATCGCCTCAGTGAGTAATCGAAAACCGAAAGTGTGTACACGAAATTTTGGTACACGATTTCAACCTTCTTCGGGTATTTATAGAGGTTGACTTCATGTACTCAATTTTCGTGTACTCAAATTCGTATACTTGATTTCGATTACGCATGCCTTTAATTAAATTTCCTTATCTCGAGTAAAAATTCTAACTTTTCTAAAATAAAATAAAATAAAATAAAATAAAATAAACTAAACTTCGAACAAGTTTTAAAGTTTTGTCGTTTCAAAATTTTGGGATCAAATATGTTATCAAAATTTAACTATCTTAGTTAAATTTCTTAATGAGGCACAACCTTTAAATAATATTTCTTAACCAAATGATCTCCATTCGTTATTTCATGAAGATAATTTATTTGATCAAGTTTTTTTGAAAATTATTTATAGAAAACTTATGTTCAACTAGATAATATCAACTAGATTAATATGCAACCTATCAATCTTGTTAACTTCTTGGTTTCAAACTTTGACTGTGTTTCAACGAACTTAAAATTATTTTTGACAGAGTTTTAAGATAAGAAAAGAAAAGAACAGATCTTATCAGATTAGAATCAAGAACAAGAAGGAGTTCTCTCATCTTGTGCTCATTGGCATCTTTTATTTACTGATCTGCAGACACATTGGCCTTAACATCGCACATCCAGATCTTTGCTTACGCAAAACATAGGATGCTTCCGTAAGTATTTCCCGCTCTTTGTTTGCACAAAACATAGGAAATACCCGAGTTTTTCAAAAATATACTTTCAAGTTTATTGAAACACAATCTTGTTTTGATTCTAGAATTTAAACAAGAAGTCAAATAGTTGTCACACATTTCTAGTTATCTAATGATCATAGTTTCTTACTTATTTAATTTTTAAGTAATTTTTGTTTTCATCAAGTAAAATTTGAAAAACTTATTTCAATCTTTTGGTTATAGAATAGTATTCACGGTTGTTATTCATTAAGAGTTTTAATTTAAGGCAGTGAAATTTTGATCCTTAGAGATTATTTCACTTCCCAATTTGATCGAAACACTTTCCTTGTCCAAATTAAATCTTTTTGTATTTTCTTGATTTTTGTAAAGTGTAAAGTTAAAAATCTTTTTGTAATTTTTCTTTTAATAGCTAGAGACAAAATCTCCTCTTCTTCAGATTTCAAAATTTGACTCCCCCTAAACTTATAGATTACCTTAGACTGACTCAAAAAAACCAACCAAAAATCTTTTTGTTTGTTTTGTAAATTTTTGACTCAAATAATGAAAAATCTTTTTGTTGTTTTTTTTTTTGTAAATTTTCTCCCCCTAAATTTGTGACCAAGGTAGGAGACAAATTTAAGTGTATTTACAAAGAATGCTATTAATCAAAGCTTATTAATTTGAGAGAGGCAAGCAAGTGATGGAAACGTGATGTATCGAACGGTTTTGTGAAAAGGTCCGCTAGATTGTCATCAGTGTGGACCTTTTCAAGATGAATCAGCTTTCGTTCGAAACATTCACGAATGAAGTGAATCCGGGTGTCAATATGTTTAGTTTTGGAGTGTTGTACCGGATTCTTGACGATCTGTAGGGCTGCTTCATTGTCACAATAAATAGGAGAGTCAAGAAAGTTCAAACCGTAATCGAGGAGTTGTTGTTGCATCCAGATAACCTGAGAGCAGCAACTGGAAGCAGCAACATATTCGGCTTCTGAAGTGGATGTGGATACGGTTGTTTGCTTCTTGCATTGCCATGAGACAAGACGATCTCCCAGGTACTGACACCCACCGGTGGTTGACTTCCTATCCAGGTTACATCCACCAAAGTCACTGTCTGAGTATGCAAATAATTGAAACTCAGAGTTCTTTGGGTACCAAAGACCGAGCTTAGGTTTCCCGACTACGTACCGAAAGATTCTCTTGACAGCTATGAGGTGAGATGCCTTCGGATTTGCCTGATATCTGGCACACTGACATACTGAAAACATAATGTCTGGACGACTAGCAGTCAGATACATCAGAGAACCAATCATCGAGCGATAGAGGTGTTGATCAACATCTTCACCGTCTAAATCCGAAGTTAGAATAGGACGAGCAGCCATGGGAGTGGATGCCGGCTTTGACTCCATCATTTTGAACTTGTTCAAGATGTCTGTGACGTATTTTCCTTGGTGAATCAGCACACCCTTACAATCCTGTTTTACCTGCAGACCCAGAAAGAAGGTCATTTCTCCCATCGCGCTCATCTCAAATTTCTTCTTCATTACCCCTTCAAATTCCTTGCACAACGCTGAGCTGGTGGAACCAAATATGATATCATCCACATAGATTTGAACGAGAATTAAATCATCCTTCTCTTTGCGAACGAATAAAGTCTGATCAATGGCTCCACGGGTATATCCATTTGCGAGCAGATGATCAGTAAGTGTTGCATACCACGCTCGCGGTGCCTGATGAAGACCATAAAGAGCTTTGTCTAACTTATAGACATGGTCAGGAAATTGGCAATCTTCAAAGCCTGGAGGTTGACAGACATAGATTTCTTCTTTAACCTTCCCATACAGAAAAGCAGTCTTCACATCCATCTGATATACAGTGAAGTTCATATAGGAAGCATAGGCCAAGAAAATCCGTATGGCTTCAAGTCTTGCAACTGGTGCAAAGACTTCTTCATAATCTATCCCTTCCTGCTGATAAAATCCTTGAACAACAAGTCTGGCTTTGTTTCTAATGATTACACCAGAATCATCTCTCTTGTTTCTGAAGACCCATCTGGTTCCTATAGGCAACTTGCCTTTGGGAAGAGGAACCAGATTCCAAACCTTGAGCTTCTGAAACTGCATCAGCTCCTCTTGCATTGTCTCAACCCAGCTGGACTCCTTGAGAGCCATTTTGACGTTCTTGGGTTCTACCTGCGAAATAAAACAAGAATATAAACATGAATTAATAGGACCTGATTGACTTCGAGTGAGTGTCTCTTCAGGAAACGTGTTCTGAACTGTAATTGATTTGCTTCGAGTGAGAACGCCTTCTGAGAAAGGTCCAATAATATTCTCCAATGGATGATTCTTGTTTTCATTGAGTGTTGGCACTTCTTCAACCGCCAGATTATCTAGAAGGTTGCTGATGTTGTTGATTTGGTCTTCACTTGAAGAAGAAACACGATCAATAGGAGCAGTTTCACTAGCTTCAGCTCCAGGATCCACACAGTGTTCCTCAGGTATGGTAGCCGAGAAGAGTGGATTATCAAATACATGTTGGGAAGAGGAAGAGGTTTGATTATCTTCAGTTGACTGAAAAGTGTTGGTTTCTGACGGAAGAACCTCATGAATTGGTGTTGGCTGAGCTGGAGGGGCACGAGTGTACAAACCAGGAGGGTCAACTGTTAAAAGATTGGGATCACAAGGAACGTAGTCAACCCTATAATCCACGTCATCATCCTTAGAAAAATCATCAGCCTGCTCAAATGCACCTGCATTCTCTGATGCAGTATTGAAAGGTCTGAAGGTAGAATTATACTCAAAAAGCCAATTTGGACCCGAACCGGCATCGATGGAGTTCATTTCTTGCCAATCTATGTAGTATGATTCCACAATCATCCTAGTTTTCTTCTTGTAGACTATGTATGCAGCCTTTTCTGATGAATACCCCACAAAGTAACATTCGTCTGCCTTGTCATCAAACTTGCGATTAGGCTCTGTATGAAGAAGAGTACAAGGGCAGCCGAATGACTTGAAATGTCCAACTTTGGGTTTCTGATTAAAGATAATCTCGTAGGGAGTCTTCTGATGACGCTTGTTCAGTAGAGCTCGATTCTGAACATAGCAAGCAGTGTTAACTGCTTCAGCCCAGAAGAAAATAGGCAGTTTTGACTCTGACAGCATTGTTCGAGCAGCCTCTATAAGTGTTCTGTTTCTTCTTTCAGCAACTCCATTTTGCTGAGGAGTTCTTGCCGCGCTGTATTGTCTGGCAATTCATTTCTCATCATAGAAATCTATAAGGGTCTGATTTCTGAATTCAGTACCATTATCAGTTCTAATTACCTTAACTTTCAGATTTCTCTGATTCTCAATTAAGGTAATAAACTTCTTCAGAATCTCTGGAGTCTCATCCTGCTTAGCCAGAAAGAATACCCAAGTGAATATGGAATAATCATCAGTCACTACCAGACAGTATGACTTCTTCCCGATGCTCATAACGTTGACTGGTCCGAAGAGATCCATGTGAAGAAGTTGTAGAACTGAAGAGATAGAATTGAACAATTTAGGCTTGTGAGGTCTCTTGTGTTGCTTTCCCTTGGCACAAGCAATACATTTCTCAATGGTGGAAAAGTCCTTAGAGGGCAAGCCAATAACATGATCTCCCTTGGCTAATCTGTTGAGATTCTTCAAATTTACGTGACCCAGCCTCCGATGCCACAACAAACAATCATGCTCTGATGCCTTTGAGAACAAGCAAGTGTTCTCAGTGAATGAGTTTGAATTCATATTGATAATGCAGGCATTGTTTATCCTCAGAGTTCTCATCAAAATCCACTTCTCAGGAACTATAAACCCATGTTTGAGAATAAGACACTCCTTGTTTGTGAAGTGTGTGGAAAAGCTCTTGTCACAGATTTGAGAAACACTCCGAAGACTGTGATTGAGCTCTTCAACGTAGTACACATCTTCAAAACTAAGAGTTCCATTTGTGATTGTGCCTTTCATACTTATCCTTCCTCCTTTGTCTCCAGCAAACGACACATACCCTCCGTTGAATGGTGTAACTTCATGTAACTGAGAGAAATCCCCAGTCATGTGCCGGGAGCAGCCACTGTCTACATACCAAACATTTTTAATCTTGTTTGGCTGTCCCTGCATTTTACACACAATCAATGAGAAACAGGCACCCAAAACATAACAGATTTAGGTACTTTAGTAATGGAAGAGATTTTGTCTTTGGGTTTGAATTTTGGTCTGTTTTTGGGTTTTTCTGTGTTGTACTTAACATGTTTTGTCATGCTTCCACTGCACTGATTAACTTGTTTTGACCCATTTATGAAAGTTCTTTGTTTTTGTTTATGAAAATTAGATGGTGATTTGTTAGATTTCATCGGTCTTTTTGCAGTGGAAGGAGTCTGAGTCTGAGTCTGTGTCCCCTTCTGAGAGGTCACCTTAGGCTTGGAAGATGGTACGATCCTTACATGATTATGAACTAGTTTAGCTTTAGGGATGACCTTCTGATTCTTCCCATAGAAGAATTCAGTAGGTCGATGCAGACAGTGTCTAGCAATGTGGCCGGGTTTCCCACATGCAGAACAACAGACCTTTTGATGAAATTCAATTGGGTCAAAGGGCTTTACATCACAGTTACTTTGGTTAGAGGATGATGTGGGAATATAAGGTTCACAGTTAGGATTTAACAGTGAACTTTCCTCTTTGGTAACTATGGAATGAGCCGGTGCAGTCTGTGTTGTTAAAGGAGAGAAAGTTGATTTTATAGCAAATGTTTTCTGAAAATGTTTAGGCATATCATTAATATTAATATTAATTTCATCAAATTTTCTAACAAAATCAGTTTTTGGAACAAAAGATGATTTGCTTGAAGATGATGAACAATCTGTGCTCCTCCCTGCACTTCTTTCTACCTTCTCCTCCCTTAAACCTGCAACACTTAGTTTTTCTGCACAAATCTCAGAATCATTAGTTATAACAGGGTCAGCTGTTAGCATGACTGGCTTGGTGGGAAAATCACAAGCACGACTAGAATCCAATTCCAAGTCATCAACAGATGTGTTGATTCTTGGCATGCTTGAATAATTATGGTTAAAGGGTGGTTCACATTCATTATACCCAATTCCACTACCCTTCTTTTCCCTGAATCTCATAGATGTCATATTTTCTAAAATCTTGCTTGAATAATCAAATCTTTCATATTTTATTGATGTTTTAGAAAGTTGAGATTTGACATGGTCCAACTCTAAAGTGAGTTCATCGATTTTGCGTTTAGCATCTCGATAGTTGGACCCTTTGTCACTTAAAAGTTCCTTTAGCCTTGCCACATCCCGACCTTCAGCTTCTAGTTTTCTTTTAAAAATTTCTTCATTTTTAAGAAATTCTGAGTTAAAGTATTTAAGCTTATTTACTTCTTTGATTAAAGATTCATTGTGTGATCTATACTTAAAGACTTTGTCTATGCAAGATGTGGAGCAAAGATTTTCTGTTACCTCAGTCTGTTTGTCGTCCACTTCAGCCATGAAAGCATGACTCAGAGTCAGTTCCAGCTCCTGCACTTGATCACTCCAATCATAGGAGTCAGTCTCCTGAGTCACCAACGCTTTTGACGTGCTAGCGTTTCCACCTGCAGCTGCATTCCCTGCTTTCTCCTCGGGCTTCTTTTCTCCTCCTTCCTTGGCCACCTTTGGCTGCTTACATTCCCTGGCAAAGTGACCCGGTTGGTCACAGTTGTAGCATCGCAATTTTGACTTATCAAAGCCAAGTTTCTTCCCTGGAGCGTTCCCAAAACTGTTTCTTCCATATTTCTTGATGAACTTTTTAGCTCTGAACACAGCCATTGCCATCTGCCATGAGATATCCATTTCTTCAACATCAGCTGGATTGATTTGCTCTAGATTGTCTTGAGTGAGATTTGAGGGTGCCAGTTCTCCTGCTATGAAAGCATTGTAGCTATTCATGAATCCCTTAAATAGCAGCAGATTCTCTTCACTTTCTGGATTGACTTTTGGCACCGATCCAACTTGTCCAGATGACAGGAAAGCAGTCTCAAAAGGAACTCCATGAGACGCAGAAGTCAAATAATGTTGCATTCCTGATGATTGAAGATTGATTGCTGACAGAAGAGCAGAGTTTTCAGAAGTAGGTGCAATGCCCATTGAGCTGGCATGGTTCAGTGCTCTCTGCTTATCATCCATATCATATGAGTTGATAATTGAGATCAGCTCGCTTAAGGAAGTCTTGTACATGTCATTGGTCCTTTTGATAGTGGTACAATTGGAGTTCCAATTGTAAGGTAGCGAATTAAGCAGCTTCTTGTTAACCTCTCCCTTTGTCATTTCAATTCCAGAGCTGGTCATCTCAGTCATCAGATGAGTAAACCTGTTAAGTTTTGCTTCAAGGGACTCTCCTTTGATGTGATTGAACATGTTGAATCTTTGCCTGAGCATATCCTTTCGACTTTCTCTCATATCTTCATTGCCTTCGAATCTTTCAACCAATGCATTCCACAGTTCTTTTGCTGTTTTGTGCTCCTTAAATCCATGAGCAACGTCAGTTGATAGGGCCATAGTGATAGATGCATACGCCTTCTCATCCTTTTCCATAAGTAGTATGTCATTGTCGGTATATAGCTCAGGATCCTTAGGAACAAGAGGACCATTAATCTCATTTTGGTAAGAAGGCACATAGGGTCCGTCCTCAATAGATCTCCAAAGTTTTGGATCGGTATACTTGATGAAAGACTGGAATCTGAATTTCCAATCTTGGAAGTTATCTCCTGACACAAGCCTCGGTGGCTTTGTTCTGGTGCCGATTTCATTGTCCAGATTGAGCAAGTTGGACAAGTTAGTCAAATTCTTTGATGCCATGATGAGTTAAAAAATTTCTATCTTCAGTACACGAAACTCACTGTTGCTTCCTGAAAATGCAGCTCAAAATCTTCCAAGAGTTCGAATAAACACACAAGTACACGAAGTTCCTCTGAGTACACGAAGCAAATCAAGTATACGAAGTCGCACCAGTATACAAACTTAACCCAGTACACGAAGTCACACAGTACACGAACAGGCTTTGTATTCGAAATCTTTCTTATACTCGAAAAGTATTTATACTTCTAACACTCTGACTATACTCGAAATAGTACTACTCGAAAATTTAGAACTTGAAAAATACTGAAGAAAAATTTTATAAAAATTTTATAAAAATTTTTCTTAAGATTTAGAGTCCCAAATTTACACAGTAGCTAGATGGAGTAGAGAAGAATGATAAAGTATAAAACTTGCTTCAAAAAGGCGTTACCTTGATGATGAAATGAGCACTCAAGCTCTGATACCACTTGTAGGTCCAGAAACAGATCAAGATCCAAGCTTTATGTTTCCAAACATCATCAAACAACTCTATAGTGTGCGGAATCCATAATAGAGTAATAGAAGAAGCAAGAAGAACAAGAAAGATCAAAACTTTGAATGTATTCAAGAAGTATACGAAAATGTGCCTCAATACGTCTAGAGAGCACACCTCGGGATTCGTGTTGCAATCTGTACAAAAATACGTCTATTTATACTAGATCTAGCAGTAAACGAAATTCAGGTTCGAGTATACGAACCAGGTTCGTGTACACGAACCTGAGTACACGAAAATCACCAAAAATCTGCAAAAACTGAGTGTTGACTCTTCCGTGTTGACTTTGTCAGTCTTCATCGTTGATTGGGCTCTACACGTCACGTAGATCACGGAAGTACAAGGGATTCAAGTTTTTAGCCGTTATTTTTGAGGTAAATCATAGTTTTTGTTTCGGTTCTAGTAAGTATCACGAACCCTTTGTGTTATTGTTGTTTTAACCGGCCTAAACACCTAGAAACACTTAGATAACACACCTGTAAACCACTAGAGAGTTTTAGAAACTAACCTGCAACAGTTGAGGATCAGTGAAGAAGATGATGATGCAAGTTTGTGACAGCTATTGATCAGCCAAACCTAAGAACAGGTAGCCGAACCTTTTGTCATCCACCAACCAATTAGGGCCGAACCTTCCTTGACTAGCCAAACCTGTAACATGGGGGTCGAACCATCTGGCTGACGAACCTGGACCAGCCGAACCCTACATCATCCAAACTCTACATCATCCGAACCTTCCCTTGCCACAAACCTGGTGGACCTAAACCTAACAGGGATGAACATGAATCATTCACGAACCATTTGCGCCGAACCCATGTCAGTCGAACCAAGGAGCTTCTGCCGAACCTGGATACAACCTGGCCGAACCTTTGTTGAGCGAATCCTAAAGGTTCGCCGAACCTAATGTGCTAACCGAACCCATGACTTCTGCAGACAGGTTCGTTGCCTAAATGGTGACCGAACCTAAAGTGTTGGCGAATGAGGGTAATCTTGGACCTAGGGCTGTTAAACTTAATTTTAGGCACAAGGAAATGAATATACGAGTGCACAAAACCAATGAAAAACGAAGGAGCATGCATGCATAGGATGTGGATGTACAGAGATTCATTCAACGAAACAAGAGATTAGGGTTTCAAGGAAAATGGTTTTCTTAAAACACTCTAACAACTTAACATGAGGAATTGACACCTATTTGGTTGATCCAATATGATGATGGGAATTCAATAAGCAATCAAAACCTAGCAATGAGCCAAGGTGAGCCCAATGGGCTTAATTAAAGCCCATCATACGTTAAATATCATTGCAATTAAAATTAATGATGTTTTAACAAAAGAAAATGTTTTGTAAACTTTGTTGAATTAAAATAAATGATTTTGACTTAATATTTTACTTATAATGAATTAAATTAGAAACGTGTTAATTAAAGAACTTGTTGGGATTACTGTTGGGATACGGGTTACAAATGGGTGTTTAAGTTAGTTCAATGAAATATTAGAAGCACAATAGTAATATAGGACACTTAGTTGCACACCGAGACCAAATCTTAGATACGACGACTAGTACGTATACTTATCGTATTTAAATTCTTTTAAAAGAACTCAGGAACTGAAGATATATAGTCTACAAACAAAAAGCGCGTATTTTGTGGTAGTACAGTACAACGCAACACTTGTGAGTTCATTGCCCCTTTTCTAAACATTTTTGTTTTCAAACGCGAGGCTGAGAAGCTTGCGAAAATTATTTTCTCAAGATTGTATTTACTTAAATGCTTTTACTTAACATATGTTGGTTTTATAATTGTTAACCTAGAGTCTGTTTAGGTATACAGTATTCAGGAATGCAAAATAAATTATTTATTCATTATGAGTAAATAACTATTTCAATTCAAAGAACTACATTCAAATATCTATTTTCAAAGAATTAAAGATCCTAAACAAAGAACTATTACAAAGCTCTAATTTCGAAGAACTAACGGTCTAATCAAAGTTCTATTTTTGGTGTTGTGTTGTCAAAGAACTAACTATCTATTTCAAAGAACTATGTACAAAGAACTACTTTAACGGTCTGACTGGGAAATATCAAAGATAGCATGTGCCAATCTCAGGTTTGAAAGATGTCATAGCTAGACTGATCGAATATGAGACGAATGCTTGATGATATTTGCAGTATTCCCTAATCGTTTTGAGGAACATCTGGGAAATACTCAAAGAAAGAATGTGCCAATGAACTATAGAACTATACGAACTATGGACGTTCTAAAGAACTATGAAAGCCTGTATATCAAAAGATGTCCTAGCTCGACTGATTGATTATAGGTCGCATGTTTGATAAGGTTTACAGATCTCCATAGTACTACTCTACTAGACTATGACCAAGGCCCAATCATTAGATCTTAGCTTTTCTTAAATGTTTATTTATTTATTTGACTAAGCATTTATTAAATTGTTTCTACAAATGTGATGGTTCATCATAATTGTGTGATGAACTTAAGAAATTAATAGAGATTCCAAATTTTTGTATTTACAGGAACAAAGAACTGAAGAACTAGTGAGTTAATGATGGGGGTAAAATGCTTAATTATCATTAACAACAATGTCCTATGTGGGTTAGTATGTGGTGGGATGGCGTTTGGGCGGGTTGTAGGCTCGACCCTTTCGTATGCCCTATATATAAGCATACCGATCTGGATAATACATGTGATGTTAATGAGATTAAGGTTATTACCCGAGAGTTAAACAAATGTTTTGTGTGCATGTTAGAACTATGGTGGAATCGAAGTGAACGGTAGGTAAAAATGCTTAATTATCATTAACAACAATGTCATATGTGGTTTAACATGTGGTGGGATGGCGTCTGGGCAGGTTGTAGGCTCGACCTTTTCGTATGCCCTATATATAAGCATACCGAACTGGATAATATAGGTGAAGTTAATGAGGTTAGGTTTTTTACCGAAAAAGGGTTACAAAGTTATTTTTAAAGTACTAAACTATATGAATTCACCAACAATGTGTTAATTTGATCTTTTTTTGCATGACTTCTCATGTGACGAACAGGTCAATTAAGAAGTAATTACTTTTGGGCTAGGGTACCCGTTAGAGGACATGGCATTTTGGACCTGCATATTTTGGAACATCATTTACAGATTATTTTGTCCATCTTGTGCAGATACAAGACTGAAATTATTATGTTGATAGTAGATTTACATTGTTAAATTATGAACAAAACTGATGTAATTTAACTTTGTAATTCTATTTTCATTTAGCATTTTCTCATTATATATATCATGTGCAATGTAAAAAATCTGATTATCTAGATTATCACTCACGATATCGCGCCCCGGTAAACCTTCCGCCCAACGGGGAAGTCAATCCAACCCGCCGGCTCGGGTTGTGACAGATCCCTTTCTAGTACAAATACTAGAACATCATTCATACATTTCCTATAGCATGTATGGAAACATCGTTCATTCATCATACACGATATACTAGCATCATATCATTATTTATCGTAATCATCATACATTTACACTAGTATCATACCGTCATTCATCATAATCATCATGGAATCATAATCGTGTCATACTAGCATTCATCACGTCGTACATAATACCTCCGTCCTAGCAGCCTGGGATCTCATCATAGCATAACATTTATAACAGTCATCATAGCATGTTATCATACGGTTCATCATCATAACTCACTAACATGCATTCATCATACTTAGCATACTTTCATGAATAAATCATCGTAACTCATTACCATGAATTCAACATCATAGCATACTTTCATGCTTAAATCATCATAACTCATTAACATGCATTCATCATCATACCATAGCCACATAGTATCACAAACATATTAACAGCATGTATGTTAGCCCAAAACATGAGTACCACTTAAGATGTGGAAATATGGCATCTTGAACTCACCAGACAGTAGCTCCTTATCTTCTTGGTCGAACTCCTTAGTTAAGACTCAAGAACCTACATCATTACATCGTCTCATAACATTCCATCGTTAGAAATAAGGTTTATTCTAAGTCCCCAGAGCTATTAGTTCCCCATTATAATTTCAAGTTCTCAAATATTACCTAAGTATTCGAAACACTTGAAGTTCAGTAAGTACCAGGTACACGAAATCCATGAAGTTCACGAAATACCTGAGAACTCGAAATCAATGGACTACCTGAACCTCTAGGTACACGAAAGCCATGGGTTTTAGAAATCAAATACTCGAAGGGATTTGAGTCCTCATTTCGTGTAAATTTTCGGGTACTTATCTTTTCATCATAAAACGTCTCAGAAATCTATCTAAGCCTATGGGGAGCTAATCCTACATTCCTGACGTCGTTAACAACACGTTGGAACCGCAAAGTTTCGAACTTTAAGCATAAAGGTGTGAGCTCTATGCTTAAGTTCACTTTCGTATAAAACCCTAACTTTTTAGTTTAGAACGCTTACTTGATGCTAGATCAAAATGTCGTTTCTTGAAGTTCTCGAAATCCTCTTCATGTACTTGAGAGAGAGCGTACTTCCAGCCAATGGTGTGGACGTTTCCCAAGACACTAATATGTATAGGCAGTCTTCACGAAATTTGGCCATTTTTGAGTATTGATTTTCAAAAACCAGGGTTCTCAAAATATAATTCGATAACTCCGTTTCTTGAACATAACTTAGATTATTTTTCGTCTATTTTCCTACAAGTTTATTATCCGATACGGATTCGTAAATTAAAGTAACTTGTGTTTAGAAAATTTGGTGTGTTACAAGTCTCCCCTTCTTACAATAGGTTTTGTCCCGAACCTGCCTTATTTACACATCAAACAAATGGGGATACAACCTCCTCATTTCCTCTTCCGTTTCCCAAGTAGTGTCTGAACCGTTTTGATGCTTCCACTGAACTCTAACTTGAAGAACCGTTTTATTTCTTAGCTTCTTTTCCTTCGTATCCACAATTGTGACTGGTTCTTCAATATAGTTCAGTTTGTCTTCTACCTCGATGTCATCCAAAGGAACATGTGTTTGCTCGTCTTCCAAACACTTCTTAAGGTGTGACACATGGAAGGTGGGATGAATCCCATTAAGCTCCTCTGGTAGGTCGGGTCGGTACGCGACCATTACTACACTAGCCTCTATCTAAAACGGTTTGATGTACCTCGGACTCAACTTTCCTCACTTTCTGAATCGAATGATTCCATTCCATGGTGATACTTTCAGAAACACTCGATATCCCACATTAAACTTGATCGGTCATCGGAGCTTGTCGGCGTAGGATTTCTGGCGATCTTGTGCTGCCTTCATTCGTGCCCTTATCACCCGTAAATTTTCTGCCATTTCCTTCTGTCCCACTTCACCCCAACATACCGAGGTTATACATTGTCTTCCATACAACGCCTCATATGGGTGCATTTCGATATTAGAGTGGTAGTTGTTATTGTACGAAAACTCCACCA
This sequence comes from Mikania micrantha, assembly GCA_009363875.1. NCBI lineage: Eukaryota > Viridiplantae > Streptophyta > Magnoliopsida > Asterales > Asteraceae > Mikania > Mikania micrantha. The sequence continues at coordinate 68,448,730 of CM018693.1, read as the reverse complement.
ATGGCAAATGGTCATCCCATCTTCCTCCAAAATAGATAATGCACGCCCTAAGCACATCCTCCAATGCTTGAATAGTCCTTTTCGACTATCCATCCGTCTGGGGGTGATAGGTGGTACTGATGTCCCGTCTAGTTCCCATCGTATCATGAAACTGCTTCCAGAGTCTGGCAGTAAACCTCGTATCCTGATTTGACACAATGGAGACAGGAACTCCATGTCAGGTCACAATCTATTTCATGAACAATTCAGACAACCTTTTGGACGTATACGTTTCCCTGATAGGAAGTAAGTGTGCGCTCTTCGTCAGTCGGTCCACAATCAACCATATGGTATCATGTCTCTTAGTTGTTCCCGGTAGCTTGGTGATGAAATCCTGCTGATGTGTTCCCATTTCTATTCCGGTACCTCAAGAGGTTGCACATATCTATAAGGATTCTGATGTTCAGCCTTCACATGGGCAGAAGTAAGGCACTTGTTCGCATACTCCATCACGTTAAACTTCGTACCTGGCCACCAATAATCCTGTTGAGAGCTCCGGATATATATATAATATGGATTCTATTAACACGTTTATCTATGCGGAATCTATATAACACTTATATGAAACTAGTCGGAAACCCGCACGATGCGGCGACAGTGACTACAATTTACAATGGGTTACTCAGTTTATATTAGTCTATGAACCCTTGCGTGATATATTGTATAAAACTTCTGCTAGTTTTCTTACTATGACCAATTGTGTGTGTCAAAAGAGAAATAGATCATACATAAGATTGCTAACAAAACACTAAATAAAATAGAATTGAACACTAAAATCATCATAGCAATTCAACAAATAAACAACTAAATTAGATTACTACCAAAACAATTAATCAAAGAACATAAAGTTTACTTGTAATTAAGTAAGAAAAGGACAATCACAACTATAGTGTTGCTGCAACAGAGATATATTATAATTTCCCTTAAATTAATGGGTACAACTATTGAACTGTATTATTCAATACAGCTCCCAAAGGCCAACACTACTATTTTGCAAGATGAGGAAAAGATCCAAAATGAATCATAGTTAAATATTTTAATTCAAATAAAGATATGTATATGAAAAGAGAGATCGGTATCTGAAATTTAATGGTTGCACCCTCATAGTTTCTAATATTCACATGTATTTTTGATCTCCTAGAAACCACCTACCTATTAGAAACCGTAGTTTATCTCCTTGAAAAAGCTACATTAGATGTGTTGAAAGTTGAATTTGAGTTCCAATAGTTGCAAAAACACAATCTGAAACAATCCATGTAATATTTTAAAATCGCATGTATGAACAAGTACAAATTAAATTTAAATTCAAGATAGACTGATTAAAATTAAATTTAGGTTATATAGTTCATAATGTTAAGTTCTTTATCAATGCTTGTTCTTGTCCTTTATTCACAATAAGAATGCTATCCTACCTAAACCACCACCGTTGTATGGAGGATATAGGGGAGTTAAGAAACGAATCATATTGGTTGATTAGTGGATTTACCACCCTCCCAATTTCAGACAACACACTTTGATAACCAGCAGCAATTGGAGCATGATACATGAGCTTGAAAAGCTGCCACAAAATAATAATTTATTACTATGATTGTACTTAACAATATCTATATATAGACTAATAAAATGATTATTTTTACATGAGCTTTTTTAGTACTTTATTCCAACTAAATACAAATTTAGAAGAGAGTACTTACCTTCCAATACATGAAAATTTGTATTTTGTTAAGTTGTCATCTTCATTTACAAATAATGAAATTCAGAAGAACTACTTACATTTAAAAAGAGAGGAGATTGCAACCATGCATGGAAGTCATATGCAGGTGAGTCAGCTTATAGTTTCTTACTTTCTATGGCTTTACATCTTACCTTAGGTCTTAGTTTAATCACATAGTTATCTTTGTGCATAGAGAGGTTGTACATATAGTTTTTTGGTTTGTACATATAGGTTATTTTTATCTAATTTATGTGTATGTGATGATATAGTCCTACCACAAATGTAGAAAGAGTATTATAGAACTATATTTAGATGCCTTGTGTCTTTGTGTATTTAAATGCCTTGTGTCTTTAGTGGTTATCATATTATTTTGTCTCTGGTGTGTTTGAATATATTTGATGATTCTAAAAGTTTTGTACCAAACTATATTGATAATTGATTTTGGGTGTTTTTTCAGTTCTTGCTTATAGATACACGACACCAACAGAGAATCCTAGAGGGATTGGTGAGCATGTATGATCAAAGGGCAAGAGTGTTGCAAGATCGGTTATAAGAGGGTTTATTAAGATGTATTAAGATTTAATAGTCTAGAATCTAGAGTCTATATCACCTTAGCCCAACCCAAATCAAAGTGTAGATGAGCACATCGTAAGGCTTAGGAAAGACTTAAAAAGGATGACACAGAAGGTCAAAAAGTCAAAATTTCCTTAAAGGACTCAACTTGGCACAACTTAGAGAATCTGAATACCATCACACAAAAGGTTGAAAATTCATGAACCAGACCCTAACGTTAGGTTGAGCTGAAACTTTGACCATTCATGCTTTATTATTTAAGAAAAAGGTCTTCATTCATCAAAATGTAAAAACTAATGTAAATAGAAAAGGTAAACAAGAACACCATAAGATGTATGCTTTCCATATCATAAAATTGAGCTGTATTAACCAACTTAGCATTATGGATAACTGCTTTTGGGTTTGTTGCACTTCATGTTTATAAATGCATAGATGTGGGTAACCAACAGAGAATCCAAGAGGTTTTGGTGAGCATGTGTGATCAAAGGGCAAGAATGTTGCAAGGTCATTTCAGTGTTTATGTTAATCATGTTTGAGGGTTTGGTCTCTACTTTTCATCATTACAAGACCCATCAGTATTTGATCAGATTTATATCGCTTTTTCAACTTTTTATGTTGTCAGTTACTATTTCTTTTAGAGTGTTGCATTTGTTATTCTTGCTTATCTTATTAAGAATTTCCAAAGTTTGAAATACTGTGTTCTTGTGAAATTGAATGTAATTTTACCCTTTTCTTGGTTTAGTTTCTACAATAAGAATTATCAAATCTTAGTTTGTGTTTAATATATGTATCGATTTCTCAAATTCTGGATATTCTATTTAATATCACATTATGAGTAGGGCAAGAACAGTCACGGTTAAAAAACTTAATTTACATTTTATTTTTATTTTTTTTTTGTATGGTTTTGTGAATTACCCTTTCATTGATGTGCTTATGTTCTTCCTTCTTTATTTCACTCTCTGGCTAAATCTATTCTTCGATTATTAATTTTTAGTGGCTTTTCTGCAATTATATGGTTTTTAGAAGAAGAAAATGAAACACTTTTTGTTTTTCTGATACAGTTCTGTCCTCTTAACAAAAAGTCTACACATCATAAAAAAAATTTATGGACATGAAGTGTGCAGCAAAAGATCATCAAAAACATCCAGAACAACAAATCCAAGAATCAAGAAAAATGAACTTGAAGATGCAAGGCTACTGCTACATGGTGGCAGTGAGTTTGGACATACAAACACGCAAAAAATTCAAAATTAACACTCATAAAATAAAATAAAATAACTTGAAGAAGCTCTACGAACAATCAAACACGTGCGGAATCCATGTTTAATCTATAAAGTATCAATGAAGAACAAGTAATTTCATAAACACCTTCTTGTATTAATCAACCAAAGATTACAAATCTTTCAAACAAAAGTTTCTCACACAGAGAATACACATTCAGATTTTCTGAAGTTATGCAAAGTAATGAAGAATTCAGACAAACCTTTATATATACAGACCTATCAGCAGGACCTATCACTAGTCGAACCTCTAGGTTCACTGGGCGAACCAAGGTTTCCAAACCTATAGGTTCGCCGAACCTTTCTAAGGTTGTAGGTTTGCCAAACCTATCCAAGAGATAGGTTCGCCGAACCTGCTTAGGTTCGTGGGCCAGATGAACCTAATCCAAAACTAAAGACACGAACCTATACAAACTTTATATAAATTACATTTTTGAATAGCAAACTATTACAAATATGCACTAACAAACTCCCCCTTAATAGTTGCTATCAAAAATCTTCAGTCTTTATCTTTAGCTTTTTCATCATCTTTGTCTTTCACTCCACTTGATTCACCAATAACATTATCCACCGCTCGTATCACAACTGAACGAGGAATCTTCACCAATCTCTCAGCTTCCAACTTGTCATCTCTCTCATCCCTTTCCTTCTGGACCTTCATCAATTCAACATATAGATAGTTCACATCTTCCCAGTTGCATCCTGAATGTATACCCAAAGTGTAACACATTCTAGTAATGGTCTGAAACTGAACTGCTATGTCTTTGTAGCTTATCCCAACATCATGATAACCATCATCTGCATAAATCTCAGCCATGTTAAGTAAATCAGTATCGTCCTTTGATCCAGCATTCTGATCACTCTCCACTTATCTTCTTGTTTCAACAGAATTACTGCTTCAGTTGTCTGCTCATCATAGAACCATAATTTGAAATACGAATTCCAATTCTGTTCCATCATCCTCAACCTTGGTCTTTTGAATACATTTGGATTTTCATATCCATGAATCTTGTCTCTAACTTGAGGTGAAAGTAAACTCCAACCAGACCTACCTTCCTTCTTCAACAACTTCTCAAAAGTGACATTATGTTTAGTCTGAATGGGCTTGATCATCTTAAGTCTTGACAGATTCATACACACAAAAGATGGTAAACTCATCAAGTCTAAAGCTTTACCGACATATTGACAGCCATCTATTCTCTTCACCACATAGCATCCTTTATCAGCTAGACTTCCTTGAATGTTGTGAAAATAACCATAACTAAAAATCTTCCAATCATCTTAGACTTGGATCCAATCTTAAATCTTTTGAATTATTTAGTTTGATTGTCTTGAACTTTGTCATCTATCATTTCAATCATCTTCTTGAAAATATAATAATGATCAATAATATATTTCATCTCCTCTTGATGTTCTTTCCAGAAATCCATGTTTGTCTTTACTTTAACTGGAGATAATGATGTCCTCGACACACCACCATGTTCAAAAATCTTCTTTAAAATGTTCATGTTGTACAAGTCTTCATCAATTATATCATCCTTCTCAAAATCAGATAAATTCAAATCATCGTCCTGTTCAAAATCAAACATTTGATCTTCATCTATCTCAAACATATCCTTGAAATCTTGTACAAAATAACCACCAGCTATTTCAACTTCTTCTAAGTCTTTATCAACTGAAATCTCAACTATCATTCTCTGCAAATCAACATCAGAATGTAGTTTAAACAAATGAAGATGTGTGGGTAAAGAGTAATCAATAATCTTCTTATATTCCAACTCAGTCAAATCTTCAACTTCCACATCATTACAATCATTAACCCTATCCAAAGAAACTGTAGTAACTGGAGTAGCATCCATAACAATTTTTGACGGATCATACAAAACAATAGCTCCAGTCTGCGAATTCAGCTCATGGGACCCACTCTCACCATTAAGATTACCATCACCATTTTCAACATCATCATGATCATTTAAGGTCAGATGTTCATCTTTATCAGAATCATCATAGTGTAACTTTTCCTCGTCCTCTTTTTCTTCATCATCATCCACATCAACAACTACCTTCTCAGCACCAGAACCAAAAGCTTTAACTTGAGAATCTGAATCTTTCAGCTCATCAATCTTCTGTCTTAAATCACTGTTTTCATTCTTGAGTTGAACAATATCTGTGACGCCCGTCTCCCGGAACCATCACTAAATCAGAATTACAACAGAACACATGGTATAACAGAGATAAGCAGCGGAACTTTTATTAATATAACACAAGTTCCAATACAAGATGTCAACATGATATAATTTACATCATTATACATATGCCAAAATTTCCATCAGCTTTCTATTCTTGCTATCACGCGTTGCCCTTGCCATGGCTACACGAAGCCTTATCTTTTCCTGATATGCATACTCAAACAATCAGTTTTCACTGGTGAGTTCTAAGTTTTAATCATATAAGAATTTAGATAACAAAATTTGGAAAATATTTACATGACACGTTTTAAATAATAATAAAGGGAATTCATAGTCATAAAACAGACAAACTTTGTGCAGAAAAGTTTCCAACCCATAACCGGGTTACCAAAACCCAAAACCACCGGGTTACCAAAACCCAAATACCAATCTGCCAAGTCCACGGTATGATTACCACCTGCCAAGTCCACAATGTGGTAGTCCTTATATTGCATCTACAGTAATATCAAGCCACTGTCTAGGGTCACGTTTACCCTCTGCAGGCCCGGTCGTCACCAGCCAAATACAGTCAATTGATCAATTAACCCCCTATACCGACACATATACCAGGGCTGTTTCCCACTAGAAACAGGCAACAAAGACAGGCACGGTGCTTGTTTTTACATATATAGCAAGGACACCGTCGACTACGGTTGACACATTTATCAAAAATATCATTTTGACTCAAACTGCACAATCATTGTTTTATATAATATTTTCCCTGCTCAAACCAGCACTGTAATGCCCAAAACGTTTTCAAAACCTGTTTTAGAACCTCTGTCCAAATCACAGTCGTAAAATGTTTAAATCGTCCAACTAGTCTAAACTAGTAGCACACAACCAGAATACGTGTCAAAACATTTTCCTCATGCCCATAAAACTCATCACTTTTATGTATCTTTAAAAAATAATTGGACTCGTACTATCCCGAGTACGGCATTCCAAAACCATGTTTAGACCAAAAATCATTTGACATGTTTAACCCAACTGGCAACAATCATTGTTTTACAAACACTAAATTATACAAATACAGGGTCTCAAACATAGTTTAAATATAACATCATCAAATACAAACAACTAACAGTATGCATATCAGCCCAAAACATTTTGAAACATAAAATGGGCATCATAGAACTCACCTGATTGATTCCGCACAGTAAACTTAATCTCGCACACTTATCTCACGTTTCCCCAAGGAATCCTAACAACCTGGATATCCTAGCAAGATCATAAAAATATTCACATATCCCGTAAACCAAAATTCGGGTTTCTAAACGGACAGCACAACGACTATGTTAAGATATCTTCAATACGAGTTTTTAACTCGTTATTTTTATCCGGGGTGTTCGCCGTATCACACGGGCATAACCACATCATATCAGATGGTTTATTTAGTCAATACAACCCCATATATACTTGTGAAGATAACCTTAATATTTAAAACTTAAGCATAAGCTTACCTTGTTATATCCAGACAACCGCTTGTTTAACCGTCTGTCTAGTCCCGATCACTCGTCACGTACTTCCACACACTCAATTGACCTTAAAGGAGGTTTATGGGGGTATTTATGTTGCGATAATAGGGTTGGAACTCGAAACTGTGTGCGAAAAATGACGCGGTACGGACTATTTATTGGAACTGGCACGCAAATCGAGAGAACCAGGCCACGACACCTCACCGGACACTAAGCAATCATGTTGGACACGTGGCAGCACCTTATGACACGTGGCAGCCCCCTATGACACGTGGCAAACCTTGAAAACACGTGTCTTGCCACCTAGGACACGTGTCGGTGAGCGCGTGTGGTGTTTTGAACTTGTTTCTGCGATTCTGACTTCATACGAACTCCGTTTTGCGCACCGTTTTCGCCCACGTTCATGAGTTTTAAATACCTTTCTAACCATATCAAGCAATCACCCTAGTAAGGTACTGATTATTTTGGCCATTTTATGATTATTTATTTGAAACTCGTTTTATCATAACTTTCATTCGGAGCATCGTTTGCAAATTTCGCTTTCCCTCATTATGATCTTTACTTTGTTGTCTAGATAATGTGATATTTTTAATCCATATACCACTTGCTCGTGTCATGTGATCGCTATTTTATTATAGAGTAGCCACATGATGAATTTATTATTTAATTATTATTAAAATACTCTTCATAGGAAAAAATGAAAACACTTCATTTTATTTAAATTTATTATAATACTATGGGAATCCGGTTGTTACAAATCTATCCCCCTTACATTAGGTTTCGTCCTCGAAACCTATTATATCAAAAACAAATGGGGATAATATTTACGCATTTCTTCCTCAGTTTCCCAGGTAGCATCAGACCCCTTACGATGCTTCCACTAAACTTTTACAAGTTTGACATTTTTATTTCGTAACTTCTTCTCATCATAATCGAGAATGGCTACCGGATGCTCTACATAATTAAGCTTATTATCGATCTCAATTTCATCATATGGTATGTGTGAGGTTTCATCCGTCAAGCACTTGCGCAAGTATGAGACATGGAATGTCGGGTGAATCTTACTTAATTCATCAGGTAACTCCAGTCTATATGCAACCTCACCTACACGGGCTAGAATTTTGAAAGGTCCAATGTACCTTGGACTTAATTTTCCGCGTTTCCGAAAACGAATAAGGCCTTTCCATGGAGATACCTTCAGTAACACCATATCTCCAACTTGAAATTCAATCGGCCTCCTTCTCTTATCAGCATACGACTTTTGTCGGTCTTGTGCCGCTTTCATTCTTGATTTAATTTGTTCCAGTCTCTCAGTCGTAGCTCTAACCACTTCCAAGTTTCCCAATTCTTTCTGACCTACTTCACCCCAGCATATGGGTGTACGACATTTTCTTCCATATAACATTTCAAATGGAGCCATATCAATCGACGAATGGTAACTGTTGTTGTAGGAGAATTCTGCAAGAGGTAAATGCTTATTCCAATTACCTTCATAATCTACAGCACATGCTCGAAGCATATCTTCAAGAGTTTGAATGGTCCTTTCACTTTGACCATCTGTTTGTGGATGATATGCCGTGCTAATTAATAGCTTAGATCCCATAGCATCATGGAACTTTTTCCAAAATCTGGAGGTGAAACGAGTGTCTCTATCTGACACGATCGAGATCGGCACACCATGTCGTGCCACAATTTCATTCACAAATATTTTTGCCAATCTTTCTGAAGAATATGATTCATGAATAGGCAGAAAGTGGGCACTTTTAGTCAATCTGTCCACTACTACCCAAATGGTATCATAACCTTGAGTTGTTCGTGGAAGCTTTGTTATGAGATCCATAGTATTATGTTCCCATTTCCACTTGGGTATTTCTAGTGGTTGAAGCCTACCATATGGCTTTTGGTGTTCAGCTTTAACTTGAGCACAAGTTAGACATCTATTCACATATTGCATAACGTTAAACTTCATACCAGGCCACCAGTAGTTCTTTTTTAAATCTTGATACATCTTGGTTGCACCTGGATGAATAGAGTAACGAATCTTGTGGGCTTCATCCAAAATTTTCTTTCGTATATCACCGCCACGTGGTACCCACATTCGGCTAAACCTAGTCTTCACCCCATAATCATTTTCTTCCAAACTTTTCACTTGACCAAATATTCTCTCACTACATATATTTTTTTCTTTTAACGCTTCAACTTGAGCCTCCTTGAGTTGGTCCAGGAAATTTGGAGTTATTACGAGTTGACATGCCCTCACCCGAATTGGAGAATGGTTGCTCTTTCGACTTAAAGCGTCAGCCACCACGTTGGCTTTTCCAGGGTGATATAAGATGTCACAGTCATAATCCTTAATTAACTCCAACCATCTACGTTGCCTCATATTCAAATCCTTCTGTTCAAAGAAGTACTTCAGACTCTTATGATCGGTGTAGATGGTACATTTGACACCATACAAATAGTGACGCCATATTTTCAAGGCAAATACAACTGCTGCCAGTTCCAAATCAAGAGTTGGATAATTTACTTCATTAGGCTTCAGCTGCCGAGAAGCATAAGCGATGACCTTTCCTCGTTGCATGAGCACACAACCCAATCCTTGATATGAAGCATCTGAATAAATAACCATGTCTTCTGTACCATCAGGTAAGGATAGTACTGGTGCTTGAGTCAATCTTGACTTTAATTCTTCTAATGCTTGTTGTTGTCGTGTACTCCAATCAAACTTAACTTCTTTCTTAGTCAACTTAGTCAATGGTGAAGCAATTTTAGAAAAGTCTTGGATAAAACGCCGGTAATATCCAGCTAATCCCAAGAAACTTCGAATCTCTGTTGGAGTCTTAGGAGGACTCCATTTCATTACCGCTTCCACCTTTGTTGGATCAACCATTATACCATTGGTATTGATCACGTGGCCCAAGAACTGAACTTCCCGTAACCAGAATGCACACTTGGAGAACTTAGAAAACAATTTCTTCTTGCGTAAAGTTTCCAAAACTTCTTTTAAATGGCATGCATGGTCACCTTCATTTTTGGAATAGATTAAGATGTCATCAATAAACACAATCACGGATCGGTCCAACATAGGTTGGCACACTCGATTCATTAGGTCCATGAAAGCTGCTGGCGCATTGGTTAATCCAAACGACATAACCAAGAACTCATAGTGACCATAGCTTGTACGAAAAGCCGTCTTTGGAATATCTTCTTCCCGAACTTTCAGCTGATGGTACCCTGATCGTAGATCAATCTTTGAAAACCAGCTCGCCCCTTGTAGTTGATCAAAGAGGTCATCAATTCTTGGGAGAGGATACTTGTTCTTTACCGCAAGCTTGTTTAGCTCACGATAATCTATACACATCCTCATGCTCCTATCTTTCTTTTTAGCAAATAATACCGGAGCACCCCAAGGTGAGATGCTTGGTCTTATAAACCCTTTATTGAGGAGATCTTGTAATTGTGTCATTAGTTCCTTCATTTCTGTTGGAGCTAATCGATATGGAGCTTTAGCCACTGGCTTTGCCCCTAGAACTAGATCAATACGAAACTCGACCTCTCTATCAGGAGGAATATTTGTCAAGTCCTCAGGAAAGACATCTGGGAATTGACATACAACCGGCACATCCTTCAAATCCCTTATCTTCATTGTAGCATCTACCACATAGGCTAAGTATGCTCTACAACCTTGCACCATATACTTCTGAGCTTCGATCATCGAGATTAACTTCGCAGCCGAACCATTGCGATCACCATATACGCACATCTGCTTACCATCCGGTGCTTGTATTTGAATTAACTTCTTGTTGCATACAATCTGAGCATTGTTCTTGGCTAACCAAGCCATCCCCAAAACGACGTCAAAGCCTCCAAGCGTTAGTGGGAACAATTGAACATGAAATTGGTATCCGTCTAAATCTATATGGCAATCTTCAAGCATTTCAGAAATCTTAACAGTTTTACCTATGGCGGTTTCAACTTCAAAAGTTTTCTCTAAAGTTTGGAGGGGCTTATTGAGTAATTTACTAAATCTAATAGAAATAAAACTCTTACTAGCACCAGAATCAAATAAAACATTGGCTGGTACATTATTAATAAGAAATGTACCGGAGACGACGTCTGACTCCATTTTGGCTTCCTCTGCTGTCATCGTGAAGGCACGCGCCTTAGCTTTTCCTCCATTATCTTTACTCCAATCAGCTTGTCTTCCTGATTCCATCCTTTTCTTAAATTTTGGGCAGTCAATCTTCCGATGCCCAAGTTCCCCACATTCAAAACAACCACGATCTCTTACTTCCGGACAATTTGGGGAAATATGTCCTGACTTTCCACAACGATAGCATGTGGGAGGGTTTGGAGTTCTCGTGACATTTGAAATGTTCACCAAACATCTTCCCTTATGATATTTGTTGCATTTACGACATCTACCAGTATTGTTACCTTTGAATTTCTTCCTTGACTCTCCGCCTTCTGCCTTTGAGTCAAAATCAGACCACTTTCTTTTGCCTCCTCCAGGCCTACCACCAACCCCATACTCATCATCATAGATTGCTGCACTAAGTTCCACGGCTGATTGATATGTACCTGGTGCAGCCGTTCTGACAATTTTCCGAACCTCAGCTGGAAAACCTTGGATGTAGCGCTTGACTCGCTTTTCCTCGGTGTTTATCAAATCAGGAACTAATCGGGACATTTCGTTAAACTTAGTCGTGTATTCCCGATGTGTCATTGTTCCTGCTTCCAGCTTTAGGAACTCGACCTCCATTCGATCAACTTCACCCCTTGGGCAGAATCTTTCCAAAACCTATTTCTTCAGATCGTTCCAACGTAATGCTGCAACACCTTGCTCCCCATGAGCTTGTTTAATGGTTCCCCACCAATATAGTGCTTCGGATACAAATGAATGTGCAGCAAATAATACTGCCTAATCCTCTCTACACTGGCTGATCAAGATTACTGCTTCCATTTCTTGTACCCACTCATGAGTACAAACTGCATCCTTCTTGCCGTCAAAAGATGGAGGACCGCAACCTTTGAAGGCTTTGTAATCACATCCTTTATTACGTTTGTCAGCATTCGCGCCATTGACCAATGTGATTACATTATCATTTGTTGTAACATTTTCGCCACCATTATTACCTGTTCCAGCGCTTCCAGATTCGACAGTCGGGCCAACACCTGACCCACGTAGCTCCGCAATCAACATTGGCAGAGCATCACGTATAGCTTTTGCCACTTCAGTGGTAATTTCAGATTGTCTTCGTTCATTATGAGCAGCCTCAGCATTTTCCACTTGATGAGGAATTTCGTTTCCGTAGATGGGAGGGGCATTGGTATTACTCCTAGTATTTGGCCTTCGGCCTCCATCCATAATACGACCATGACCACGACCACGACCACGACCACGACCTCTTCCTACCATTCTGTAATCAAGATGCCGGACATATCACTGTTAGTATGATGGATAATTAGATGACAGTAGGACGATAAATAAATAAGTACAGGGCCCTATGCAATTATTACTTTATAGTGCTACTGGTCTAATTATATTCCATCATGGTCACACATAGTCCACATCTTAATTTCAGATTGTTATCAATGGGTCTAACCCTTACTGATCATTTGTTTTCCTACCAGGACATTTAATTGCTAACATGCAACTTATGGTGTTTCTACTATTTCATAAACAATTCTTATCAGTTCTACATCAAAACCACACCATGGTTGAATCCCGAGTCTCATTTGTATAGTTAAGCTATTATTTGCAGTAGCTAATTGCAACTAGTAACTTATCTATACCCATGAATCTAAGGGTTTAACCACAGTATGCTTAATGCATCACCAAACAGATTACTAAGCAAGCGTAATAGGCATTTAGCTATATTGGCATGTTTACCGACATCTCGAACTTGTGTTTTGAGTCTTAGTTTAAGTTTAGGTACTACTGCAAGTACTCTAAATCTCTTAAACCAAGGCTCTGATACCAACTTGTGACGCCCGTCTCCCGGAACCATCACTAAATCGGAATTACAACAGAACACATGGTATAACAGAGATAAGCAGCGGAACTTTTATTAATATAACACAAGTTCCAATACAAGATGTCAACATGATATAATTTACATCATTATACATATGCCAAAATTTCCATCAGCTTTCTATTCTTGCTATCACGCGTTGCCCTTGCCATGGCTACACGAAGCCTTATCTTTTCCTGATATGCATACTCAAACAATCAGTTTTCACTGGTGAGTTCTAAGTTTTAATCATATAAGAATTTAGATAACAAAATTTGGAAAATATTTACATGACACGTTTTAAATAATAATAAAGGGAATTCATAGTCATAAAACAGACAAACTTTGTGCAGAAAAGTTTCCAACCCATAACCGGGTTACGAAAACCCAAAACCACCGGGTTACCAAAACCCAAATACCAATCCGCCAAGTCCACGGTATGATTACCACCTGCCAAGTCCACAATGTGGTAGTCCTTATATTGCATCTACAGTAATATCAAGCCACTGTCTAGGGTCACGTTTACCCTCTGCAGGCCCGGTCGTCACCAGCCAAATACAGTCAATTGATCAATTAACCCCCTATACCGACACATATACCAGGGCTGTTTCCCACTAGAAACAGGCAACAAAGATAGGCACGGTGCTTGTTTTTACATATATAGCAAGGACACCGTCGACTACGGTTGACACATTTATCAAAAATATCATTTTGACTCAAACTGCACAATCATTGTTTTATATAATATTTTCCCTGCTCAAACCAGCACTGTAATGCCCAAAACGTTTTCAAAACCTGTTTAGAACCTCTGTCCAAATCACAGTCGTAAAATGTTTAAATCGTCCAACTAGTCTAAACTAGTAGCACACAACCAGAATACGTGTCAAAACATTTTCCTCATGCCCATAAAACTCATCACTTTTATGTATCTTTAAAAAATAATTGGACTCGTACTATCCCGAGTACGGCATTCCAAAACCATGTTTAGACCAAAAATCATTTGACATGTTTAACCCAACTGGCAACAATCATTGTTTTACAAACACTAAATTATACAAATACAGGGTCTCAAACATAGTTTAAATATAACATCATCAAATACAAACAACTAACAGTATGCATATCAGCCCAAAACATTTTGAAACATAAAATGGGCATCATAGAACTCACCTGATTGATTCCGCACAGTAAACTTAATCTCGCACACTTATCTCACGTTTCCCCAAGGAATCCTAACAACCTGGATATCCTAGCAAGATCATAAAAATATTCACATATCCCGGAAACCATAATTCGGGTTTCTAAACGGACAGCACAACGACTATGTTAAGATATCTTCAATACGAGTTTTTAACTCGTTATTTTTATCCGGGGTGTTCGCCGTATCACACGGGCATAACCACATCATATCAGATGGTTTATTTAGTCAATACAACCCCATATATACTTGTGAAGATAACCTAAACATTTAAAACTTAAGCATAAGCTTACCTCGTTATATCCGGACAACCGCTTGTTTAACCGTCTGTGTAGTCCCGATCACTCGTCACGTACTTCCACACACTCAATTGACCATAAAGGAGGTTTATGGGGGTATTTATGTTGTGATAATAGGGTTGGAACTCGAAACTGTGTGCGAAAAATGGCGCGGTACGGACTATTTATAGGAACTGGCACGCAAATCGAGAGAACCAGGCCACGACACCTCACTGGACACTAAGCAATCATGTTGGACACGTGGCAGCACCTTATGACACATGGCATCCCCCCCTATGACACGTGGCAAACCTTGAAAACACGTGTCTTGCCACCTAGGACACGTGTCGGTGAGCGCGTGTGGTGTTTTGAACTTGTTTCTGCGATTCTAACTTCATACGAACTCCGTTTTGCGCACCGTTTTCGCCCACGTTCACGATTTTTAAATACCTTTCTAACCATATCAAGCAATCACCCTAGTAAGGTACTGATTATTTTGCCCATTTTATGATTATTTATTTGAAACTCGTTTTATCATAACTTTCATTCGGAGCATCGTTTGCAAATTTCGCTTTCCCTCATTATGATCTTTACTTTGTTGTCTAGATAATGTGATATTTTTAATCCATATACCACTTGCTCGTGTCATGTGATCGCTATTTTATTATAGAGTAGCCACATGATGAATTTATTATTTAATTGTTATTAAAATACTCTTCATAGGAAAAAATGAAAACACTTCATTTTACTTAAATTTATTATAATACTATGGGAATCCGGTTGTTACAATATCTATATGCTGTAGATTAACCAGAAATTCCAAATCAGCTATTCTTTCATTCATACATTTCTTTTCAGCAGTATCATCCTCCTTCCATTTCATCAGCTGAGCAATTTGATTCTTCATTTCATCTAGCTCACTTGTTCCGGAGGAAGAAGGTTGATCCACTTTGGCTTTCTCTTTTTCCATCTGATAAAGATCAAATTCCTTTGACAGCATAGAAATTCTTCTTCTGAGTTCTGTATCATCATAATCTACAGTAAAATTCATACCCAAATCATCCAGATTATCATATAGTTCTCTTGAAACGAAATCATCCTGAAATGGATTTTCATGCAATGATGTAGTCACTGTAATAGAATCCATAAATAATGGTACAAATGAAGCAACGTTCACATATTCAGGAGCTTGCCCTAGGCCTCCTGGAATTATAGATACAGAAACTGTAACTGATGTCGTTGCAGAATAATCATGAACAGTAGCTGGTGAAGATGAAATCACAGGAATAGATGAAGCAGAAACTGTAGAAGTCACAGTACATAAAGATACAACGATCTTAGGAGCTTTCGACTTCTTATTTGCATATGGCCCTTTTGCCATTCTCTTTCACTTCTTAGGCTTTGAAGATTCAGGCTCTTCAATAATAAAATTGGGATCAACAGTCTCTTCTCTTTCCTCTCCAGCCAGTTTAGCACATTTCTTCTTCATTCTCCTCACTATCTAATTTCCAACTTGAACCATCTCAAATTCAGACTCTGTATATGGAGATTCCTCACCTTTTTCTCCACCCTCAGCATCAACATGAACAGAAAGATCTTCTTGTTCTTGTTCATCCTGTTGATCTCGAATCACAGTTTGAAGGCACCTGTGTAGAAGGAGTAACTCTTGATCCTTGAGAAGTAGCAGGACTTGGTTGTTTGATCTGGAAGATTGACCAGTAGACTTCCTTGGTTGTCTTGGAGGAGGAGGTGGTGATTGCCGATTATCATCATCATCAAATTCTTCAGTGTCATAACTATACTCTGCATACTCTCCAATATAACATCACAGCTCTTCTGGTACACCCTAACCTGACCAAGACTTGAATGAGTCATGTGTTTCAGCTCTAGAAGACCAATAGCATCCCTAGGCAGCATTTGCTCGGGCAATCTCTTATCTATCAACATCTAAACAAACCTAGGATACATGTAGAATCAATCCTTGGTTTGTTCAATATCAATGCCACCATGGCTGATCTCATAAGATCCCTCAACTCATCAAACGTTCCTTTCCTCGTGCTAAGACAATGCAGTAATACATGTGCTAGCAGCTTGTATTGAAGAGGAAGCTTGCCCTTCTTGATAGATGTAACATTATAAGCTTCAAAATATCTAATATGTAGAAAATACCCTTTAATACACCTTTCTGGTATGAGTGTCATACCAGCAGGCTCACCTCCAAACTGCAACACCTGCCTAACATCTGCTTCAGTAACACAAATTGTTTGTCCTAGCACATTCGCCTCGATGACATACTCCTCATCAGCTGAAATCAGTCTCGCAGATCCCCAAAAACTCTGAATATGGGAACTATATATCTGGCACGAATTAGTTATGGCATGATAAATCCGAGATCTTCGCAGAAATTCGATCATCGGCCGGAAGTCTTTGCCATTCCTTGTTGTAGGATCTAAGAAAGCACAAAGTTTTGTTTGTCTCCAAACGTCAGATTCGCCATTTCTGCAATTAGAAAGAACAGCAAAATTAGAAACAAAAATTAAAAAAATTAAAAAAATAAAAAAATTTTCTAAGTGTAGAACAGCGAACCTTCCTGAGACAAACCTAATGCTAGACGAACGTGTTGTTCAAACAAACCTATTCACTGAACGAACCCTCAATGAACGAACCTTCATTGAACAAACCTTCACATCAAACGAACCTGTTGGTCAAACGAACCTTGACCAATAAGGTTCGGTTCTATTGAAAATCAGAGGTTCGCCACGAACCTATTAGGTTCAGACGAACCTTCGATCCAACGAACCTATTCATCCAACGAACCTAGTTCATCCAGCGAACCTTTTCAATTTCAAAATCCAATTTTCAAATCTTTGAAATTTATTATAAAAATTGTATCCCTATATTCGAAACTCCACAATGACCAACTTTAATGAAAGAAATTTTATCAAAAATCAGATTTTAATGGATTTTGACTGAAACAAACATGTTCAACTTTAAAACATCTAAAACCTTTCATATCTCTTAATTCACCCGGTCATTTAATGATCTATACCTAAAAATGATCATAAACTGATTACGAATCCAATGATATCAATGAAAAAGATTCGGAGGTTCTAAATCAAAAGTCAATCAAATAATCAAAAATTATTCATTTAACATCAGATAAAAATAAAATCTTTTTGTAATTTTTAAAATTTTTAGAACAATTAAACTAAAAATTTAACAAATCTAAATATTTATTAGCAAATTACAAACCCAAGATGATTGTTAGGATCCTTATCCTTTTTAAGTTTAATTACTTAGTCAAGATATCAATTCAAACAAAATTATCATATACCTTATAATATCCATTTACTTGAACACATCCCCGGTTTGTGAATAACTAATTAAACATAAATGTTCTTGAAACTTATTACTTCAATTTTAACTAGCTCGATCATGCAAAAATAAAGCAGAATTTCTTTTTGAAAATAACAAAATAGAAAAAAGTTTTAATTTGTTCAAATTCTTGGAATCAAGGTTGATACTTACGTATTCTCAAAGGATCCAGAAAAAGAACTATAAAAATAATTTAAGATTAAGCTTTTAACAATCAGTTCGATATTTTCATATACGCAGAAATTGTCCAAATGTTAATAACCAAGAAAACAAATTTGAATCGTTTAAAGCTATAACAATGAGGTCGATACGTAAGTATACGCAAAGAATGTTTCAGCTTTAAACTAAAATAAAAGAAAAATAAAATTAGAATTTCTTTTGAAAATTAAACACATGATAAAAACTAGTCATTTGACTTTTTATTCAAGACATTTTGTCAGAAAAATTACTACTCTTTCAGGACAAAACTAAGTACTGCATTCTAAGCATCTATTTCTTATAGAGCATAATCAAACTTTTGTTTAAATTCTTCTTAACTAAGTCATAAACCCACTAAAACATCATACTTAGTACTTGTAACTGCTCTTTATGTTTATGTTCTTAATGATAAAGATATGCTTCCAATTGCAAACAATGTACTATAATTATTCACTTGGTCGAATTAATTTCACAGAATTTTCAATTTTTTAATGTTTTTGTGTTTTTGGTTTTTCAAATGTTCTTTTATTTTCAAAATTTTCTTCCCCTAAAAACTATAACACAAAACAACAAAAATTAAAATATCTGATGTTAATTCAATAAAAATGATTACGAAGGAAGTTGATTCTTAATTACCTCACCCATGACCCTAATTCCATTTAATTTGAGTAAATACTCAAAACGGATTTTGTCAAAGGCTTTAGTGAGAAGATCTGCTCTTTGCTCGTTGGTGTGTATCTTCACCACATCAATGAGTTTCGTTTCATAGCAATCGCGTATGAAATGAAAACGAATATCAATGTGTTTGCATCGTGAATGATACACCGGATTCTTGGTAAAAGCAATAGCAGCCTTGTTGTCGACATGAATCGGGGTAGTCAGAAAATTTAAACCGTAATCTCTCATATGTTGTTGTATCCACAAGACTTGGGAACAACTGGCAGCCGCTACATATTCAGCCTCACAGGTTGAGGTAGCAACAGATGTCTGCTTTTTGCACTGCCAAGAGACTAACCTCTCCCCTAAAAACCGTGCACCTCCAGTCGTGGATTTCGCATCAGTCTTGCATCCTCCGTAGTCAGAATCACTATAGGCATTGAAGGAGAAGTTATCATCCTTAGGATACCACAGACCGGTGTCTGGTGTACCCTTCAGATAACGAAGAATCCTCTTAACTGCTATCAGATGTGACACCTTAGGTTTAGATTGATAGCGAGCACAGATACTTGTAGCAAATACAATATCTGGCCTTGAGGCAGTCAAGTACATCAAGCTTCCGATCATTCCACCATATAAAGTAGCATCGATTAACCCCCACTTAATATCAGGCTCAATCCCGTGATTGGGCTGAATGGGCGTGGAAATGGGTTTACAATCAAGCATGCTAAACTGTTTTAGCACATCTTGAATGTATTTTGTCTGATGAATGAATATTCCATCATCAGTCTGATCAATTTGTAAACCCAAGAAGAACTTGATGTGTGACATGGCACTCATTTCGCACTTCTCAATCATAACCTCCTTAAATTCCAAACACAGTTGTTCATTGGTAGATCCAAAGATGATATCATCTACATAGACCTGAACAAGGATAATATCCTTGCCTTTTTCCCGATAAAACAATGTTTTGTCAATCTGACCCCTATTGAACCCGTGTTCAATAAGGTGAGTCGAGAGCATCTCATACCAGGCACGAGGAGCCTTATGTAGACCGTACAGTGCTTTGTCAAGTATTTAAACCTAATCCCGATGGATAGGATCCTCAAATCCCAGTGGTTGACAAACGTACATTGTTTCCTTCAAAGACCCATAAAGGAATGCAGACTTGACATCCAACTGAAAAAATTTAAATTTCTTGTGGGCAGCAAAAGACATAAATAGTCGAATTGCTTCTAGCCACGCCACAGGTGCAAAAACTTCATCGTAATCAATTCCTTCAACTTATTTGAATTCTTGAACAACTAAACGTTCTTTCTTCCGAACAATCACGCCTCTATCATCTCTCTTTCACTTTAATACCCATCTGGTGCCTATGTTCTTTTCTCCCTTTGGCAAATCCACTAAATGCCACACACCCAGTTTCTAAAACTGATTTAGCTGCTCTTGCATGGCCTCCACCCAGGCAGGCTCACGCAGTGCTTCAGTAACAGATTTTGGCTCAATCTGAGAAATGAATGCAGAATGCATCCATAATTCTTGAGTTCCACGAGTTCTGTCCAACTCAACGTACAAACTCTCCTCGAATGTAACTTGATGTCTTGTATGTACTCCAGCAGGCGGATTTCCAATGATCTGCTCAACAGGATGATTCACATGGACTCTCGTAACCGGCACTTGCGGGACTCCAACATTATGATCAAGATTTGTGATATTCTGATTAACATCTTGATCATGAGAAACTGCATCTTCAAATACATCCAAATCATCATCAGTTGACCAATCATCATTGATTGCTCTTGAAGTGCCTTCCTCCGTTGGATGATTATCTTCAGCTTCACGAGAAACACCTTGATCTTTAGAATTCTGCAGATCATATAAAATTTGCATGGTTATTTCGTCATAAGTAACACTTGGAGACAAGTTAAAAGACTCAAAAAGTTTATCATAATCAAAAAGCCAATTTGGACCTTTTCCTTCAGGTATAGGTGTATGTCTTGGAACATCCACATTATACCATAGTTCCACAACACCCGTACGTGTTTTAAACACACGTTTGTTGGGCAGGCTGTAGCCAAGAAAGAAACCTTCTTCAACCTTAGACTTGAATTTAGCATCTTTCTTAAGCATGGTACAAGGAGCCCCGAAAGGTTCCAAGTGTTCCAAATTAGGTTTTCGATTTTGAAGCAGTTCATAGCATGTCTAATTATGTCTTTTCACAATCAGCACTCTGTTAAGAGTAAAACAGGCGGTCGCTACGACTTTACTCCAGAATGTAATGGGGAGCTTAGAATCAGCGAGCATAGTTCTAGCAGACTCAATCAATGTACGATTCTTTGTTTCCGCTACACCATTCGTCTGTGGTTCATATGGTGCACTGAATTGCTGCTGAATGCCCTTCGAATCAAAAAATTCTTCAACGTTTTGATTCTTGAACTCAGTCCCATTGTCTGATCGAACACGCCTTACTCTCAACTTGTATAAAGTCTCCAACCTGTTTACCAACAAAACAAAATTTTCATAAGTTTCAGATTTATACTTTAAGAACATTACCCATGAAAATCTAGAAAAATCATCACTCACTACAAAACTGTATGATTCACCACCGATACTCTTCACATTGATCGGTCCAAACAGATCCATGTGAAGGAGTACCAATGGTTTATCAATAGAAAACACAGTTTTAGATTTATGTGACCTCCTTTTCTGTTTACCCTTCTTGCAAGACACACACACATCAGGGAGTTTAAAGTGTTTAACTGGTACTCCATCAACCAAATGATTGTGTACTAAATGGTTCATCTTCTTGATATGTATGTGACCCATCCATCTGTGCCAAGACCTTGTATCCTGCTTGGTTGCCTTCGACACCAGAAACATCTCTACCTTGTTTACCGTCTCCGCCTTAGCCATGTCCGAAACATATAAATCCTTACTCCTGTCGGCAGTCATCAGAATCCAATCTTCATGAATCTGAATTCCTTGTTGAAGCACATAACATCTTTCATTATCAAACAACATTTTATAACCTTTGTCACAAATCTGTGACACTTCAAAAGATTGTTAGTTAACTCCTTACAGTAATTCACGTTGTCAAAGGAAACTTTACCATTAGTCAAACTACCCCACTCGGTAATCTGACCACCTTTGTTACATGCAAAATTAACATAACATCCTTTCATTTTCTTGAACTCTTTCAACAGACCTAAATCTCCTGTCATGTGCCGTGAGCATCCACTATCAACAATCCTTTGACTGTTGATCTGGCCCATGAATGCCACCTGCAAAATAAATTAAAATTTTGATCAGTATCAAAAGGGATGAGTCCCGCCATTTCAGTGTTGAGTCTCCCTGAATAGCCTCCCGCCATTCAGTTTTGATGAACTACTTGAAGACCCATCTTCCAAGCTTTCATCCTTTCTCACATGAAATTTATCATCTAACCTGTGTCTGAATTTCCAAAAAGAGTTTGAATTAACAGTTTGTTTTGAAAAATGTTTAGAAGAAAAATTGTCATAGAAATCATCATCCTTTGATGATGCCATTTTTACCTACTTTTTGACATGTTGTTTGTTATCAAAAACTTTCCTTTTCTGATTCTTTTCTTCTTTAAACCAGACACATTTAGGATCAAATTTCGTGAGGACTCTCATTTCCTTCTCACTAGGCTTCACTTTCCTAGGACTCCCACCAGATTGGATCACCCGACTGTCATTTACAAAACTCTTCTTGATCTTATGATTTGGACAATTTGCTGAAATATGTCCTTTTCCACCACAAGTAAAACACTGTCGTGTTTCTCATGGAGTAAAAGACTGAAAATCTGTTACAAGTCTCCAAATCACAATCAGCAATGACATGACCCAATCTCCCACATCTATAGCATTTCCTTTGCGAAAGACTCTTTGGTTTTAATTCATCACAACTCTTAGATGAACCCAAAGATTTAGATGCAACAGATGGAGTTTGCCTCAAACCATTAGCTTTTATCTTGAAATTATTATTTTGAGTTTGAGAAAGCTTTGATTTTCCCTTGTTTCCAGCCCCAAATTGATTAACCTTGTCAACCACCTTGATAAACTTCTTATTAACCTTTTTAGAAAACCCCTTTTGTTTTTGAAAACACTACTTGACTCTCCTTTATGTGTAGTGGAAGACTTGACAAACACAGTTGGTTTGAGAGTGGAGGTAATTTTGACTTTTAATCCTGGTTTGGAAACAACATTTTGTTTAACTACTGCTTTCTTAGCTAGTTTTATTTCAGAATTTGATTTCTAAAAGGTCTGACTCTTCTTCTCTACAGTATTAACTTGATGACCAATCATTCTCAGAATATCAGCTGGATATTCTGAATCTGTAATGTCATCGATAATAGGAGCATCACAATCAACAAACTCTCTATCATGAGATGATAAACTTTCTACATCCTAAGTTACTTGATCAGACACATTCTCCTTTTAAGGAAGCCGAATTAACTTCCAAATCCGAATCAAGTTGTGGTCTTGATACTTAACTGGGAGGATGTGGCACAGCATGAAAACTAATTCCAGAAGTGTCATGTGAAGATCTTTGCATGGCAGCATAGTAATCGATGACATATGCTGAATTTTGGTAACTTTTAAGCTTGCCCTTGTGTAACTCAGCTTCAGCTTTTGCTGCTGATAATTCCACTTTCAACTTCTGAACTGATTCAAGATGCATAGACACAACATGGTTAGTTTGTAAAACTTTGATTTTCAAATCTTCGTTTTCTTTGCCAAGATCGATTATCTTCTTGTCAAAAGATTTTTCTCTTAAAATCAGCTTCTTATTTGCTTCTGTGCTCTCTATTAGTTCAGCCGTTAGCTGAGCATACATCTCCTTCAGCTTGTCAATCATCTCAAGTAAATCCTCATTTACCTCATCCACTTTCTCCTTGCCTTTCCCAGAGTCTTATTCCATCAAAGCCATAAAAGCACCCATCAGTTCATCGTATTGTTTCCCCCAGTCATAGCCCTCATCAGCTTGACGCACAAGAGCTTTAGATGAATCTTCAGATTTTTCTTTCGTTTTCTGGTATGTATCTTGTGGCTTGAACGGATTTAGATTCCCTTGTTTCTTTGGATTCTTGCATTCTCTGGCAAAGTGACCATGCTCACCACATTTATAACACTGAGTAGACTTTGGATTGAATCCAAATTTGGTGTTGCGGTCGAAAGCGAATTTTTTGCCCGTCTTATTCTCATAACGATTGATTCTTCGAATAACACTCGCCAGTGCCCATTGTGTATTGATCAGTTCCATTTCATCATCATCTATTTGTTCAGAGTCTTTAAATCTCAGATTTGCATTCCCAATCCTTCCTGCGACTAGTTCATCATATGCGATGACAACACAAGATAGAATAGACATGTGATCCTTAACAGCTTCAATAGTGCTTTTCCCAGATTGGTAGTGTTTAGCTGAACAGGAGGTGGTGTCGAGTCAGACTTCTTCTCGTTGTTAGAATAGGATGAACTGGAACATGTAGAAGCAGAAGGAACATGAGTACTATCATAAGTACTAGACACAAATGCAATATGAATCTTGGCAGATGAAGCAGGTGGTGTAGCTACAATACCACCATATAATGAAGGATCTTGTGTAACATTCACTCGTCGCGCTTTCCTTTTATCCTTCATCTCTTGTTCCTCAAGCTTTTGAACAAATTCTACCAAGGTCAGTCTAGGTAAATTCTCTATTAAGATCAACACTAAAGAGTTCCACTTGTCCGGTAAAGCATCAGCAAGGAAATCAATCTTTTCATCTTCAGAATATTCGATGCCACACTTTCTCACTTCGGTCAGCAGATGTATGTATCTTGTAAGTAAAGCTTCCAGACTTTCATTTCCTATGAAGTTGAAGTTTTCAAATTCTTTACGAATGTCTGTATCTTTCATCTTCTTCAGATTTGTATTACCTTCAACTATAGCTTTCAAGGCATTCCAAAGACCATAAGAAGTCTTGTGCTCATCAAATTGATGTAAGATCTGATTTTGAATGGCCTGACGAAGCATCCAGTAAGCCTTTTTCTCTGAATCATACTTCTTTCTCTCATCAACATCAAGTCTCACTAAAAGTTGACATAAATCAGTTCCCACAACTTTCTGTCTTTCATATGGAGATAGAACACGTTCCCAAATATTTGTATCCGTTCCATTAAGATGTGTTTCAAATAGTCTGCCAAATCTAGCAATTTTGGCACTTTGTTCGTACTACCCACTTCGGTTTCACTAATCAGAATACTCTGAATCTTAGTATTCTGACTAGCCATTGTTGTGTACATATTCGCCATAATTTCACAAATTTCTAACAGCGAACCTTTTCACCTCACGAACCTTTGAATCAGGCGAACCTTCAACAATTTGTGAACTGAACGAACCTTCAGTCACACAAACCTTTAGTCTGACGAACCTTTCCCACGAACCTTAAGAAGCAAACCTTTTTAGTCATGAACCTCCAACCACACGAACCTTAAGCTGCGAACCTCAAGCAACGAACCTTGAGACAGGCGAATCCTAATTCAGACGAACCTCTATGAACCAGCAACGAACCTTCAGACGAACCCTTGAACGGACCTTGCAACCGAACCTCAGACGAACCTTGCTCAGTCACCAGCGAACCTTCACTGAAACTGAACGAACCTCTTCTGAAAAGACAGACGAACCTCAGAAACTTGGCAATTCTAGCAAACCTTTTGTTCAGCTACTCACAGGTTCGGCTCACGAACTTGTAAAGCAAAATTCAAACTTTTCGAGGGAAAACCTTCCAAAACTTGAAGAAATCTTCAAATTAACACCCCCAAATCGTAAATTGTTGTATTCCACAACAATTGATGATGAAATCAAACTCAAAACAGCAATCAATTAACAAGAAAAGAAGAAATTTGAGCCATATATGATCTTCTAATCTTCAAATCACTTGAATTCTTTGATAAGCTTGTGTATAACTTCACCAAATGCTCTGATACCACTATTGATTTAGTGAATCGTATCTAGATCGAATCAAGAAGCTCTATGAACAATCAAACACGTGCAGAATCCATGTTTAATCTATAAAGTATCAATGAAGAACAAGTAATTTCATAAACACCTTCTTGTATTAATCAACCAATGATTACAAATCTTTCACACAGAAAGATTCTCACACAGAGAATACACACTCAGGTTTTCTAAAGTTCTGCAAAGTTACGAAGAATTCAAACAAACCTTCTATATATACTAGCTTTCAGCCGAACTTATCACTAGCCGAACCTCTAGGTTCACCAGCCGAACTTCACCAAATGCTCTGATACCACTGTTGATTTGATGAATCGTATTTGGATCGAATCAAGAGGGTCAACGAACAAGAAAACACATGCGGAATCCTTGTTTAATCTATAAAGTATCAATGAAGAACAAGTAATTTCATAAACACCTTGTATTAATCAACCAATGATTATAAATCTTTCACACAGAAAGTTTCACACAGAGAATACACACTCAGGTTTTTTGAAGTTCTGAAAAGTTATGAAGAATTCAGACAAACCTTCTATATATAAAGACCTGCTAGCCGAACCTATCACTAGCCGAACCTCTAGGTTCGCCAGTCGAACTTCACCAAATGCTCTGATACCACTGTTAATTTGGAGAATCGTATTTGGATCGAATCAAGAAGGTCTACGAAAAGTCAAACACGTGCGGAATCCATGTTTAATCTATAAAGTATCAATGAAGAACAAGTAATTTCATAAACACCTTCTTGTATTAATCAACCAATGATTATAAATCTTTCACACAGAAAGTTTCTCACATAGAGAATACACACTTAGGTTTTATGAAGTTCTACAAAGTTATGAAGAATTCAGACAAACCTTCTATATATACAGACATGTCAGCCGAACCTATCACTAGCGGAACCTCTAGGTTTGCCGGCCGAACCCTTAGGTTCGCTGGGCGAACCTAGGTTGCCAAAGCTATAGGTTCGCCGAACCTTTCTAAGGTTATAGGTTCGCCAAACCTATCAAAGAGATAGGTTCGTAGAACCTGCTTAGGTTCGTGGGCCAGGCGAACCTAATCCAAACCAAAAGACACGAACCTATACAAACTTTATATAAATTACATTTTTAATAGCAAACTATTACAAATATGCACTAATAATAAAAAAATCAATTACAAGATGCACACAACAATGAACACACAGTTCAATCTCACACAGTCTCACAATCTATCTACCAACTGTAAAAACTATCCCTACATTACAAAGAACCTGCAAATATATAGTAGACAAAGACGAACCTATACAAGGTAGACGAACCCATGCGAACCACTACGTTCGCCAGACGAACCAATAGGTACGCTGGATGAACCTTTACAACGCATAAACCATAGGTTCACTACATTATAAGTTTATAACAAAATGGCAAAGGTTCATGGGCGAGACGAACCTTGCTAAAACACCTCTAATTAAACCAAAATTAACTTGCAAGTAACATATTACATTATGCACCAACAAACTCCCCCTTAATAGTTTCTTCAAATCTGCAGAAATCTTGAGCTTTAGTCTGCATTCGTCAGTTTGAGTCCCACTCGATGACTGACCTTCAAAAATATTATCAGCTATGCGCACAACCATATATCTTAGAATCGTTTCCAATCTTTCATTATGATCAGCTTGAAAAGGTTTAATCATCTCCAATCTTGAAACTTGCATACATTTAAAAGAGAGAAATGTCATCAAATCATAAGCCTTCCCAAAGTATTGGCACCCATCGTGTAACATCCGTCAACATTGGAGCAGACGCGCGAGACCCTGTAAGGCCCAACAAGGATTCGATCATATTTCTAGGCTCAACTAAAGTATTCGGGGCCCAGACAAATTAACAGACAAATCCACATTCATTATTACGTATGTGTCAGAAGGACCATATCATATCATATCAGTTCATGATTTGTAGTTACTAAGGAATCTGGTGTTAGTAGATCCCAAAGAAACATTCATCACATGATGCTTATTCAAATAGATGACCAACCGATTACATGTTTAGAATCATAACTCGAAAATGAAGAGAATGAGTGGAAGCGAAATTTCAAAACGAAGCTCCGATTTTAAGATACACCGAATCGAAAATAGCGTTAAATAAGAGGTCAAATATTTTGAACTCTTTAAGTTTTGAGATTATGACCATTGGAAAGAGCTCGAAAAATCGTGAACGTAGGCGAAAACCGTGCGCAAAACGGAGTTCGTATGCTCCCGGAATCGCGAAAACAAAATCAAGTCTAACTAAGGCGGTGGAGGTACGCGAAGAAAACTCTCCGCGGTACGCGACGGATGCAGATGGCGTAAAAATCTGATTTTCTTGATCAGAACGCATCCAGAAGCTTATATTTCGTTTTGTTCGACCTTTTACGCTCAAAAACACTTCCAGATCGTATTTTCAGCATCCAAATTTCATTTTGAAGCCTTCTAAACCCCCGGATCGTATCAAGGAAGGTTTCTGCAAGTCCGGATCGTTGTTTTACCCGCAGAAATCCGTCAGATTAGGTAACGGTTCGTTTTAACCTTCTAGCTTGATTTTGATTGATCAGATCTTGTTTTTGAACATAAGGGTATAGTTAGGATTGTTGATTATTGCCTAGATGATGGCTAGGATTGTTTATAAACGAAGAACACGATGTGTTAACGGGTAAATCCTTGTTTTGAGCCGTTGTAATGTCCGGTTTTCATGAAACCATAACTATGATTATAATGGTTTAAACCATTTGAGTGTAACAATGATTGTGATTGTCTTGATCATTTATTGAAATGCTAGGTTTCATCCAAGTGTTTCAAACTAATGATAAGCATAAAGATAATCATTGGAATAATGATCTGATGTTTATGATAACAGTCAGATTAGTACATTGAGCATAGTTATTAAACCTATTTTAATATCACATTCTCATGTTTCATGATACCTAAATGATCAATAACAAGGATTGACTATTCCTAAGCCAGAAATTCATCTAGGAAATCGTTAGTGAAATAATCAACAATCAACATCTATTTGATTAATCCGAAAATGTCGTGATTAATCCAGTAAGTCATAAACTCCTTAATAAGAACCTAAATCATTATAGGTTCCTTGTTATCGCACCTTGTGCAACATTAACTTAAGGAGGCTGATTAAGGATTAAGATCAGCTTAATGACTTAAACTATGATTCTTTGTTATCAAAAATCTAGGATTATTCCGATAATCCAATTCAAATGCAAGAAACTTATAAAACATTAATAAATTGCAGAACTCTCTTCGAATCTTGAGTGATACTTCGATATCAAAACACTTCGGTGAAACAGGTGAGACTCATAAACCCCCTTTCCTTTAAATGTTTACCAAAACTCGGGGTGGAACATGTAGACATCTTTTCAAAACATATCTTATCAATCATTGTGAAATCATATATCATTATCATGAGGAACGTCATGATAAACATTTATCAACTACCATGAAATCATATATCATTATCATGAGGAACGTCATGATAAACATTTATCAACTTATTAAAAACACGCGTATCACGGTTATGACAAGGGTTGGTGCGCCACTTCAGCATGGCTGGCTAAGGCACCCATAACCAACTACACGCGTTCAATGAACATTTTATCGAACTATTAAAACAAGCGTATCACTTGGGAACTTTGGTTATGTGGAGGCTATTTGGGACTATTCTTATGTGAGCATCATTAACTTGTTATCAAGCCCTTGATAGTACTGGTATGATCATATGCGGGAACGCAAGAACATTATCACAAATCGCTCCGACCGTGGGTTGGACATCATCATGTGATCTCACAATCGTTGTTAACGATTCATCATCATTAGGTTTGATGTTTGCATGCCCAGGTGGATTCAATTTCAAAGTACCTACTTGATCACTTGTGAATACTATATCATGGAAATCAATGTTTAAACAATCATTTTAATACTATGAAAGTCTATATTTGAACCATAAATGTACATTAACAAAACCTATGATTCTCACTCAACTATTCGTAGTTGACTTTTTATGCTACATGTTCCAGGTTACAATTCACCCACCAGCTCAAGAACGATGGATCAAGTACACATGTAAACCAGAAGTCAAGGAGAGATCTTCAATTATGGCTAAGCAATCATTACGTCACGCGCCGTGGATTCCGCACGCGGCGTGGGGTGTGACAGGTTGGTATCAGAGCCATGGTTGTAGAGATTTAGGATAATTCTTTAATGGATTACCTAGACTACAACCTAAGAATCTCTTATATGTTTAGACATCGTGTTTAAACTATATCTCCCTTGATTCTTGGAACTTTCTGGTTTACTAAATCTTTTGCTTTTTGTTCTTAGAATGACTAGCAACAATCATGAAATCATTCGTTTGGCTATTATCATTGAACGACAGATGACTGTTGTATTAGCCAAATTGTCATTTGATTCTATTATACTCTTTTGTCTTTAAGTAGTATTTTAATCATAATCACGATCACTCTGTTGAAAATTTGACTTCGTTCTTTTCGAATTGATTTCGGATGCCAAACCCAATCTTATACGGGCACAGAAGGTACATTAGGAATCATACAATGGAGTGAGTATGTTGGATACACCTTTGGATACCTTAATTGCTCTATAGACCAGAATGCCTAAACGGATGTAAATACTCTTTCAACAAGGAACATTGATCTAATGGGATGACGAAAAACCTAACTAGAGAATGAGAAGTTATTCCAAGTATGTCATTGGAAGACTTTAGAGTTCTATTAATCGATCACTACTATTTTAAGCATGGGAATAGGAAACCTGAAAATAAACTCTAGAACCTAGTCCATATTGAATGGGACAATAAAACTTACCCTATTCGATTTTACGAACTGAGTATACTAGTCCCAATGGTTATTTCACATCATCACAAACATTGCTAAGTACAGTAAAGGATAATTTGGAGGCTACCTACTACTCTCAAGTTAGTTACTCACTCTAGCACATTGGAATCAACAAACATGTGAAAGCAAACTACTTCCCACAAAAGGACAACAGTTTGGGTACAACAGATCAAAAGGTGAAATCAAAACTTCTATGAAGGAAACAAAAGAAAGTTAAGAACTTAGTTGAATAGTATACCAGAGATAAGTTCTTAAACTTATACCTATGTGAGAAACCTATATATGGAATCTCAACCTTTAGGAGACACATGCAACTACCATCATTCCATTAGAGGCATATGTCAGTTATGCGTTCGATGTGAACAATTAGATCATCCAACGACAACTTGCCGGTTAGCTTGAAACCCACTTAGAACAAATACACTATGCTAACTAGTACCAAGGATAGAACCTGTTATGCCTGCAACTCAAGTGCCTACATCAAAGGCCAACATTTCAATCTTAACCCCTATGCTCAAAATGCACCTTCTCCTGTCCTACTTGTTGGTGCATCAGAATCATAAGAGTGAGCTGTTGAAAGAACGGTCTCATGAAATCTTGATTGTCATCAAACACCAATGTTACATCTTGTACCCACTTGGAATACGTTCGGCTGTGAACATATTCTACAATTTATTCGAGCGATAAACGAATGCGTGTTGGGTCTGTTACATAAGAATGTACGTGCACCATGTAACTCTTTAAACTTCATGCTACTAGAAACTATTTCATAGTTCTATCAGAAAACTCAAACTGTTGATCATAGATCATAAATCATAATGAGATTCATGAAACTATCAGTGAACCTCAATGCATGACATCGTAGGTCTATCAAACTATCGAGCTAAACTGTAAACTTTGAGACGAAATCAATGGTTGATCAACTATCAGAACTATCAAAACTCATGGATCCTGTTAGGATCACATATGATGAACATATTAGAACAAGAAGGGATAGGGAACTTATCCCATTCAAACTTAGAACTTGTGAACAGAACTGAAAACATTGGAACAAAGTCACAATGAAAACCATGGTAATAACAAGTGAAATCTAACTTGAGCAGAGCTAGAACAAACACGCAGTACAATTTCCAGCTGCGACCGGCCGGCGTAATTGTAAATTGTAGTACATGGGAGTTCTGGGAAGTTCAAGGTAAACAAACAACTATTATCCTAATATCATTAACACTCATAAGAACATGAGAAACACAATGAGCATAATCAAGCGTCGTGAAATCTTGAAACAAGAACGAACAACATACTTGAGGTATGTGATCAAATCATGAAAAAGGGATCACATATCAAAACATGGAATCTAAAATGAAATTAATAAATTAAACTGCGATTAACATGAACATATGTACAGAAAGAAAGTTATTTACGTATATTTGATACGTATTTCTTTCAGTCATCACTATCATACTGTCATTCTTTGAAATACTCTATGATGTCATCTATATGTCCTTTAAGATTCTTGAAAACTCTCTAGCAATTTGATTCGGGCCTAGTTGGGCTATGTCTATAGCTATTCTTGAATTTTGGGAAGATTACAACAATTATCATGTTAACCAAATATGCCTAGATGAAACTGTGAGTCGACATGAGGTGCCAGTCTCAATCATTTGTAAATGAGATAGTCAACTTCACCTCACGAGTCTGACAAACCTTTCTGAAGGCATTGGTAACATCACTTAATCTAAACACATCTTACCTGCCTCAAGTGGATGGCCGAACTGAATGGACCCTCAAGATCCTAGGAAACACAATGAGAAGCGGTGTTTACAACTCTAATGATAGTTGAAATATATACGCACTTCTTACTTGTTGCAATCCTTTGTAACAATAGTCACTACACAGACATTGGGGGTGTACAACCCAAAGCTTACATAAACCGGAAGATAGAGCTTTTGTACTTTGAACTGAGGTGAGTAAGCCTGAAATTGATAAATGGAACTATCAATGGAAATTACTGTTCCACTGGACATAAATAAACTAATCATAGTTGAGCAAGGAACCATGTGAAGGAAAACAGAAAAAAAAAAAAAAAACTTACGAGACTCCAGGTTACTACCAGGGTAATGCTGGAGATGACATTATGATCAAATACAATTAGATCTGAGTAACAAGATAAACTAACATCAGAAAACATGGTCCATTCAAGATTCTAAACAAATTTGAATAAGCAGCATAAAGAGTGGGATCATCTCTTAAACATAAAAACCTACATGGTGTGCTTCATGTTTCCTTCTAAGCAAATTCATGAGGATGATGAATTTCAACATATAAGAAAACTAGCTGAGATTTTAAGACACGAAGACAGGAAACAAAAAAAAAAAAAAAAAAAACTAAGTTAGACACTTATAGAATAAGTCAAATGGAGCTCTAGACATGAACTCAAATTCACGTATGAGCATGTAAATTGCACGCGTAATGCAATTGTTTTTCCCAAACAAACTATCATAAGTACTGATAGCCAAATTTCGGGACGAAATTTATTCAACGGGGGGAGACTGTAACATCCGTCAACATTGGAGCAGACGCGCGAGACCCTGTAAGGCCCAACAAGGATTCGATCATATTTCTAGGCTCAACTAAAGTATTCGGGGCCCAGACAAATTAACAGACAAATCCACATTCATTATTACGTATGTGTCAGAAGGACCATATCATATCATATCAGTTCATGATTTGTAGTTACTAAGGAATCTGGTGTTAGTAGATCCCAAAGAAACATTCATCACATGATGCTTATTCAAATAGATGACCAACCGATTACATGTTTAGAATCATAACTCGAAAATGAAGAGAATGAGTGGAAGCGAAATTTCAAAACGAAGCTCCGATTTTAAGATACACCGAATCGAAAATAGCGTTAAATAAGAGGTCAAATATTTTGAACTCTTTAAGTTTTGAGATTATGACCATTGGAAAGAGCTCGAAAAATCATGAACGTAGGCGAAAACCGTGCGCAAAACGGAGTTCGTATGCTCCCGGAATCGCGAAAACAAAATCAAGTCTAACTAAGGCGGTGGAGGTACGCGAAGAAAACTCTCCGCGGTACGCGACGGATGCAGATGGCGTAAAAATCTGATTTTCTTGATCAGAACGCATCCAGAAGCTTATATTTCGTTTTGTTCGACCTTTTACGCTCAAAAACACTTCCAGATCGTATTTTCAGCATCCAAATTTCATTTTGAAACCTTCTAAACCCCCGGATCGTATCAAGGAAGGTTTCTGCAAGTCCGGATCGTTGTTTTACCCGCAGAAATCCGTCAGATTAGGTAACGGTTCGTTTTAACCTT
Organism: Mikania micrantha; assembly: GCA_009363875.1. Lineage (NCBI taxonomy): Eukaryota > Viridiplantae > Streptophyta > Magnoliopsida > Asterales > Asteraceae > Mikania > Mikania micrantha. The sequence goes on along the minus strand of CM018693.1, from coordinate 68,414,463 downwards.
CTAGCTTGATTTTGATTGATCAGATCTTGTTTTTGAACATAAGGGTATAGTTAGGATTGTTGATTATTGCCTAGATGATGGCTAGGATTGTTTATAAACGAAGAACACGATGTGTTAACGGGTAAATCCTTGTTTTGAGCCGTTGTAATGTCCGGTTTTCATGAAACCATAACTATGATTATAATGGTTTAAACCATTTGAGTGTAACAATGATTGTGATTGTCTTGATCATTTATTGAAATGCTAGGTTTCATCCAAGTGTTTCAAACTAATGATAAGCATAAAGATAATCATTGGAATAATGATCTGATGTTTATGATAACAGTCAGATTAGTACATTGAGCATAGTTATTAAACCTATTTTAATATCACATTCTCATGTTTCATGATACCTAAATGATCAATAACAAGGATTGACTATTCCTAAGCCAGAAATTCATCTAGGAAATCGTTAGTGAAATAATCAACAATCAACATCTATTTGATTAATCCGAAAATGTCGTGATTAATCCAGTAAGTCATAAACTCCTTAATAAGAACCTAAATCATTATAGGTTCCTTGTTATCGCACCTTGTGCAACATTAACTTAAGGAGGCTGATTAAGGATTAAGATCAGCTTAATGACTTAAACTATGATTCTTTGTTATCAAAAATCTAGGATTATTCCGATAATCCAATTCAAATGCAAGAAACTTATAAAACATTAATAAATTGCAGAACTCTCTTCGAATCTTGAGTGATACTTCGATATCAAAACACTTCGGTGAAACAGGTGAGACTCATAAACCCCCTTTCCTTTAAATGTTTACCAAAACTCGGGGTGGAACATGTAGACATCTTTTCAAAACATATCTTATCAATCATTGTGAAATCATATATCATTATCATGAGGAACGTCATGATAAACATTTATCAACTACCATGAAATCATATATCATTATCATGAGGAACGTCATGATAAACATTTATCAACTTATTAAAAACACGCGTATCACGGTTATGACAAGGGTTGGTGCGCCACTTCAGCATGGCTGGCTAAGGCACCCATAACCAACTACACGCGTTCAATGAACATTTTATCGAACTATTAAAACAAGCGTATCACTTGGGAACTTTGGTTATGTGGAGGCTATTTGGGACTATTCTTATGTGAGCATCATTAACTTGTTATCAAGCCCTTGATAGTACTGGTATGATCATATGCGGGAACGCAAGAACATTATCACAAATCGCTCCGACCGTGGGTTGGACATCATCATGTGATCTCACAATCGTTGTTAACGATTCATCATCATTAGGTTTGATGTTTGCATGCCCAGGTGGATTCAATTTCAAAGTACCTACTTGATCACTTGTGAATACTATATCATGGAAATCAATGTTTAAACAATCATTTTAATACTATGAAAGTCTATATTTGAACCATAAATGTACATTAACAAAACCTATGATTCTCACTCAACTATTCGTAGTTGACTTTTTATGCTACATGTTCCAGGTTACAATTCACCCACCAGCTCAAGAACGATGGATCAAGTACACATGTAAACCAGAAGTCAAGGAGAGATCTTCAATTATGGCTAAGCAATCATTACGTCACGCGCCGTGGATTCCGCACGCGGCGTGGGGTGTGACACATCGACTCGCTTAACTACAAAAAAAATTTTGTTTTTCAACTCACCAGGAATATTATGATAAAAACCACTTCAAATAATTTTTCCAAGGTTGGTAAGTTATACAAGTTTTCTTCATATGTACCAACATCTTGAAATTCAACAGCTACTCCTTCATCTCCGGTAGACACTTTATCAGAAATACATTACGTTCTAAGCTCATTCACATACACACTAAACATCTTTGCAAGCTCTTCCTTAGTAGAATCAATTTAAATTTCTCCTTCTTCAAGCTCTTTGCCTTTATTAGGTTTATCAACATTTCTCTGCAACACTTCCTGTCCAGTTTGTTTAAATAAATTAGCAAGCGTAGGGAATGTCTAATCAACAACTCTCTTTTAACATTCCTCATCAATAATATCTTCAATTTCAATTTCTTCAAAATCGTTGGCTTTATTTGGTTTAGCAACAGAGATTGCAATGACAACAAATGAAATTTATGATGTATTGTAAATTACAATTGCACCAGTGATAGAATTTAGTCCACTAGATCCACTAACTGCAGCTACAATATCATCACCATCAACATCTTCATCATTATCTGGGTCAATACCCAGATGCTCATCATAATCTGAATCCTCGTAATCCACTTTCTGCTCATCATCCTCTTCTTCTATGTTGACAACAGCACATTCAACAACTTTCTCTTCAAACACACAAATTTCAACATCTTTATTAATTTCTTCCTCGGCTTGTTTAAGATAAATGCAACCATGGAAGATCTCATGAGATATCTCAGTTCATCAAAAGTACCCCTCCTCATGCTGATACAATGAAGCAGCACGTGTGCTAGAAATTTGTGCTAGAAAGGAAGTTTTCCCTTCTTGATAGAATACTCACTGTATAACCCAAAGTATTTGACTCTCAAGAAACATCCTTTAATGCATTGATCTGGAATTAGAGTCATACCTTCAGGTTCTCCACCTAAACTCGGAACTCTTCTTACATCATCTTAACCAATTCTAATCACCTGCCCAAGCACATTATCTTCAATAACCAAGCATCATCAGTTGTGATCAATCTTGGTGACTCTCAGAAGCTTTAAATATGATACTGTAGACAAGACAATGATTGGATATCGCATACTAAATCCTTGAATGTCTCTAAAACTCGATCATCGGTCTAAACTCCTTGTAAATTTTGGTTGTTGGATCCAAGTAAGCACATATGTTATCTTTGTCACTAAAAGCTATGTTTGCCATATTTGCAATCAAAACAAACAAACATCGGAAACATAATTCAAATTATCATTGAAATAAAAAAGAATTTAAAAAAATTTCTAAGTCTTAACTCCAGCGAACCTACACCCTTAGCCGAACCAAACAATGTGAACGAACCTAAGTTCCAAACAAATCCTTGGTCAAACAAATCACTATGAGTTACAAATTCGTTCATTGAGTGAGTCAATGTTTGGCACGAACCTTTCTTTATCAAACGAACCCATCAAACCAATGAACCTGTCTTTTTTCAAATCAGAATCCAATTTTATGAAGTAAATCAAATTAAATGCATCAAAATGTTCGCCATGAACTGATTAACAACTTAATGAAAGTACTTTTTATAAATCTTGGATTAAGTATGGTTTAATCAACTGTTAAGTGTCCGGCTAACTGAAACTTAAAACCTATATCTAAACAAATCTAGCCGGTGAAATTTCAATCAATTTACCTTTTTTTATTCAAGAAAACAAGACAAATCAAATGGTATATGGAAATCAGTCAAAAAGTCAAAAAGTCAAAAACTCGAAAAATCAATTTAGAACAAGCAGAGGTTCGTCTCTCGCAAATCAGTAAAAGTGACGAATCCATGAGCAAACCTTTGTATATATACATACAAAAGATTCAGACGAACCCTTGATTACACAAATTCTCACGAAACTTCTTCAACACTTTGTCATTTCAGATTTAACCACAACTAGTCCAAAACAAAACAAAAACTTGGTGTATCATGTTTGAAAACAATCAATCAATTATTATTTATTCAACATCGATATAAACAGGAAATCTTTTTGAATTTTTAAAGTTTGTATTAAAACACACCAAAATTTTATTTTTGAAAAGACTGAAATGAAACATGAAAGTGAAAGAAGACAAATACATATTTTTGGTGAGAAATATCCAGATGTGAGATCATATTTGTAAAATGGACGTTTGATCGAGAATCGAACACCACAGATGTGAATCGAACTTGGATGTGCAATGGCCACTCTAATCTCCTAGGGTTTTCCAATCGAAACCAACAGTAATCGTGGTGATCCGAAGGTGTAGGATGGATGTTTGATCGAGAATCGAACACCACGGATGTGAATCGAACTTGGATGTGCAATGGCCACTCTAATCTCCTATGATTTTGACTCTGGGTTCTCAGGGAAGAAGGAGGGCTCTCAAAAGTTAGGTTTTAGAATGTTTGAACTTGTATTTATAAGCTGTCATCATTCGGCCGAATGAGTGGCCTAAGCAACTCATTCGGCAAATGACTTGGCTGAATGGATAGGTCAATCGAACGAGTCATTTGTTTGCTCTAGTCATTCGATAGGCGTTCATTCGGCCGAATGGCTTCATTCTTAGAGCTTTAATGGATCTGTTAAACATATAAAATCAAAGTTAAACATAATCAAACACATATAATCAGTAATAGACATTAAGAACAATATAGAAAGACCACTTCCATTAATTTCATAAACTTTATATACAAAGAATAGTACGAAATAGAACTAGGGACATTTAATGCATCTACAATATTGTATTGCAATCATCTGCACAATCTGATTGAATTCATGAACGTGTTTAATTAGCAAATCACAATCGAAAGATGATTGTCAATATGTGGATCCAAACGAAGTCTAATCACTTAGGTTTGATATCAATTAGAACAAACCAATCACAGACTTTATGTTCCTCACTCTTTTTAACACATCCACATTTTGTGAATTGTTAATCAAACAATGATGCTCTTGAGACAATTTAATTGAAGTGTTGACTAGCTTGATCATGCAAAAACAATTTAAAATTTCTTTTGAAAAAACAAAGTATAAAACAAGTTGAAAGTGTTCAATATCTTGGAATTAAGGTTGGTACTTCTGTATGCACAAATAAACCAGATAATGAACGAAACAATAATTATGATTAAGACTTTAGCAGTCAGATCGATATTCTCATATACGCATAGATTGCCCAAACCTCAATCAAAACCAAAAAAAAAGTTGAATTGTTCAAGGCCTTAAGAATCAGGTCGATACGTAAGTATACGCAAAGAATGCTTCAGTTTTCAAAGAAAATACAAAAAAAAATTTAAGTGACCTTAGAGCAAGAAACAATCATTGTGAAATTAAAAATCACGCTTTCAGGACAAAGCTAAGCACTGTGCCCTAAGCGATTATGTCCCACAAAGTATGATCATAAGTTGGTCCAAGGTTATCACAACTAATTTATAAACCTACCAACATATCATACTTAGTAATTGTGATTGCTCTTTGTGTTTAAGTTCTAGTACGGTACAGATGCACTTCTGATTGCTACAATGTACCATCATTTCTCACTGGGTCGAATCAATTTCTCAAATTTTAGCATTTTTCAATGTTTGTGTTTTTAATTTGTCAACTATTTTTGATTTTTCAAACTTTTCTCCCCCTAAAAACCTAAAACAAAAAATCTTTTTGGTTTTTATAAAGAAAAATCTGATGTTTATTCAATAAGAATTGAATATGAAGGAAATTGATTTGGTATGACCTCACCCATGACCCGAATTCCGTTAAGTTTGAGTAAATACTCAAAAAGAGTTCGTTCGAAGGCCTTGTTGAGGAGGTCTGCACGTTGCTCATTTGTGTGTATCTTCACCACATCGATGAGCTTCTTTTCATAGCTATCGCGTATGAAGTGAAAACATATATCGATATGTTTTGAAAACGAATGATACACTAAAATTTTGGTAATGGCAATAGCAGCCTCATTATCAACATGTATAGGGGAAATATAAAAATTCCAACCATAGTCTTGCATTTGATGTTGTATTCACAACACTTGTGAGCAACAACTTATAGCAGCTATGTACTCTACTTCACACGCAGAAGTAGCTACTGAAGTTTTGTTTTTATATTGCCACGAGAAAAGTCTTTCCCTTAAGAATTGTGCACCTCCAGTTGTGGACTTGGCGTCCGTTTTGCATCCTCCATAGTCGGAGTCATTGTAGGCATTGAAGGAAACGTTATTATCTTTAAGATACCACACACCGGTTTCTGGTGTACCCTTCAGATACTGAAGAATCAGTTTGACTGCTATTAGATGTGCCACCCTAGGTTTAGGTTGATATATGGCATAGATGCTTGTAGAAAAAACGATATATGGCCGTGACGCAGTCAGATACATCAAGCTTCAAATAATACCTAGATAAAGTGTGGGATCTACCAACTCCCCCTAAAGATCAGGCGCAATCCCGCGATTGGGTTGAATGGATTTGGTTTGATGTATGAAGATCCCTTTATCGGTTTGATCTACTAGTAAACCAAGGAAGAACTTGATCACTAACATCATGCTCATCTCGAATTTATTAATCATCACCTCTTTGAATTCCATGCATAGTTGGTCATCGATATATCCAAAGATTATGTCATCCACATAGATCTGAACAAGGAGAATGTCCTTGTGTGACATCTAGTACCTGATCGTCCGGCAATTCCGTACGATACGTGTACTTTCACTAGTTACGGTGTGTAAATACAATGTTTGAACAATATGTGTGACAACAAAACTCATAAACAAGCAACAATTGAATGTATTTAGGTGAAAACCTATGTACATTTAATACAATAAATCAAGAGAAACAACACTGTTCAAAACAAATGACAAGATCATATCGGTTGCGATCTGATATCCATAGATGACGGGAATCAGATGACCGACAACTCAGAATGAAAACAATGTGATTCAAGGTTATCAATGTGAAAACAGGAAAGTTTAGTTGAGTCCGTCTGTGAGGAAACACAATTCAAAACACAAGTGCAGCATCGTTTCAGAATAAAGAACTTACAATGTGTTTGCGTGGGTAACGATTCACACAAACATGTCAGACAAGGAACATGAACAGTGGAGATGGCAGCAAAAATTATGGAATGCCTCAAAAATGTAATGATCTCAGTAAAATGTCGAGCATTCGGCGTGGTGAGATCCAGGTGTGCACATATGTTCTTTGTCATTGATTTGTAGCTAGCCATACTGAAAAACAGAGACATACACATGTTAGTACAATTCAGTTGAACAGTAGATTCAAATCAGAACAAATAGCAGTTAGATAATTTGGTTGAATTTAATTGATTTGACCGAATTTCTTATGGTCGAATGAGCACATTGACCGAGTGAGTCGTTCAACGAAGGAGTCGTTCGCCAAGGAGTAAACTCGCTGAATGAGCCATTCGCCGAATGAAGTCATTCGGCTGGCTGAGGCGATTCAAATTCCAGTTGATAGATCTTCAAATCATCTCATAAAAATAATGCAACCATACACAGAATCGACCGAATAACAACATTAAAACTGGTCTCATGAGGTTTCAAGTTCGTTATATTTATCTATTTTGAAGCGACTGATTAAAACCGTAAAATCCCATAACCAGTCCTATTTACGGTGATTCCACGGTTAAAAGTCGACCATGTTTGATTCACAAGTACCTGAGATGAAGAAGATATGAACTATCAGTATGAGGTTTTCTGAATCGAAGAAAAAATCAGAAAAATGGTCGAAAGGTGTAATTCGGGTGACTTGCACACAGTTAAGGTCAAGAGAATAAAAAGTGGAGAATGGGGTAGTTCGGCCGAATTAAGTATTTAAAAAGTAACAGTTATTCGCCAAAAGACTTCAGCGAATGAGCTGTTTCGCCCCAAAGTCATTCGGCTGAATGACTCTCACATGAATACTCATACACCAAATGAAGGGGACTAAAAACTTTCTTCGGCCCAGATTGATTCGGCCGAACGACTAATTCGCTGGAATGATGTCATTCGGTTGAATAAGCCATTCTGATTGTTCATTAGTACGAATGATACCTTGCACTCACAAACACAATAATTTCAATATTTTAAACCTTATAATCAATTAAACAGATGCCAGTTATGAAGAATAGTTTGGTTGGTTAAGGATTCAGATATGACAGACATATGAACTTACAAATGGTTCGATTATTGATATATATGTCCAATTGAGAAAATAACACATACACCTAATCACATCAAATCAAAATCACTGAATGTTTTACTTCAGACACATTTGTCTTATGATACGATTACTGATATATCTGTCCAATTTAAACCTAACAATACATAACTACTAGACAAATTTTATGATCACTCATGTTTTCTGATTGAGTTACCTATTTCATTTTACCATTAAAGATCAAAATTAGTTTATAACTCATAATTGCATAAATTAATACCAGTCATTATAAATTCTATAAGGTTCCAATTTATTATGTTTTTGTATTTTTCTTGTTATATCCAATTGGACGGCTTCACATAGGTCTTTAAAAAGCAATATGGCATGTGTATGGAACTTATAATCTTTTTGTCTTTTCCAAGCTTAATACCAGCTTGTTCTTGTTTTTCTTCAAGCTTAATATCAGCTTGTCTTTGTTTTTCTTATGGTTCAGTCAGTCTCATCAGAATAGACGGCTTCAACTAGGTCTTTACAAAGAAGTATGACACGTATACAAACTTGAATTCATGAATTGTTGCAACCTTATTAGATCGTACGATGACAGGTGTATGCCTGATTAGCTTCAAAAACTATTGATTTTATAAAACAGATACCACAACTCAGACTTTCTAAGATATCATAAATTTTCTATACATTTTGTAAAGTCGACCTATCAGTACATCAATTCACAATTATCATGTGTTTTCAGCTAATGCATTCACCTTAACTTTTAAGACATAATATGCTAACACGTCACTTTCTCAGAGACAACTTTTTCATTTTTATGATTTTTCTTAGTCTTTTGGGAAAAGGGCAAGGACACTCTTCTTGTTCAGATTTATGAAGATGATATTATTTTTGGATCTAGCGATGAACAAATCTGTTTGGATTTCAAAGAGGTGATGATTGATAAATTTGAGATGAGTGCTATGTCAGATTTCAAATTTTTTCTGGGTTTACAAGTTGATCAAACTGATAATGGAATTTTCATTCTTCAAACTAAGTATATTCAAGATGTGATGAAACGGTTTAGCATGCTTGATTCCAAACCAATTTCCACGCCATTGAGCCTAATCACAGGATTGAGCCTGATCTTAAGGGGGAGTTGATTGATCCTACACTTTATCGTGGAATTATTGGACGTTTGATGTATCTGACTGCCTCTAGACCAGATATTGTTTTTGCTACAAGTATTTGTGTAAGATATCAATCTAAACCTAAGGTGTCACATCTGATTGCAGTCAAGAGAATAACTCGTTATCTGAAGGGTACACCAGACATCGGTTTGTGGTATCCAAAGGATGATAACTTTTCCTTCAATGCCTACAGTGATTCTGATAATGGAGGATGTAAGACAGATGCAAAGTCCACAACTAGTGGTGCACAATTTTTTGTGGGAATGTTTAGTTTCCTGCCAGTGTAAAAAGCAAACATCTGTGGCTACTTCAACTTGTGAAGCTAAGTATGTCGCTGCTGCCAGTTGTTCACAAGTACTGTGGATACAACAACAAATGAGAGATTATGGTTTGAATTATCTTAAAACCCCAATTCATGTTGATAATGAGGCTGTCATTGCTATTACGAAAAATCCAGTGTATCATTCGCCTTCTAAACACATTGATATTAGGTTTCATTTCATACTCGATTTCTATGAAAAGAAACTTATTTTTATCGTCAAGATATATACAAATGAGCAACGAGCATACCATCTCACCAAGGCTTTTGATAAAAATCGTTTTGAGTATCTACTCAAATTAAATTGCATTCGGGTCATGGGTGAGGTTATTTCAAATCAATTTCCTTCATAATCGATTTTATTGAATTAACATCAGATATTTTTATTTTTATTTGTTTTGGTGTTTTAGTTTTTAGGGGGGGAAATTTGAAAAATCAAAAACATAAAAACATTAGAAAATTTAAAATTTTGAGAAATTGATTCGACCTAGTGAGAGATGATAGTAAATTGTAGCAATCAGAAGCACGTTTGTATCATACTAGAATTTAAACATAAAGAGCATCTACAATTACTTAGTATGATATGTTAGTAGGTTTATAACTTAGTTGAGATAACATTTGACAAAATTATGATTATACTTTGCGGGAAACACTTGCTTAGAACATTGTGCTTAACTTTGTCCTGAATGAGTGGTTGTCAATCTTACAATATGTTTCTTGAACAAAAATTACTAAATTGATAGGTTTTGATCATGTGTTCAATTTTAAAAGAAATTCTAAATTTTGTTTTTCGTTTTATTTTAGTTTAAAGCTGAAACATTCTCTGCGTATACTCACGTATAGACCTGATTGTTATAGCTTTAAACAATTCAAATTTGTTTTCTTAGTTTGATTAAGTTTTGGACAGTCTCTGCGTATATGAGAATATCGATCTGATTGTTAAAAGCCTAAACTTAAATTATTCCTTCGTTCATTTTTCTGAATCATCTGAGCATACGAAAGTCTCAACCTTGATTCCAAGATTTTAAACAATTTCAATTTTTTTTTACATTTTTTTTGTTTTTTAAAAATAAATTCTATTTTGTTTTTGCATGATCAAACTAGTTAAAATTGAATTAAATTGTTTCAAGGACATTATTGTTTGTTTAATTATTCACAAAACGGGGATGTGTTCAAGTAAATGAGCAACATAAAGTATTTGATGGTTTTGATTTCAATTGATATCTTAACTAAGCAATTAAATTTAAATTGGATTTATATACTCACAATCATCTTTGAATTGTAGTTTGCTAATAAATATATCCATTAAGTCAATCAGGTTTTGTTGATGATTGTAATACAATATGATATCATGTCTGGATCTTTCTCAACAAAAATATGTGTTTGTTTTGTTTATTTTTATATTTCATGATTAGGTTCATTATATTTGTGGTGTGTTTGATATAAAATTTGAAAAATCCAAAATGATTTTTGTTTTTATATCTGATGTTAAATCAATAATTTTTGATTATTTCTTTTAATTCTGAAACATAAAAGGTTGATTTGTTTGATATTTTAAATAAACTTGATTTTTAAAAATTTGAAATTATCAAAGTTTCATGTATAATGAAGGTTCGTGAAAGGTTCAAAAGGTTTGTTAAGAGGATTGTTCAAAAGGTTTGTTAAGAGGTTCGTTCAACATGTTTGTTTGAAGGTTCGCTTGAAAAGGTTTGTTTGAAGGTTCGTTCAAAAAGGTTTGTTCATAGGTTCGTGTGAAAGTAAGGAAGGTATAAATGTGAAGGTTCGTGAAACATCTTCGTCACATTCATCAGATACTCCGAAACGAACCTTCTTGATTTGATTTTGACTTTTTCGATTTTGGGACTTTCAGTATCATTGCCTTATATCATTAGACTCTGAATTGTGTTATGATTCTAAATAGGTAAATAGATTGGATTTTGACTGGCTAGATTTGTAGAACTTTTGATCTTTATGTCTAGTTTTAAATCTGTTTAAATCAAAATTTGAGGGAAAATGCTTTCATTAAAGTTGTTAATATGTGAATGGTGAACCTGTGGGTATAATTAATTTTGTCTGATTCATAGATTTGAATTTTGATTCCAAGTTTGAAAAGGTTCGTTTAAAATTGAATGGGTTCGCTGCTTTTGTTCAGGTTCGTTTGAATTCAAAAGGTTCGGCCCGAGCCTCTTTAAATTATAGAACCGAACCTGTAGTCAAAGGTTCATTGACTATAAGGTTCGCATTAAATTCAAGGTTCGTTCATTGTTAGGTTCGTGAGTTTAAGCAGGTTTATCTTGAACTTAGGTTTAAGAAGATTTTGTTATTTTTATTTTTTTTAATTGTTGTTTGTTTTGTTTGTAGGAATGGCAAATCTAACATTCGGTGATAAACACAATATATGTGCTTATTTGAATCCAACAACAAAGAATGGCAAGGAGTTTAGACCGATGATCGAGTTTTTGATAAGATCAAGGATATACTATGCTATCTCCAATTCTTGCCACATATATAGATCGCATATTCAGAGCTTTTGGGAATCAGCTACGTTGATTACTATGGATGATGTTTACGTGATTGAAGGCAATGTGTTGGGACAAGCATTAAGGATAAATGAAGCTGTTATTAGGAGAGTGTTGCAGTTCGGTAGAAGAACCTGAGGGAATGACTTTGATTCCTGAAAGGAGTATTAAATGATATTTAATGAGGATCAAATACTTTGCGGTGTATAGTGAGTATTCGATAAAGAAAGGAAAGTTACCTTTACAGTACAAGTTTTTAGATCATGTACTTCTTCATTGTATAAGTATGAGAAAAGGCACATTTGATGAGATCTGCCATGGTGGCTTTGATTCTGGACAAGCCATTCAACTTTTATGCAATGATCTTCAGATATCTGTCTGACAACATTACCAAGGAAAAATATATATTCTTTATGTATCAAAGATTTATTCAGATGTTGATTGATGAAAGTTTTCATGAACAGAATTTACAAAGGGTTGCATCTAATATACTCAAGTTAAAGCACATGACTGATTAAAGCCTAGGACCAGTGAAGATTTATCAGAAGAGTAATTATGTGATTTTGACAAAAGATTTGATTTGTCATTGTGCCAGAGCTAATTATGTTGATCCATTAGATGATGCATGGAGGTATGATTATTCAAACTCAGATAGTGAACAAATGGATGATGATGATCAACAACCGCCACCTCCTCCTCAGGATCCACAAGTTAGACAGACTCATGCTCAATCTTCTCAATCTCATCAACAAGCACAAGAACCAGAACAAGAAACTCCAAATGTAACTCATACTACATTTGTTCCTCTTCAAGTCATCTATCCTAATCAACCTGACGTTCAAGTACAAGCAGAAGCTACTGTTTCATCTCCACATGTTGAGGCTGAAAATGTTGTTGTTGAAGTGGAAGAAGAATCCACTAAATCTGAAATGGAAACTGTTCAAGTTGGAAATAGAATGGTGAGGAGGTTGAAGAGAAAGCCAATGCAACAACTAAAGAACTTGGAAGAAAGAGAAGAAAGAAATGATCCTAATTTTGTAGTTGATGAACCAAAGACATCAAGGCCAAAGAAGAAGAAGAAGATGGCTAATGTGCATAATAGAAAGAAGTCACGGACTTCAAGAATTATTGTTTCTTCTTCTGTGACTACATCTTCTGCACCTGTATCTGTTTCTGTATCTATTCCTATGTCTGTTGATGTATCTATTCCAAATACTACTATTTCTACATCTCAACTTCCTGTATATGTTGAAACTTCTATGCCTAGTTTTGATCATGTAAATGTTGCATCATTCATGCCTTCATTTGTCAATGCTACAATAGTTACAACATCATTTAAAGAAGCTTCTACTTCTAGAGTTGATTTTATGTTTAAGGGTTTGGATGATCTTGACTTAAACTTCTCTTTGGATTTTGATGATTCTGAATTGAGAAGGAGGATTTCTATTCTATCACAAGAATTTGATAAATACAAGAAGCAGAGGGGGAAAGCTCATACTAAAAAACAATCTTCTTCAAGTCAAATTGATTTGGAATTGATGAGAAGTCATACTAATCAATTACAGAAGTGGAGAGAAGAAAATTTACAAGACAAAAAGATGATGAATGAAAGGATTTTTTCTTTGTAAAAGTTGACCAAAGGACAGAATGTTAAGATTGTTGATTTAAAGAAAGAGAATCAAATGGTGCAGCAAAGGATTAATGAGCTTCAAGACAAAGCTGTTCATTCTGAGAATCAAGATGTAGATGCTGAAAGAGGTCATGTTTCTGAAGGTGCTAATGTTGATCCTGTTTATGTAAACATTGATGAGGAAGAGGAGGAAGAAAAGGTTGATTATAAAGATTTTGACTTTGATGACCATCCGTGATTTAATAATTTTAATGATGATGGTGAAGATGATGATGGTGAGGTAACTGGAGTTGGAAGTTCAATTGGATTGAATTCCATAACTGGAGCGACAGTGCTTTACAAACCATCAGGAATATCTTTTGATGCAAATCCAGTTTCATGTGTTTCTCCTGACAAAGCCAAAGATAGTGAAGATATGGAGATAGAAGATCTCACAGAATTTGAGCATCCAAAGTCTGTGATTGATTATTCATCACCAATATTTGTGGAATTATTCAAACTATACGAAGATGGAGAATTTATGAGAATGTTTGGTGAGGTTAATCAGGTTAGAGAATTAGAAGAAGGGGAGATTGAAGATGAAAATAATAAAGAAGATATTGCTGATTTGTTTCGAGTTAAAGTAAATGATCTACAAAATGCAAATACTTCTAGAAAGATGATAGTTGGTGAATCAAATCATTCATTTGAAGTTGAGCATAATAAATATGTTGATGAAAATTTGTATAATCTGCAGAAGTTGAATAAAATTTTTGATATTGAAGTTAATAGAATAGTTCCAAGAAAAAAAAATTATACTTTGAAGATTAAAACATATAAGGATATGTGGAGAGAAAGTCGAAGAACAAAAGTATATCATTGATCAATTGATGATTTTTAAGCAGATGATTGAAGTATTTGATTAATTAGTTCAAGAAGATTAATCAAGACAATGTTCAAGGTTCAAGATTGGATCTAAACCCAAGATGCAGGGAAGAATTGTGAGTTATGGATATTTTCATATCTTTCCAGGAATTTTGAAGAATAGAGGATGTTATGTAGCGAAAAGAACAGATGGATGTCAATAGTTTGGAAAAACATATGATCTTATGTCTTTACCTTCTTTTGAGCGCATGCACTTGTCAAGACTGAGAATGATAAATCCTATTCAGATTGAACACAATGAAAGATTTGGAAAGTTGTTGAAGAAGGAAGCCAAGATAGGATGGAATTGGTTGGTTCCTCAATTTTCAGTGCTGAAGCATAAGTCTTATGTTTATTCAAATCCAAAGGTTTACTCTAGACAAAGATTGAAAAAGATAGAACAAAATTGGAATTCTTATTTAAAATTTTGATTCTATGATGAAAGATCTTCTGAAGCAGCTATTTTAAAGAAAATGAGAAATGGAGGGTTATAAGATTGCTTGAACCTGCTTGGTTGGTTAACTGTTCAAAACAAGACATTGATCTACTCAATGAGGCTGAAAATTATGCAAGTGAAGGATTTCATGATGTTGGTGTGAGTTATAAAGACATGGCTTTACTATTTCAAACTATAGCAAGGATGTGCTACACTTTGGGAATTCATTCTGGATGCAACTGGAAAGATGTGAATTATTTGTATATTGAATTAATGGCATTGCATAAAGAGATTGATGATAGAGATGCAAAGATTGAAGCTGAACGTTTGTTAAAGATTCCAAAGTAAGTGGTTATTCGTGCTGAAGACAATGTTTGTCAAGATCAATCATCGAGTGGAACTCAGATTGCATGTTGAAGACAAAGACTTTAAAGATTTTGAAGCAACTATTAAGGGGGAGTTTGTTAGGTCATTTTGTTATAGTTTTCTTTCAACAGTTTGTAATTTAAGTTAGCTTTTTGCTAGGTTCGTCTGGCCCATGAACCTAGGCATGTGTTGTAAAGGTTCAGCGAACCTAATGTGTTGTAATGTAGAGGTTTGTCCAGCGAACCTAAAGGTTCGTCTGTGTCACATCCCGAGCCGGCGGGGTTTCGATCGGATTCCCCGTCGGGTGGAAGGTTCCTGGGGCACGATATCGTTAGTGATAATCGGAATGATCAGATTGTTTACATTGCACATGATATAAATGATAAATGCTAAATAGAATAGAATTACTAAGTTAAATTACATCCGTATCGTTCATAATTTAACAATGTAAATCTATCATAAACATCATAAGATATTTATCTTGTAACTGCACAAGATATACAAAATAATTGTATAATGATGTTCCAAAAGTATGTGTCACACCCCGAGCCGGCGGGGTTGGATCGGAGTCCCCGTCGGGCGGAAGGTTCTCGGGGCGTGATATCGTGGGTGATAATCATGATGATCAGATTGTTTACCTATCATCAATGTTTAAGAATAACTAAAGCACAATCAAATGATATTTAGGATTACAAAGTTAAATTACAATATCAAAGTTCGGCAATTTAACTAAGTAAACCTATCCAAAAGAATCAAATGTTTATATCTTGTAACTGTGCAATATATCAAAAGTAACGTATATCATTAACAAAAGATGTGCTTCCCCAAAAATCTCCTAGGTCCTCTATCTGGGCAGCCTAGTGTGCAAATCCAAGAGCTTAAGCTTAAACCTGTTCTTCACCTGAGAAAGCATGTAAAAAGACCAAGTCAACACAACGGTTGGTGAGTTCATAAAGTTTATAAGTTTAAAATAGTTTTCACAAACCTCCTTCGTTAAAACCTTAACCTCATTAACTCCACATATAATATCCAAATCGGTATGCTTATATATAGGGCATATGTAAGGGAACAAACCCTAGCCAACATCCCACCACATACTAATCCGGATATGACACTGTTGTTAATAATAATTAAGCATTTTACCTACCAATCAACCCATTCCTCATCAAAGCTTTTATTTTCTGTTTCAAAGTTTACAAGACTATAATGTTCCCAAATGTTAGTTTCAAAGTATGTTTATCAAACATCAAGTTTCACACACACATAGTTTAGTTTTCCCTAAACTTATACGTGAGTAGAAGCTCTGCACTAGCAGTCGTTTAGCACTTACGTAGCTCACAGATTAGTTAAGCTTAGTCTAGCAATTACGTGTCCTATACAAGATACAAGCTCTGGGCTACCAGTCGTTTAGCAATTACGTATCTCATACATAGACACAAGCCGTGCATACACAAGTAATCCAGCAATTACATATCTCCTATAAGCAGACAAAAGCTCTGGAGTACCAGAAGTTTAGCAATTACATGTCTCTTATATAGATAATAGCTTAGCATCGTTATGTTTATGTTTAGCAATTACATAGCTCATATAAGCAGACAAAAGCTCTGGGCTACCTGAAGTTTAGCAATTACATGTCTCTTATATAGATAATAGCTTAGTATCGTTACGTTTATGTTTTACATGTATCTCAATCCATAGGTACAAGCTATGGGCTACCAGATGCTTAGCAATTACGTAGCCTATGATTAGATACATGTACAATGTTTCATGCGCGAGTAATAATTTCTAGCATAAAGTTTCAAGTGTTCACACATTGTTTCATCATGAATTCCATAAGTTTGCATCAAGTCTCATGTTCAAGCACATAGTCTCATAAGTATCAAGTATCATGTTTAAGCATTTCATTTCACAAGCATCAAATATCATGTTTAAGCATAATGTTTTCACAAGCATAAAGCATCATGTTTAAGCATATCGTTTCACAAGTATCTAATCTCATGTTTAATTATCAAGTCTCATGTAAAAGCATCAGGTCTCATAAGTATCTAACAAATGATATCAAGCATCAAGCTTAAAGTATAAGTTTCAACAGAAGTATCATGTTTATGTTTAAAGCATTAAGTAACATTTCAATAATTTATGAAAATGTTTAACATGCTTCTCAGTCCCGAAGTAAAACAAATAAGTTTGAAAGGGGACAAATGAACTCACCTTGTGTCTGTAGTGATTGACTAAGTAGAATAAGAATGCACGCGCTCTTTGTTTGCTCTTGTTATAATGTACAAGCTCATGTATTGATTTCATAGTATTTGTATCTTATAAGTATGTGTTGTAGTGATTTGTGAGTGTGTAAGTGTTAGTCCTAAAGTTGACTAACACTCGTGAGTCCCGCAATTATCCGGCCCGGGATTCCATATGTTCATTAATGTTGTGTTAAATCTTGTTGTTTATTTGTAATCCTTTAAATAATTCTATAACTTATAAATCAAAGCTTTCTAAATAGCATGTTTCAAGACTTTGCATCCTCGTATTACCCTTTTACATCACTTTGATTATAATGATATCTCATGTTTTTGTTTATTATCGTTTCCAAAGTCCATACACGTTTTTTTTCATCGTTGTTTAGACCCCATTGGGCCGGATATTGTTGGGCCTCATGAGTCACGTGGGCCACTATTGGGCCTCGTGGGTATTTATCGATCTAACAAGAAGTTTGGACCGAAATGTTGAGGTTGGGCCATCTATGGGTGATGTGGGCCAAAGTGGTGACAATGGGCCAATTGGGCCAACATGGTCTACACATTGCCTTCCATTTGATTGGGTATCCTATTGGGCTGAATAGGTTATTGGGCCACATAATTGAGCCGGTTATCATTCTTGGGCCGAAGCAAAAGTTGGGCCAAATTGAGTTGGAATGGATCGGCTAGGTGTAATTGGGCAGAATAGATTTATGTTGGGTCTAAAAAAAAAGTTGTATGGCTATCTATGTTTGGATTAGGCCGAAGCAAATGAACAAAAATATTGGGCCGTTTGATAATGTGTTTTGGGCTTATCAACGAGAGCCGGTTAACACATATACATGGGTCTATTTTTAGATCCTTGTTGGGCTTGAGGGGAATGTTAATGGGCCTAATCGGATCGGTAGCTGCCACTGTATCAAACCAACTTAAGAAGACTCGGCCGATGGTGGTTTATCACATACAAAACAGCGAACCTATTGGTTCTACAGACTAGGGTTCGGCCAAGACTTTTGGTGTGGGGTTCAGCTACAGGGGTTCGTGGGTCTTGGCCATATGTTCGGCTGTTGCATACACTGGTTCGGGCAAGAAGGTTCGTCTCCACTGGGTTTGCCTGCATCCTTGGTTCGGTGGCCATGGGTTCATGTACAGTGCCGTGCATGGGTTCGCCATAATTGGTTCGTTCTTAGCCCAGGGTTCGTGAGTCTCCCATACAGGGTTCACCAAGGAAAATAAGGTTCTTGGCTAGGTTGAGGGTGACGGCTGCCAAGGGTTCGGCACCAAGATCTGACATGCTAGGGTTCGTCGGCAAGGTGAAGGGTTCGGGAATGATGACAGCAGCAGGTTCGTGGCTATGGATTCTAACAAGGTTCGGTCGTAGAAGATGGTGATGCAAGTCGAAGGTTACTTCACACCCACTAACCTGTCAACTGGTTAGGCTGAGACTTCATCATTCTCAAACCCACGAGCCTTGCAAGTTGTTCTCGTGGTCAGGGTGGTGTGAAACAGTTTCACGTGCACATGGGTTTCCAGATCCTATGACAATCAACCGGCCAAAACACTCGATCGAATAATCACCCATGAAACCCTATTTCTCGCAATTTTACTCTGATCATACCTCGATTCTCAGTTGATGTTTCTTCCGATCTGCTGTACTTTCACGTAGAGCTCGCCAAGGGTTTCGCGTGGGCGTAAGAATCACTCTAATCGGATAAGAAATGAGAAAGTTATGGTGTTTTGAAGGTGAAGAATGGGGGAGGAGAGGGGTGGCCGGATTTTTAGACAGAGAAAGAGCTGTGTAGGTAAAAAATGAGAGAAAGACTCTCATTTAGGGTTTTTATACCATCTGTGGTGTTCGGGTTCGTTTCGGTTGCTCGGTTCGTATTTTCGTCGCGTATCCGGCTCTTTACGCGTATTTTCGTAACTTAAATAATAAGAGTTATTTTGTAATGTTTAGTGTTCAAATATTATTAGAATTTATTTTAAATACTGTTGTGTTTATTTATTTTTCGAATTAAATCATTTTACGTGTTCTATTAATTCATTCGCGATTTAATTAAAACAGTTTAGTTTAAATTGTTTTATGATGAGTTTCAAAATTGTAAATTAGGAATTGTTATATTTCCTTAAATTTATGATCGTTCGTATCGTTATTCGTTTTCGTTTTTGTTTCGTCAGACCGCGTTGCCATCGCGTGTATTCGTTCGAATCGTCATTCAAATGAACATGTTGATGGTTTGGCTTTCTGATTCTTGTTTTCTACTGTTAAGTCATTATTTCAGAACATTAAACTATCAGAATTATTCGTACAGATCGTCACCTATACGAATAACTTGTCGGTTTAGCTTTCCGTAACAATAACCGTTATAGTTTCGTTTTGTTTAACCTCACATACGTTTATACTTCATAGAATCAAATCGAGTATTTATGTTTCAACACTGTGTTGTCTGACATGTTTCTGACTGTTAAACCATAAGGTTTAAGTCAGATTCAGACACTCGTTTAATAGTTTCATGTTAATCAAAATGCATCAATAGTATAAACCTGGTTTCACGTAATGTGTACCTGTTTTACTGTACGGTTTAATGTTGCGATCACTCTTCCGGCACGCGTCCGGAACTGATGTTACAGTCTCCCCTTGTTAGAAAAATTTCGTCCCGAAATTTAAGACTCGTTATTCGGTACGGCTTCCTCGGTAAAGAGTTGGGGATAGTTGTTCTTCATGAGATCTTCACGTTCCCAAGTAAACTCGGGTCCGCGCCTTGAGTTCCAACAAACCTTAACGATCGGAATACGACATTGCCTAAGTTTCTTAACTTTGCGATCCATAATCTCTAAAGGTTCTTCGACAAAACGTAAGTGTTCATCCACTTGAATTTCTTCAACTGGTTTGATAAGAGTTTAATCAGCTAAGCATTTCTTCAAGTTTGAGACATGAAACACGTCATGTACACCACTAAGTTCATCCGGTATGCTCAATCTGTATGCTACAGGACCAATACGTTCGATGATCTCGAACGGTCCCACGTACCGTGGTGTTAGTTTGCCTTTCATTGCGAATCAAACTACGCCATTCCATGGGGAAACCTTTAACCTGACACGGTCTCCCACTTGGAATTCCAACGGCTTGCGCCGTTTATCGGCATAGCTCTTTTGTCTACTTCGTGTTGCTTGTAGCCTTCTGTTGTATCTGAGCAATCTTGTCTGTAGTTTCTTGAATAAGTTCTGGCCCTGTTATTTGATTATCTCCCACTTTTGACCAACAGATCAGTGACCGACATTTCCGGCCATAAAGAGCCTCGAATGGAGCACAACCGATGCTGCTATGATAACTGTTATTGTAGGAGAACTCGATTAGTGGCAAGTGAGAATCCCAATTACCACCAAAGTCTAGAACACACGTTCTCAACATGTCTTCCATGGTTTGAATAGTACGTTCGCTTTGACCATCCGTTTGTGGATGATTAACTGTACTCAAATTTAATTGTGTCCCCAGAGATTTCTGCAATGATTTCCAGAACCTTGATGTAAATCTGCTATCACAATCTGAGATGATAGACAATGGCACACCATGGCGTACCACTATCTCATTGATGTAAAGTTTCGCTAGTTTATCCATCGTATAAGTTTCTCGCATCGGCAAGAAATGAGCAGACTTGGTTAATCGGTCAACGATAACCCAGATGGTATCATGTCCACTGGAAGTGCGGGGTAGCTTGGTAACAAAGTCCATAGCTATTTGTTCCCACTTCCACAGTGGAATTTCAAGTTGTTCCCGTAAACCTAACGGTTTCTGGTGTTCTGCCTTTACTTTAGCACACGTAAGGCATCGACCAACATACTCAGCTATGTCTTTCTTCATGCCCGGCCACCAACAAAATGCACGTAAGTCTTGATACATTTTATCGGCACCGGGATGCACCGAGTACTTGGTCTTGTGTGCTTCATCAAAAATAAGTTTCCTCAACTCATCTACTTCAGGAATCCAGATACGATCCTTGAAGTAAACAAGTCCATCAGGTTTTGTTTCCAAATGTTTCTCCACACCGCAATCAAGTTGTTTCTTCAAGTTCTCTCATTTAATAACCTCTTGTTGTGCTTGCATAATGTGTTCATGTAAGCTTGTCTGCACGGTCATTCCCATTGCTCTGACGCGCAAGGGTTTGACCCGTTCCTTCTGGCTCAAGGCATCAGCAACAACGTTTGCCTTGCCCGGATGGTACTTGATTACACAGTCGTAATCGTTCAAAAGTTCGACCCAACGCCGCTGTCGCATGTTGAGTTCCATCTGATCAAATATGTGTTGCAGACTTTTATGATCCGTGAATATGGTACACTTGGTGCCATATAAGTAATGTCTCCAGATCTTTAGAGCAAATATCACGGCTCCTAGCTCCAAATCATGAGTAGTGTAATTCTTCTCATGAATCTTTATTTGTCTCGAAGCATAGCAATGACTTTGTCCCGCTGCATCAGTACACAGCCAAGTCCCTGTTGGGATGCATCACAATACACAACAAAGTCATCATACCCATCTGGGAGAGATAAGATCGGAGCATCACATAGCTTTTGCTTCAAAGTCTAAAAGGCTTCTTCCTGTTTCCGTTCCCAAACGAACGGTTTGCTTTTCTGTGTTAACTTCGTAAGTGGCAGAGCTATCTTAGAAAAATTCGAGATGAACCTCCTGTAATAGCCTGCTAAGCCTAGAAAAGAACGTATCTCCGTCGATGTCTTCGGAGTGTCCCAATATTTTATTGCTTCGATATTGGCAGGATCAACATGAATTCCCTCACTGTTAACAACGTGGCCTAGGAATTGAACCTCATTCAACCAAAACTCACACTTAGGGAATTTGGCATAAAGCTTCTCTACCTTTAACATTTCCAAGATCATTCTAAGGTGTTGCTCATGATCCGCTTTGCTTTTAGAATAGATCAATATGTCATCAATGAAAACAATAACAAATTGATCTAGGTACGGCTTACACAAACGATTCATGAGATCCATGAAAACCGCGGGTGCATTCGTCAAACCAAAAGGCATCACCATGAAATCGTAATGCCCGTATCTGGTACGAAACACCGTCTTGGGTATGTCCTCGTCTTGCACTCTGAGTTGATGGTATCCGGAACGCAGATCGATCTTCGAAAATTATTGAGCTCCTTGCAATTGATCAAACAAATCATCAATCCTCGGTAGTGGATACAGATTCTTGATGGCTAGTTTGTTTAACTCCCTGTAGTCTATGCACATCCGAAAGGATCCATCCTTCTTTTTCACGAACAGAACCGGATCTCCCCAAGGTGAGTAGCTCCGTCGGATGAAACCTTTATCAAGCAGCTCCTGTAGTTGATTAGATAGTTCATGCATCTCAGAAGGTGCTAACCTGTAAGGAGATTTAGCAAGAGGCGTTGCTCCAGGAATCAGATCGATACAAAACTCTACCGGTCGCACAGGTGGCAAACCAGGTAGATCTTCAGGAAATACCTCCAGGTATTCCTTTACTATCGACACATCTTGTATTTTTTTCTTGTCTTTCTCTTTCTCCACCACATGAGCCAAGAAAGCTATGCACTTCTTTTGCAGACAATTACTTGCTTTTATGCATGATATGATCTTTACGTTTCGCTTTGCTTGATCCCCACGAACTTCCAATACACGATCATCCGTTACTGGAATCCGAAGTAGCTTTTCAGAACAGATGGCTTCAACTCTATTGAGTGATAGCCAATCAATCCCCACGATGATGTCGAAACTGCCCAACTCCATCGGCAACAAGTCGATGGAGAATGTATGATCTATGTGTAAGTGGGCAGTTCCTAAGTATAGTGCTAACTGTAACTTGTTTTCCATTTGCTACTTCGATAATATAAGGGGAGTCTAAAGTTTCCTCATTAATACTAAGTTGTCGTGCAAAATCAAATGAGATAAAACTCTGGCCTGCACCAGTATCAAATAGTATGGATACATAAGAGTCATGTAAAAGAAATGTACCCGTGACCACATTAGGGTCCTTACGTGCAGCATTGGCTCTAATGACAAAAGCTCGTCCTCGAGGTGCTTGTGCTCCAGGTTGCACTATCTTTGGATAATCGCGGGAGAAATGACCCATTTCCCCGCAGTTGTAACAGCTTCTGTTGTTGTTGACTGGATTCTGTGGTGGTGGTGGTGGAGGTAGTGCTCTTGCCGCAGTGTTGGTAGCCTGATTTACAGCAACACGACATTTGCTAACCCAGTGGCCAAACCGGCCACTATTTGTGCACTTCCTGCATTGAGCACCAGGAGGGTGATGATACTTGCAGTGTGTGCACTGAGGATGTTCTCCTCCATAGCAGCAGGATTGACAGGTGCTGCAGGTGCCTGTCGCAGAGGAGTGACGGCCGCATAGTTTTTGACGACCTTTTGTTTCTTCTTCTAGTGGTAGTCTGGTTTCTTGGTTGTTGTCTCTTTGGCTTTTCTAGTATCATCCTTTAAAACTCCAGACTTCACCATCACATTGGTGAGTTTAGCTGAAAGGGAGATAGCATACTCCAAGGTAGCAGGATATGCAGCCAACACGATGCTTTGGATACAGGAAGGTAATCCCGCCACATAACGGTCAATCAGCTTTTCCAATGTTGGTACCATTTCTAGCACCAAAGCTACCAGTTCATGATAGCGTGTGGTGAAAGTCATATGATTGGCTCCCTTCATCACGTGATTAGAGAGCTCAATCTCAAGCTGCTGTAGTTCGTGTTTCGGGCAAAACTCATTCCTCAAAAGAAGTTTAAATTCTGCCCAAGGCATCGCCATTGCCTCATCTCTTCCCTTAGCTCTTATCTGGGCGTTCCACCAAGTCAAAGCTCACTTGCTGAAATTACATAGCGAACTTTGTGGTGTTCGGGAAAACTGCTGATGTCCAAAGTATTTTCCATTTTCTCGAGCCATTGGATCAGTCCAACTGTAACACCAGTGCCGGACACGTGCCGGAACAGTGATCGTAACAGTAAACATGTACAGTGATTCAGGTACACATTTCGTTAAACTATGTTTAGACTATTTATACATTTGATTAGCACGAAACTATTAAACGATTGTCTGAATCTGATTCAAACTTTCGGGTTTAACAGTCAGAAAACATGTCAGACAACACAGTGTGGAAACACAAATACTTGATGTGATATTAGTTGGCATAAACGTATGTGAGGTTTAACAAAACGAAACTAAAACGATTATTGTTGCGGAATGCTAAACCAACGAGTTATTCGTATAGGTGACGATCTGTACGAATGATTCTGATAGTTTAACGTTCTGAAATAATAACTTAACAGTAGAAAACAAGAATCAGAAAGCCAAACCATTGACGTGTTCGTTCGAATGACGATTCGAACGAATACGCGCGATGGTGACGCGATCTGATGAAACGATAACGAAAACGAATGACGACACGAACGATCATAATTTCAAAGAAATATTATATTTCTTATTTTACAATTTTGAAACTCATTATGAAATAATTTAACTTTAACTATCTTATTTTAAATCGCGAACAAATTATCTAAACGCTAAAAAATTAAACAAAACGCGTAGACTATTAAAATTCGATATTTATTTATACGTAACGATATTTAATATAATTCCTAGTAATATTTATAATTTAGTCATCCTAAAATATTCACTTTGTTTTATTTTACGAAAAAGCCGCGTAACGTGCCGAATACGCGACGAAACCGCAAACCGAGCAACCGAAACGAACCCGAATACCCGTGGGGTATTTAAGCACCAAATGTGGTGTTTTACTCATTTTTCAACCAGCCACATTCTCTCTCTTGAAGCCATTCACGAACCCTCTCTCTCACTACAAAATTCAAACTTCAATCCCTCATATCTCCCTCGTTACTTAACCGATTCGAGTGATTCTTTCGCCCAAGTGAAGATCTTGAAGCCCTCTACAAGAAAGTACAGCTCATCTAGAGTTTAATCCGGCCAAATTTGAGGTAATCTCGCTTGAACAACCTGGAATATTAGGGTTTTCGCAACCCTACTTGTTTTACTTGGTCACAATCGGTTAACCGTCTTCTCCCTTGAACTACACCATCTTGAGATCTCGATCTAGTGTAACATCATCATGGAGGTTACATGGCCACAGCTAAAATCGGAAATGATGAAGAACAGGTTCGTGGGGAACAAACCTGTTACCACAGCCGCCATAGCCGAACATTTCACTAGGTCACGAACCTTTGGGTTAGCCACCATCTCAGGCGAACCGTACTGCTGCTACGAACCCTTAATCATGTCACGAACTTGCTCAGGGAAACGAACCTTCCTTCCCAGCTTAATCTAGACGAACCGTAGGTCTGGGTGCCGAACCATTTGGCCTCAACATGCAGCGAACCCTTCATCACTTGACGAACCAACAACAATTGTCAAACCCTTTATAATGCAGGAGCCGAACCCTTTTATCGACATGACTACTGGCCGAACCTTGGGGTGGTCTTATCTCCAACGAACCATACAAAGTAACCAGGACCGAACCTTCTCTTAATCCCATCTAAGGGTTCGCTGCCGAGGGAAACCCTTTCTGTTCGAATTGTTGAACAGGCCGAACAACAGGCCCAATAGCATCTCATAAGGCCCAGCAACATTTCTCAGCCCACATGCACCCCTTTCGGCCCAACTTCTTGTGTAATTCCGTGAATCAGCCCAACAACATTAAGCCGGCCCAATATAATTGACAAGCCCAAATTCATTTTTGTCTTGGCCCAATTCTTGGTTCTTGGTCCATGCACATGTTAATGATCCACGAATGCTTAGCCTAAGCCCACAAAGGAAACTTGTTTCCCTTGGCCCATTAGGATTGCCGACCCAAGCCTTAAAGCCCACACGAAACTAAGTGGCCCATGCATCTCACTCGAATCATTTCTTTGTTACGGCCCAACATGGGCATTCTCGGCCCAGATGAATTGGCCCAACAACCACGACGATTATAAGGCCCAATGTTATCCTAGATCAAACAATAGTTAACCGGTCCAAGACCCCACTATGATTCGACCCAACTAATTTACTCAAATAATGATATTGGTCATATGTCGATTGGTTTAAGTCCAATGAACCCAATGGGTTCTTGACCCATGAAGGGAATTTCAATTTGACAAATAAAGCCTCGAAAACAAATGGGAGTGTGCTCTCTAATAATCTTTTTACACATACAAGGTTATTTATAACAAGGATAAACTTTAAATGAAAAACCTAAGAACCACCACTAAGGGTCGAATCACTATCGAGACTCACATGTGTTAGCCAACTTAGGGCTAACACATACATGCTCACACATCAATTGCACATAATACTTATAAACTACAACATTATGAAATCAATACAGGAGCGTGAACATCATAACGAAAGCAAACAAAGAGCGCGTGTATTTATATTCTACTTAGTCAAGCACTTCGGACCTAAGGTGAGTTCATTGTCCCCTTTCAAACTTATTTGTTTTACTTCGGGACTGAGAAGCATGTTAAACATTTTTATTAAAATGTTATTTAATGCTTTAAACATAAACATGATTGCTTATGATGGAAACCTTTACTTTAAGCTTGATGCTTAAAATCAATTGTTGATTACTTGATACGATTACATGATTTTTGATACAATTACATGAGACTTGATTCAATTACAAGAGATGTGATTCAAATACATGAGACATAATACAAATACATGATACTTGATTCTATTACATGCGAGGTGATGCAATTACATGAGACATGATACAAATACATGATACTTGATTCAATTACATGAGATGTGATTCAAATACATGAGACATAATACAAATACATGATACTTGATTCAATTACATGAGATGTGATTCAATTACATGAGACTTGATACTATTACATGAGACTTGATACTATTACATGAGACATGATACTATTACATGAGATATGATGTTTAGAAACGATTACATGCTACTAGGCCATCATACATGTATCTAACCATAGGCTACGTAATTGCTGAACGTCTGGTATTCCAGAGCTTGTACCTATAGGGTGAGATACATGTAATAACATAAACATAATGATACTCAGCTATTACCTGGTTATAAGTGACATGTAATTGCTGAACGTCTGGTATTCCAGAGCTTTTGTCAGCTTATATGAGGTATGTAAAGGCTAAACATGAAAGTATCGATTCTAAGCTATTACCTGGTTATAAGGGACACGTAATTGCTGAACGTCTGGTATTCCAGAGCTTGTGTCGGCTTATATGAGGTATGTAAAGGCTAAACATAAACGTAACGTTACGGAGCTATTACCTGGTTATAAGTGACATGTAATTGCTGAACGTCTGGTATTCCAGAGCTTTTGTCAGCTTATAAGAGGTATATAAAGGCTAAACATGAACTTGTTGAATGCTAAGCTGTTATCTATATAAGAGACATGTAATTGCCAAACTTCTGGTATTCCAGAGCTTTTGTCTGCTTATAGGAGATATGTAATTGCTAAACTATGTTGTGTGAATCTATGATGTTTGATAAACATGATGAGAACTAACACTTACAAATACAATAGACATGAAAACTTTGAAACAGATAACAAAGGCTTTGATGAGGATTGAGTTGTTTGGTAGGTAAAATGCTTAATTATTATTAACAACAATGTCATATCCGGGTTAGTATGTGGTGGGATGTTGGCTAGGGCTTGTTCCCTTACATATGCCCTATATATAAGCATACCGACTTGGATATTACAGGTGAAGTTAATGAGGTTAAGGTTTTACCGAATGAGGTTTGTGAAACTATTTTAAACTTATAAACGTTATGAACTCACCAACCGTTGTGTTGACTTGATCTTTTTACATGCTTTCTCAGGTGAAGGACAGGTTTAAGCTTAAGCTTTTGGATATGCATACTAGGTTGCCCAGATAGAGGACCTAGTAGACTTTTGGAGAAGCACATCTTTTGTTGATGATATACTATACTTTTGATATCTTGCATAACTACAAGATATAAACATTTGATTCTTTTGGTTAGGTTTACTTGGTTAAATTGCAGAACATTGCTATTGTAATTTAACTTTGTAATCCTATATATCATATGATTGTGCTTTAGATATTCTTAAACGTTGATGCTATGTAAACAATCTGATCATCATGATTATCATCCGCGATATCACGCCCCGGGAACCTTCCGCCCGGCGGGGACTCCGATCCAACCCCGCCGGCTCGGGGTGTGACAGATTGGTATCAGAGCTCAAGGTTATAGAGAATAATAGGTCATTTACTTAAACGGTTTGGCCTAGACTATAACTTAGGGACCCTCATATAGAGAACTCAAGACTTAAGTTTGCATTATGTTTTCTGCATTCGATCATTGCACTAACCAAATTCTTTTGGTTATGATCAGAATGCCGCCAAGAAAACAACCTACTCCGCAAGTCTCTGCTCCTCACTCATCTACCCCATCACCTGCGGATTCACCACTGCCACCTCCACCTCCTCCGCACTCTCCACCACCAGGCTCAAGCAATACACCAGCACTGGATCCTGCTTCTATCGCGTTGGCTACGCTACTGAGTACTCAACTGACAAGCCAACTGAAAGAGGTCATCCCAGAGATGATAAACAGGATTCAAGGACAAGGCAACACTTCTGGTCACACTACAGGAGAGGCTAGTGGAAACACTGGCCATACGTCTGATTGCTCCTACAAATCCTTTGTAGGATGCAAACCTCCTAGTTTCACTGGAGTTGAAGGAGCTGTTGGATTAATCCAATGGCTAGAGAAAATGGAGAACACTCTGGACATTAGCAGTTGTCCAGAACATCACAAAGTTCGCTATGCAGCTGGTTCTTTCAGCAAGCGAGCTTTGACTTGGTGGAACGCACAGATAAGAGCCAAGGGAAGAGATGAAGCAATGGCGATGCCCTGGGCAGAATTTAAACTTCTTCTGAGGAATGAGTTTTGCCCGAAACATGAACTACAACAACTGGAGATTGAGCTCTCGAATCATGAGATGAAGGGAGCTGATCATATGACTTTTACCAATCGCTATCATGAACTGGTAGCCCTGGTGCCAGAAATGGTACCGACCTTGGAGAAACTAATTGATCGCTATGTGGCAGGATTACCTTCATGTATACAAAGCGTTGTACTGGCTTCATATCCTGCTACTTTGGAGTCAGCCATTTCCCTCTCTGCTAAGCTTACCAAGGTAATGGTAAAGTCTGGAGTCTTGAAAGATGATGCTGGAAAAGTCAAGGAAACAACATCGAAGAAACCCGAGTACCATCAGAAAAAGAAACAAAAGGTTGTCAAGAATTATGCAGCCGTTACCCCTCTGCGACAAGCACCTGCAGCATCTGTCAATCCTACTACTAGGGGTTATGGAGGGGAATATCCCCAGTGCGCAAACTGCAAGTATCATCATCCTGTTGGTGCTCAATGCAGGAAGTGCACGAATTGTGGCCGGTTTGGCCACTGGGTTAACAAGTGCCGAGTTGCCGTGAATCAGGCTACTAACACTGCAGCAAGAGCACTACCTCCACCACCACCACAGAACCCAGTCAACAACAACAGAGGATGCTACAACTGCGGGGAAATGGGTCATTTCTCTCGCAACTGTCCTAAGAAGGTGCAACCAGGAGCACAAGCACCTAGAGGACGAGCTTTTGTTATTGGAGCTAATGCTGCACGTCAGGACCCTAATGTGGTCACTGGTACATTTCTTTTACATGACTCTTATGCATCCATATTATTCGATACTGGTGCAGACCAGAGTTTTATTTCATCTGATTTTGCACGACAACTTAGTCTTATAGAGGATACTTTAGACTCCCCTTACATTATTGAAGTAGCTAATGGGAAACAAGTTACAGTTAGCACTATACTTAGGAACTGCCCACTTACACTCGTAGATCATACATTTTCCATCGACTTGTTGCCGATGGAGTTGGGCAGTTTCGATATCATTGTGGGGATGGATTGGCTCTCACTCAATCGAGTTGAAGTCATCTGTTCCGAGAAGCTACTTCGGATTCCAGTAACGGATGATCGTGTATTGGAAGTTCGTGGGGATCAAGCAAAGAGAAACGTAAAGATCATTTCATGCATAAAAGCGCGTAAGTGTCTGCAAAAGAAGTGCATAGCGTTCTTGGCTCATGTGGTGGAGAAAGACAAAGACAAGAAAACATTACAAGACGTACCGATAGTAAGAGAATATCCTGAGGTGTTTCCTGAAGATCTACCTGGTTTGCCTCCTGTGCGACCGGTAGAGTTTCGTATCGATCTGATTCCTGGAGCAACGCCTGTTGCTAAATCCCCTTATAGGTTAGCACCTTCGGAGATGCAGGAATTATCTAACCAATTACAGGAGCTACTTGATAAAGGTTTCATCCGACCGAGCTACTCACCTTGGGGAGCTCCGGTTTTGTTCGTGAAAAAGAAGGATGGATCCTTTCGGATGTGCATAGACTACAGGGAGCTAAACAAATTAACCATCAAGAATAGGTATCCATTACCGAGGATTGATGATTTATTTGATCAGTTGCAAGGAGCTCAGTACTTTTCGAAGATCGATCTGCGTTCCGGATATCATCAGCTTAGAGTACAAGACGAAGACATACCCAAGACGGCGTTTCGTACCAGGTACGGGCATTACGAGTTTATGGTGATGCCTTTTGGTTTGACGAATGCACCCGCGGTTTTCATGGATCTCATGAACCGTGTGTGTAAGCCGTACTTAGATCAATTTGTTATTGTTTTCATTGATGACATATTGATCTATTCTAAAAGCAAAGCAGAACACGAGCAACATCTGAGAACGATCTTGGAACTGTTAAAGGAAGAGAAACTCTATGCCAAATTCTCTAAGTGTGAGTTTTGGTTAAAGGAGGTTCAATTCCTAGGCCACGTTGTTAACAGTGAGGGAATTCACGTTGATCCTGCCAAGATCGAGGCAATAAAAGATTGGGACACTCCGAAGACACCTACGGAGATACGTTCTTTTCTAGGCTTAGCAGGCTATTACCGAAGGTTCATCTCGAACTTTTCTAAGATAGCTCTGCCACTCACGAAGCTAACACAGAAAAGCGAGCCGTTTAATTGGGAGCAAAAGCAAGAAGAAGCCTTTCAGACATTGAAACAAAAGCTATGTGATGCTCCGATCTTATCTCTTCCAGATGGTTGTGATGACTTTGTTGTGTATTGTGATGCATCCCATCAGGGACTTGGCTGTGTACTTATGCAGCGGGACAAAGTCATTGCCTATGCTTCGAGGCAATTAAAGATTCATGAGAAGAACTACACAACTCATGATCTGGAATTGGGAGCAGTGGTGTTTGCACTGAAAATCTGGAGGCATTATCTATATGGGACCAAGTGTACCATATTCACTGATCACAAAAGCCTACAACACATATTTGATCAGAAGGAACTCAACATGCGTCAGCGACGTTGGGTGGAGCTTCTGAATGACTATGACTGTGTGATCAAGTACCATCCGGGCAAGGCAAACGTTGTTGCTGATGCCTTGAGCCGGAAGGAAAGAGTCAAACCCTTGCGCGTCAGAGCAATGGGAATGACTGTGCAGACAAGCTTACACGACCACATTATGCAAGCACAACAAGAAGCGATTGAACGAGGAAACTTGAAGAAAGACTTGGATTGTGGAATGGAGAAACATTTGGAAACAAAACCTGATGGACTTGTTTACTTCAAGGATCGTATCTGGATTCCTGCAGTAGATGAGTTAAGGAAACTTATATTTGATGAAGCACACAAAACCAAGTACTCTGTGCATCCCGGTGCTGATAAAATGTACCAAGACTTACGTGCATTTTATTGGTGGCCGGGTATGAAGAAAGACATAGCTGAGTATGTTGGTAGATGCCTTACGTGTGCTAAGGTGAAGGCAGAACACCAGAAACCATCTGGTTTACTGGAGCAGCCTGAAATTCCACTTTGGAAGTGGGAACAGATAGCTATGGACTTTGTTACCAAGCTACCCCGCACTTCCAGTGGACATGATACCATTTGGGTTATCGTTGATCGATTAACCAAGTCTGCTCATTTCTTGCCAATGCGAGAAACTTACACGATGGATAAACTAGCGAAGCTTTACATCGATGAGATAGTGGTGCGCCATGGTGTGCCATTGTCTATCATTTCGGATCGTGATAGCAGATTTACATCAAGGTTCTGGCAATCATTGCAGAAATCTCTAGGGACGAAATTAAACTTGAGTACGGCTTATCATCCACAAACGGATGGTCAAAGCGAACGTACTATCCAAACCCTGGAGGATATGTTAAGAACTTGTGTTCTAGACTTCGGTGGTAATTGGGATTCCCACTTGCCACTAATCGAGTTCTCCTACAACAACAGTTATCACAGCAGCATCGGTTGTGCCCCATTCGAGGCTCTTTATGGTCGCAAATGTCGGTCACCGATCTGTTGGTCAGAAGTAGGAGACAATCGTATCACGGGGCCAGAACTTATTCAAGAAACTACAGACAAGATTGCTCAGATACAGCAAAGACTACAAGCAACACGAAGTAGACAAAAGAGCTATGCTGATAAACGGCGCAAGCCGTTGGAATTCCAAGTGGGAGATCGTGTTATGTTAAAGGTTTCCCCATGGAAGGGCGTAGTTCGATTCGCAAAGAAAGGCAAACTGACACCACGATACGTAGGACCGTTCGAAATCATTGAACGTATTGGTCCTGTAGCATACAGACTGAGCTTACCAGATGAACTTAGTGGGGTACATGACGTGTTTCATGTTTCAAACTTGAAGAAATGCCTTGCTGATGAAACACTTATCATTCCAATTGAAGAAATTCAATTGGATGAACATCTACGTTTTGTTGAAGAACCATTGGAGATTATGGATCGTAAAGTCAAGCAACTAAGACGAAGTCGTATTCCTATTGTTAAAGTTCGTTGGAATTCAAGGCGCGGACCCGAGTTTACTTGGGAACGTGAAGATCACATGAGAAACAAGTATCCCCAACTCTTTGCTGAGGAAGTCGTACCGAATAACGAGTCTTAAATTTCGGGACGAAATTTCTCTAACAAGGGGAGACTGTAACACCAGTGCCGGACACGTGCCGGAACAGTGATCGTAACAGTAAACATGTACAGTGATTCAGGTACACATTTCGTTAAACTATGTTTAGACTATTTATACATTTGATTAGCACGAAACTATTAAACGATTGTCTGAATCTGATTCAAACTTTCGGGTTTAACAGTCAGAAAACATGTCAGACAACACAGTGTGGAAACACAAATACTTGATGTGATATTAGTTGGCATAAACGTATGTGAGGTTTAACAAAACGAAACTAAAACGATTATTGTTGCGGAATGCTAAACCAACGAGTTATTCGTATAGGTGACGATCTGTACGAATGATTCTGATAGTTTAACGTTCTGAAATAATAACTTAACAGTAGAAAACAAGAATCAGAAAGCCAAACCATTGACGTGTTCGTTCGAATGACGATTCGAACGAATACGCGCGATGGTGACGCGATCTGATGAAACGATAACGAAAACGAATGACGACACGAACGATCATAATTTCAAAGAAATATTATATTTCTTATTTTACAATTTTGAAACTCATTATGAAATAATTTAACTTTAACTATCTTATTTTAAATCGCGAACAAATTATCTAAACGCTAAAAAAATTAAACAAAACGCGTAGACTATTAAAATTCGATATTTATTTATACGTAACGATATTTAATATAATTCCTAGTAATATTTATAATTTAGTCATCCTAAAATATTCACTTTGTTTTATTTTACGAAAAAGCCGCGTAACGTGCCGAATACGCGACGAAACCGCAAACCGAGCAACCGAAACGAACCCGAATACCCGTGGGGTATTTAAGCACCAAATGTGGTGTTTTACTCATTTTTCAACCAGCCACATTCTCTCTCTTGAAGCCATTCACGAACCCTCTCTCTCACTACAAAATTCAAACTTCAATCCCTCATATCTCCCTCGTTACTTAACCGATTCGAGTGATTCTTTCGCCCAAGTGAAGATCTTGAAGCCCTCTACAAGAAAGTACAGCTCATCTAGAGTTTAATCCGGCCAAATTTGAGGTAATCTCGCTTGAACAACCTGGAATATTAGGGTTTTCGCAACCCTACTTGTTTTACTTGGTCACAATCGGTTAACCGTCTTCTCCCTTGAACTACACCATCTTGAGATCTCGATCTAGTGTAACATCATCATGGAGGTTACATGGCCACAGCTAAAATCGGAAATGATGAAGAACAGGTTCGTGGGGAACAAACCTGTTACCACAGCCGCCATAGCCGAACATTTCACTAGGTCACGAACCTTTGGGTTAGCCACCATCTCAGGCGAACCGTACTGCTGCTACGAACCCTTAATCGTGTCACGAACTTGCTCAGGGAAACGAACCTTCCTTCCCAGCTTAATCTAGACGAACCGTAGGTCTGGGTGCCGAACCATTTGGCCTCAACATGCAGCGAACCCTTCATCACTTGACGAACCAACAACAATTGTCAAACCCTTTATAATGCAGGAGCCGAACCCTTTTATCGACATGACTACTGGCCGAACCTTGGGGTGGTCTTATCTCCAACGAACCATACAAAGTAACCAGGACCGAACCTTCTCTTAATCCCATCTAAGGGTTCGCTGCCGAGGGAAACCCTTTCTGTTCGAATTGTTGAACAGGCCGAACAACAGGCCCAATAGCATCTCATAAGGCCCAGCAACATTTCTCAGCCCACATGCACCCCTTTCGGCCCAACTTCTTGTGTAATTCCGTGAATCAGCCCAACAACATTAAGCCGGCCCAATATAATTGACAAGCCCAAATTCATTTTTGTCTTGGCCCAATTCTTGGTTCTTGGTCCATGCACATGTTAATGATCCACGAATGCTTAGCCTAAGCCCACAAAGGAAACTTGTTTCCCTTGGCCCATTAGGATTGCCGACCCAAGCCTTAAAGCCCACACGAAACTAAGTGGCCCATGCATCTCACTCGAATCATTTCTTTGTTACGGCCCAACATGGGCATTCTCGGCCCAGATGAATTGGCCCAACAACCACGACGATTATAAGGCCCAATGTTATCCTAGATCAAACAATAGTTAACCGGTCCAAGACCCCACTATGATTCGACCCAACTAATTTACTCAAATAATGATATTGGTCATATGTCGATTGGTTTAAGTCCAATGAACCCAATGGGTTCTTGACCCATGAAGGGAATTTCAATTTGACAAATAAAGCCTCGAAAACAAATGGGAGTGTGCTCTCTAATAATCTTTTTACACATACAAGGTTATTTATAACAAGGATAAACTTTAAATGAAAAACCTAAGAACCACCACTAAGGGTCGAATCACTATCGAGACTCACATGTGTTAGCCAACTTAGGGCTAACACATACATGCTCACACATCAATTGCACATAATACTTATAAACTACAACATTATGAAATCAATACAGGAGCGTGAACATCATAACGAAAGCAAACAAAGAGCGCGTGTATTTATATTCTACTTAGTCAAGCACTTCGGACCTAAGGTGAGTTCATTGTCCCCTTTCAAACTTATTTGTTTTACTTCGGGACTGAGAAGCATGTTAAACATTTTTATTAAAATGTTATTTAATGCTTTAAACATAAACATGATTGCTTATGATGGAAACCTTTACTTTAAGCTTGATGCTTAAAATCAATTGTTGATTACTTGATACGATTACATGATTTTTGATACAATTACATGAGACTTGATTCAATTACAAGAGATGTGATTCAAATACATGAGACATAATACAAATACATGATACTTGATTCTATTACATGCGAGGTGATGCAATTACATGAGACATGATACAAATACATGATACTTGATTCAATTACATGAGATGTGATTCAAATACATGAGACATAATACAAATACATGATACTTGATTCAATTACATGAGATGTGATTCAATTACATGAGACTTGATACTATTACATGAGACTTGATACTATTACATGAGACATGATACTATTACATGAGATATGATGTTTAGAAACGATTACATGCTACTAGGCCATCATACATGTATCTAACCATAGGCTACGTAATTGCTGAACGTCTGGTATTCCAGAGCTTGTACCTATAGGGTGAGATACATGTAATAACATAAACATAATGATACTCAGCTATTACCTGGTTATAAGTGACATGTAATTGCTGAACGTCTGGTATTCCAGAGCTTTTGTCAGCTTATATGAGGTATGTAAAGGCTAAACATGAAAGTATCGATTCTAAGCTATTACCTGGTTATAAGGGACACGTAATTGCTGAACGTCTGGTATTCCAGAGCTTGTGTCGGCTTATATGAGGTATGTAAAGGCTAAACATAAACGTAACGTTACGGAGCTATTACCTGGTTATAAGTGACATGTAATTGCTGAACGTCTGGTATTCCAGAGCTTTTGTCAGCTTATAAGAGGTATATAAAGGCTAAACATGAACTTGTTGAATGCTAAGCTGTTATCTATATAAGAGACATGTAATTGCCAAACTTCTGGTATTCCAGAGCTTTTGTCTGCTTATAGGAGATATGTAATTGCTAAACTATGTTGTGTGAATCTATGATGTTTGATAAACATGATGAGAACTAACACTTACAAATACAATAGACATGAAAACTTTGAAACAGATAACAAAGGCTTTGATGAGGATTGAGTTGTTTGGTAGGTAAAATGCTTAATTATTATTAACAACAATGTCATATCCGGGTTAGTATGTGGTGGGATGTTGGCTAGGGCTTGTTCCCTTACATATGCCCTATATATAAGCATACCGACTTGGATATTACAGGTGAAGTTAATGAGGTTAAGGTTTTACCGAATGAGGTTTGTGAAACTATTTTAAACTTATAAACGTTATGAACTCACCAACCGTTGTGTTGACTTGTTCTTTTTACATGCTTTCTCAGGTGAAGGACAGGTTTAAGCTTAAGCTTTTGGATATGCATACTAGGTTGCCCAGATAGAGGACCTAGTAGACTTTTGGAGAAGCACATCTTTTGTTGATGATATACTATACTTTTGATATCTTGCATAACTACAAGATATAAACATTTGATTCTTTTGGTTAGGTTTACTTGGTTAAATTGCAGAACATTGCTATTGTAATTTAACTTTGTAATCCTATATATCATATGATTGTGCTTTAGATATTCTTAAACGTTGATGCTATGTAAACAATCTGATCATCATGATTATCATCCGCGATATCACGCCCCGGGAACCTTCCGCCCGGCGGGGACTCCGATCCAACCCCGCCGGCTCGGGGTGTGACACCAACAGCTCCTTCAACTCCAGTGAAGCTTGGGGGTTTGCATCCTACAAAAGACTTGTAGGAGCAGTCTGAAGTATGACTAGTGTTTCCACTAGCCTCCCCTGTAGTATGGCCAGAAGTGTTACCATGACCTTGAATCCTGTTTATCATCTCAGGGATGACATCCTTCAGTTGAGTACTCAGCAGTGTCGCCAAAGCAACTGTAGTAGGATCAATGACTGGACCCGCATTCTGGTTCGGTGGAGGACTAGGTGGAGGAGGAGGTGGCGGTGGCAGTGGTGAATCTGCAGGGGAAGGTGTAGAAGAATGTGGTGAAAAAGTTTGAGTAGTTGGCTGTCTTCTAGGCGGCATTTTGATCATAACCAAAAGAATTTGGTTAGTGCAGTGATTGAATGCTGAAGACATAATGCATACTTAAGTCTTAAGTTCTCTATATGAGGGTCCCTAAGTTATAGTCTAGGCCAAACCGTTTAATAAATGACCTATTATTCTCTATAACCTTGTGCTCTGATACCAATCTGTCACACCCCGAGCCGGCAGGGTTGGATCGGAGTCCACGTCGAGCGGAAAGTTCCCTGGGTGTGATATCGTGGGTGATAATATGATGATTAGATTGTTTACCTAGCATCAATGTTTAAGAATAACTAAAGCACAATCAAATGATATCTAGGATTACAAATTTAAATTACAATATCAAAGTTCTGCAATTTACCAAAGTAAACCTATCCAAAAGAATCAAATCTTTATATCTTGTAACTGTGCAAGATATCAAAAGTAATGTATATCATTAACAAAAGATGTGCTTCTCCAAAAATCTACTAGGTCCTCTATCTGGGCAGCCTCGTGTGCAAATCCATGAGCTTAAGCTTAAACCTGTTTTTCACCTGAGAAAGCATGTAAAAAGACCAAGTCAACACAACGGTTGCTGAGTTCATAAAGTTTATAACTTCAAAATAGTTTTAACAAACCTCCTTCGGTAAAACCTTAACCTCATTAACTCCACATGTAATATCCAAATCGGTATGCTTATATATAGGGCATATGGAAGGGAACAACCCCTAGCCAACATCCCACCACATACTAATCCGAATATGACAATGTTGTTAATAATAATTAAGCATTTTACCTACCAATCAACCCATTCCTCATCAAAGCTTTTATTTTCTGTTTCAAAGTTTACAAGACTATAATGTTCCCAAATGTTAGTTTCAAAGTATGTTTATCAAACATCAAGTTTCACACGCACATAGTTTAGTTGTCCCTAATCTCATACGTGAGTACAAGCTCTGCACTAGCAGTTGTTTAGCACTTACGTAGCTCACAGATTAGTTAAGCTTAGTCTATCAATTACGTGTCCTATACAAGATACAAGCTCCGGGCTACCAGTCATTTAGCAATTACGTATCTCATACATAGACACAAGCCATGCATACACAAGTAATCCAGCAATTACATATATCCTATAAGCAGACAAAAGCTCTGGATTACAGAAGTTTAGCAATTACATGTCTCTTATATAGATAATAGCTTAGCATCGTTATGTTTATGGTTAGCAATTACATAGCTCATATAAGCAGACAAAAGCTCTGGGCTACCAGAAGTTTAGCAATTACATGTCTCTTATATAGATAATAGCTTAGTATCGTTACGTTTGTGTTTTAAATGTATCTCAATCCATAGGTACAAGCTCTGGGCTACCAGAAGTTTAGCAATTACGTAGCCTATGATTAGATACATGTACAATGTTTCATGCGCAAGTAATAGTTTCAAGCATAAAGTTTCAAGTGTTCACACATTGTTTCATCATGAATTCCATAAGTTTGCATCAAGTCTCATGTTCAAGCACATAGTCTCATAAGTATCAAGTATCATGTTTAAGCATTTCGTTTCACAAGAATCAAATATCATGTTTAAGCATAATGTTTTCACAAGCATAAAGTATCATGTTTAAGCATATCGTTTCACGAGTATCTAATCTCATGTTTAAGTATCAAGTCTCATGTAAAAGCATCAGGTCTCATAAGTATCTAACAAATGATATCAAGCATCAACCTTAAAGTATAAGTTTCAATATAAGTATCATGTTTATGTTTAAAGCATTAAGTAAAATTTCAATAATTTATGAAAATGTTTAACATGCTTCTCAGTCCCAAAGTGAAACAAATAAGTTTGAAAGGGGACAAATGAACTCACCTTGTGTCCGTAGTGATTGACTAAGTAGAATAAGAATGCACGTGCTCTTTGTTTGCTCTTGTTATAATGTTGAAGGTCATGTATTGATTTCATAGTATTTGTATATTATAAGTATGTGTTGTAGTGATTTATGAGTGTGTAAGTGTTAGTCCTAAAGTTGACTAACACTCGTGAGTCCCGCAATTATCCGGCCCGGGAATCAATATGTTCATTAATGTTGTGTTAAATCTTGTTGTTTATTTGTAATCCTTTAAATAATTCTATAACTTATAAAGCAAAGCTTTCTAAATAGCATGTTTCAAGACTTTGCATCCTCGTATTACCCTTTTACATCACTTTGATTATAATGATATCTCATGTCTTTCTTTATTATCGTTTCCAAAGTCCATACATGTTTTTTTTCATCGTTGTTTAGACCCATTGGGCCGGATATTGTTCGGCCTCATGAGTCACGTGGGCCACTATTGGTCCTCGTGGGTATTTATCGATCTAACAAGGAGTTTTGACCAAATTGTTGAGGTTGGGCCATCTATGGGTGATGTGGGCCGAAGTGGTGACAATGGGCCAATTGGGCCAACATGGTATACACATTGCCATCCATTTGATTGGGTATCCTATTGGGCCGAATAGGTTATTGGGCCACATAATTGAGCCGGTTATCATTCTTGGGCCGAAGCAAAAGCTGGGCCAAATTGAGTTGGAATGGACCGGCTAGGTGTAATTGGGCCGAATAGATTTATGTTGGGTCTAAAAAAAAATTTGTATGGCTATCAACGAGAGCTGGTTAACACATATACATGGGTCTATTTTATGATCCTTGTTGGGCTTGAAGGGAATGTTAATGGGCCCAATTGGATCGGTAGCTGCCACTGTATCAAACCAACTTAAGAAGACTCGGCCGATGGTGGTTTATCACATAAAAAACAGCAAACCTATTGGTTCTACAGACTAGGGTTCGGCCAATACTTTTTGTGTGGGGTTCGGCTACAGGGGTTCGTGGGTCTTGGCCATAGGTTCGGCTGTTGCATACACTGGTTCGGGCAAGAAGGTTCGTCTCCACTGGGTTCGCCTACATCCTTGGTTCGGTGGCCAAGGGTTCATGTACAGTGTCGTGCATGGGTTCGTCATAATTGGTTCGTTCTTAGCCCAGGGTTCGTGAGTCTCCATTGCAGGGTTCGCCAAGGAAAATAAGGTTCGTGGCTAGGTTGAGGGTGACGGCTGCCAAGGGTTCGACACCAAGATCTGACATGCTAGGGTTCGTCGGCAAGGTGAAGGGTTCGGGAACGAGGACGGCAGCAGGTTCGTGGCTATGGATTCTAACAAGGTTCGATCGTAGAAGCTGGTGATGCAAGTCGAAGGTTCGGTGGCCCCAAGTGTTCGGCCGCCTACTCTACACCCACGAACCTGTCAACTGGTTGGGCTGAGACTTCATCATTCTCAAACCCACGAGCCTTGCAAGTTGTTCTCGTGGTCAGGGTGGTGTGAAACAGTTTCACTTGCACATGGGTTTCAAGATCCTATGACAATCAACCGGCCAAAACACTTGATCGAATAATCACCCATGAAACCCTATTTCTCGCAACTTTACTCTGCTCATACCTCGATTCTCAGTTGACGTTTCTTCCGATCTGCTGTACTTTCTTGTAGAGCTCGCTAAGGGCTTCGCATGGGCGCAAGAACCACTCCAATCGGATAAGAAATGAGAAAGTTATGGTGTTTTGAAGGTGAAGAATGGTGGAGGAAAGGGGTGGCCGGATTTTTAGAGAGAGAAAGAGTTGTGTAGGTGAAAAATGAGAGAAATACTCTCATTTAGGGTTTTTATACCCTCTGTGATGTTCAGGTTCGTTTCGGTTGCTCGGTTCGTATTTTTGTCGCGTATCCGGCTCTTTACGCGTATTTTCGTAACTTAAATAATAAGAGTTATTTTGGAATGTTTAGTGTTCAAATATTATTAGAATTTATTTTAAATATTGTTGTGTTTATTTATTTTTCGAATTAAATCATTTTACGCGTTCTATTAATTCATTCGCGATTTAATTAAAACAGTTTAGTTTAAATTGTTTTATGATGAGTTTCAAAATTGTAAAATAGGAATTGTTATATTTCTTTATATTTATGATCGTTCGTATCGTTATTCGTTTTCATTTTTGTTTCATCAGATCGCGTTGCCATCGCGCGTATTCGTTCGAATTGTCATTCGAACGAACACGTTGATGGTTTGGCTTTCTGATTCTTGTTTTCTACTGTTAAGTCATTATTTCAGAACGTTAAACTATCAGAATTATTCGTACAGATCGTCACCTATACGAATAACTCGTCGGCTTAGAATTCCGTAACAATAACCGTTATAGTTTTGTTTTGTTTAACCTCACATACTGTAACATCAGTGCCGGAACCGTCACCGGAACAGTGATCTTAAACAGTAGCATGAACAGTAAACAGGTACGACTCATATACATTTCAGTACGTTTTATTATTCACATCATTTATCATTATCATTCTGGGTGTTCATAGACAATTTCAGAAACAGTAAACAGAAATAAGTTCAGAACAATGGTTCTTGAGTCAGATAATTATTTGACAAGACAGAACCATCATGTGATTAATTGTTAGGATTATATTATGTATAAACGTATGTGAGACTTTACAGAACAAAACACACGGATTTCGTGATGTGAATGCTAAACTGACGGGTTATTCGTATGGATGACGATCTGTGAGAATAAATCTGATGGTTTAACGTACTAAATGATATCCCCTAATTAGAAAACAATATTGAAAAGTATGGTTATCGTCGTGTTCGTACGGGTGACGATTCGAACGAATACGCGCCACAACCTTACATTTCGATTTAAACAGTTAATTAATATTTTAAATTAAATAAATAGAAGATATTAGTTAATTTATTATGAATCACAACCTAAATTGATTTTATAAATCCTATTTTAAAATCGTAACGTTTCGTTACGAAAATAACGAAAAACGACTCGCGAAACCGAAACCGAGCGAGACCGAACACCCCCGAACATAACCGGAATACTTAAACCCAAAAAAACCCACTCTTCTTCTTCAAAAATTTCAGCATCACTTCCCCAACCCCATTCCCATTTTTCCCGTCACCACCTCACCTCCCAACTTCAAACCTTCATAACTTTCTCGTTTCTCCACCAAATTCAACGTTCTTGTACTCGAAACGACCGTGAGAAAGAGAGGAACACATAAGTACAGGTGATCGGAGCTGAAACGAGTGCTATCGGTCGCAGTTTACAAAAGAAGAGGCTGAATTTGAAGGTTTTCTGCACTGTTCCGACCAGGTGAGTTTTAAACGTTTTTATCACTTCAAATCAGTTAGGATAACACTATAACAACTGTAGAAACTTGTAGATCGAGATTAGACAAAGATATGGAGCTTTGAATGGCCAAAAACAAGGTAGAAACGAGTGAGAAATCACTGATTTACTGAAACATACACTATTCATCTTCTTCTTCGACCCAACTGAATGTTGCAGCTACTTTTCGACCTTCAAACCTTTAGGACCTGCACTAAATCAACTTGGGGAGCTAAGGAACAATGTAGATTGAAGATTAGGTGGCTGGAACATCAAATTTGAGGTAAGAATGAGCACAAACGAACTTATTTTGTTGTTGTTGGAACTGTTACGAATGACCTGCACTTTGCAGTCGTTTCAGACCCTTTAAAGCCTTATAAATTTCACTAATTTGGTCTAGGAACTCATATAACATCAAGGGTTAAATATTAGAAGGGATGGGAATGGTTAGAACTTGGCTAAAGGGCTGAATTGATGACATAAGGGCTGCACTAGGGGCTGTCCGATGCTGATGGTATCGGCAGATTCTGCCCAGCCTGTTTCTTTGTACTTTTAACATAGCAAACGTTCAATTTAACTCACGAAACTTTCCAGAATACTAGTTCAATATGTTAGGAACAACTTTAATCTAGACAAGTTTCATTGGTTCGGACATTAAATGGGTCAAAACAGAGTCCTAATTCAGAAGGTGCTGAATGGAGCACTTATTTTATACCATCTGTTTGGAGCCTCGTTTGGACTAATTAGAAAGCCTATAAATAATGGATAGAAAGCTAACATCCCGAACTTGATCTTGGAGCTTTAGTTTGCTCGATTTGGAGTTCCTATGATCAAGTTATGACCACAAGAACCTTAATCACCCTATGTGAATGGTCATATAGTTATTTTTGTTTAAGTTGGGTTCCATTGGT
Organism: Mikania micrantha; assembly: GCA_009363875.1. NCBI lineage: Eukaryota > Viridiplantae > Streptophyta > Magnoliopsida > Asterales > Asteraceae > Mikania > Mikania micrantha. Next base: position 68,370,294 of record CM018693.1, on the reverse strand, counting down.
GTTAACCGATTTGTAATGCCACCAATACTAAGTTTTCTTTAACACAAAAGCTTTCTAAACTCTTCCAATCTATAAACATATATTTTAACAACCAATTGGTATTATAACCCTTGAATTTGTTAAGTAAAACCATGAGATTAATATGTTAAAACGGATAAAGGTTCAAAGTGACCATTTGGAGTGTTAACCGATTTCCAACTTATCAATACCAAGGATTTGTCAATATAAAAGATATCCTACACTTTTCAAACATATAAACATGGGTTTTATGAAGTCAATGGGCATACAATGAGACGAACTAAGTATGGGTAGTTTGACCTTATGTTGTCAACACGCAACCCATAGCAAGTTCAAGTAATTGGTTTTGTTTAAAGTTATATAGTTATAAAAGTTAGTTTTATTATAATTGATTGGGATTTGGTTCTAAAATAGACAATATAAATTGTCTGGATTTGGGCTAAAAACAAAGGAAACTCTGCCGAAATTTCTAAAAAGGTAAAGGTAATATATTACAACTAACTATGGGATTTGGGATCTAAAAGGGTAGCTAAGCTAGGTTAGAGTCTAGATACACATAGTACTAAGACACATAGTCGCACACACAACAAGACACAAACTTAGGCACAACGATTACTACGCGTACTTATTATATTCGAATTCTTATAAAATAACTCAGGAATCGAAGATACTTAGCTCACAAACAAGAGTGCGCATTCTGTGATAGTACATTAGACATCAACACAGGTGAGTTCATTGCCGCTTTTCTAACATTTTTGTTTTAAAACGCGGGGCTGAGAAGCATGCGTAAATTGTTTATTTAAATTGTTTACTTAAGTGCTTTTAAACTTATATGTTTTATATATATAAATGTTATCCTAGATTATGTCTAGGAAGATTTTATGCAGGTTTTACGAAGTTATTCCTTATCAATTAAGTGAATAATCGATATAACTAAACCTTTCAAATAAAACAAAACATTTCAAAAGAGTCAAAGGAAACATTTTTAACAAATCAAGTGTGTGAGTTCAGTGAATCCAACAAAACATTTTGACGAATCAAAAGAGTGATTTCAATGAATCAAGTGAAACATTTTGACAAATCAACTGGGTGAGTTCAAAGGATCATACGAAACATTTTGACAAAACAAGTGTGGGAATTCAACGAATCAGACGAACAAATCTTTGCAAAGACTATATTAAATGTCATACAAACCAAGTGTTTGTGGAACAATGAATCAAGTGTACGATTGATCCATGAATCTAGTATTCTATGATCAACAATTTAAGTACATCTTGTAACAGAATCAGACGAATCAATAGATCATTTTCAAGGGAAGATCTGGGAAATATCAGAGATAACATATGCCAAAACAGACGAAACAAAAACCCTACATTTCAAGAAGTCCTAGCTAGACCGTTTGATTGTAGGTCGTATGTTTGAGGATATTTACAGATTCCCTAACTACTAAGTACCTAGATTGACAGACTAGTCTACTCGAGTATGACCAAAGGCCCCAATCATAAGGACTTAGATTTTATTAAATGTTTACTTATTTATTTAATTAAGCATTTATGACTGTTTATACAATTGTATGGTTGATCATATTGTGTGATGAACTTATGAAATCAACAGGGGTTTCAAATGATTGTAATGACAGGGACAATAAACAGAAGAACTATTGGGATTGTGTTAAGGGTAAAAATGCTTCATTATCATTAACAGCAGTGTCATATGCATATTAGTATGTGGTGGGATGTTGGCTAGGGCTTGTCCCTTACATATGCCCTATATATAAGCATACCGATGTGGATATTACATGTGGTGTTAATGAGGTTAGGGTCTTTACCAAAGGAGGTTTTCAAATCATTTTAAATACTTAAACTATATGAACTCACCAACCATGTGTTGATTTTATTTTTGCATGACTTCTCAGGTGACGAACAGGTCAACTAGAGAACTTATGCTTTTGGACTAGGACTTCAGATAGAAGACTTAGTATTTTTGGACCTGCATATTTTTGGAACATCATCATACAATTATTTTGTATATCTTGTGCAGTTACAAGATAGATATTTTATGATGTTTATGATTTGATTTACATTGTTAAATTATGAACGATACGGATGTAATTTAACTTTGTAATTCTAATATATTTAGCATTTCTCATTTATATCATGTGCATTGTAAACAATCTGATCATCTTGATTATCACTCATGATATCGCGCCCCGGGAACCTTCCGCCCGATGGGGACATCGATCCAACCCTGCCGGCTCGGGGTGTGACAGATTGGTATCAGAGCCATGGTTATAGAGAAATATAGGTCACTTATTTAATTGGTTTGGCCTAGACTATAACCTAGGGACCCTGTATGTAGAGGACATAGGATTTAACGCTTACTGCATATTGTCTTCTGTATTCGATCATTGAACTAACCGATAACTTTATTTGTTATGATTAGAATGCCGCCGAGAAGACATACTCCTTCGTTACCTCCACCACCACAAGACTTGGCACCACATTCCCCTACACCTTCACAAGCTGACTCTCCTCCACCGCCACCTCCTCCACTGCCTCCTCCACCTCCTCACACTACGCTGGCAGGTCCGAGCACAACACCAACCCTGGATCCTGCTACTATTGCTCTGGTGACGTTACTGAGTAGCCAGATGACCTCTCAGATGAAAGAAGCAATCCCGGAGATGTTCCTTCGTCTCCGCAATGAAATCAACAACACTGTCAACTCGTCAGGAGAAGCCAGTGGAAATTCTGGAGGTACATCCCATTACTCCTACAAGTCATTTATAGGATGTAAACCACCCAGCTTTAGTGGGTCTGAAGGAGCCGTTGGATTAATCCAATGGATTGAGAAGATCGAGACAACCCTGGATCTCTGCAGCTACCCCGAACACCACAAGGTCCGTTATTCAGCTGGAACATTCAACAAACGGGCTCTAACCTGGTGGAACGGTCAGATCAATGCCCGAAGAAGAGAAGAAGCTATGGCAATGCCATGGGAAGACTTTAAGGCACTGTTACGAACAGAATTCTGCCCCAAGAATGAGCTGCAGAAACTAGAGGTTGAATTATCCAACCATGTTATGAAAGGGGCAGATCACATGGGTTACACTACTCGTTACCATGAGTTAGTTGCTTTGGTGCCAGACATGGTACCAACCTTGGAGAAAAGAATAGACATATACGTGGGTGGACTTCCTGCCTGCATTCAGGGTATGGTTGTTTCAGCCAACCCTACTACTGTTGAGTCTACAGTGAGATTGTCTGGGAAGCTCACTGATCTTATGGTAGCCTCTGGAGTATTGAAGAAAGAGGCTGAACCCAACAAGAACAAAGCCGAGTCTTCAAAGAAACCTCACCACCATCAGAAGAAGAAACAAAAGACCATTAAGAACTACACGGTGGCTACACCTCTTCAACAAGTAGCAGCAGCACCACAAAACCCCAACCGCAAACCCTACACTGGCACGTATCCTTTGTGTGCCAAGTGTCAGTATCACCACATTGCAAACACTCCCTGCAAGCAATGCACGGGATGTGGAAGAAAGGGCCATTAGGTCCAATACTGCAGAATGACACCTAACCAAGCAGTCAACAATGTTGTTTTGGCTCTCCCTCCACCAGCCAATCAGAACAACGGTGGATGCTTCAACTGCGGCGGACAAGGCCACTTTGCAAAGAACTGCCCTAAGAAGGCACAACCAGCAGTTCAAGCACCCCGTGGGCGAGCCTTTGCCATCGGAGCACCAGCTGCACGCCAGGACCCAAATGTGGTCACTGGTACGTTCCTCTTACATGATTTTTATGCATCTGTTTTATTTGATACTGGTGCGGATCAGAGTTTTATCTCTACCGATTTTGCATGCCGATTAGATTCCATAGAGGAACATTTAGATTCCCCTTACATCATAGAAGTAGCTAACGGGAAACAGATTTCAGTTAGTACGGTTTATAGGAATTGCCCATTGACACTTAATGGTCATACATTCACCATCGATTTGATATCGATGGAGTTGGGTAGTCTCGACATCATTGTGGGAATGGATTGGCTTTCTTCTAATCGAGTGGAAGTTCTCTGTTCTGAAAAGCTACTTCGAATTCCATTACCGAATGATCGCGTGTTGGAAGTTAAAGGGGATCAAGCAAAACGAAGTGTCAAAATCATTTCTTGCATAAAGGCGCGTAAGTAGGCGTTCTTGGCTCATGTGGTGGAAAAAGAGAAGGATAAGAAGAAGATTCAAGATGTACCGGTAGTGAAAGAATATCCCGAAGTGTTTCCTGAAGACCTACCAGGTTTGCCACCTGTGCGACCGGTAGAGTTTCGTATTGACTTAATTCCTGGAGCAACTCCTGTTGCTAAATCTCCATACAGGTTAGCACCTTCAGAGATGCAGGAATTTTCTAATCAGCTACAAGAGCTGTTGGATAAGGCTTCATCAGACCGAGCTACTCACCTTGGGGAGCTCCGGTCTTGTTTGTGAAAAAGAAAGACGGATCGTTCAGAATGTGCATAGATTACAGGGAGCTGAACAAACTGACCATTAAGAATCGTTATCCTTTGCCGAGGATTGATGATCTGTTTGACCAACTGCAAGGAGCTCAGTACTTCTCAAAGATTGACTTGCGATCTGGATATCATCAACTTAGAGTCCAAGACGAAGACATACCGAAGACGTCTTTCCGAACCAGATACGGGCATTACGAATTCATGGTGATGCCTTTTGGATTGAAAAATGCACCAGCGGTTTTCATGGACCTCCTGAACCGAGTGTGCAAACCGTACTTGGATCAGTTTGTCGTTGTCTTTATTGATGACATACTGATTTATTCCAAAACCAAGACGGAGCATGAACAACACCTCAGGAAGATCTTGGAGCTGTTGAGAGAAAAGAAACTCTATGCCAAATTCTCCAAATGTGAATTTTGGCTAAGAGAAGTTCAATTTGTTGGACATGTTGTCAACAGCGAGGGAATACACGTCGATCCTGCCAAGATCGAGGCAATAAAGAATTGGGACACTCCGAAGACGCCAATGGAGATACGGTCTTTTCTGGGATTGGCGGGTTATTATAGGAGGTTCATCTCGAACTTTTCTAAGATAGCTTTGCCTCTCACTAAGCTAACCCAGAAGAGTGAACCATTTGTCTGGGAGCAGAAACAAGAAGACGCTTTTCAGACCTTGAAACAAAAATTATGTAATGCTCTAATCCTATCTCTTCCATAAGGATGCGATGACTTTGTTGTATACTGTGATGCATCCCATCAGGGACTTGGTTGCGTACTGATGCAACGTGACAAATTTATCGCTTATGCTTCAAGACAGTTAAAGGTTCATGAGAAGAACTACACTTCTCATGATCTTGAACTAGGAGCTGTAATCTTCGCACTGAAGATTTGGAGACATTATTTATATGGCACCAACTGTACCATATTCACTGATCACAAGAGTCTGCAACACATCTTTGATCAGAAGGAGCTCAAAATGCGACAACGCTGTTGGGTTGAACTTCTGAATGATTATGATTGTGTAATTAAGTATCATCCGGGAAAGGCGAACGTTGTAGCTAATGCCTTGAGCCGGAAAGAACGGGTCAAACCCCTACGTGTTAGAGCAATGGGGATAACCGTGCAGACCAGTTTAAGTGACAATATTATCTAAGAACAACAAGAAGCACTTGACCGAGGCAATTTGAAGAAGGAACTTGATTGCGGAGCGGAGAAACAGTTTGACACGAAGCCTGATGGAATCATCTACTATAAGGATCGAGTATGGATTCCTACGGTAGATGAATTGAGAAAACTTATCTTCGATGAAGCACACAAGACTAAATACTCTGTTCATCCAGGCGCTGATAAAATGTACCAAGACTTGCGTGGATTTTATTGGTGGCCTGGAATGAAGAAAGACATAGCCGAATATGTCGGTCAATGTCTAACGTGTGCAAAGGTAAAGGCGAAACACCAGAGACCGTCTGGTTTACTGGAACAGCCTGAAATTCCGCTCTGGAAGTGGGAACAAATAGATATGGATTTCATTACCAAGCTACCCCTCACTTCCAGTGGTCATGATACAATTTGGGTGATCATTGATCGTTTAACCAAATCTGCTCATTTCTTGCCCATGCGTGAGAACTTCACCATGGATAAACTGGCAAGATTATACATCAACGAGATAGTGGTACGCCACGGTGTGCCATTGCCTATGATTTCTGATCGAGACAGCAGATTCACATCAAGATTCTGGCAATCTTTACAGAAATCTCTAGGGACACGATTAAATCTGAGTACAGCTTACCACCCACAAACGGATGGTCAAAGTGAACGTACTATTCAAACCCTAGAGGACATGTTGAGAACATGTGTATTGGACTTCGGTGGGAACTGGGACTCCCATTTGCCACTGGTCGAGTTCTCCTACAATAATAGTTATCACACAGTATCGGATGTGCACCATTCGAGGCTCTTTATGGCAGGAAATGCCGATCACCGATCTGTTGGACTGAAGTTGGAGACAATCGTATAACTGGGCCTGAGCTTATTCAGGAAACTACTAATAAGATCGCCCAGATTCAAAGAAGATTACAAGCTACTAGGAGCAGACAGAAAAGCTACACCGACAAACGGCGCAAGCCGTTGGAATTCCAAGTGGGAGACCGTGTTATGTTAAAAGTATCCCCATGGAAAGGTGTTGTACGCTTTGGAAAGAAAGGCAAATTAGCACCAAGATACGTGGGACCGTTCGAAATCATTGAGCGTATTGGTCCTGTGGCGTATAGACTGAGGTTACCTGATGAACTCAGTGGTGTGCATGACGTGTTTCACGTCTCGAACCTAAAGAAATTCCTTGTTGACGAATCACTCGTCATTCCAATTGAAGAAATTCAAGTGGATGAACAACTACATTTCATTGAAGAACCTTTGGAGATTATGGATCGCAAAGTTAAACAACTAAGGCGAAGCCGTATTCCAATTGTAAAGGTTCGATGGAATTCAAAACGCGGACCCGAGTTTACCTGGGAACGTGAAGATCACATGAAGTCAAAGTATCCCCAACTGTTTGAAGAGGAAGCTGTACCCGATAACAACTCTTAAATTTCGGGACGGAATTTAGCTAACAAGGGGAGACTGTAACATCTGTGCCGGAACCGTCACCAGAACAGTGATCTTAAACAGTAGCATGAACAGTAAACAGGTACGAATCATATACATTTCAGTACGTTTTATTATTCACATCATTTATCATTATCATTCTGGGTGTTCATAGACAATTTCAGAAACAGTAAACAGAAATAAGTTCAGAACAATGGTTCTTGAGTCAGATAATTATTTGACAAGACAGAACCATCATGTGATTAATTGTTAAGATTATATTATGTATAAACGTATGTGAGGCTTTACAGAACAAAATACACGGATTTCGTGATGTGAATGCTAAACTGACGGGTTATTCGTATAGATGACGATCTGTGCGAATAAATCTGATGGTTTAACGTTCTAAATGATATCCGGTAATTAGAAAACAATATTGAAAAGTATGGTTATCGTCGTGTTCGTACGGGTGACGATTCGAACGAATACGCGCGACAACCTTACATTTCGATTTAAACAGTTAATTAATATTTTAAATTAAATAAATAGAAGATATTAGTTAATTTATTAGGAATCACAACCTAAATTGATTTTATAAATCCTATTTTAAAATCGTAACGTTTCGTTACGAAAATAACGAAAAACGACGCGCGAAACCGAAATTGAGCGAGACCGAACACCCCCGAACATAACCGGAATACTTAAACCCAAAAAAACCCACTCTTCTTCTTCAAAAATTTCAGCATCACTTACCCAACCCCATTCCCGTTTTTCCCGTCACCACCTCACCTCCCAACTTCAAACCTTCATAACTTTCTCGTTTCTCCACCAAATTCGACATTCTAGTACTCGAAACGACCGTGAGAACGAGAGGAACACATAAGTACAGGTGATCGGAGCTGAAACGAGTGCTATCGGTCGCAGTTTACAAAAGAAGAGGCTGAATTTGAGGGTTTTATGCACTGTTCCGACCAGGTGAGTTTTAAACGTTTTTATCACTTTAAATCAGTTAGGATAACACTATAACAACTGTAGAAACTTGTAGATCGAGATTAGACAAAGATATGGAGCTTTGAATGGCCAAAAACGAGGTAGAAACGAGTGAGAAATCACTGATTTACTGAAACATACACTATTCATCTTCTTCTTCGACCCAACTGAACGTTGCAGCTACTTTTCGACCTTCAAACCTTTAGGACCTGCACTAAATCAACTTGGGGAGCTAAGGAACAACTTAGATTGAAGATTAGGTGGCTGGAACATCAAATTTGAGGTAAGAATGAGCACAAACGAACTTATTTTGTTGTTGTTGGAACTGTTACGAATGACCTGCACTTTGCAGTCGTTTCAGACCCATTAAAGGCTTATAAATTTCACTAATTTGGTCTAGGAACTCATATAACATCAAGGGTTAAATATTAGAAGGGATGGGAATGGTTAGAACTTGGCTAAAGGGCTGAATTGATGACATAAGGGCTGCACTAGGGGCTGTCCGATGCTGATGGTATCGGCAGATTCTGCCCAGCCTGTTTCTTTGTACTTTTAACATAGCAAACGTTCAATTTAACTCAGGAAACTTTCCAGAATACTAGTTCAATATGTAAGGAACAACTTTCATCAAGACAAGTTTCATTGGTTCGGACTTTAAATGGGTCAAAACAGAGTCCTAATTGAGAAGGTGCTGAATGGAGCACTGATTTTATAGCATCTGTTGGGAGCCTTGTTTGGACGAATTAGAAAGCCTATAAATAATGGATAGAAAGCTAACATCCGGAACTTGATCATGGAGCTTTAGTTTGCTCGATTTGGAGTTCCTATGATCAAGTTATGACCACAAGAACCTTAATCACCCTAGCTGAATGGTCATATAGTTATTTTTGTTTAAGTTGGGTTCCATTGGTGTTAACCGATTTGGAATGCCACCAATACTAAGTTTTCTTTAACACAAAAGCTTTCTAAACTCTTCCAATCTATAAACATATGCTTTAATAACCAATTGGTATTATAACCCTTGAATTTGTTAAGTAAAACCATTAGATTTATATGTTAAAACCGATAATGGTTCAAAGTGACCATTTGGGGTGTTAACCGATTTCCAACTTATCAATACCAAGGATTTGTCAATATAAAAGATATCCAACACTTTTCAAACATATAAACATGGGTTTTATGAAGTCAATGGGAATACAATGAGACGAACTAAGTATGGGTTGTTTGACCTTATGTTGTCAACACGCAACCCATAGCAAGTTCAAGTAATTGGTTTTGTTTAAAGTTATATAGTTATAAAAGTTAGTTTTATTATAATTGATTGGGATTTGGTTGTAAAATAAACAATATAAATTGTCTGGATTTGGGCTAAAAACAAAGGAAACTCTGCCGAAATTTCTAAAAAGGTAAATGTAATATATTACAACTAACTATGGGATTTGGGATCTAAAAGGGTAGCTAAGCTAGGTTAGAGTCTAGATACACATAGTACTAAGACACATAGTCGCACACACAACAAGACACAAACTTAGGCACAACGATTACTACGCGTACTTATTATATTCGAATTCTTATAAAATAACTCAGGAATAGAAGATACTTAGCTCACAAACAAGAGTGTGCATTCTGTGATAGTACATTAGACATCAACACAGGTGAGTTCATTGCCGCTTTTCTAACATTTTTGTTTTAAAACGCGGGGCTGAGAAGCATGCGTAAATTGTTTATTTAAATTGTTTACTTAAGTTCTTTTAAACTTATATGTTTTATATATATAAATGTTATCCTAGATTATGTCTAGGAAGATTTTATGCGGGTTTTACGGAGTTATTCCTTATCAATTAAGTGAATAATCGATATAACTAAACCTTTCAAATAAAACAAAACATTTCAAAAGAGTCAAAGGAAACATTTTTAACAAATCAAGTGTGTGAGTTCAGTGAATCCAACAAAACATTTTGACGAATCAAAAGAGTGATTTCAATGAATCAAGTGAAACATTTTGACAAATCAACTGGGTGAGTTCAAAGGATCATACGAAACATTTTGACTAACCAAGTGTGGGAATTCAACGAATCAGACGAACAAATCTTTGCAAAGACTATATTCAATGTCATACAAACCAAGTGTTTGTGGAACAATGAATCAAGTGTACGATTGATCCATGAATCTAGTATTCTATGATCAACAATTTAAGTACATCTTGTAATAGAATCAGACGAATCAATAGATCATTTTCAAGGGAAAACCTGGGGAATATCAGAGATAACATATGCCAAAACAGACGAAACAAAAACCCTACATTTCATGAAGTCCTAGCAAGACCGTTTGATTGTAGGTCGTATGTTTGAGGATATTTACAGATTCCCTAACTACTTAGTACCTAGATTGACAGACTAGTCTACTCGAGTATGACCAAAGGCCCCAATCATAAGGACTTAGATTTTATTAAATGTTTACTTATTTATTTAATTAAGCATTTATGACTGTTTATACAATTGTATGGTTGATCATATTGTGTGATGAACTTATGAAATCAACAGGGGTTTCAAATGATTATAATGACAGGGACAATAAACAGAAGAACTATTGGGATTGTGTTAAGGGTAAAAATGCTTAATTATCATTAAAAGCAGTGTCATATGCATATTAGTATGTGGTGGGATGTTGGCTAGGGCTTGTCCCTTACATATGCCCTATATATAAGCATACCGATGTGGATATTACATGTGGTGTTAATGAGGTCAGGGTCTTTACCAAAGGAGGTTTTCAAATCATTTTAAATACTTAAACTATATGAACTCACCAACCATGTGTTGATTTTATTTTTGCATGACTTCTCAAGTGACGAACAGGTCAACTAGAGAACTTATGCTTTTGGACTAGGACTTCAGATAGAAGACTTAGTATTTTTGGGCCTGCATATTTTTGGAACATCATCATACAATTATTTTGTATATCTTGTGTAGTTACAAGATAGATATTTTATGATGTTTATGATTTGATTTACATTGTTAAATTATGAACGATACGGATGTAATTTAACTTTGTAATTCTAATCTATTTAGCATTTCTCATTTATATCATGTGCATTGTAAACAATCTCATCACCTTGATTATCACTCACGATATCGCGCCCGGGGAACATTCCGCCCGATGGGGAGTTCGATCCAACCCCGCCGGCTCGGGGTGTGACACATACGTTTATACTTCATAGAATCAAATCGAGTATTTATGTTTCAACACTGTGTTGTCTGACATGTTTTTGACTATTAAACCCTAAGGTTTAAGTCAGATTCAGACAATCGTTTAATAGTTTCATGTTAATCAAAATGCACCAATAGTATAAACCTGGTTTCACGTAATGTGTACCTGTTTTACTGTACAGTTTCTGTTGCGATCACTGTTCTGGCACATGTCCAGCACTGATGTTACAGTATGCAGGTCCAAAAATACTAACTTTTCTATCTAAAGTCCTAGTCCAAAAGAATAAGCTACTTAATTGACTAGTTCGTCACCTGAGAAGTCATGCAAAAATACTAAGTCTTCTATCTTAGGTCCTAGTCCAGACGCCGTCCAACCACATACTAATACGCATATGACACTATTGTTAATGATTATTAAGCATTTTTACCTACCATACACTTCCATTCCACTATAGTACTAATGTACCCTTAAAACATTTGTCAAACCCTCGGATAACAACCTTAATCTCATTAGCATCACATGTATCATCCAGATTGGTATGCATATATAGGGCATACCTCTGAGTCGAGCCTACAACCCGCCCAGACGCCGTCCCACCACATACTAATCCACATGAGACATTGTTGTTATTGATATTTAAGCATTTTACCCTACCATTAACCCGTTAGTTCTTCAGTTCTTTGTTCCTTTAAATACAATAATTTGAAATCTCTATGGATTTCTTCTGTTCATCACACAATTATGATCAACCACAACAAGTAGAAACAGTTATAAATGCTTAATTAAATAGATAAATAAACATTTAATAAAAATCTAAGTCCTAATGATTGGGCCTTGGTCAACTCGAGTAGACTAGTCTAGCAATCAGGTACTTAGTAGTAAAGGAGATCTGTAAACCTCATCAAACATGTGACCTATAATCAATCAGTCTAGCTAGGACATCTTTTGATATATAGGCTTTTATAGTTCGTTAGACCATCCATAGTTCGTATAGTTCATTGGCACATGTTATATTTGAGCATTTCCCAGATGTTCCTCAAAACAGTTAGGGAATACTGTAAATATCACTAAACACGCGTCTCATATTCGATCAGTCTAGCTAGGACATCTTTCAAACCTGAGATTGGCACATGCTATCTTTGATATTTCCCAGTTAGACCCTTGAAATGGTTCTTTGTGCATAGTTTTTTAAATAGATCGTTAGTTCTTTGACAACACACCCTTGAAATAGTTTTTTGAAAATAGATCGTTAGTTCTTTGAAATAGACCTTTGAAAATAGTTCTTTGTTTTAGATCTTTAGTTCTTTAAAAATAGTTCTTTGAAAATATTTTTTTGAAAATAGTTCTTTGATTTGAAGAGGTATTTATTCATGATGAATAGATAGCTTGTTTCAAGTCCAATAAAACAGTTTACCTAGACAGGAGTCTAGAATAAAAGTTATACATGTAAAACAAATACAAGGTAAAGCATTTAAGTAAACAATTTAAATAAAACAGTTTACGCATGCTTCTCAGCCCCGCGTTTTAAAACAAAATGTTAGAAATGGGGCAATGAACTCACCTGTGTTGCTATGTAAATGTTCTACCACAAAATGCGCTCTCTTGTTTGTAGACTAAGTGTCTTCAGTTCCTGATTTGTTTTAAAAGAGTTCGAATACTATAAGTATACATATTTGTCGTCGTGTCTAAGGTTTAGTCTCGGTGTGCAACTAAGTGTCCTATGCTACTAAGGTGTTTCCATGATTTCATCTATCTTATTCTAACTTATTACACAATCATAATCCCAATCCCATAAATAATGACCATTACACCTTAGTGATGTACGGTTTATGTTGTCCATATTCAATATCTCCCTTTTATAACATTTTAATCACTTCAATATATCATTTCATTTAATTTAAAGAATGTTTTAATAACAACTTACAATTTAATTTGAGAAATTATGTTCAACAGTTTAGGCTTAGGTTAATCACATTCGATTAACCTTAACATGTTACTAGATCTTTGTTTCCGATAGTTCTTTGTTCGTCAGTGTATATAACTTAGCTTAGAGAGTTCAATTGAACAATCTAATTTAGTTATATACATTCGTATGAAATTTCTAAGTGTTAGATGTAAATGTTGAAATTAACACCATAACCTTAGGCTATAACATCCACCAATGAATGTTCCTTAGTTCGTTTTAGGCTTTGAGTGCTCATATATTCATTTCCTTGTTCTTATAACTAAGGTAAACAACTCTAGGTCCAGAATTTCCCTGATTAATCAACACTTTAGGTTCAAATACCATTGGGGCAGCGAATCTATTGGCATTAAGTATAGGTTCGGCGAACCTTTGGCAGCCACAAAACCTCCAAGGTTCGGGTATGTTCTAGGTTCGTGACAACCTGGTTCGTTCGTCCTAGGTTCGTGTCCCGTACAGGTTCGGCTATGGAGAAGGTTCGTCGATCAGAGGTTCGTGGTCCAAGGTTCGTTGCTTTCAGGTTCATCACCTTACGATTCGGCTGGTCCAGGTTCGTGGCATGCAAGGTTTGGCCAGCTAGGTTCGGCCATAAGGATGACAGGTTCGGCTCTGGCTTTTGGTCAGAGTCGACAGGTTCGGCCACCTACCCACAGGTTCAAATAACTGTATAAAAGGTTAGGCCGATCGTTTTTGGTCACGAACCAGTTCCATCTTCCTCATTTTCGTTCCCAAATCTGTTACATATCAGTCCCTAAAGCTTTCTAGTCGATTACATTAGTTCATCTAACTTTTATGAGTTGTTTAGGCAGGTTAAAACAACAACAAACTAAAGGGTTCGTGATATACTCTAAAACCGAAAATAAAATCAAGATTTACCTCGAATTTGGTGGATAAAAGCTCGTATAACTTGTACTTCCTTGATCTACACAACGAGAGGAACGTTTTGACATCTAGAACACTTGAATTCGATAAGAAACCACCACGAAATTTTAGAGAGAAGGAGGAGAAGATGCTTTATAGAGAGAGGGAGAAGCTAAACAAAAATGATAGGAGAAGGGGGTTGTGGTGACACTAATGGCCTCATTAATTGAATTAAAATAGCCGGTGGTTAGGTTTCGTTCGGTTTCGTGTAAAATCTCGTTTTCTCGCGGTTTTTATTACGAAATGATACGGTTTGTAAATTAAAACTAATAGATATATTTTAAGTTGTGATTCCTAATAAGTTATCTAAGTATCTTTAGTTTCTTTTTTAAGAATTCATGAAATATTGAATTATTGTTTAAAATTGAATCGTACGGTCGTCGCGCGTATTCGTTCGAATCGTCACTCGTACGAACACGATGATAAATATATCCGATATCATTTAGAATGTTAAACCTTCGGATATATTCATATAGATCGTCACCTATACGAATAATCCGTCAATTTAGCATTCACATAACAACATCCGTTTTGTTTTGTTTTGTTCTATAAAGCCTCACATACGTTTATACATAATAAATCCTAACAAATAATCTCATGATGGTTCTGTGTTGCCAGATAATTATCTGACTAATAAACCATAGTTATGAATTTTGTTTCTCTGAAATAGTTCTGAGTTTACTATATGATAACATCAAATGATAATGATAATTGATATGAATATGAAATGCAATGAAATGTATATAGTTCGTACCTGTTTACTGTTCATGTTACTGTTTAAGATCACTGTTCTGGTATGGTTCCGGCACTAATGTTACAGTCTCCCCTTGTTAGAGAAATTTTTCCCGAAATTTAAGAATCGTTATCAGGTGCGTCTTCCTCTGTAAACAGTTGGGGATACTTTGACTTAATGTGATCTTGACGTTCCAAAGTAAACTCAGGCCCGCGCCTTAAATTCCATCGAACCTTTACAATCGGAATACGGCTTCGCCTCAATTGTTTAACCTTGCGATCCATAATATCCAAAGGTTCCTCAATAAAATGTAACTGTTCATCGACTTGAATTTCATCAATTGGAATGACAAGTGCCTCGTCTGCAAGGCATTTCTGTAAGTTTGAGACGTGAAACACGTCATGCACACCACTAAGTTCATCTGGTAATCTCAGCCTATACGCCACAAGACCAATACGCTCGATGATCTCGAACTGTTCCATGTATCTTGGTGCTAATTTGCCTTTCTTTCCAAAGCGTACAATGCCTTTCCATGGGGATACCTTCAACATTACACGATCTCCCACTTGCATTTCCAACAGCTTGCGCCGTTTGTCGGCATAGCACTTTTGTCTGCTCCTTGTTGCTTGTAGTCTTCTTTGAAACTAAGCAATCTTATCGGTAGTCTCTTGTACAAGTTCGGGCCCAGTTATGCTGTTATCTCCTACTTCAGTCCAATAGATCGGTGATCGACATTTCCGGCCATAAACAGCTTCGAATGGCGCACATCCGATACTGTTGTGGTAACTGTTATTGTAGGAGAACTCAATCAGTGGCAAATGGGAATCCCAATTCCCACCGAAATCCAACACATAGTTTCTTAACATATCTTCCAGGGTTTGAATAGTACGTTCGCTTTGACCGTCCGTTTGTGGATGGTAAGCTGTACTCATATTTAACTAGGTCCCTAGAGATTTCTGTAATGATTGCCAAAACCTTGATGTAAATCTGCTATCTCTATCAGAAATAATAGACAATGGCACACCATGGCGTACCACTATCTCATTGATGTACAGTCTTGCCAGTTTATCCATCGTGAAGGTCTCACGAATTGGCAATAAATGAGCAAATTTTGTCAAACGGTCAATGATCACCCAAATTGTATTGTGACCACTGGAAGTGTGGGGTACTTGGTAATGAAATCCATAGCTATTTGTTCCCACTTCCAGAACGGAATCTTAGGCTGTTCTAGTAAACCAGAGGGTTTCTGGTTTCGCACGTGTTAGACATAGACTGACATACTCGGCTATGTCTTTCTTCATTCCCGGCCACCAATAAAATCCACGCAAGTCTTGGTACATTTTTTCGGCGCCTGGATGAACGGAGTATTTAGTCTTGTGCGCTTCATCGAAGATGAGTTTTCTCAATTCGCCTACCGCCGGAATCCATATACGTTCTCGGTAGAAGATCACTCCATTTGGTTTAGTGTAAAACTGTTTCTCTGCTCCGCAGTCAAGTTCTTTCTTCAAATTCTCTCGATCAAGTGTTTCTTGTTGTGCCTGAATAATCTTGTCTCTTAAACTGGTCGGCACAGTCATCCCCATTGCTCTAACGTGCAAGGGCTTGACCCGTTCCTTCTGGCTCAAGGCATCAGCTTCAACGTTCGTCTTCTCCCGGATGGTACATGATCACACAATCGTAATCATTCAGAAGTTCAACCCAACTGTGTTGGCGCATGTTGAGTTCCTTCTGATCAAAGATATGCTGCAGACTCTTGTGATGAGTATAAATGGTACACTTTGTGCCATATAAGTAATGCCTCCAAATATTAAATGCGAAGATTACAGCTCCAAGTTCAAGATCATGAGTAGTGTAGTTCTTCTCATGAATCTTTAACTGTCTTGAAGCATAAGCGATAACTGTGTCCCGTTGCATCAATACGGAACCAAGTCCCTGATGGGAAGCATCACAGTATACAACAAAGTCATCACATCCTTCTGGGAGAGATAGAATTGGAGCATCACATAATTTCTTTTTCAAAGTCTGGAAAGCATCTTCTTGTTTCTGCTCCCAGACAAACGGTTCACTTTTCTAGGTTAGCTAAGTGAGAGGCAAAGCTATTTTAGAAAAGTTTGAAATAAACCTTCTGTAATAACCTGCCGTCCCAGAAAAGACCGTATCTCCATCGGTGTCTTCGGAGTATCCCAGTTCTTTATCGCCTCGATCTTGGCAGGATCTACGTGTATTCCCTCTCTGTTGACCACATGACCAAGAAATTGAACTTCTCTTAGCCAAAATTCACACTTAGAGAATTCGGCATAAAGTTACTTTTCCCTTAGTAGCTCCAAGATCTTCCGGAGGTGTTGCTCGTGCTCTGTTTTATTTGTTGGAATATATCAGTATGTCATAAATAATGACAATGACAAACTGATCCAAGTATGGCTTGCACAGTCAGTTCATGAGGTCCATGAAAACCGCTAGTGCATTTGTCAATCCGAAGGGCATCACCATGAATTCATAATGCCCGTATTTGGTTCGGAAGGCCGTTTTCGGTATGTCTTTGTCTTGAACTCTGAGCTGATGATATCCAGACCACAAGTCAATCTTTGAGAAGCAAAACAAAAATGAGAGGAGAAGGGGGTTGTTGGTGATATTAATGGTCTCATTAATTGAATTGAAATACCCGGTGGTTCGGTTTCGTTCGGTTTCGCGTAAAATCTCGTTTTCTCGCGGTTTTTATTACGAAATGATACGGTTTATAAATTAAAATCAATAGATTTATTTTAAGCTGTGATTCCTAATAGATTATCTAAGTATCTTAAGTTTATTTTTTAAAAATTCATGAAATATTTAATTATTGTTTAAAATTGAATCGTACGGTCGTCGCGCGTATTCGTTCGAATCGTCACCCGTACGAACACGACGATAACTATAATTTTCAATATTGTTTTCTAATTATCAGATATCATTCCAGAACGTTAAACCTTCAGATATATTCATTCAGATCGTCACCTATACGAATAATCTGTCAATTTAGCATTCACATAACAACATCCGTTTTGTTTTATTCTATAAAGCCTCACATACGTTTATACATAATAAATCCTAACAAAAAATCTCATTATGGATCTGTGTTGCCAGATAATTATCTGACTAATAAACCATAGTTATGAACTTTGTTTCTCTGAAATAGTTCTGAGTTTACTATATGATAACATCAAATGACAAATGCTAATTGAAATGAATATGAAATGCACTGAAATGTATATAGTTCGTATCTGTTTACTGTTCATGTTACTGTTTAAGATCACTGTTCCGGTACGGTTCTGGCACTGATGTTACATCTGGCGAACCTAATGGTTCGGCTATGTTCGTTTGAATGTTGTATATATAGCAGGCTTTTCTGTATTTAGTGTGTGTGTGTGACAGAACTGAGAGGGAGAGAGAACCTATGTGAGATTAGTGAACTGTGTGTTCTTGTTTCATGTCATTGTAATCTAATTTTGTTGATCAATGAACATGATGTTTATCTTAATGATTGTGTATCCTTGATTCAAATAGATTAAATCTAGATTCCGCATAGATTGAATTGTTAATAGAATTCCATTGATCGATCCAGAGCATTCTAGATCAAAAACATTTGAAAAATCAAAAACACAAAAACATTAAAAAATTAAATTCTTGAGAAATTGATTTGACCTATTGAGAAATGATAGTAAATTGTAGCAATCAGAAGCACATCTGTATTATACTAGAGCTTAAACATAAAGAGCATGTAAAATTACTAAGTATGATATGTTAGTAGGTTTATAACTTAGTTGAGATAACACTTGACAAAATTATGATTATACTTTCTGGGATACAGTTGCTTAGAACATAGTGTTTAGTTTTGTCCAGAATGAGTGGTTGTTAATCTTACAATGTGTTTCTTGAATTAAAATTACTTAATTTCTATTTTTTTATCATGTGTTCAATTTAAAATAAATTCTAAATTTGTTTTTCTTTTATTTTAGTTTAAAGCTAAAACATTATCTGTGTATACTTACGTATCGACCTGATTGTTATAGCTTTAAATAATTCAAATTTATTTTTTTGGTTTGATTAAGTTTTGGACAATCTATGTGTATATGAGAATATCGATCTGATTGTTAAAATTTTAATCTTAATTTATTATTTCCTTCATTTTCTGGATCATCTAAGCATACGTAAGTATCAACCTTGATTCCAAGATTTTGAACAATTTCAAATTGTTTTACATTTTTTATTTTCAAAAATAAATGCTATTTTGTTTTTGCATGATCAAACTAGTTACATTTGAATTAAATTGTTTCAAGAACATTGTTGTTTGATTAATTACTCACAAAACTGGGGAGATGTTCAAGTAAATGAGAAACATAAAGTATTTTACGGTTTTGATTTTAATTGATATCTTAACTAAGTAATTAAGTTTAAATTGGATTCACATACTAGCAAGCATCTTTGAATTCTATTTTGCTAATTAATAAAATCATTAACGCAATCAGTTTGTCCAAATGATTGTAATGCAATATGATCTCATGTCTTAATCTTTCTCACCAAAATATGTGTTTGTTTCTTTTATTTTTTTATTTTTAGTTTTTCTTTTAAATTTTTATAGAATTAAATTTTGGTGTGTTTAGGTATAAAATTTGAAAAATCCAAAAAGATTTATATATATATATATATATATATATATACACATACACTAGTCGGAAACTCGCGCGATGCGGCGATGACTACAATTTGCAACAGCTTGTTAACTTTATTCCAATGAGCTTTGGAAGTTAATTCTAATCAAATAAAATACATGAGTAGTTGAGGAAAAAGTGTTAACTTGTGAATACATTTTAAAGTAAACAATATGTATGTAATTCATTTTTGTTAGCACAATGGAATTGGATCCCAAGTCTTAAGGTTTTCTACATCAGGAGACATCAAAGAAAAAGTTGTGACAATTTGGAGATTTAAAATCCTATAGAAGGGTAATATACAAATATAAGGGTAGACTTAAGCTATAATTAGCAATTATATCTTCACAAAAACACCATGTTTCACCATGAAAGCTCGTGCCCAATATAACCTGCTATGCAACCAAGTAAACAATCCAAAATTATGAATAACTTCTAATTTCATTGTTATATGTTTGATGCTTGAGCAACAACTTGTTAACCAGGCCTACCATAAAACCAAGCCAATGCTAAGCTTGCCTATCCACATAAAATGAGCAAAGAAATCAACTCCATTTAACTATTCATAGTGCAGTTTAATAAATACAATTTGAACAAATATTACAATGAGCAATTCAACTACTTAACTATTGTATTGCCCAGCTTTTCAACCCCATTATTTAAAATGTGGAAAAAAGATTCATACATCAGAAGCTACATGACATATTTGAGAATCCAAATAACATAACACAGTAAAAATTCATAATTGAGATGCATACCACTATGGTGTCCCATTGAACCCATCATGTTATAAGCTCCATGACCATGAGATGTTAGATGATGAACTCCTTAGGTAGCATCAATTGCTACACCACCGGCAAGCATTGCACCCACATTAGCTCCATGTCCTCATAGAGTAAAATGTAATATCATTTGGATGTTTCACTACTCAAGGTGTGTTTGGATGCGCATTTAAAAATAGTTACACTTATTTATCGTTTAACTATTGGATAATCACATGTTTTCAAACACGATTATCAAAAAGTGCATATGCATTGGTAAATAGTTAAACCAAAAATTCAAACCCAAATACTTTATTTTGGCCTAATTTTCGTCAGCCAAAACTTAAAACCCAGGAATATTTTGCTATTGGCTAAACCAAAATTTTCTCCTTACCGATAATTTTGGTTTTAATTCGGATAGGGACCAAAACTGACATGTGTTCACCGTATACAAAACTTCAGCAGAACATGCACATTTGATTAGAATAAGTCAATACTACATAATTAAATTTAAAACACATCCTAAAATGACATAGAACTCGCGTATTGCACGCATAGCCAAGAAATTCAATGGGGTCATTTATATGGCAATGAATTCCAATAAGTTTTCTTTAAGAATCAAACAAAATATCAATTTTTATGGCACTTAATTGAAGACAAATTTTGATATTTAAGAACAAAAAATGATCTCTGTTATTAAAAAAGAAAGTCTTAATTAGCATCCTTTAAGCGAACTAAGATGTAATATTGTAATAAAACTTTTCATAAAATATTGGAAAAAAATGAAGAAAAATGTTACAATATATAAACTTATGATGACTTACATTATTATGATCAGCTTGTTTAATTATCTCTGCCAAATGTGTATCATCAACTCCAAATTCCTTGCAGGCTTGTTGAAGATCATTACAGCTATATAACATGTACCATATTTTTCAAACAATGAAAAAGTAGCAAATAAATGATCTTCTTTATCAACTTCTTTGGTAAAAATGCAATGTCGCAACAAAAACTTCATCATAATCAATAGTTCCATTGTTATTAATAACCGTCTCTTGACAAAAAAGTTGATACACCATTCTTATAGTTCAATCACATGTAACCAACAAAAAAGTTGAAACGCCATATTTTAATTATAATCAAGATACAAGAATATGCTTAAAATTCATACCTTTAGAGCCTTTTTCTTGAGCTTATTCAACTCGCAGTTCTGCAGCATGTCATATTCATTTTTTTCTTGTCTACTTTTCATATTCTGGATCGACAATTTCCTGCATTACAAAAAATGCACGCAAGGAATTGAAATGTGGTAAATTGCATGTTGGTTTTTGTATTGCATCTAATATGAAAAGTGTGACATTCGTTTCTATATCATGCAGCGTGTCTTTTACCACTGCATATTTTACCCGATGAGTTTTAAGAATTAATAATTTTCAAAATTCAAATTGATTAAATTTTATAATATATAACAAAAATTTTAATACATGATCTTTTATGAGTGTTGGCCTTCATCTGAATCTACTATATAAATAGACAAGGGGAATACACTCTTTAACCAAAATTTAGGAAAATTATTTCTAGATAAATGTTTTGCTTCAACCTAAAAAGGAGGATGCTTATCAAACTCTTCATCAAGTCTACATATATATACTTACAAAAACAATTAAAACAAATTGAAGTTTTATGACATAAATTAGACTTTTTATAGCAAGTATTGATCCATCAGGTCCTCGTATGCAAAGACTAATAGATACAGTTTCATTTTTTACCAATGTTGTCTGGGCATGAAGTGAATAATAAAATATTAAGGATGCTTATAACAAGATATGCTTATTTGAACACAAATTAAACCTTACAAGTGTATCAATAAGGATAAGGAACCTTACCTTAATAGGCATTGAGCAAGTAGATAAATCCCAAACCTTGAAGGGTTTATGACCATCTTTCTCAAGATCCAACCTTCCAGATGCTTATTTCAGCAACATTTGTTCCAACTACAAAACATTTTGCACAATAAGCCAAACATAATCAGTTGTTAACAATTTCAATACCTCATTTAAAAAATATAAATTTAAATTAAGAAACTGTCATGATTATAATCCAATGGAATGGAGCTTAACTTAAGAGAAAAGTTTGTTGTTGTGGATGGAAGTAATTCAGATGATATTAGAACCCTGGTTAAGGATTTGAAAAGAAGTTTTTGGATTGGTGAATATATTTTGGAAGTAGCAGTTGAACCACAAAAAAAAAAGACCTAATTTAAAACACAAATCCAAACACCTTAGAACTATTTTTATCAGAACACTAAACTAATTCTCAATTACTGTATTTCAAAATGAAAATCCAATCAACCCAAAATTAGCAAAACAATTAACGTCAAGAAGAAAATCCCAACACCTATAAATAAAAATAAATGAACTTCGTAAATTTGATCATAGCTGATCAAACGTAGATCTACACAAAACAAAAATGCAAAAGGGGATCACGTTGAATCCCAGATGGAACAAACCAAACAAACACAAAATTGATTACGAACTTAAAACAGCAGAAATTGAATACTAACCATAACCTTAAGAAGGTGGAAAGAACGATTGCTACTCCAATCGAACGATTCCCAACAACAGGAAAAATCAACGTTGGGTGATGGTTGTAGAATCCGATTTCCGTGGAGAATTGCTGATGGTTGTTGAATTGGTGATGGGTGTAGTTTTGGGATCGGATATAGGGAAAAGATTAATGATGAAGCTCTAAAGAGAAAAGATGGAGATGAGAGGTAGGTTGAAATTTGAATGAATGCACGATATAGGGAAAAGATTAATGAGCGGGAGTTTAAAATTTTCAATGGTATTATAATCTGCTTATAGGAGTTGTACAAATTGCATAAAAATATGTACCTCTTAATTTTAAGAGATTTGAGTAAAAGACATTGTTACCCTTCCTATATAAATTATATAGTAGTATATATATATATATATGATGTTAAGTCAATAATTATTGATTATTTGTTTTAACTCTGAAACACCAAAATGTTGGTTTTGTTTTGAAACTTAAATAAAAATGATATTTCAAAATTTAAATTTTCGAGACGAACCTTTGATAGGTTTGTTTGGAGTTTCGTTCAACAGGTTTGGTGAGAGGTTCGTATAAAAGGTTTGCTGAAAGGTTCGTTCAAGAGGTTTGCCGATAGGTTCGCTCAGAAGGTTTGTCTGAGACGTTCGTTCAAAAGGTTTGCTTGAGAAGTTCGTATATAGGTTTGTTGAGAGGTTCGTCCAACATGGTTTGCTTATAGGTTCGTGAAAAAGGTTTATTTCACAGGTTCGTTTGAAAATTGGAGTTTTCAATTTTTCCGTATTTAGTCTATCTATTGCTTTCTCCAAAGGAGTTTTTGTCCAGCAAGGTTATCAGAGGTTTCAAGTAGTTTTGTACCTTCTAAACTTCAAGTAGAGCTTATGGTTGAAGCAATCTCAGTTTGTTCAGAAGAATTATCGTTATGATCACTTTCCAGGAGTGTCACTTCCAGTTTTTCCACGTTAGTGTCTGTGAGATATACAAACGTTGGAAACTGTCTAGGTTGATACACTCTTGGAGGTGTGATATTTAAGGCTGGATTCTCATCAGGGAGAAAAGTATGGGATAGAGGTCCGGAAACAATTTCAGTTATTTTAATGTCAATCGGAGCATAGTCCTCTGGAAGACTAGTGTGATTGTACCCGATTCCAAACTTAGCCTTATTGTGAACTTGCTTACCCAGAAGCATTTTGAATCCTTTGCAGGATTCAGCCCACTTTTCACACCTGACTTTGGTTTGAGATAGTTCATCTCTACAAGCATAATATTTTTCATTTTTCAAGTCAAATAAAGGTTGTAGGCTAGCTTTTTCAGTTTTTAAGATAGAAATTTGGCTATCTTTACTTTTTATTAATTTTTATACTTCTGAATTTTTATTAGCTAGTAGTTGCTCCAACTTTTGATTTTGTATTTGAAGTAACATGTTAGCTTTCTTTATTTTTGAAAAAGCATAAATGCACGCATTGGTGAACACTTTTTCAAGAGTAGAAAAGGATACATGCGCATCAGAAGTGTCAGATTTAGGTTGATCAGAAGGAGTGGAATCTTCACCGTCAGCCATGTGAGCAAATTTTGTTGGCTTGGAAGTGATGAGGGCATCACCTACATCTTCATGCAAGCTGCTACAGTCTACGTACTCTTGAGTGAAAAGAGCCGGTTGACTATAAGATGAAGACTGGACAACAGGGCCTGGTGCATTTTTTTGTGGGGGAGCTGGTGCAATAATCTGAAGTGGGGCAGGAGTGAGCTGGTAAACGCCACCATTGGCAACTTGTACATATTGTGCATTAGTAGTAGAAGAGTTTTGTACAATATGAGTTTTCTCCTGAGAGTTTTCGTAGAAGAAGAGGGTGTGGCTAAAGTATGTGAGTGTGTATTTGGAAAAGTCAAATACGTTGAGGAATTAGAGTTGGGAACATTTTTGCATTCCCTGGCAAAGTTTCCAGTGCCATGACACCTGTAACATTGGACCTTAGACTTATTTAGAGAATCCTGGTTTTCCAATGAATATCAGGAAATTTTCTTCTTATCGTCTATTAGAACATCTTGGTTCTCAAGCTCAAGAGGGCAAGTTGATGGAGTATATCCATCTCTTCTAAGTCATCACTTGGAATCTGATGGAGAGCATCCATGATGAAACACAGATGGTCAGAAATTAGAGAATGGTCATCACAAGATGAAGAAGGAGTGATGCCAATAGTTATGTTAATGTATTAATCATAACCCTGATCATTTGTCTCAGAATTTTGACTAAGAAGTGTTGTGTTACCTTGAACATACTCTTATGTCGATTTACCAGACTTTATTAGTTTTTATTTTCTGGCCAATCTCCCGCTCAAAAGTGAGCAACTTACCATGGAGTTGGGTAAGTGAGAGTTTGCCGAAGTCTGGTGAAGATCTCATGACTATGGAATAAATTTCCCATTTATCAGGAAGAGATTTCAAAAATCGATTAAGAACAGAAGGAGGGGGTACACTTGACCAGCCAATTTTAGTTCACTTAAGATAGAAGTGAACCTTTCAAATTATTGAGTCAGTGACTGTTGAGCCAATATCACCCTTGTATTGGCCACAACATCACCGGTACCACCGAACTACTCTTTTAGAGCATCCCACCAGTCCTTAGCGGACTCGTGGTGAAGAAGACAATAACATAGTTCATTCGGGAGGGCCATAGGCAGCTGAGCATGTGCCTTGGCATCAAGCTCCAATTTCTGGAAGTCTGCTTCGGTGTAGTTTCGAGGATCCTTAGGGACATGATCTCCAGTCTCTGTGTCCAAGACCATTGGTTTATGACGTCCAAACATCATAGAATTCCGACATCAAGTATGATTGTTAGACAAGAAATGTAACATCCTTCTCTACCATATTTTATATTGATGCCTCACCATGATTGGTGGCTTAGTGGCAGAGCCAGTATAAGAGTAACTCAAAGAGTAATGACTTCTCAAGGTAGTTTGTTAGAATGGTTTTTGAACACAACTTAGTTCACAACCAAACTCCTGCAGATTTTAAAAAATAAAAAGACAGAAGAAATAGAAAACAAAAAACTAAACAACAATATATCAAAGAGGGCTTTGAGTTTTAGTTTTGATGGTTAAACCAAGCCTAAGGACAAGGCTCTCATACCAATTGTTGAAAAACTCAGAGAGGTTGTTTAACCAGGAACAAAGACTTCAGAAACTTGGTCAAAGCTTCAGTATTAGCTCCCTCTAATGTTTTGTACAAAGATAGTTTCGTTGTTTACTTTATTGCTAGAAATAGAGAAGAACATAATAAAAGCACAAGGAATTTTGGGCGAAGTAATTCTATTTTTCTCAGAGAATGTTGGGACTTAAATACCCAACATTCAGATATACAAGACAAGAAATAATAAGACAAATTGCTGACACTGTTACAAACACTGAATCATCAAAATTGTACAACTAATACAAATAACAACAATGGTAATAAGAGTCTTCAGGAGTATTTTGAAGTCTTCAGGTCTTCCAAGGTTGAGATAGTTGTGCTGAGGCCCAGTGGTTATTCCTTAGGAAGATGTTCATCGGAAGATGATTGAACAATCAGTTATTTCAGAATAGTAGATTGTCTTCCAAAGCATTTAATGTCTTCCGATGTAATGGTTGTCTACCGAAGAGATCATGGTCAGCTAATGTCTTCCGATGTAGAGAAGTTCAGCGGTAGATCTTTTTGGCAAATATTTTGCTGTTGATGTTCCGATGCTGAAGCAGTTTTTCATTCGAAAGGGAGTGTTTACAGAAGAGAAGCATCCATGGTTGGTCAATTCGCGGTTTTATTCATTTATCTGGTTTCAGTGGTTTTGCTCATCGGTCCTTATTTTCCAATAAAAATGATTAACTTTTAGATGCACTTCCATCCTCATGGGAAGCATATGTTATGATCATAAGAGAGAATACTAATTTAGAGATTACAGAACTTGATGTTTTAATTTCTAAACTTCAATCTTTTGATCTTGATATGCAAAATAGAAACGCTGGAAATAAATTTTCAACTCAAAATCCAAGATTATATATGAAGCCTATTGTAGCTCCTGCAACTTATTCAAATTCGATCAGTTGCTTTTCTATCAAGTGCTGAAGATGGTGACATATCTTCTATCATTGATGATACAACAGAAGTATGTTTTACTTCTGCATCTAGCAAAGAGAAAACACCAGGCAGTAAATCCAAGCAAATGAATGTGAAGATATCTCAAGATCTTCTAGCATTTTTTTATGCAGTTTGTGAATGCATATGATTCAGTGTAGTAGATGATGCTCAGAGGTTGACAGATGAGGATATGGATCAATTGGAATCAGATGATTTGGAAGAAATGGATATTCAGCTACAGATGGCTATGTTAACCAGAAGAGCTAGGAGGTTTCTTCAAAGGACTGGGAGAACTTAGATTTTAGTAAATTCAAGAAAAAGCTTATTTCTATTTAAACAAAAGGTGAAATGTTACGATTGTGGAAATTTAGGATTTGAATCTGGTTCTAAATCTGAAAAGTTTGATCCTCGAATAGGAGCTCCAACTACTTCTTCATCTACACCTTTTACAAGTGCAAAGCCAAATCCTCCAGCTAAAGATAAAGCTTTGCTTGTTGAAGAAGAATCTGGTACTGATTGGTCATCTATTTCGAAGAGGTTCAAGTAAATGATGAATCACATGTTGCTTTCATGGCTCAGACAAGTTCAAAAAAGGTTGAATTATAATTAGGAAGGAATCTTAATCTAGAACCAAATTGTTTAAAAATGTTTTGCTTATTCAGCCAAACTTGATATGGTTTCTAAGCACAATCAATCATTGATTGATGATGTCAACTTTTAGAAGATGATGTTAAACAAAATCTAGCTAGTGAAACAAAATATAAAAATAAACTTGAAGAATATAGTGCTAATATTAAAACATTGACTTTGCAGTTGGTAGATAAACAGTACATTATCAATCATAATGATTGATGAGTTAAAGGATAGAACAAAGAAATGTAAATCAATTGAGTGTTTGTCTAATGCTCAAGTGATTTTTGATAAAATTGTGGCTAATCATGTTAGAAATCCAGGTACCTAGGGGATTGGTTATAAGAGTGTTCCTCCTCCTAATTATCACAGTTTTGCTAGATCACTCACTGCAAATGTGTGATTGTGCGACAATATGCTTGTATAAAAATCTAGTCTCCACCTATAAAATGTCCAACATGCTTGTGAATCAAAAGGACTTACGGGCTGTAACAAGGCTATGTGTATGGGTAGGGAATGGTGGAAAATATATGTAATTAGCTCGTTGATTTGACCCAGTGTTATTATTACAAAAGAAACAAACAAACAAACAAAGCTACTAACTATTTACACAACTCCATTTTTTTCTTTTTCTTTTTTTTTTTTTTTTTTTTTTTTTTTTTTTTTTTTTTTTTTTACAAACAAAATTTAACATCAAACACTATGTACTAAAACCACTAAACTACTAAACCGGGTCATCTCAATAGGTAGAATTTAGGAAAAGTAGGCACGGGTCACAAATGAATGGCAATAGGTTCAAGCATGGCTACTACAGACCAAACCCCCACCCCTCGCATTACCAAGCTCATATATATTTCGTATGAGGTCCAACCCCCAAACCCGCACTCTCACACATCCAGACGAGGCCACTTAAATGCCCTTATCATCTTCCCAAGCATATCAAACCAAGACCTCAACAAGCATTTTCACACAAGTTCTATAAACACAAAACACATATTGTCACTCAACCAAAGAAGAATTTCTAACAATTGTGTATGTGGCTCAAACACTCACCATGAAAAGAAGAAAAAGGGGGTTTGCCGATGTGTCATGCGGCCAATGGCAAGTTTTCAAATTTAACCAATTCTTTCGCTTGTTTCAAAAATTGTTTCAAAAATTTCGCCTGTTTTACGGTACACCATTTTGACAAACTCAGGACCGTAACCTACGGCCAGGGCCGTAGGCTACGGCCATATCTGCATCTTCATCATTTGTTGTTTCTTCAAAAGTGCAACAATCCAACTCGTCTCCATATGATACAAGCTCTCATTCAAGCACATCAAAACCGTATATTTAGGCCCTTTTTCACCTGAAACACCAATCATACTGTAGTTATCTAATTCTAGCAAATAAACGAGCAAAGTGTAAGATTTTAACATAATTTAGCCCAATTAAGGGTTGTCCTACGGACCACCCGTCACATCCCCACACTTACCCGTTGCTTGCCCCCAAGCAACTCGTCAAAAACATTTTCAAACACATTAGCGATCAAAAGTGAAAACAAGCAAAATGTTGTCCTTTTACTAACCTACCATCACACCACATAACACATCCCTTACAATGAATCTCCACTCGGTGACAAAAAGTACTAGCAAAACTGTGTGCTAGATCACTCACTGCAAATGTGTGATTGTGCGACAATATGCTTGTATAAAAATCTAGTCTCCACCTATAAAATGTCCAACATGCTTGTGAATCAAAAGGACTTACGGGCTGTAACAAGGCTATGTGTATGGGTAGGGAATGGTGGAAAATATATGTAATTAGCTCGTTGATTTGACCCGGTGTTATTATTACAAAAGAAACAAACAAACAAACAAAGCTACTAACTATTTACACAACTCCATTTTTTTCTTTTTCTTCTTTTTTTTTTTTTTTTTTTTTTTTTTTTTTTTTTTACAAACAAAATTTAACATCAAACACTATGTACTAAAACCACTAAACTACTAAACCGGGTCATCTCAATAGGTAGAATTTAGGAAAAGTAGGCACGGGTCACAAATGAATGGCAATAGGTTCAAGCATGGCTACTACAGACCAAACCCCCACCCCTCGCATTACCAAGCTCATATATATTTCGTATGAGGTCCAACCCCCAAACCCGCACTCTCACACATCCAGACGAGGCCACTTAAATGCCCTTATCATCTTCCCAAGCATATCAAACCAAGACCTCAACAAGCATTTTCACACAAGTTCTATAAACACAAAACACATATTGTCACTCAACCAAAGAAGAATTTCTAACAATTGTGTATGTGGCTCAAACACTCACCATGAAAAGAAGAAAAAGGGGGTTTGCCGATGTGTCATGCGGCCAATGGCAAGTTTTCAAATTTAACCAATTCTTTCGCTTGTTTCAAAAATTGTTCAAAATCTTCAAAAATTTCCCATCCCCACACTTGGGATACATTGACCCCAATGTATGGCTTTGAAGGAAATAATCGCCAAAACCATTTCAAAGGTGCGTTTCCGGATTTTTGTGACCCACTTCAAAGGTGCGTTTCCGGATTTTTGCATCGTGAACCTTCTTGAGCTTATCCTTATACGCCGATGCGCATTCGTAAGCTTCATCTCGGATCTCTTCTATTTCACTCAATTGCAACTTCCGAATTCGACCCGCTTCATCATAATCCGCGTTTACCATTTTGATCGCCCAATGCGCTCGATGTGCTAACTCCATTGGCAAGTGGCATCCCTTCCCATACACCAACCGATATGGAGTTGTACCAATAGGAGTTTTATAGGCCGTTCGATAAGCCCATAACGCATCATCCAATTTACTCGACCAATCCTTTCTGTCCGTTCGTACCGTCTTCATTAAAATCTCCTTAATTTGACGGTTGGACACTTCGACTTGTCCACTTGTTTGGGGATGGTAAGGCGTAGCAATTCGGTGATTTACACTATACCGCTTCAATAATTTTGCAAAGTTAAAATTTTTAAAATGTGAACCACCGTCACTAATTATGACCCTCGGGATTCCAAAACGTGCAAAAATGTGGGATTGAACGAACTTGCACACAACCGCATGATCATTGGTTCGTGTGGGAATGGCTTCAATCCATTTCGATACATAGTCCACCGCTACTAAAATGTACAAGAAACCATTCGAACTCGGGAAAGGCCCCATGAAATCTATGCCCCACACATCAAATATCTCAACCACCAATATAGGTTGTAAAGGCATCTCATCCCTCTTCGAAATACTTCCTAACGTTTGGCAATTTAAACAATTCCGAGCAAATTCACATGCATCTTTGAAAATTGTAGGCCAATAAAACCCACATGTAAGTACCCGATAGCCCGTTTTGTGGCCACTAAAATGCCCCCCACACGCGGATGAATGCGCATGGGCCAAAATGTCTACCACCTCTGTTTCGGGCACACATCTTCTAATCACTTGATCGGGCCCAATTTTGAAGAGATCCGGTTCGTCCCATATATATTGCTTGACTTGGGCCATGAATTGTTGTCTCCTTTTCTTGGTCCAATGGCTTGGGATTGCACCCGTGGCTAAGTAGTTAACATAATGAGCATACCACGGTGCATCAAAAGTAGACACCGCCAAAAGTTGTTCATCGGGAAACCGTTCATTAATTTCACTCACATCATCAACTCCTTCCAACGGAATTCGGGACAAATGATCTGCCACCACGTTTTCACTTCCTTTCTTATCCCGAATTTCCAAATCAAATTCTTGTAATAGCAAAACCCATCGAATCAACCGAGGCTTTGCATCTTTCTTTTCCATCAAATATCGAACCGCACTATGGTCCGAGTACACAATAACTTTACTTCCCCATATGTACGAACGAAATTTGTCCAAAGCATATACCACCGCTAACAACTCCTTTTCGGTCGTGGTATAATTCAGTTGTGCCTCAGATAATGTCTTGCTCGCATAATAGATTGCTACGGGCTTTTTATCACTTCGTTGGCCTAAAACTGCTCCAATTGTCGTGTCACTTGCGTCACACATAATCTCGAATGGCTTTGACCAATCCGGCGGTTGCAAAATAGGAGCTTTCACCAACTGTTCCTTCAACACATTAAAAGCTTGCAAACATTCGTTAGTAAAATCAAAAGGAACATCTTTTAGTAACAAATTACATAAAGGTTTAGTAATTGCACTAAAACCTTTAATGAATCGTCGGTAAAATCCCGCATGCCCCAAAAATGATCTTACCCCTTTAACATTCTTTGGTGGAGGCAAAGATGATATTACCCGAATTTTTGCCTTGTCCACTTCCATCCCCTTTTCTGAGATAACATGACCCAACACAATACCTTCTTGGACCATAAAATGACTTTTCTCCCAACTTAACACCAAATTTTTCTCAACACATCGTTTTAAAACTCTTTCCAACTCGTTAAGACAAGACTCAAAACTCGTGCCAAAAACGGAGAAATCATCCATGAATACCTCAAGTGACTCCCCAATCATGTCTGAGAAAATACTCATCATACATCGTTGAAAAGTTGCTGGGGCATTACACAACCCAAATGGCATTCGCCGAAAAGCAAAAGTACCATATGGACAAGTAAAAGTGGTTTTGTGTTGATCATCCGGATGGATGGCAATTTGATTGTACCCTGAATACCCATCTAAAAAACAGTAGTATTTCTGACCCGACAATTTTTCAATAATTTGGTCAATAAATGGCAACGGGAAATGGTCCTTAGAAGTGGCGGTATTCAACTTACGGTAATCAATACACACACGCCACCCGGTTACTGGTCGGGTGGTGATTTGATTACCATTTTCATCAGTTATAACCTGAATGCCTGCCTTTTTGGGCACTACTTGAGTAGGACTTACCCAAGCACTATCTGAAATTGGATAAATAATACCTGCATCCAACCATTTGATTACTTCCTTTTTTACCACTTCCCTCAAATTCGGGTTCAATCTCCTTTGAGCTTCTCGGGTTGGTTTTGCATCCTCCGTCGTGATAATTTTATGCATAACAACTGATGGGCTGATTCCTTTCAAATCAGCAATCTTCCAACCAATAGCTGCTTTGCTTGCTTGCAATACTTTCAACAACGCTTGCTCTTGAGTCTTCTCCAAATTAGAGGCAATAATGACCGGTAGAGTGTCATTATCCCCTAAAAACGCATACTTCAAATGATTTGGCAATTCTTTCAACTCCAATGTTGGTGGCTCCTCCAATGATGGCTTTGTACCTGAATCAATTGTTAGTGGTAAACTCTCGAATTGATGAGTCCATGGTGGACGACCTTCTTTAGCTGCTATATCATCTTGTGCTTTTTCTTCAACCCTCAATGCACAAGCATGAACCTGTTCAGAAAAATCACAAACACACACATCCAAACTATCTTCCTCATACTCATGCGGGTCACATCCATCAACTAAATCTGCCATAAAACACTCATCACCACCAAAAGAATTAGCAATGTTAGTAAAAACATGTAGTCGCATCTTTCTATTTCCAAATGTCATGTCGACCGTACCATATCGACAATCAATCACAGCATGAGCGGTATTTAAAAATGGTCGACCCAAAATAACATTTTGTTGTTGAATTGATTCCGTAGATGAGTAGTCTAAAACCAAAAAATCGACCGGATAATAAAATTCATCCACTTTAACAATAACATCCCTCACAATACCACGGGGAAGCTTATGAGACAAATCGGCTAAAACAACCGTTGTCTCAACCCGCTTCAATGGACCAAAATCATATTGGTCATATAAGCTCCCCGGTAAAATACTCACTCCGGCTCCAAGATCTAATAACGCCTTTGACATTTGAAAATTTCCAACTTGAATATTTATAAGAGGCGTCCCCGGATCTTGGAGCTTAGGAGGAAGATCCCCTTTTAAAACCGCACTTACCCGTTCCGTTAAATCAACTCGTTTAGGCATTTTTTGTTGCCTCTTTTGGGTACATAATTCTTTCAAAAATTTTGCATATGCGGGTACCTGTTTTATTGTCTCAAGTAAAGGAAGATTCACTTTAACCTGTTTGAAGACCTCCCACATTTCTTCCTTTTGAGGACCCCTTTTTGAAATAAAATTCTTTTTACCCGGGTCAATTAGAGCCGACGGAAACGGGACTTGACTTGGTCCCTTTTCCTCATTTCGATTTTCTAAAACTTCACCCAACACCGGTTTTTTACTCTCTTTTTCAACAATTGGACCCTTAGAAATAATTGAGGGTGAAATTTCATCCTCATCACTCTCATTACCCATAATATCCTCAACCTCCCCATCAACTAAACCCGGTGACAAATTTGCCTTAAATTCCTTACCACTTCTCAAGACACTAACATGGTTAATAGGAACATTACGTGAAGAACTATGGGATGGGTTTACCTTAGTGTCACTCGGAAGTTGACCTTTACCTTTTTTCAACGCCGCCACTTCAGTTGCAAGTTGACCCATTTGAGTGGTCAAAGCTTGAATGCTCTTGTCACGAATTTCATCCTTTTGCATCCGAACTTCATCAAGTTGATTTCTCTTTTGCATATCTTGTTGCATCGTTTTGAGCATATCCATAACTTCATTCCCCCTTGATGAAATTTGACCCGACGCACCACTTTGACCACCTACTTGTTGAACTTGCCTTTGGTAACCTTGATTGTTTCCACCTCTAAAGTTTCCTTGATTGTATTGTTGACGTGGAACAAAATTCCCTTGAGCTCCTTGAAAATTCGGGTTAGCTTGATTAGCCGGGTTCCCATAACTGAAATTAGGATGATTCCTTAGCCCGGGGTGGTATGTGTTCGAGTTCATATTAAAATTTCGACCATCCCCTTGAATTGCATTCGCCTCCTCTACTTGATTTTCAACCGTACCCACCAAGCACACATCCGCCGAATGCCCCAACTCATTGCAATTTGTGCAAACATTATAAACTTGATTCGAAGTTTGCACATTACCTTCATCTGCCGCATGAACTTGAGGTCTTGTAATAACATGCCTTGCTCGTCTTGACGATTGAGCTTTCCTTTTGGATGTAACCGCCATTTGCTCTAAAAACGCCCAATCATCATGCTCATAATTAGTACCGAATGTACCATTCGTGATAGACATTAAATCACGGGCATCTTCGGAAT
Organism: Mikania micrantha; assembly: GCA_009363875.1. NCBI lineage: Eukaryota > Viridiplantae > Streptophyta > Magnoliopsida > Asterales > Asteraceae > Mikania > Mikania micrantha. The sequence continues at coordinate 68,335,495 of CM018693.1, read as the reverse complement.
TTAATCCTTCATGAAATGCGTTCAACAATTCCCACAATTCAATTCCATGATGAGGACAATTTTTTATCATCAAATTAAACCGTTCGAAAGCTTCATGAAACATTTCACCTTGTTGTTGTTGAAAACTTCGCAAACTTCTTCTTGCATCGTTGGTCTTTTGGGCCGTGAAAATTCTTCTAAAAATCTTTGTTGCATCTCTGCCCACGTATAAATCGAAGCCGATGGTAAAGTGTAAAACCATCTCTTAGCTCTATCTTCCAACGAAAATTGAAATAATACCAACTTTACTTCATCTGATGAAAAACCTTGCCCGCCAATAGTGTTGCATATTGAATCATATGCCTCCAAGTGAAAATAAGGTTCTTCCGTTGCTAATCCCTTATATTTTGGCAAACTTTGAAGAGAATTAGTTCTAACCTCAAACGTCCTCCCTTGATTGTTTTGAGGAATAACTACCGGTGAAGGGTTGTTGGTAATAACAGGTCTAAAATGTGCTTCAATGCCCCTCACAGCCTCCCGATTATGTCGCCGTGGCACACCCAATGGTACTCTTGGTCGACCCGCTTGACCTTGCATCGGTCCTTGAGGTGCAAACGGTTGTTGATATTGGTATTGAGCTTGTTGCAAAGGTATTGCCCGTTGAAACGGTGGCCGTTGAACCTGTGGCCCATGTGGCCGAACTTCTTGTACTCCCGTTGGTGGCCTAACCGGTTCTTGAACTTGTTCCACTTGTGGTCTTGGTTGATAAATCATTCCTCCTTGATTCCCCAAATTACCTCCTTCACCTCCATAGTAATACCCCTCCTCTTCATACCCTCCAACTTCTTCTTCATATCCACCTTCGAATCCATCTCCTCCTATACCCGAAGATTGCACAAATTGAGAAGTTGGATGGTGAAAACCTGATTGGATAGATGGTTGAAATGTAGATGTGGTGTGAACAATTGTTGAACTTGGTTGGAATTGGTTTAGTGGTATTTGTTGAGTGGAAGATGACTGTCCGGAAGTTGGAAAAAAATATGACAAGGGTGGAACAACCGATGATGGGTTATAGGTAAAAGCATGTTCAGATTGGGTGGTTGCGAGTGGTGTTGTGTTGGTTGGTGGAACTTCAAATGTTGAAGTAGGATTGGTGGTAAGGTTTGGTGAAGGTGTAGATGGTGTTGCTTGACCCGTTGTGGAAGTTGGTGGATCCATGGTGAGTTTAGGTGTTGTAGATGAGTTTATGATTTTGTTTTCTCGGAGTAAAACTCTGTTTTGTCGTAGGGTTCGCTCAATTTCTGGATCGAATGCTAGTGGTGATGACTTATGAGAGCCTCTAGTATGCATACACCTGTAATACCTGCACACTAAACACAACCAGCGTAAACCCGAAAAATAACAAACAAAACTACAAAAGTTAACACACGTTGCGCACTACTCCCCGGCAACGGCGCCAAAATTTGACGTGATGTCGAAGCCTCACGCAAATTTAAACCAAATACAACTAGATTAGCTAGCGATAAGTGGGTATCGAACACGAGGAGTTTGTGGAAAATGTGTTATCTAAGTAGCTTCGTGAAATAATTAAATTTAAACTAAATTGCAGAATGTAAATTCAATAATTTGGATTGTTTGGTTTTATAACTAAAATTACTAACTAATTGCAAATCAAATTTGATTATTTAACAGATTAAGAGAAAATGACCATCTTAGATTCCGGTTTCCATTAACAATTGTGTGTAATCCAACTAGAAAGAGTTACATAGACATAACTCATGCATAAACGATTGTTATGATAAAAGGGAACAAAGTACTCGGATTAAATTAATGCGAGGTTGTTACCCGATGACCAATTAATCAATATCCAACCCTAACCCCTCCCGTGATATCTCGATTGTCAACGACACCAAGAACGTACGGTTTAGATTATGATCAAAACATTAATCAACAGTTTACAATCAAACATCCATGCATCATAACAAACATAGCAAACATACCAAGTTCATTATTCTAAAAATACAGATAAACACACAAAAGTTGTAGAGAAAACCTTCACCCAAGATGATCACCAATGAAATTAGCCTCTCATGGTTTGGTACATCATCATCACGCAACGATTAATGTTCATACGAATCAAAACACAAAACCGAATTGTTTAGAATTGTTTTTCACCAAGAAGAACAGCCAAAATCGCCTCCAACTGCTTAGAAAACGTCTGGGAATGATTGCATACCAAAAGACACTTCAAAAACGGATTAAATACAGCAGTTACACTTTTCTCGCTGGGAGCCACCGTAAGCTACGGCACCCACCGTAGCTTACGGTGGAGTTAAAAATGCTACGGTCAGAACAGCCTGTTTTACGGTACACCATTTTGACAAACTCAGGACCGTAACCTACGGCCAGGGCCGTAGGCTACGGCCATATCTGCATCTTCATCATTTGTTGTTTCTTCAAAAGTGCAACAATCCAACTCGTCTCCATATGATACAAGCTCTCATTCAAGCACATCAAAACCGTATATTTAGGCCCTTTTTCACCTGAAACACCAATCATACTGTAGTTATCTAATTCTAGCAAATAAACGAGCAAAGTGTAAGATTTTAACATAATTTAGCCCAATTAAGGGTTGTCCTACGGACCACCCGTCACTAATCATGTTAGAAATCCAGGTACCTAGGGGATTGGTTATAAGAGTGTTCCTCCTCCTATTGATCATCTTTACGGGTCTCTTCCAGAAGGGCGAAATGCTATTTCATATGTTTCCAAATCTTCTAAGATCTTATACATGATTGAAATTCATTTCACTAACTTGTCTAGTTCTGTTAGTTTTAAATGTGCAGGAACAAGGATATAGGATGCAAGGATCAAACATGAAGTTTGTGATGATGATGAAGATGTTAATAGAAAAGGTTGAAATTAGTAATGAAACTGTTGAAAATAACAATGTTTATGATTTTTTTCATAATTGATGTATCAAATGTGTTTGATAATAACAATGTTTATGATTTTTTTCATAATTGAAGAGGTTGAAATTAGTAATGAAACTGTTGAAAAAGAATATGATATTCCTAGAGACATATGTCTTTTTGCTGAACCAGAGAACATTATCAATTATACTCTTAAAGGAAAAGATGAAATCTTTTATGATGATTCTCATCCTTTGAGTTTGATTAATACATTTTTGATTGATAATGTTTTTAAGAAACCTAACTCAAATATTTTTTCAAAAACCAGAACGAGAGTGTTATCAAACGACATAATAGGTTTTGAACATGTCAGTTTTGTGGAACAGCTCAAACACAATTTTTTGAGTGTTTCACAAGTATGTAATAAACATTATTCTGTTATTTTTGATAACAAAGCTTGTTACATATTGAATCCTGGAGTGATGATACCTGATGATTTGATTGTAGTGACTGCTCCAAGATACAATAATACATATCAGCTGGATATGTCTTATGCTACTTCATCTTCTCAACTTACATGTTTCTTTTCTAAGGATACTGAAAAAGATTCAATTTCATGGCATCGATGAATGGGACATGTTCATTTACGGAAAATGAATTTTTTTTATTCGAAATGGATTAGTTGAAGGTGTTCCATCTCAGTCTTTTGTGATGACTGATTATTGCATTTGTTGTCATAAAGGAAAACAGCGTAGGAAATCACATAAGCCTAAAGTTAATAATTCTATTAACACTCCTCTAACTATGCTACATATGGATCTTTTTGGTCCAGTGTCAGTTAAGAGTGTTGGTGGACGATCTTTTTCTTTTGTAGTTACTGATGATTTTTCAAGATTTTCTTGGGTTTTCTTTTAGCTGCTAAATCAGAAAATCCATAGATTTTGAAGAATCTTATTATCAAGATTGAGAATAAATTTTCTGCACATCTGAAGTTTTTTAGAAGTGATAATGGTACTAAATTTAAAAACCATAACCTGGTGTTGTTCTTCATTCGGAAGGGTATTTCTCATCAGTATATTCTCCAATACCCCTGAACAAAATGATGTTGTTGAACTGAAGAACTGTACTTTAATACAAACCACAAGAACTATGCTTGCTTATTCTCATCTTCCGAACACCTTTTGTCCTGAAGCGGATAATACAGCTTGTTATACGTTAAACCCGGTTTTGACTGTTAAGAAGCATGGAAAAGACCTCAAATCAATTACTTAAAGGTCAGAAGCCTAATATTGCCCATTTGGAGTGTTGATGGGGCTACTTGTACTTATTTGAAGATGACTTCTCCAAAATTTGAGCCTAAGGCTGTGGAAGGAATATTTTTGGGATATTCAGCTAACTCCTTGAACAAAAGATTATTAATTTGGCCACAAGGGTGATTGAAAAAGCATAGGAAGTCACTGTATGTAGATTCACTTACACTTTGCTAGAAAAAGGTCTACGCAAAGTGATACTATTAAAATTCATGGTTCTTTGTTTCCAAGATTTATTCTTGATTCTTCTGAAGGGAGTTCTCCTGTTTATACTGATTTGTCTTCTTCCTCATTTGTTCGTGAACAACAAGAAAGTTATGAAGATTTGGATTTTGAAGATGAATTTCATGATTCAATTGATGATCCATCTGTTATTATTGAATTTGAAATTCAGGGGGAGATTTTACCAGAAGAACATTCACATATTACAAATCTTGGAGAACAACTGGCTGTGGAGGAGATTGCGACTCATAGAGTTAATATAAATCATCCAATTAAAAACATCATAGGTGATTTAAATTATAGTATCAAGACAAGGAATCAGCATGTTCAAGATGAAGGAGATGAAGCCTTATTATCAAGTATTCAAGAGACAATGAGTTCATTTTTATATTTATGCTTTATAAGTCAAACAAAGCTAAAGAATGTTAAAGAAGCATTGAAGGAGTCTGCTTGGATAACAACCATGGAAGAATAACCAAGTCAATTTGAGAAACTTGGTGTTTTGAGGCTATTAGATTTTCCTGAAGATGTCATTCCCATAGGTACCAGATGGGTGTACAAATGTAAACATGATGCTAAGGGCATTATTATGAGGAACAAAGCTAGACTTGTTGTTCAAGGTTTTAATCAACACGAGGGCATTGACTATGATGAAGTATGTGCTCCTGTTGTTCAAATTGAACCTATTCGATTGTTCCTTGCATATGCTATTTCATAAAGCTCAAAGTCTTTCAATTAGATGTCAAGAGTGCCTTCTTATATGTTAAAGTGAAAGAAGAAGTCTATGTTTTTCAACCACCTGGGTTTGAATATCCAAATAACCCTACTATGTGTTATCGTCTGGATAAGGCTTTGTATGGTTTTCATCAAGCATCTAGGGCATGGTATGAGACTTTGTTAACACATCTTTTAAATCATGGGTTATCAAAGGGGAAGATTGATAGTACTTTGTTTATCTTGAAGAAAGATGATAATATTTTGATTGTTCAAATATATGTGGATGACATTGTTTTTAGAGCAACAAATGAACATTTATGAAAGGATTTTGAAAAGGTTATGAAGCAGAAGTTTGAAATGAGTGCTATAGGAGAATCTGCTTTTTTTCTAGGAATTCAAGTAGATCAGAAGAAGGATGTCTTGATCATGCATCAGAGTAAATATGTACATGACATCTTGAACAAGTTCAAGATGAATGATTGTACGTCAATTTCAACTTCTATGTGTACTTATCATAATGTAGGGAACGATTGTCACACCCCGGGCCGGCGGGAACGGATCGGGTTTTCCCGTCGGGCGGAAGGTTCCCGGGGCGCGATATGTTTAGTGATAATCGAAATGATCAGATTGTTTACATGGCACATGATAAATAAGGAGAAATGCTAACATGACATATAATATAGAATTACAAAGTTAAATTACACAGTACGTGTTCATAATTTACCTAAATAAATCTACTCCAAAAGAATCGTGTAGTTTCTATCTTGTAGCTGTACAAGATATGCAAAAGAGATTCACAATTCCATCAAAATGTATACATTCAAAAGTAAGCTAGGTCTTCTAAAATTCATCTAGCTTAATCACTGATGCTTGATAATTAGACCAGTCCATCACCTAAGAAAACATGCATTTAAACAAAGTCAACACTAGGTTGGTGAGTTCATAAGTTTAGTATTTGAAAACCATTGAATTTATGTCAGTCATGTTCACAGCGTTTCACACAAGTTGTACTGATAATTGATTTCCATGTTTCGCCCAATGTCCTCTCCACGGTTATATTAACAGATAGTGTCTCATCCAATCAAGCATGCTTATATATAGGGCATACGAAAGGGTCAAGCCCAGACGCCATCCCACCTCATGCTCAACTGAATTCAACACTACCTGCAATACAACGATGGATACACATTCCATTTCACCCATGATTTCCCGGTATGTTTATCCCAATAATGAAAAGGAAAGAGACGTAATTATCTCTGTTTACCATTCCTTACAGAACGGTCGGCATGTAATATAATCCAACAACTGAAATAAGAGACTTAATAATCTCTGTTAGATATTCCTTAAGGATTAGCCCGGCGTGTATAATAATCCAATAAATAAAGTAAGAGACATAATTGTCTCTGTTAGCTAATCCTTACGGACTAGCCCGGCGTGTAAGTTATCATACTCGATATCTAGAGCGAAACTTAATACTTTCTGTAACTAATCATTACAGATTAGCCTGGCTTGTAAAATACCCAAACAATTGAATAAAGAGACATAATTGTCTCTGTTAGCTATTCCTTACGGATTAGCTCGGTGTGGAAGACATCATACTCGATATCTAGAGCGAGACCTAGTAGTCTCTGTAACTGTCAGTCCTAACCAGTCCGGTGCGTAAGATATCATACTCGATACCTAAGTAGGTACATAGTAGTCCCAGTAGCTGTCACCTCTATCCAACCCGGTGTGAAAAGTGTCCAACTCATGATTCCTAGTTTGAAGTGTAATAGTCTCAGTAGCGGTCATTACTGACCAGCCCGGCGGGTAAGATATCGTCCCACGATATCTATTGGAATGAACACGTTCCCTAGATATTATGAATGATATTAATTAGAATGATTGCACCTCTCGTGCCCGGTGTGATTTAGTTTGTTTACCCCAAGCCCTAAGGATTAATGTTCGTGATTACCCGACTGATCTATGGTTGTGTAACCGTCATCCTCTGATGATTTTAAGATGTGCTCTAAATAGAGTCTTGAACAATAATGATAGTATGTGTGGGGAATGCCATCCCGAAAGCGTGTGCTCATAATATTCTCCTTGATATCACGAGTAATTTTTTCAACTGTTAGCTCGATGTTGAGTGTTCTAATTAACTTGAACAAGGTGTTATAAGAGCATGTCTTATACACAATGTTAGTAATGCGTGAATGATCTTGTTATCATGAAGTTACATTATCATGATTATCATTCTTGTTATTTGTAATTGATATTTGCATGTTATCCCTTGGTTTCCCCGTTGTTCTATCGTGTAAGAATAATAAACAGTTGTAAGATATATTCTTAACAACTTGTATTATTCTAGTGCATCAATGTGTCAGGAAGCTATAATGGCATGTATATTCCTAGCTATCACAGGTATGATAAAATCAAGCAAGCAAGCATGTAATGATGAACGATAATAAAGATAAACAATTATTATCTAAATCATAATATAAGCAATATGCTAATAGAAACTTTAAAATAAATAAAAGTTTAGCATGTTTCTCAGCCCCGAGCTTTGAAATCAGTAAAGATTAGAAAAGGGGCATATGAACTCACCTTGTTGTTGAAATGGCTGACTTAGCTTAAACGAAGAATGCACGCGCTCTTGATTGAACTTGAGTTCGTTTTCACGATCCTGTATTGATTTCACGTTGTATTTAACCTTATAAGTATAATTCACATGGATTTGTGCGTGTGTATGTGTTAGCCTAGAATCGGCTAACACTTGTGAGTCCCAGTCTTGGTCTTTATTCGGTCCCGTTTACTTGTGGTAAAATCTAGCAATGACTAACTCAATTTGACTTAGGGTTTTGACATTTGTCAAGAGTTTTCATATCCAACTTGTTTTGTAATTGTCACCTTGTGAAAACCCAAAGCTTTGTGTATTGATATGCTTAGGTTAATCGTTGTTGTCAATTGTGTATTAAAACTATAAGTGCTAATCAAATTCTATTGCATGGTCCTCATTGCAAATCTCAAAATATAATCACATTGTTAATGTTGTGGACCGAATATTAGACCATGTTTTGGGCCGAATGGGCTGGGCCAGAACAACCCTAGTGGCCGGGATTGAACTATGGGCCGATTAGTGTCACAATTGGGCCGGTAGGTGTTGTTGAGCCAAGAAATTTAATGGGCCGATTAAAATGGATCAATAAGACGAGGGGTTGGGCTAGTGGTTTAATATGGACCAATTAAGTTAACAATGTCTAAGCAACTTAGCCCCTAGGGCCGAACCAAAACCATTGGGCTGAAACAGCTGAATTGGGCCAGGTTTGGGCCTTGTCAATTTTTGTTGGGCCTGTTCAAAGCTTGTGTGGGCCAAGAAGGAAATTGGGCCGAAAGTAGGAGCTGTGGGCCGGCTTATTGATGTTGGGCCAATCTAAGGAATTTCATTGCCGGCCAAAGGGACGACGAGCTGGGTTTGGTTCCAACGAACCTTTGGGTTCGTTAGAGTCAAGGTTCGGCTAAAGGGAATAAGGTGTGGCTAACCATGTGGGTTCGCAAGTAGGGAAGTTCGATGTAAGGATGGTTCGCTACATGTACCACCGGTTCGACTCCCATGCAAGGGTTCGGCTAAGGGTTTCGTCACCATGCAGGTTCATCGACAAAGAAGGTTCGGGTGGTGCTGGTTCGCTTAAGGTTCGTGGCTGGGAATGGTTCGCTGCAACCAGAAGGGTTCAGCAATGAAGGCTCGGCTGACTCAAGTTCGATGGAGGGTTCGGCATGGGCTAAAAAGGTTCGTTTCACTTCAGGTCCAATGGTTCGGCTGTGCGTGCTGCCCAGCGAGCCCAAGGTTCGCCCGTGGTATCCCACGACCCTGCACTTGCACAACCACGTTTTTGTTGAGCAGGTTGTTACTAAGGTTATCTACACGATATCATAGGTGCCATCGAAGGTTTAAGATGAATGTATGCGAGGTTTAAGTCTGTCAAAGGGTTGGGTCGAACATAAGCAAGAAAACCCTAATTTCCGATTCATTTCATGCATTATACCTCGAATTCAGCTGGTTAAAACCGTAGATCTGTTGTACTTCCTTGTAGAGCTTGTTCCTAGCTACGCGTGGACACCAAAAACACCTGATTTCGTCCAAAAACGAGGGAGATATCGCGATTAAGAGAGTGGTTCTTCTAATGAGAGGATAGGTTCGTGGATCTGCACTTAGAGAGAGAGAGGGCAGCCACCAAATGAGAAAAACACCCTCATTTGGTGTTTATATACCCTCGGGGTATTCGGGTTCGTTTCGGTAGCTCGGTTCGCGTTTTCGTTACGTATCCGGGATTTTACGCCAACTTATATGTAACAAATAAAAGAAATTAATTTATTTATTTTGATGAGTTTCAAAATTGTAAAATATTATTTATTTTATTTCATTAAATTATTTTCGATCGCGTCGTGTTTTCGTTTCCGTTTCGTCAGAAATGTCAATTACACGCGTTTTCGTACAGGGCGCTAACTGTACGAACACGATCGTATGTTTCACTTTCTGATTTGGTTTTCTACTTATCAGTCATCATTTCAGAACGTTAAACTCACACATATGTTTGTGTGAATCGTCACCCACGCAAAGACGCTATCAGTTTATTATTCTGAAACGACGCTGCAATATGATTTGAATTGTATTTCCTCACTGTCAGACTCAACTAAACCTCATGTTTTTTTCACTTTGTTTTCACACTGATTTGTCGGCCATCTGATTCCTGTCATCTATGGATATCAGATCGCAACCAATTTGTTTTCGTTGTTTGTTTGCACCCTGCTGTTTCTCTTGAGTTGTTGTATTTACTGTGTTTAAGTTTTCACTAAAACACATACAACTGTGGTTTGTTTTCTGAGTTCTGTTGTCACACAACTGTTTAAGCAATGTATTTACACACAGTAAATAGTGAAAGTACACACACCGTACGGGTTTGCCGTACGGTTTGGTACTAGTTGTCACAGTCTCCCCTTGTTAAAGAAATTTCGTCCCGAAATTTAAGCGTCATTATCGGGAACTACTTTTTCTTTGTATAGGTGGGGATGCTTTGATATCATGTGTTTCTTTGTATGTTAGTTGTTCTCATTGAACCTAAGTTTTTTGTCTATTTATGAAATGAGCAGACATAACCTGACTGCTTATAGTGATCCAATAATTATTAGATTCACTGAGAGTGTTTGGTAGCTTGGCATTTTAATCCATAGCTGTGTGTGTACACTCCCATCATGGCATCCCATGGTGTTACATAATTTCATGATCTACAATGTTCACTATGATTCTTATGCTCGCGTGTTATTCCTGTTAGGAGAAACCTCTCGTTTTCCCTTGTTAGGATGGATTTGTATATTGTCTGATAGAACAACATTGACGGACCCAATAATGAGATTTACGAATGTATCCATGTCGTTCACTGTAATGACATGAAACAGGTTATATTGAATTAGATGATTCATCCCTACCAGGGACAAAGCATCCATTCTGATGACGGTGTTGACATCACTCGTGTCCATCATTTTGAATCCCATGGTATGTGTTTGAACATTCATTCATGTCATTTAGTGTGAGAGATATACGAGTGTTGCCTCAAACTGTGAGTAAGTTCTAAACTAACTCTGATGAGGCAATGATAATCTATGCGAGTAGTAATAAATAAGACTGCAAAGATTTGGAATTGAAAGCGTACAAGTGTTGGTGTCAGTGTCCTGACGTGCAGCTGCTGCTCGAATTTGAAATGCATGTTCCCTCGGTGCTGGCCCTCTTAGTAGCACCCTCTTTGGGAAGTCCTTCGCATAATGTCCTGTTCCCCGCTGGTGTAACAGGAAATGCGATCGAAATGTGCAGCAGTCTGTGCCACTGCTTGGTTTGCCCTGTGTTGTGTCGCCTGCCCCTTGCAGAATTTGGCCCAATGCCCCATTTTGCCACAACAAGTGCATTGCCTGCACCCTGTGTCAGGTTGATGATGATAGTTGCACTTATTGCAGAACGGAGCCGTGCCAGAGTAAGACTTGTGGGTCAATTGTGGTTGTGTAGGCACTTTTTGTTTGGTAGCGGTGGTCGTTGCAAAATTTTTAGCAACCATTCGTTTCTTAGTGGAGGGTTGTTCCCGATCTTCAGTAGTTCCAGATCCCCTCTTGAGCGCACCAGAAGCAACCATTACATCAGTCAATGAAGTTGATAGTGTGACAGCCATCTCTAGTGTGGTTGGGTGTGCGGCAAGCACATGCCCATGAATACATGGTGGTAGTCCACCGACATACCGTTCAATCCTTTTCTCGAGTGTTGGCACAATATCAGGTACCAGGGTCGCCAGCTCATGAAATCTGGTAATGAATGCAAGATGTTCAGCTCCCACCATTAAGTGCTTCAACAGCTTTGTTTCTACTTTCTTCAGTTCGTTCCTCGGGCAAAACTCGCCCCTTAAAAAAGTCTTGAAATCCTCCCAAGGCATCGCCAATTCCTCGTCTCTTCCTCGGGTTTGAACCTGGGCATTCCACCAGGTTAGTGCTCGTTTCTCAAACGATCTCGCAGCATACCTCATGCGGTGTTGATCAGGACAACCGCTAATGTTGAGAGTTGTTTCCATCTTCTCGATCCATTTGATCAAGCCGACGGCTTCCTCAGTGCCGCTGAATGCTGGTGGTTTGCATCCTACAAAATTCTTGTAGGAGTAGTCCTGTTGGTTCCTGGTGTTGCCACTGCCTTTTCCAGGTGAGTTGGCAACGTTGTTGCTGTTGTTGGTATTGATCCTGTTCATTATCTCGGGAATCACATCCCTCAATTGGCTAGTCAGAAGGGTGGCCAGTGCCACGGTAGCGGGATCCAATTGATGTGCAGGTGGAGGCGGAGGGGGAGGCAGAGGTGGTGGTAGATGTGGCGGAGAATCAGGCGGTGTCCGTGTGGAAGAGTGAGGTGCCGATTCCTATGGTGGTAGTGGCAATAAAGCAGTTGGTTGTCTTCTCGGCGACATTCTGATCATAACCGAAAGAAAATCGGTTAGTGCAGTGATCAGAAGCAGAAGACATATGTAAATAGAATTCTATGTCACATGATCTCTATATGGGGGTCCCTAGGTTATAGTCTAGGCCAAACCGTTTAAGTAATATGACCTACATTTTTGTATAACCATGGCTCTGATACCAATCTGTCACACCCTGGGCCGGCGGGAACGGATCGGGTTTTCCCGTCGGGCGGAAGGTTCCCGGGGAGCGATATATTGAGTGACAATCGAAATGATCAGATTGTTTACATGGCACATGATAAATAATGAGAAATGCTAACATGACATATAATATATAATTACAAAGTTAAATTACACAGTACGTGTTCATAATTTAGCTAAGTAAATCTACTCCAAAAGAATCGTGTAGTTTCTATCTTGTAACTGTACAAGATATGCAAAAAAGATTCACAATGCCATCAAAATGTATACATCCAAAAGTAAGCTAGGTCTTCTAAAAGTCTTATAGCTTAATCACTGATGCTTGATAATTATACATGTCCGTCACCTAAGAAAAGATGCATTTAAACAAAGTCAACACTAGGTTGGTGAGTTCATAAGTTTAGTATTTGAAAACCATTGAATTTATGTCAGTCATGTTCACAGCGTTTCACACAAGTTGTACTGATAATTGATTTCCATGTTTCGCCCAATGTCCTCTCCATGGTTATATTAACAGATAGTGTCTCATCCAATCAAGCATGCTTATATATAGGGCATACGAAAGGGTCAAGCCCAGACGCCATCCCATCACATGCTCAACTGAATTCAACACTACCTGCAATACACGATGGATACCCATTCCATTTCACCCATGATTTCCCGGTATGTTTATCCCAATAATGAAAAGGAAAGAGACAAAATTATCTCTGTTAACCATTCCTTACGGAATGGTCGGCATGTAAGATAAACCATTAATTGAAATAAGAGACTTAATAATCTATGTTAGCTATTCCTTACGAATTAGCCCGTCGTGTATAATAATCCAATAAATAAATTAAGAGAAATAATTTTCTCTGTTAGCTAATCCTTACGGACTAGCCTGGCGTATAAGATATCATACTCGATATCTAGAGCGAAACTTAATAATTTCTGTAACTAATCATTAACGATTAGCCCGGCGTGTAAAATACCCAAACAATTGAATAAAGACACATAATTGTCTCTGTTATCTATTCCTTACGGATTGGCTCGGCGTGTAAGACATCATACGCGATATGTAGAGCGACACCGAGTAGTCACTGAACTGTCAGTACTAACCAGTCCGGTGCGTAAGATATCATACTCGATACCTAGGTAGGGACATAGTAGTCCCAGTAGCTGTCACCTTTATCCAGCCCGGTGTGAAAAGTGTCCTACTCATGATTCCTAGTTTGAAACGTAATAGTCTCAGTAGCGGTCATTACTGACCAGCCCGGCGGGTAAGATATCCTCCCACGATATGTATTGGAATGAACACTTTCCCTAGATATTATGAATGATATTAATTAGAATGATAGCACCTCTCGTGCTCGGTATGATTTAGTTTGATTACCCCAAGCCCTAATGATTAATGTTCGTGATTACCCGACTGATCTATGGTTGTGTAACCATCATCCTCTGACGATTATAAGATGTGCTCTAAATAGAGTCTTAAACAGTAATGATACTATGTGTGGGGAATGTCATCCCGAAAGCGTGTGATCATAATATCCTCCTCGATATCACGAGTAATTGTCTCAACTGTTAGCTCGATGTTGAGTGTTCTAATTAACTTGAACAAAGTGTTATAAGAGCATGTCTTATACACAATGCTAGTAATGTGTGAATGATCTTGTTATCAAGAAGTTACATTATCATGATTATCATTCTTGTTATTTGTAATTGATATTGGCATGTTATCCCTTGGTTTCCCCGTTGTCTATCGTGTAAGAATAAGAAACAGTTGTAAGATATATTCTTAACAACTTGTATTATTCTAGTGCATCAATGTGTCAAGAAGCTATAACGGCATGTATATTCCAAGCTATCACAGGTATGATAAAATCAAGAAAGCAAGCATGTAATGATGAACGATAATAAAGATAAACAATTATTATCTAAATCATAATATAAGCAATATGCTAATAGAAACTTTTAAATAAATAAAAGTTTAGCATGTTTCTCAGCCCCGAGCTTTGAAATCAGTAAAGATTAGAAAAGGGACATATGAACTCACCATGTTGTTGAAATGGTTGACTTAGCTTAAACGAAGAATGCACGCGCTCTTGATTGAACTTGAGTTCGTTTTCACGATCCTGTATTGATTTCGCGTTGTATTTAACCTTATAAGTTTAATTCACATGGATTTGTGCGTGTGTATGTGTTAGCCTAGAATCGGCTAACACTTGTGAGTCCTAGTCTTGGTCTTTATTCGACCCCGTTTACTTGTGGTTAAATCTAGCAATGACTAACTCAATTTAACTTAGGGTTTTGACATTTGTCAAGAGTTTTCATATCCAACTTGTTTTGTAATTGTCACATTGTGAAAACCCAAAGCTTTGTGTATTGATATGCTTAGGTTAATCGTTGTTGTCAATTGTGTATTAAAACTATAAGTGTTAATCAAATTCTATTGCTTGGTTCTCATTCCAAATCTGAAAATATAATCACATTGTTAATGTTGTGGACCGAATATTAGACCATTTTTTGGGCCGAATGGGCTGGGCCAGAACAACCCTAGTGGCCAGGAATGAACTATTGGCCGATTAGTGTCACAATTGGGCCGGTAGGTTTTGTTGAGCCAAGAAATTTAGTGGGCTAATTAGAATGGATCAATAAGACGAGGGGTTGGGCTAGTGGTTTAATATGGACCAATTAAGTTAACAATGTCTAAGCCACTTAGCCCATAGGGCCGAACCAAAACCATTGGGCTGAAACATCTGAATTGGGCCAGGTTTGGGCCTTGTCAATTTTTGTTGGGCCTGTTCAAAGCTTGTGTGGGCCAAGAAGGAAATTGGGCCGAAAGTAGGAGCTGTGCGCCGGCTTATTGATGTTGGGCCAATCTAAGGAATTACATTGCCGGCCAAAGGGACGACGAGCTTGGTTTGGTTCCAGTGAACCTTTGGGTTCGTTGGAGTCAAGGTTCGGCTAAAGGGAATAAGGTGTGGCTAAACATGTGGGTTCACAAGTAGGGAAGTTCGGTGTAAGGATGTGTGACAACCAGAAAATTTTTGTTTCTCAACCACTCTTGCTTCTCAAACACTATCAACAACAACCAAATTTCGGGACGAAATTTCTTTCAACAAGGGGATGATGTGACACCCGGCAATTTCAGGTAAATTGCAACTCTTGAACTCTACGTATTTCACATTCATACTTGTTGTACTTCATTTAATCATGTTTAATTAGATGGGCTAAACACAAACACAAAACAATAGCTTGGACTATTATTATGCATTACACGTTGATTAAGATTAATCAAGTGTGCAAACACTTCGTAGAACACGAACACAAACTATCGAAGATAATTCAAGGAATTATCGAAACACACACGAGACTCACGAACGTTGGTGATCAATCAAACTTATATGCTATTTGTATTTACGTGCTTAAACGAGCATTAGATGCTTTAGATAAACGTTAGGAATCATGTATGAGCGAAATCGTTTCAACGAAATCGAAAAACATGGAAGTGGACTCATCGCGGTACGCGATGACCCCTCGGCGAGAATCTTCGCGGTACGCGGAGAAAACCGGGAGTCGAGACTCCCGAATCCTGTCGCGGTACGCGGCAAACAATTTTGATCGGCCTCCGCGGTACGCGAAGGCCATGCAGATCGAAATTTCTATTTAACAAGCCCCAATTCATTTTCATTCGGTTCTTCACTCATTTCTCCGAACTTCCACTCACCTTTGCGACCAAACCCACCTGAAATCAAGCTTCAACCTCTGTTAACACCATTAGAAGCCATAGTTGGTGATTTGAAGCCATTGGAACACAAAAGGGAGTTCTTGGAGGCCAACAACAAGTAAGAGGATCTTCATCAGCCCCTTGTAGCTTCTGTCCAGATCAAATCTCTTCACCAAGGAGCTTCTAAGGTAGTTTCTTGTGTTTATCTATAGTTAGATCGCACATGCAATGGGTAAAAACCCACATGCAACTCCGTTTAGTTATTGTGCTTGAAATCGTTGGTGATTTGATGAGTACTTGTTGTAGATTTACTGATTTTAGTGTTTAGTAATGTTAGAATTGAGTTTTGGTTAAGTTAGGTTTGATTTGATAATGTTTTGGTGCACTTGCCATAAAAGGAAACTTTTATGTTGCAAGTCTTGGATTTGTGATAATCTAGACATGTTAGACATGTCTAGATGTTGTTAAATGTGTATTGAAGTGTTTAGAAACACATTGGGATATTTGATTTTGTCAAAAATTTGGTTTTGTAGAAACTTGCTAAAAATAGAAACTTTTATAAATCAAAAGAGGGCTTTTGATGTTTTAAAGAGTTTTGATGAACTTAGATTGTTGAAACATGTTTAGAAATGATTTCTAACATATTTGGAAACCTTGATTTGTGAAAACGAGCTTTTAAACAAGCACTTACTATTTTAGGAAACTTTATTTGGGCAAAACGGCATAAATGATGGTTTATGCGCAAACGATGTGTTTTAAGTGTATAAACGTGTTTTTACAAACATACTAGAGTTATTAGTTTTATGAAATGGAATTTCGTAACCACACTTTCCTAAATTGGAAACTTTCTAAAAATGGAAACTTATGTGATTAGAGTCATAGGACGCATTTTGGTGTCTTATGCGCGTCAAGGCACATAAACACAACAATCGTGTCACCAACGATTCGTCGAGTCAACACAAGTCAACACACACGTACTCGATTGAGCACACCGACACTTGGAGTTGTATGGAATACAACGCATCACAAAACACATACTTACACCTATATGATCATAGGTGCTTACTAGCAGGTGCTAACTTTCGCAGACGCGAACACACGAAAACCGGAAACTGCACTACCAGGTGAGTTCACGGCCCCCTTTTTATCTTTTCTACCTTTGGGGGAGAAAACATTGCATGATAAAATATTTTTAGAACAACAACTCATTTTATGGACATGCTTTATCATTATATGTATATGTGTGGGCCCCTATCACAACTAAAAGTCCTCGCGATACTCCTCGGACCGTTAATAGCATAACGCCTAGCGTGGTAATCTTGAATAGTACTATTTGGGCCTGACAAGCCCCACTACACCCGACTGGAGGTCGGAACAGTGCAAAATTGACCAACACTTTGCCATTGTCTCGTGATAACATGGCGGGAGGCACAATCTGTCAGCTTCGGTACCATCCACAATATAATATAACTGTATTGACTAGCTATCAATCGATACTGCATTGTATGATATGTAAATATGCAAAACTCTTACTTTAAACATTTTGATGTTTACTGCTTATGAAAAACCTGTGCTCTCACCAACCTTTGTGTTGACCCTTTTACTCGCATGTTTTCTCAGGTAACTAAGGCACGCGCACAAGGAATCTAGTATGCTAGGATGGAGTCCATGCATCTACATATGTGTCTTAGACTCTTAAACATTTACTATCATTTGTTATGTTATGACATCTTAAACATCTTTACTCGTTTCCGCAACTGTTGTTACTTATCATTTTGAAAACTATTTAAATAACGCTTCCGCAACTTACGAACTGTATTTGTTTTGAGATTGTATAACTTCCGCAACTCTGATTTTGCAAATCGATTTATCCATGTAATTGGATGTACGTATATAACCAGACATGTAGGTCTCGCAACAGTGAGACCGGAGACTGCGATCCTGACAATCTGTTGTTGCTCGCGCCCCCGGAAGGGACGGGATTTCTCGGGGTGCGACAGGATGGTTCGCTACATATACCACCGGTTCTACTCCCATGCAAGGGTTCGGCTAAGGGTTTCGTAACCATGCAGGTTCGTCGACAAAGAAGGTTCGGGTGGTGCTGGTTCGCTTAAGGTTCGCGGGTAGGAATGGTTCGCTGCAACCGGAAGGGTTCAGCAATGAAGGCTCGGTTGACTCAAGTTCGATGGAGGGTTCGACATGGGCTAAAAAGGTTCGTTTCACTTCAGGTCCAATGGTTCGGCTGTGCTTGCTGCCCAGCGAGCCCAAGGTTCGCCCGTGGTATCCCACGAACCTGCACTTGCACAACCACGTTTTTGTTGAGCAGGCTGTTACTAAGGTTATCTACACGATATCATAGGTGCCATCGAAGGTTTAAGATGAATGTATGCGAGGTTTAAGTCTGTTAAAGGGTTGGGTCGAACATAAGCAAGAAAACCCTAATTCCCGATTCTTTTCATGGATTATACCTCGAATTCAGCTGGTTAAAACCGTAGATCTGTTGTACTTCCTTATAGAGCTTGTTCCTAGCTACGCGTGGACACCAAGAACACCTGATTTTGTCCACAAACGAGGGAGATATCGCGATTAAGAGAGTGGTTCTTCTAGTGAGAGGATAGGTTCGTGGATCTGCACTTAGAGAGAGAGAGGGCAGCCACCAAATGAGAAAAACACGCTCATTTAGTGTTTAGATACCCTCGGGGTATTCGGGTTCGTTTCGATAGCTCGATTCGCGTTTTCGTTACATATCCGGGATTTTGCGCGAACTTATATGTAACAAATAAAAGAAATTAATTTATTAATTTTGATGAGTTTCAAAATTGTAAAATATTATTTATTTTATTTCATTAAATTATTTTCGATCGCGTCGTGTTTTCGTTTCCGTTTCGTCAGAAAACGTCACTTACGCACGTTTTCGTACAGAGCGCTAACTGTACGAACACGATCGTACGTTTCACTTTCTGATTTGGTTTTCTACTTATCAGTCATCATTTCAGAACGTTAAACACACAGATATGTTTGTGTGAATCGTCACCCACGCAAACACGTTGTCAGTTTATTCTTCTGAAACGACGCTGCAATATGTTTTGAATTGTGTTTCCTCACTGTCGGACTCAACTAAACCTCGTGCTTTTTTCACTTTGTTTTCACAATGATTTGTCGGCCATCTGATTCCTGTCATCTATGGATATCAGATCGCAACCGATTAGTTTTCGTTGTTTGTTTGCACCCTGCTGTTTGTGAGTTGTGGTATTTACTGTGTTTAAGTTTTCACTAAAAAACATACAACTGTGGTTTGTTTTCTGAGTTCTGTTGTCACACAACTGTTTAAGCACTGTATTTACACACAATAAATAGTGAAAGCACACACACCGTACGGGTTTGCCGGACGGTTTGGTACTAGTGGTCACAACGATGAAAATGGTATTGATGTTGATCAACATCTATATCATTCAATGATTGGTTCCTTAATGTACTTAACGGCATCTCGACCTGACATCATGTTTCCAGTTTGTTTGTGTTCTAGATTTTAGGCAAAACCTAAAGATTCACATATTAAGGTTGTTAAATGAATTTTTTGCTATTTGAAAGGAAAACCAAGTCTTGGAATATGCTACCCTTATGATGATAGCATGGATTTTATTGCTTTTTCATATTCTAACTATGGTGGTTTTAATCCTGACAGAAAGTTAACAACAAGAGGTTGTCAATTTTTTTGTAATAAACTGGTAACCTGGCAATGTAAGAAGCAACTTATGGTAGCCATCTCTACATGTGAGGCTGATTATGTTGCTCTTTCAAGTTGTTGTTCACAATTTTTGTGGATTCAACAACAAATGCGAGATTACGGTTTAAAATACACAACTCCTATTTTTGTTGATAACACATCGGCAATAGCCATAACTGAAAACCTTGTTTCACATAAAGAACAAAACATATTGATATTCAACATCATTTTATTCAAGATTGTGCAGAGAAAAAGTTAATCCAACTTTTGAAATTAATACTATTGACGACATTGAAGACATTTTTACAAAAGATTTTGATTTAACTCGTTTCACTTCTCTTGTAGAGGGTCTTAGGATGATCAATTTTGAATGAAAGATTTAGAAAAATAACACTTGAAATATTGTTTTTTTTTATTTTTAGGATATTTTTGTTTTTGAAAACTTTTACATTTTTGATATTTGTTAAAATTTTTAAATCTTGAAAATTGTATCCAAGTTTTATGAAAAATGATAGAATTTTGACTTATTTGATTTAATGTTTCTAAATGATTAAAATTTTAATTTGTTAACTTTTTTTCCAATATGAATTTAATTATATTTATTTGATTTGTTAAAGCGTAACAGTAATATATAATTTGATTGAATTTGAATTTAAGAAATGCTTAAATACTTTACTTTGAATGATACTAAGCACCAAATTTCAAAATTATATAAATTAATGAGTTCTCTATCTTAGATTTCATTTGCACTAACCGAGTTTCAACAGAAATGGATTGGGAGTTGATTAGTATATATACATGTATGCCATCAATGATCTTTAATACATATACTGAATTTCGTATATTATATGTCAATATAGATATGAAAATTCATAGCATTCATGTGTTAATATGCATAGTGACCCTTTGTTGTGTGTTTGACACAAACCTGTTCTCACTGACGCATACCATTAAATTATTTATCTATAAGTTTTTATCAAAATGAGAAATTCTCATTCCACTAATTTATTATATATGTGAAAAGATCAATGGCAATATATATTTTATCTTCAATAAGATCTGAGGTTGAACAGGTTAATATCTAATTAGGTGTGAGACTCATTTAAATTCATTTGTTAAAATTTTCACATAATATTGTTTAGTATCAAATGCGTTGTATTTTGAGTTTTATCTAATTAGTATTATTTTAGTCGTTTATGATTTGATTATATTACTTATATGTTTAAATGCATAAATTGATATAATTTCATTCATATATATATAATATGTTAACAAAGTTTAATTTTCAAAATTGAGAAATTTTAATGATAATAAGTTGAATATGATTTCATTTGGATCTTTTCAAAGATTTTATAAAAATTTAAAAAGATTTTATTTTTAGATTTTATAAATTTAAAAATTTCAAAACGATTTTAATTTCATCTTACAAGCGTGTTTTGTTTAATTTTCACATAAAAGGTGGTTTTGATATCTGACTGGAAATTATTCTTGAAAAGTTTTAAGATTGATATTTCTAGTATCGATAGATATAGTATTATTTCATAATATCAATATTAATAGTGTCGATAACATTTCTTTTGCCGATATTAATAATATCGATGCTCAAATTATACTATCGACACTTTCATTGTCGATATTACTATAAGAGAAACCAGATGGTTCTTTGATCGATTTTGTTCTCTATGCAACTCTTTGATTGTTGTGGATTAATCTGACTTTATTCATCACTTGATCTTTAAAATGGCAGGTAATAACTTGATTTTTATCCGTGAAATCATTGAAATCTGATTGTTCAGCCTTTTGAATATTTCATTCATTAAAATTCATCTAATCCTTGGTTTAATCAAAGGACTTTTTGTGTAGAATGATTAATCGATGTTATCTGTTATAGATGTACATGTTTTAATTTTGAAATTCGATGGTTTAAATACAAAATTTTTCTAAGTATTAGTCTTATACATTGAACATTGTTATGATTATATGGATATTGTTAATATTGATGTAATTGTTCATATTTTTCTAAGAATTGTTATACTATAAGTGTATCAAGATTACTATTGATACGGTCTTGTCTAGCAAATGTTGGGAAGAAATTCCCTCAACTAGGAGAGACTTTAACATTAGTGAACTAAGTCATTCACGCTTAGTAAACTAGTACATACATCTCATCATTTGTTTGGCAATCAAGTTTTGATATGACTGGATAAGTCCGACTACTTACTCGGATAAGCACATACTAAACATTTAAGACAATATATTTGTTGGTACTGTGTAATGTAATATTCTATCTCTCAATATAGCAAGGAAACAACTCATGGTCTATCGAAGAGGTGGTGGGCTGGCGGCTGAAGCGGTTGCGATCGACTTCTACTTATGCTCTAAACATTATGAGGTGATTAGGAAGTTCCGATTAAGATACTTGCAATGACGTTCTCGTGATGTATCCAAACAGTTGTGTGATAGCTAGCTCAGGAGACGGGTAGTCATATCTCCGTATGCCTTATACATAAGCTCGTTTTAGCACCTTGGGAAAGCATTAGTGTATAGGTTTAGTGTGGGAAATTCAGTTATTTGCTTCTTAATTATTAATTACCATTCTAAAAATTGTGATGACGTCAATGTTGAACAACATATTGAATTTTCTATCTTGTATATGCACAAGATTTACAAAAGATGATTTCAAGTTTTGTCGCTCTAAGTATGCACAACACAAAATGAAGCTATGTCTTCTAAAAGTCCACTAGCTTAAGTCCTGAATGCTGGTGACTAAACATGTTCGTCACATGAGAAAACATGCATTTAATCAAAGTCAACACTAGGTTGGTGAGTTCATAACCTTAGTAATTGAAAGAAGTTGATTTATTGTTATTCAAAATCAAAATTTTCATACACAAGTCTCATTGATTATTGTCTCATTTGTCTCACACAATTTCCTCTCCATAGTTGTATTTACAACTATTATTTAATCCCATTAAGTATGCTTATATATAGGGCATACGTAGGGGGGAGAAGCCCTCGGTCGACATCCCACCACATGCTTAACTGAATTCAACACCACTTGTAATACAACTATGGATACTCATTTCTATCTCACATGTGTTCACCCCATTTGATATTCACCCACATCTTGTATTCACTCTCGGTTTCATCACCCATTATATTACCATGATATTATCACGGCACAATAGGGTTATAGATAGTACAATTCTCCACATTTATAAATGGTGGAATTCCATAGATATTAATAGTAGTACGTACTATTATGTTGTTAAGAGTAACGCTATCCACAATTACTAATGGTGGATTACCATAATTATAGATGGTGGTATGTGTTTTATACGTAAAGAGTAATAATATCCACAGTTATCAATGGTGGATTACCACAGTTATGTATGGTGGTATTACCACAGTTATTCATGGTTGTATACTCTTTGACTTACTATGTCTCGCATCTTGATTAGGACGCGAGAGTATGTTTGACACGTTGTTCTTTTCCAATTGTCCTATAGGATTGAGTTCACCACATTGTGGTCACCACAAAGGCAAACCACATTGTCCTCAAGTCATTCCTATCCCGTAATTTTCCCATGACCTCACAACTATCTGCCACCAGTCTGTGACTCAATAGAGGTCAGTTTCTCAGTCTACCGGTCCACAGAAGGCAAGATAATTAGGAGACGATACTATCACACTCTTATCACCCATGTCAGAAATGATAGAGTTAGAATAGGCTGACAAAATATCAAAAGAATTCTTATAGTCCTCATCCCATAGTCAACAACTCATAACCTCATGTTTATCATCTTTTAGGAATTTCATAGATATAACATACATGTTCTCGTAGTTTTAAAAATGTATTTCAAGATCTAGTCTTATTACACAACGTTAATATATATGCTGTGAATGATATCCTGATCAAGAAAATTTATTATCAGGATTATCATTCTTGTTATCACTTATGATTGTCTCATGTTATCTCGTTTTTATATCATTGTTCAACTTTGTAAGAATAATAAAGTGTTATAAGATCAAATCTTATAACTTTTATTATTCCATTGTATTGATGTAATCATGAAACTCTGTTTTCACGATTCATCCCTGAAGTCTCAATTATGTCATAATCACACAAGAATACATGAAATGATAAGTCATAATAAAGTAAAACAATATTATCTACATCATAGTATAATTGAAACGTTGTACTAAATCTTTTAAGTGATTAAAAGAATTAGCATGTTTCTCAGCCCCGCTATTTAAAATCAAAACGATTAGAAAAGGGGCGTATGAACTCACCTGTTATTGTTGTGGTTGAATAAATAATAGAATGCACGCGCACGCTGTTGTTCTTGAGATTGTTCTCACGATCCTATATTGCTTTCGATTGTGTGCAACTGATGAGTATAAGTTATGAGTTTTCTCTAAATTTGTTTGATTCTATTAGGCATTTGTGATTTATCTGTTCTTGAACCCATATGATGAGGTACTACACCGAGACATAGTCATTTAAGACTAGACTTAGCGTATTACTTCTTCTTGATCTGTGATCACTTGACTTAATTCCATGGCATGTCTCAAAAGTTTGAAAATCTATATAGTTTCTAAGTATAGACATAGGTTTATTGATTATCTTTTATTTATTATACTCATGCCAACCTTGAAATGATCCTCTTTGTTAGAATGTATTCATGTAGATAACAAGTTTCAAAGCTTATTTACCAACATTTTGATAGAAAAGGACTTCAGGTGTTATGTAATTGTTTAAAAAAGTCATCACCACCTTTGTAGTAAATTTATTAATACTCATTAATCCAGGCATGTTGTTTAATGAAATGGGTTCAAACACATCATCATCTAGCCTTGGGAATGGCTACCATGCTAATGATTATGGCCGAATAGAACTACATGCGAATGGAGGTGGGGCCAAATAACATATCATGTGAAAGAGTAGTATTGGCCGAATGAAAAGGGGTCATGCTAATGGAGGTTCCATTCGACTACCATCTCATTCGGTCGAGAGGAGGCCATTCGGCCTTGTCCCATTTGGTTGGTCTCATTCGGCCACCTGCACCCCCTATTCGGCTGACTCGAAACCGAATAGGTGTAGGCCCCCATTTTCGAGTTTCAAGTTTACCACAAGGTTTTTCCCAAGTCCTTATACTAGCTTAGAGTGGTTTCAGGTGGTTTTCCTAAGGTTTTGAGTGATTAGAACCGGTTAGGGTTAAAGGGTCGAGCCATGGGTTTGATAACCCTAAAATCGCACACTTTGAGCTCGGATTTACCTTGTTTCAGGTGGTTCAAAGCTCCGATTTCTTGTACTTTCGTGTAGAGGATGATGAGAGTTTCGACTTGGTAGCTTACTTGAAGGATTTGGTCAAGAATCAAAAGAGTTGTGGTGGCTTTTAGTGAGGGAAAACCCTAGAGAGAGAGAACCGGGAATGGGGTTTTAGAAAGAGAAGGAGATGTAATAAATGAGGAAGGTGATCTCTCTTAGAGTTTATATACCCCATGTGTGTTCGGGTTTGTTTCTTTTGTTCGGTTTTCATTTTTGTTACGTTTCTAGAACGTAAAACGCATAAATTACGGTTTTGTATTTATATAGTTTTCTGTAACAATTTTTAAAGTTGTGATTCCTAATAAATCTTTTTAGTTATCTTATTTTAAATATTTTAGATCGTTTTATCGTTTCGTTTCGTCAGATCGTTCCGCCATCGCACGTATTCGTTCGAATCGTCACCAAACAAATCCAACGACGGTTTCACTTTCTGTTTGTTGTTTTCTACTTTTCAGCCACTGTTCAGAATGTTAAACTCACAGATATGTTTGTGTGAATCGTCACCCACACAAAAATATTGTCAATTCATAATTCGTAAACGAAACTGAATTATTTTTTGAATAGCATTTCCTCACCGACGGACTCAACTACTTGCCTATTTTCACATTGTTATCATTGAATCCACATTGTTTACTCACTGAATTGTTGGCCATCTGATTCCTGTTATTTGTGGGCATCAGATCGCAACCGATGTGCCTTTGTCATTTGTTTTCACACTGTTGTTTCACATGAGTTGTTGTATTTACTGTATTTAAATTTTCACTTAAACACATACAACTGTTGTTTGTTTTCTAGTCATGTTGTCACACAACTGTTTACACATTGTATTTACTCATAGTAAATAGTAAAAGTACACGTACCATATGGACTTGCCGGACGATCTGGTACTGGTTGACACATTCTCCCCTTGTTAAAGAAATTTTGTTGCGAAATTTAAGCATCATTATCGGGCACTAGTTCTTCAAATAGGTGGAGATACTTTGTCTTCATGTGATCCTCATGCTTCAAGGTAAACTCTGGTCCGTGCTTGGAGTTCCATCGAATCTTCACGATATGAATATGGCTTCTCTTCAGTCTCTTGACTTCAAGATCCATAATCTCTACAGGTTCTTCAATGAAATGTAATTGTTCATCCACTTGTATTTTTTCTAGAGGTATACTAACGATTCATCAACAAGACATATCTTCAGATTTGATACATAAAATACATCGTGTACCCTGCTGAGATCATCAGGAAGTCTGAGTCTGTATGCCACAAGACCAATCCATTGAGTTATCTTGAATGGTCCGACATACCTTGGTGATAACTTGCCCTTAGCCCCAAAACGAAACACGCCTTTCCATGGGGACACTTTCAACATGACTTGGTCTCCCACTTGGAATTCCAAAGGCTTTCTCCTTTTGTCTGCGTAATTCTTTTGGTGACTACATGTTGTTTGTAATCTATGTTGAATCTAGGCTATCTTATCCGTAGTCTCCTGAATAAGTTCAGGCCCAGTATTTCTGTTGTTTCCCACTTCGGTCCAACAAATTGGTGATCGACATTTTCTACCATATAATGCCTCGAACGGAGCACATCTGATACTGCTGTGGTAGCTATTGTTGTATGAGAACTCAATGAGTGGTAGGTGTTTGTCCCAACTTCCACTGAAGTCTAGGACGCATGTCCTCAACATATTCTCTAGGGTTTGGATCGTTTCGCTCTCTCTGACCATCCGTTTGTCGATGATAGGCGTTGCTTAAGTTGACACTTGTCCCTAAGGATTGGTGCAATGATTGCCGGAACCGTGATGTAAATCGACTGTCCCGGTCCAAAATAATAGCTAGTGGCACCTCGTGTCGTACTACTATTTCATTTGTATAGATTCTTTCTAGTTTCTCCATCTTGTAATTCTCCTAAATTGGTAAAAAGTGTGTGGATTCGGTCAATCGATCAATGATTAACCATATCGAATCATGTCCGCTGGAAGTACGGGGTAGCTTGGTAATTAAATCTATAGCTATTTGTTCCCACTTCCACTGTGGTATCTCTGGTTGTTCAAGCATACCTGATGGTTTCTGGTGTTCAGCTTTGACCTTAGCACATGTTAGGCACTTACCAACATAAGTAGCCACATCCTTCTTCGTACCTGGCCACCAATAAAATGACCTACGATCATGGTACATCTTATCAACACTTGGATGAACAGAATGACGTGTTTTGTGTGTCTCGTCAAGAATGAGTTTTCGAAGTTCATCTACCGCTGGGATCCTTACTCGATCCTGATAGTAGATAACTCCATCTTGTTTTGTCTCAAAGTGTTTCTCGGCTCCGCAATCGAGCTTGTTTCTCAAGTTGTTTCTTGCCACTTCCTCTTGTTGTGCTTGTAGGATTTGATCTCTCAGACTTGTTTGCACCATCATTCCCATTGCTCTAACACGCAAGGGTTTAACCCGTTCCTTCCGTCTCAAAGCGTCAGCCACGACATTAGCTTTGCCCGGATGGTATTTGATCACGCAATCGTAAACGTTCAGGAGCTCAACCCAACATCTCTGTCTCATGTTTAGCTCCTTCTGATCAAATATATGTTGTAAGCTCTTATGATCTGTGAAGATACTGCATTTGGTACCATACAGGTAATGCCTCCAAATCATTAAATCAAAGACAACAGCTCCCAATTCTAAGTGGCGTGAAATGCAATTCTTCTAATGTACCTTCATTTGTCGTGAAGCGTAGGCAATAACTTTGTCTCGTTGCATTAAAACAAAATCGAGTCCTTGATGGGAAGCATCACAAGAAACCACAAAGTCATCATTGCTTTTAAGGAGTGTTAAGATTGTAGCATTGCACAATCTTTGTTTCAGTGTTTGGAACGCCTCTTCCTGTTTCTGTGTCCACACGTATGGTTCACTGTTTTGAGTTAGTTTTGTGAGTGGTAAGGCTATCTTAGAGAAATTCGAAATGAATCTCCTATAATTACCCGCCAAACCAAGAAATGATCTGATATTCGTAGGTGTCGTGGGCACGTCCCAATTCTTGATTGCTTTAATCTTGGCAGGATCCACCTGAATCCCATCACTGTTAATCACATGGCCCAAGAACTGAACTTCTCTTAACCAAAATTCACACTTAGAGAATTTGGCATAGAGCTGTTCATTCTTTAGATGTTCCAAGATTGTCTTGAGACGTTGTTCGTGTTCCTTCTCGCTTCTTGAATAAATCAGTATATCATCAATAAAGATAATAACAAACTGATCCAGATACAGCTTTCACACCTGGTTCATAAGATACATGAACACTGCCGGCTCGTTCGTCAATCATAATAGCATCACCATAAACTCATTGTGACCATACCGGGTACGAAAAGCCGTCTTGGGTATGTCTTCCTCTTGAATCCGGAGCTGGTGATATCTTGAACGCAGGTCTATGTTAGAGAAACACTAAGTTTCCTGTAATTGATCAAACAGATCATCGATCCTCGATAACGGGTACCGATTCTTGATGGTGAGTTTGCTAAGCTCTCTGTCTAATGAACCCTTTGTCCAATAACTTTTATAATTGGTTGGACAGTTCCTGCATTTCTGATGGTGCATGTCTATAAGGAGCCTTAGCCACAGGGACCATTCCCAGAATCAAGTCGATTCAGAATTGCACATATTGCTCCGGTGGAAATCCCAGCAAGTCATCCAGAAACACGTCCGCAAATTCTTTCACAACCGGTACATCTTGAATCTTGATTGCTTTCTTGTCTTTCTCTACTACGTGATCTAGTAATGCGATGCACTGTTTCCTTAGACACTTGAGTACCTTCATGCATGATATTATCTTGACACTGTGATTGGCTTGATCTCCATGAATTTCCAACACCCGATTGTTCTCCAATGGAGTACGTAATAGCTTTTCAGAACAGATGATTTCAATCCTGTTATGAGCTAACCAATCCATTCCGACAATGATATCGAAACTGCCCAGTTCCATCGCTATCAAATCGATAGAAAATGTGATCATCAAGCATTAGTGGACAGTTCCTAAGTACTTTGTTAGCTGTTATTTGTTTGCCATTTGCTACCTCAATAATATAAGGAGAGTCCAAAGATTCCTCAATGTGATTAAGTTGGCATGCAAAGTCGGATGAGATAAAACTCTGATCCGCACCAGTGTCAAATAATATAGATGCATAAATCGGATAAGAGAAATGTACCTGTGACTACATTCGGGTCCCGTCGAGCTGCAGCATCACCAATCTAAAAGGCTTGCGCTCTGGCTACTTAAGCCCTTGGTTGCATTCTATTGGGACAATCCCTTTAGAAGTGTCCAGCTTCGCCACAGTTGTAGCAAGACCTGTTGTCAACAGTAGCAGCCATCACTGCTGCATTATTGTTCTTGTTCAGAGGAGTTGGATTTCTATACTGAATCACCTAGTGGCCCAGTTTTCCACATCTAGTGCATTCCCTGCACGGGATTTCAAGACGATGGTGAAAGTGACAGTGTTGTATTGAGGAGTCATGCTAGTATACGGCTTTTTGATCTGCAGGGGTTGTGGTCGCGTGGTTGTTGGAGTATGAGTGGTCGCAGCAAAGTTCCTAACCACTTTCTGTTTCTTTGCTAGATGTTTATCCGGCTTCCTTGAGCTTCCAGTCTGGGCTTTTTTAGCCTCTATCTTTAATTTCCAAAAGCAACCATACATCTGTCAAAGTTGCTGACAGTGTAACAGCCGTCTCCAAGGTAGTTGGGTGGGCATAAATCACATGCCCTTGGATACAAGCCGGTAGTCCACCGACATACCGCTCTGTCCTTTTCTCCAGTGTTGGCACAATGTCGGCTTCCAATGCTGCCAGTTCATAAAATCTAGTGGTGTAGGCCAGATGCCCAGCACCAATCATAACATGATTAAGCAACTCTGTCTCAACCATTTTCAGTTCGTTCCTTAGGCAAAACTCAGCCCTCAGCAACGTCCTGAATTCTTCCCAAGGCATAAACAATGCCTCATCTCTGAACCTGGTCTGTACTTGGGCATTCCACCATGTTAGTGCTAGTTTGTTGAACGAGCCCGCAACATACCTTACTTTGTGCTGATCAGGACAGCCACTGATGTCGAGAGTTGTTTCAATCTTCTCGATCCATTGGATCAAGCCAACAGCTCCCTCGCTGCCACTGAATGCTGGTGGCTTGCATCCTACAAGATTCTTGTAGGAGCAGTCCTTTTGGTTCCTCGTGTTTCCACTGCCTTCACCAGTTTGGTCGCTGTTACCAACGTTGGAGTTAATCCTGTTCATCATGTAGATAATTACTTCCCTCAACTGACTGGTAAACAAACTGGCCAGTGCAATGGTAGCAGGACCCAACTCATGGGAGGAGCGTGTGGAGGAGGAGGAGGTGGTGGTGGAGGAGATGTAGGTGGTGATGGTGTCGCTAAGTGCGGTGGTGAATCTGGTGGCATTCTGGTCAAAACCGAAAGGAAATCGGTTAGTGCAACGATCGAATGCGGAAGACATAATGCACATAAATTCCTAAGTCCTATGTTTTTTAGATAAGGGTCCCTAGGTTATAGTCTACGCCAAACTGTTTCAGTAAAATGACCTATATTTCTCTATAACCTTGGCTCTGATACCAATCTGTCACACCCCGAGCCGGCGGGCTAGATCGACTTTCCAGTTAGGCGGAAGGTTCTTGGGACACGATATCGTGTGATAATCAAAATGATCAGATTGTTTATATGGCACATGATATATAAATGAGAAATGCTAACATGACATTGATACAGAATTACAAAGTTAAATTACATTGTCGTGTTCATAACTCAACTAAGTAATTTTACCAAAAAAGAATCTTTGAGTTTTCTATCTTGTATTTGCACAAGATTTACAAAAGATGATTCAAAGTTTTGTCATTCTAAATATGCACTACACAAAATGAAGCTAGTTCTTCTAAAAGTCCACAACTTAAGTCTTGAATGCTGGGACTAAATCTGTTCGTCACCTGAGAAAAACATGCATTTAAATAAAGTCAACACTAGGTTGGTGAGTTCATAATTTTAATAATTGAAAGTAGTTGTTTTATTGTCATTAAAAATCAAAATTTTCATACACAAGTCTCATTGATTACTGTCTCATTTGTCTCACACAATGTCCTCTCCATAGTTATATTTACAAGTAGTATTTCATCCCATCAAGTATGCTTATATACAGGGCATACGTAGGGGGAACAAGCCCCCAGCCGACATCCCACCACACGCTTAACGAAATTCAACACCACTTGTAACACACTTATGGACACCCATTTCTATCTCACATGTATTCACCCCATTTGATATTTACCCATATCTTGTATTCATTCACCGTTTCATCACCCATTATATTACCATGCTATTATCACGACACATTAGGGTTCTAGATAGTACAACTCTCCACAGTTATTAATGGTGGACTACCACAGATTGTAATGATGGTATGTACTTTTATGTTGTTAAGAGTAACACTATCCACAGTTATTAATGGTGGATTACCACATTTATAGATGGTAGTATGTGTTTTATACGTAAAGATGTGACATCCAGTACCTGATCGTCCGACAAGTCCGTACGGTATGTGTACTTTCACCTTGTACTGTGTGTAAATACATTATATGAACAGTGTTTGTGATAACATAATTCAAAATACAATAAAAAGTTGTATGTATTTATGTGAAAACTTAAATACCGTAAGTACAACAACTCACGATAAACAATAGTTGTTTGTATTTATGTGAAAACCTAAGTGCAGTTAAGACAAAGAATCAAGAATGACAACAGTGTTCAAGTAAATAACAAGAACGTGTCGGTTGCGATCTGATATCCATAGATGACAGGAATCAGATGGCCAACAAATCAGTATGAAAACAATGTGAAAACAGAATGTTTAGTTGAGTCCGTCAGTGAGAAAACATAATTGAAAACATGATTTCAGTGTTATTTCAGAATAATGAACTGACAGTGTGTTTGCGTGGGTGATGATTCACACAAACATATATGTGAGTTTAACATTGTGAAATGATGACTGAAAAGTTGAAAACAAGAATCAGGAAGCAAAACCATCATCGGGTTCGTTCGGGTGACGATTCGAACGAATACGTGCGAAGGTGACGCGTTCTGACGAAACGAAAACGAAAAACGAGCAAACTAAAAGAACCAAACACGCACAGGGTATATAAGGACTAAATGTTGCATATATTTCATTTATTACACTCATTCTTTCTCTCTAAACCTGTCTTTGCCGAACCTATCTCTCTTTAGAAACCACCTTCAAATCTTCATAACTTGGTCGTTTCCTGACGAAATCAGACGTTCTTGGTGTCCAAAGGAAGCTCTCAACCTCCTCTACATAGAAGTACAACTGATCTGAAGGTTTATCCAGCCAAATCCGAGGTAATGACCTTGGAAATTTCGAAAAACTTGGGTTTTGTACCCTTTAGTTCGAGCCACCAACATCTAACCGGTTCTAAGATCAACCATTTCAAGACCGCACCTTGGAGAACCCTTAGTCGTGTAACACTAATCATCAGAACAACCTGGGGGCTGCTTGTTTCGATGGTGATGAAGATGGTGAACCAGGGTTCGTGAACAATCTGTAGTGGTCGAACCACGAGTTGCCGAACCTGCATGCACATGGGACGAACCTTGCTGCTGTGAACCTCCACACCCTGTGTACCTTTCGTCCTCACCGAACCAAGGAGCCACGAACTAGGGAGGGATGAACCTTGATAGAGCTGGGCCAGACCTAGCCGAACTCAAGGGCACCGAACCCATGCTGGACATAGCCGAACCCTTGCATGAGCACCCAACCTTCTGTCGACGAACCATAATGGCCGAACCCTTCATCAACCTAGACGAACCTGTTATTCATGCACAATTCTGGATCATGAACCTCTTGCGTGGCGACCCTCAGGACCTACGAACCTGGAGTGGTCACCGAACCTTGATAATAGGTTCGTTGGTACCATGGGGACCGAACCCTAGATCAGCCCACACATTCACTTTCGGCCCAGTTGAGTTCATTCAATCGCACATCATGTACTAAGCCTAAATGACTAGCCCAAACTCGTTGCTTTAGTCACACTTGTTCGGTCTACCCCATTTTATTCTTCCGCCCAATATGGCACATTCGTCCCAATTCACTAATGTTGTGAAAACACTTTACATAGTTACTAGTGACACTTGCATGGGATTATCATACAAAGGTGGTAGGAATTTTGAAGATAATGAATTTCCTAAGTCCTAAAACCTTGTCTTTCAAAAATGCAAACAAGTGATGACAAGATGTTAAGGGTTCTAACTTTTATTCTTAAAAAACCTAAATGGTACTCTTAACTAGAGTAGGTCACAAGGTTATATGCTATAACAAGGATCAAAAATCAAATGAAACATATGAGTTAATAACACAAGGAAATAAGTTCATTTAAATTGATTAAGTGTTAGATATAAACCCAAACATGTAATCAAGGCCGAATGATGACCAATGCCGAGGAGTGTTAGCCAATTTTAGGGCTAACACAAGCACGCACACAAACACATACTCAAAGATTTATACTTATGAATTACAACAACATGAAATCAATAAAAGATCGTGAACTTAACCACAAGTACAATCGTGAGCGCGTGCATTTCTTGTTTAAGCTAAGTCAACCACTTCAACAACAAGGGGAGTTCATTTGCTCGTTTTGTAATCTCAACTGATTTTCAACTCTCGGGGCTGAGAAACATGCTTAACTTTTATTTGTTTAAAAGTTTTAGTTTAAAATATTGCTTATACTTTTAGTAGATAATATTGCTTGACTTTTTATCATTTATCATTGTATGCATGCTTGTATGATCATGATATGACAGGGATAATTAAGATGAATATGATAATATAATTTCATAACTTATCAACCCAATAGAGTAACATAGTTGCAAGATTATATCTTACAACACTCAGTTGTTCTTACAAGAACAAACATGGTGATAATCACAGGTGAACATGATGACAACAACAACAAAATACATGAATGGTATGAAGATAACACATCTTCATAATATCATTCAACACTAGAGTTAAGTAAGTGTAATAAGACAAGTGCTTATAACACTTAGCTTACAACTCAGCACATATTACAAGATAACATGGAACTAGTATCATCCACCACCTGAGTCGACTAAGTGTAGTAAGACTAATTCTTACCATAGCTTAGTGATAAAATGGTGACTATATGGAACAACAAGGAATGATAGTCATGATAATGTAACTTCATGATAACAACATCATTCACACAACAATTAACATAATGTAATAAGACAAGTTCTTATATAACTTTGTTATCATCATTGAGAACATACAACATTGAGAACGAACAACAACATTGGTGAACATAATACAATTGATTGCTATTGAGCTGTCTGTATTACATCATGTCAATCATGTGCCATATATTGAAGTTTTATTGTAAGTCGCTTCACATAATCGTTTACCAGTTAATTTAGTGGGATCTAAACCGACGTTAGCACAGTGGTACCATAGGTTTGACAAACCTCCGGCGAGTAAAGTCGGTATGTTAATCGTAACATCAATTGGGCGGTAGTGTATGACCGGTAACAGGGCAACGACCAGTCAGGTTTGGTGAACGACGCATGGTGATATTAATCGACAGTGATATTGGTTTTAATCCATCGCTTCTTTTTGACTAGTAGACTGAGGAATTTATTTTCTCTTAGGTCATATTACTAGTAACAGTTCAATGAGGTCTATGGTAATAAAAAGTGGTAGAAGTGAATCGGATGCATTATATTCTGATTACGTGAGGATTGCAATGGATTCCTTTTAGGCTCTATGCACTTCAAGTTGAGAACAATTATCAATTGGTTAACTAACACTCTTATATAAATAAATGTGGTTAATAGTTAATCCCACAAAAAATAGAATAATACAAGGATTAGATTAAATTAATCAAATCTCCTTA
The DNA here is from genome assembly GCA_009363875.1 of Mikania micrantha. Classification (NCBI taxonomy): domain Eukaryota; kingdom Viridiplantae; phylum Streptophyta; class Magnoliopsida; order Asterales; family Asteraceae; genus Mikania; species Mikania micrantha. The sequence goes on along the minus strand of CM018693.1, from coordinate 68,300,472 downwards.
ATACACGAAGGGTTTATGAATACTTCGGTTTGATAACTAAACCCTTTTGTTATATTATTCTACTTATGGTACAACAGGTGATTTACAAACAAGACGAACAGGTGAAATAAAAATGGATATCTGTAGTTGTATTGCATGTAGTGTGGAGTCCTCTTAGTTATGTGGTGGGATGTTGGCTGGGGCTTGTACCCCTACTTGTAAATATATAACTATAGAGAGGCCACTGTCTCAACGGGTGAATCAAACAACTTAAAATTAACATGTATGACACTGTGATTGTGTATGTGAACATCAAGGTTTTCAATTATCAAACTTATAAACTCACCTACCTAGTGTTGACTTTGTTTAAATGCATGTTTTCTCATGCGACGAACAGGTGTAGTTGCCTATATTCAAGTATTTAAATAGTGGACTTTTAGAAGACCTAGCTTCATTTTTTGTTGCATACTTTTGGAGGACAAAACAACGAATCATCTTTTGTATATCTTGTACAGATACAAGATATAAACTCATTGATTCTTTTGATTATATTTACTTAGTTAAATTATAAGGAAACAATGTAATTTAACTTTGTAATTCTATTTCATTGTCATGTTAGCATTTGCATTTATTTATCATGTGCTATGTAAACAATCTGATAATTTCGATTATCACAACGATATCACGCCCTGGGAACCTTCCCCTGGGCGGAAAAGTCGATCCAGCCCGCCGGCTCGGGGTGTGACAGATTAGTATCAGAGCCATAGTTATAGAGAAATATAGGTCATATTACTTAAACGGTTTGGCCTACACTATAACCTAGGGACCCTCATGTAGAGATCATACGACATAGGATTCTATTTGCATGTGTCTTCTGCATCTGATCACTGCACTAACCGATTTTCTTTTGGTTAAGATTAGAATGCCGCCAAGAAGACAACCAGCTTACTGCCACCACCACCACATGATTCAGCACCGCACTCTTGACACAATCACTATCTGACTCTCATGTACAACCACCTCCACCTCCTCTACCACCGCCTGCTCATCAGTTGGATCCTGCTATGATTGCACTGGCCACACTACTGACCAGTCAGCTGAGGGAGGTTATTCCCTACATGATAAACAGGATCAACAGTAAAAACAGCAACAACGTGGCCAACTCATCTGGAGAAGGCAGCGGTAATACCATGCATCATCAGGACTACTCTTACAAAAATTTTGTAGGATGCAAACCACCAAGTTTTAGTGGCAGTGAAGGAGCCGTCAGATTGATCCAGTGGATCGAGAAGATGGAAATAACTCTTGACATTAGAGAATGTCCTGATCAGCACAAACTAAGATATGTTGCTGATTCATTCAACAAAAGAACGTTAACTTGGTGGAACGCTCAAGTTCAAACTAGGGGCACAGATGAGGCTATGTCCATGCCTTGGGATGATTTCAAGGCGATGCTGAGGGCAGAGTTTTTCCGAAGGAATGAACTCAAGAAGGTTGAAACTGAGCTGCTCAACCTTGTTATGATTGGTGCTGGGCATCTGGCCTACACCACAAGATTCCACGAGTTAGCAACATTGGCACCGGGCGTGGTGCCAACACTTGAGAATAGGATAGAGAAGTATGTTGGTGGATTACCATGTTGTATCTAGGGGCATGTGATTTATGCCCATCCCACTATGATGGAGATGGTCGTTACCCTTTCAGTAACTCTGACAGATGTGATGGTTGCCTCCCGGGCACTCAAGAAGGAAACTGACTCAGCCTGATTTGGAAGTTCAAGGAAGCCAGACAAGCATCCGGCTAAGAAACAAAAGGTGGTTAAGAATTTTGCAGCAACCACCCAGACACCGATGATCAATCAACCACCCACCACCACTGCAATTCAAGAAGCCCTACACTGGCACAACACCTTTGTGCAACAGCTGCCAGTATCATCATCTATCAAGCATCCAGTGCAGACATTGCACTAACTGTAGGAAGTTTGGCCATTGGGCAAACAATTGCAGGAGCATGGGGGCTCCGAATAGAAACAACAATCCAGCGGTTACAACTGCTGCTACTACTGCTGCTGATAACATGTCATGCTACACTTGTGGCGAACCTGGACATTTCTCGAGGGATTCTCCCAAGAGAATTCAACCGAGGGCTCGGGTAGCAAGAGGACGAGCCTTTCAGATTGCAACTGCTGCTGCACGACAGGTCCCGAATGTGATCACGGGTACATTTCTCTTATCTGACTCTTATGCATCCATATTATTTGACACTGGTGCGGATCAGAGTTTTATCTCATCTGACTTTGCATGCCATCTTAATTATGTTGAGGAACCTTTAGACTCCCCATATACTATTGAGATAGCAAACGGCAAACATATCACATTAGACACAGTACTTAGGAATTGCCCACTAACACTTGGCGATCACACATTTTCCATCGACTTGATGCCGATTGAACTGGGCAGTTTTGACATCATCATCGGAATGGATTGGCTATCTCTTCACCGATTTAAGTTCATCTATTCCGAAAAGTTACTACGTATTCCAGTGGAGAACGATCAACTTTTGGATATTCATTGAGATCAAGCGAAACACAGTGTCAATATAATATCATGCATGAAGGCTCGCAAGTACCTCAGAAAGCAGTGTATTGCATTTCTAGCTCACATGGTATAGAAAGACGGGAAAGCAATCAAGATTCAAGACGTACCAGTTGTGAAGGAATACACGGAAGTGTTTCTGGATGAGCAACCGGGACTGCCACCCGAGAGATCGGTGCAGTTTCGAATTGATTTGATTCCGGGAGCGACTCCTGTGGCTAAGTCTCCTTATAGACTTGCACCATCAGAAATGCAGGAGTTGTCCAATCAATTACAAGAGCTACTCGACAAAGGATTCATCCGACCTAGCTTTTCCCTGTGTGGAGCTCCAGTTCTTATTGTTAAGGAGAAGGATGGATCTTTCAGAATGTGCATTGATTACAGAGAGATCAACAAACTCACAATCAAGAATCGGTACCCGTTACCGAGGATTGATGATTTGTTTGATCAATTACAGGGAGCTCAATACTTTTCAAAGATAGACCTGATGTCAGGTTATCACCAGCTCCGGATTCAAGAGGAAGAGATACCAAAGACGGCCTTTCGTACCCGATACAGTCATTACGAATTTCTGGTGATGCCATTCGGACTGACGAACGCACCGGCAGTGTTCATGCATTTAATGGATCGGGTGTGCAAGCCGTACTTAGATCAGTTGATATCGTCTTTATTGATGATATACTGATTTATTCAAGGAACGAGAAGGAACATGAACAACATTTCATAACAGTTTTGGAACTCCTGATATAAGAACAACTCTAAGCCAAATTCTCAAAGTTTAAATTTTGGCTAAGGGAAGTTCAGTTCTTGGGTCATGTGATTAACAATAATGGTATTCATGTGGATCCTGCCAAGGTTGAAGCAATCAAGAACTGGGCTGTGCCTACGACACCTACAGAGATCAGATCATTCTTGGGATTGGCAGGTTACTAAAGGAGATTCATCTCGAATTTCTCTAAGATAGCCTTGTCTCTCACCAAAATCACACAGAAGAGTGAACCTTTCGTGTGGACACAGAAACAAGAAGAGGCATTCCAGACATTGAAACAAAGTTTGTGCAATGCTCCTATCTTAACACTCCTAGAAGGCAATGATGACTTCATAGTGTATTGTGACGCTTCCCATCAGGGACTCAGATGTTTTTTAATGCAACGAGACAAATTCATTGCTTATGCCTCAAGACAGTTAAAGATACACGAGAAGAACTACACAACGCATGACTTAGAACTGGAAGCTGTTGTATTTGCTTTAAAGATTTGGAGACACTACCTATACGGTACCAAATGCACTATCTTCGCAGATCACAAGAGTTTACAACACAAATTTGATCAGAAGGAGCTTAACATGAGACAGAGACGTTAGGTTGAGCTCCAGAACGATTACGAATGTGTGATCAAATACCATCTGGGCAAAGCGAATGTTGTAGCAGACGCTTTGCGTCGGAAGGAAAGATTCAAACCCTTGCGCGTTCAAGCAATGGGAATGATAGTGCAAACAAGTCTCAAAGATCAAATCATACAAGCGCAACAAGAAGCAATGGCAAGAGACAATTTGAAACACGAGCTCGATTGTGGAGCCGAGAAACATTTTGAGACAAAACAAGATGGAGTTATCTGTTATCTGGATCGTGTTTGGATCCTGGCAGTACGAACACTTATATTTGACGAAGCACCCAAGACACGTTACTCTGTTCATTCTGGTGTCGATAAGATATACCAAGATCTTAGGTCGTTTTATTGGTGGCCAGGTATGAAGAAAGATGTTGCCACTTATTTTGGCAAATGCATCACATGTGTCAAAGTCAAAGCTGAACACCAGAAACCTTCGGGTTTGCTGGAACAACCTGAGATACCATAATGGAAGTGGGAACAAATAGCTATGGATTTCATTACCAAGCTATCCCGCACTTCCAGCGGACACGGTTCTATTAGGGTCATCATTGATAGATTGACCGAGTCCACACACTTATTGCCGATCAGAGAGAACTACAAGATGGAGAAGTATGCAATACTTTACGTCGATGAAATAGTAGTTCGGCACGGTGTGCCATTGTCTATTATTTCTGACCGGGACAGTCGATTTACATTGCGTTCCTGGAAATCATTGCAACAATCTCTAGGGACAAGTGTAAACTTGAGCACCGCTTATCATCCACAAACGGATGGACAAAGCGAGTGAACAATTCAAACACTGGAGGATATGTTGAGAACATGCATCCTAGACTTCGGTGGAAGTTGGGATAAACATTTACCACTCATTGAGTTATCCTACAACAACAGCTACCACAGCAGCATCAGTTGTGCTCCATTTGAAGCACTGTATGGTAGAAAATGCTGGTCTCCAATTTGGTGGACCGAGGTGGGAGACAACAGAATTACTGGGCTTGAACTTATTTAGGAAACTACTGATAAGATAGCCCAGATTCAACAGAGACTACAAGCAACACGGAGCCGCCAAAAGAGTTACGCAGACAAACGGCGAAAGCCTTTGGAATTCGAAGTGGGAGACTGAGTTATGTTGAAAGTTTCCCCATGGAAAGGCTCAGTTCGTTTTAGGGCTAATGGCAAACTAGCACGCAGTTATGTCGGACCGTTTGAGATAACTCAATGCATAGGACCTATGGCATACATACTCAGACTCCCTGATGAGCTCCGCGGAGTACACGATGTATTTCATGTATAAAACCTCAGAGATGTCTCCCTGATGAATCATTGATCATACCTTTGGAAGAAATACAAGTAGATGAGCAGTTACATTTCATTGAAGAACATGTAGAGATTATGGATCGTGAAATCAAGAGACTGAAGCGAAGCCGTATCCCTATTGTGAAGGTTCGTTGAAACTCCAAGCGCGGACCAGAATTTACCTGGGAGCGTGAGGATCACATGTAGATAAAGTATCTCCACTTGTTCGAGAAGTAGAGTCCGACATTGATGCTTAAATTTCGGGACGAAATTTCTTTTACAAGGGGAGACTGTGACATCCAGTACCTGATCGTCCGACAAGTTCGTATGGTATTTGTACTTTCACATTGTACTGTGTGTAAATACATTATACGAACAGTGTTTGTGTTAACAGAATTCAAAATACAATAAACAGTTGTACCTATTTATGTGAAAACTTAAATACCGTAATTAGAACAACTCATGATAAACAATAGTTGTTTCTATTTAGGTGAAAACCTAAGTGCAGTTAAGACAACGAATCAAGAATGACAACAGTGTTCAAGTAAATAACAAGAACATGTCAGTTGCGATCTGATATCCATAGATGGCCGACAAATCAGTATGAAAACAGGATGTTTAGTTGAGTCCGTCAGTGAGAAAACATAATTGAAAACATGATTTCAGTGTTATTTCAGACTAATGACCTGACAGTGTGTTTGCATGGGTGACGATTCACACAAACATATCTATGAGTTTAATGTTCTGAAATGATGACTGGAAAGTAGAAAACAAGAATCAGAAAGCAAAACCATCGTTGTGTTCGTTCGGGTGACGATTCGAACGAATACGCACGAAGGTAACGCGTTCTGACGAAACGAAAACGAAAAACGAATTGAACGATAATAATTTAATAAAAGATAATATTTTATGTTTTATAATTTTGAAACTCATCAAAAATAAATCAAAGAAACTCTTTTGTTTTAACAATACATAAATTACGCGTAACAATCCGGAAACGCAATGGAAACGAAAAACGAGCAAACGAAATGAACCGAACACGCACGGGGTATATAACGACTAAATGTTGCATATCTTTCATTTATTACCCTCATTCTCTCTCTCTAAACCTCTCTTTCCCGAACCTATATCTCTCTCTCTAGAAACCACCTTCAAATCTTCTTAACTTGGCTGTTTCCTGATGAAATCGGACGTTCTTGGTGTCCAAATGAAGCTCTCACCCTCCTCTACATATAAGTACAGCTAATCTGAAGGTTTATCCAGCCAAATCCGAGGTAATGAGCTTGGAAAGTTCGAAAAACTAGGGTTTTGTACCCTTTAGTTCGACCCACCAGCATCTAACCGGTTCTAGGCTCAACCGTTTCAAGACCGCACCTTGGAGAACCCTTAGTCGTGTAACACTAATCATGGGAACAACCTTGGGGCTGCTTGGTTCTATGGTGATGAAGATGGTGAACCAGGTTTCGTGAACAATTTGTAGTGGTCGAACCATGAGTTGCCAAACCTGCATGCACATGGGACGAACTTTGCTGCTGCGAACCTCCACACCTTGCGAACATGTCGTCCTCACCTAACCAATAAGCCACGAACCAGGGAGGAATGAACCTTGATATAGCTGGGCCAGACCTAGCAGAACCCAAGGGCACCAACCCATGCTAGACCTAGCCGAACCCTTGCATGAGCACCGAACCTTCTGTGGACGAACCATAATGGACAAACCTTTCATCAACCTGGACTTACGAACCATTCTTGATCACGAACCTCCAACATGGCGAACCTCAGGACTTACGAACCTGGAGTGGTCACCGAACCTTGCTAATAGGTTCGCTGGTACCACGGGGACCGAACCCTAGATCAGCCCACACATTCCCTTTCGGCCCTGTTCAATTCATTCAGTCCAACATCATGTACTCAGCCAAATTGACTACCCCAAACTCGTTGCTTTAGCCACACTTGTTCGGCCCAATATGGCACATTTGGCCAAATTCACATATGTTGTGAAAACACTTTACATAGTCACTAGTGACACTTGAATGGGATTATCAACATAAATCATTACAAAGGTGGTAGGAATTTTGAAGATAATGAATTTCCTAAGTCCTAAGACCTTGTCTTTAAAAATGCTAACAAGTAATGACAAGTTGTTAAGGGTTCAAACTTTTAATCTTAAAAAACCTAAATATTACTCATAAACTAGAGTAGGTCATAAGGTTATACGCTATGACAAGCATCAAAAATCAAATGAAACACAAGAGTTACTAACACAAAGAAATAAGTTTATTTAAATTGATTAGGTGTTACGTATAACCCCTAACAAGTAATCAAGGCCGAATGACGACCAATGCCGAGGAGTGTTAGCCAATTTTAGGGCTAACACAAACACACACACAAACACATACTCAAAGACTTATACTTATAAATTACAACAACATGAAATCAATACAGGATCGTGAACATAACCACAAGTACAGTCAAGAGCGCGTGCATTTCTTGTTTAAGCTAAGTCAACCACTTCAACAACAAGGTGAGTTCATATGCCCCTTTTCTATTCTTAATTAATTTTCAACTCTCGGGGCTAAGAAACATGCTTAACTTTTATTTGCTTAAAAGTTTTTGTTTAACATATTGCTTATACTTTGAGTAGATAATATTGCTTGACTTATTATCATTTATCATTGTATGCATGCTTGTATGATCATGATATGACAGGGATAATTAAGATGAATGTGATAATATAATTTCATAACTTATCAACCCAATAGAGTAACATAGTTGCAAGATTATATCTTACAACACTTAGTTGATCTTACAAGAACAAGCACGGTGATAATCACAGGTGAACATAATGACAACAACAAGAAAATACATGAATGATATGAAGATAACACATCTTCATAATATCATTCAACACCAGAGTTAAGTAAGTGTAATAAGACAAGTGTTGATAACACTTAGCTTACAACTCAACACATATTACAAGATAACATGGAACTAGTATCATCCACCACCTGAGTAGACTAAGTTTAGTAAGACTAATACTTACCATAGCTTAGTGACAACACGGTGACTATATGAAACAACAAGGAATGATAATCATGATAATGTAACTTCATGATAACAAAATCATTCACACAACAATTAACATAATGTAATAAGACAAGTTCTTATTTAACTTTGTTAACATCAACGAGAACATACAACATTGAGAACAAACAACAACATTGGTGACCACAATACAATTGATTTAGTTGGATCTAAACCGACGTTAGCATAGTGGTATGATAGGTTTGACAAATCTCCGGCGAGTAAGGTCGGTATGTTAATCGTAACATCAATTGGCCGGTAACGTATGACCGGTAACAGGGCGACGACCTGTCAGGTTTGGTAAACGACACGTGGTTATATTAATCGACAGTGATATTGTAATTAATCCATCGCTTCTTGTTGACTAGTAGACTGAGGAATTTATTTTTTGTCACGTCACATTACTAGTACCAGTTCGATGAGGTCTATGGTAATACAAAGTGGTAGAGGTAAAGCGGATGCATTGTAATCTGATTACGTGAGGATTGAAATGGATTCCTTTTAGGCTATATGCACTTCAAGTTGAGAACAATTATCAATTGGTTAACTAACACTCTTATATTATTAAAAGTGATTAATAGTTAATCCCACAAGAAATAGAATTGTAACATCACTGTACTTGCGGTTGTCCGTACATCCGTACATCCGTACGATTGTACTGTTACGACCTGAGATTTTGTAATTATTAATATTGACACATTATTTGAGGATTATCACTGTTACTGGTATACATGTTTAGCACATATGTTATACGCATAAACCATGAGAAAGTTAAGTTGTAACCCAACTAAACAGAACCAGAGAGTTATCGCAGTCATATGGTTGATAATTATGGATTTGTTATGGAATGGAAGGAATTAGGAGTTCGTTGTAGTTTGGGTGCTAAACATAGTTAAGGACACATGGTCACGGTTTATCGAAATAGCAGTGGGACGGTGTAGGGGAGGTTGCGATCTACCTCTGCATTTGCCCTATACATATGCATATTTCGGTTTATCATGGATGTGTCAGTGACTAGGGTTTAGTGGGTTTTGGATTGGGATTTTAATATTTAAATTTAATAAAATAATGGAAATAAAATTGGAATTAAACACGCGATGGTGAGGTTACAAATATAACTATAATGCGAACATTAATTCAGAAATGTTACCTTAATAAATGTATTCGCGTGGGTGACGATTCACATGAATATAATTATTGAGAATAATATTCTTAAACGATATTCAATAAATCGTAAATCAAATCGAAATACGGTACGAGCGTCGGATTTGCAAAGGTGACGATCTTTATGAATACGTACGCGAGTAACGTGTTTTGACGAGATAATTAAATAATATCAAACGATATTATTTTAATAAAGGAAAACTAAATACGTTTATTAAGAATCACAACTTAAAACGAATCCGAATAAATTAATTTATTAAATATGTGATTTAACGAAAATAAACAGAAACCCTTTTTTTTAAAACGATTTTCTTTAAATTCAATTTATTTAAAATGAAATATGATCATTTAAACACTTTAATGTTTTAAATTGTATTTACGAGAAAAACCGAGCGACAAACCATCTTTACGTAAAATAAACGAGACCGAGCACGGGGGGATTGACCGGGCTATAAAAGCCTATTTCTTTCTCTCCTTCCTCATTTGCAAGATCATCTCTCTCTCACTAAAACCATAAATCCGCCTCTTTCTCTCTCTACAACTTCTCTCTACGATATCTCGCTCGTTTCTCGACGGATTCAAGAGATCTTGGCGCCCACGCGTTCGTGTGATCGAGAGGAACAAGAGGATACAAAGAAACCCAGCTGTAGATCACGATTTTGAGGTAAATCTACATCTTTCTTTGCGGTTTTGTGGAGAAACTTTATAAGACCATGGGTGTCGACTTTTAAACGATTTTAGGGGTGTTGTATGGGTAAATCGTGCATGTATAGAGTAGAAGGAGTGAGTGTAACAGGTTGCCAGGGTTGATGCGCTGGAGATGACGATGAACAACACGATATGCAGGTCGGCCGAACTTATTTGGAGGTGGCCGAACCTCTACTGCTACTAGCCGAACCTTCAAGGTGTTGGGCGGGAAGCATTTAGCCGAACCCGTCCACGAACCTATGAAGTGAAAGCTGGCCGAACCTTATGTCAGCAAACTCACGAACCATTAACCAGTGAACCTGGTCCTTTTCTGTTGAGCAACGAACCTAGGATGGGATACCACCGAACCCTTGGCCGAACCATGGAGCCACGAACCTAGTAGGGCCGAACCGTTCATGTTATTCGGCTGAACCCTAGCTATTAAGTTTCTAACCAACGGGCCTATTCTCTTTTTGGCCGAACCTATAACCGTCCGAACTTAGAACAAGGGTGAATAAGGGCAGCAAATTTAGAACCATAACCGGACACTAGGAAGCCGAACCATGGGCTACTTGTTCTTGAACTAAAGTAGCGAACTTTGTAACCCTTAGATCAAATATATGGGCAGCGAACCTATGACTTTCATGTGGATTTGGGGCTGCCAAACTCAGGATAAAAACCAAGTGAATAGGTTACGCGGGTACTTGAAATCTTGAGTAAATGAGGGTAACCATGCATGCATGACAAGGGTTAATGGTTGCCACCTTTTCTTAATAATATGAGTTTTTGGGTTATGAAATTTTGCATAATAAGAAACCTGTTATGATAATAATTCAAATATAATTTCTTAAACCATGAATTGGATTTCAATAACTTAAAATTAAGGTGGTCGAACTGGTTAATCATGCGTGTATGTATCTATAAAAACTACATAAGTGTATAAGATTATTACCTTTACAAATTGTATACTTTGGCTAAAGTATTCAAAAAGAAATCATCATATAATGGATATTTAAAACTAAAAGTTAGATTACCACCTTGTGATGATAGATTATAAAACTTGGAGTGTTACAACCTAATTTAGAACAAATGAACTAAGTTAATGATACACTAATGAGTCAAAAATAAACACTTTAGGATATTAATCAAAATAAAATACATAAGTTTATGAACATGGATGAACATTTACTGATAATGAAATGCATATACTTATGAACATGAACACATATTAAATTACAGATCTTTGAGTTGAGTTGAGTTACATACGTGAGCGCGCATAATACGAGAATACATATTCTAAGGACTTCAGGTGAGTTCTCATAACCTCCCTTTCTTTAAACAGTTTTGTTTTAAAACTCGGAGGTGAAACATGTATACCAGTTTAAATATTATTATGATAACACAAGGATAATACCTGTTTATCATTATAATATTCATGTTATGGATTATCACTATTATAGATTATCATTATAGATTATCACTGATTATTATATATCCGTGTAAACATTGTTATTGACTCGGTCAATAACAAAGATCACAAGTATTGTCACAAACTCCGAGAATCATCGCTTTTAACTTCGGTTAATTGCTTTGACATCATGTATTGTCACGTGGATTGGTTCCACTCCGTGAATCATTGCCTTTGACTTCGGTTAATTGCTTTGACTTCATGTATTGTCAAGTGGTTAGCGACCACTCCATGGATCATGTTTTTAACTTATGTTGATAACATAATGTCCATGTATAGTCACAGATATTATTTGAGATTATTGATGTCGAGATTGGTTGAATGGTTATGTGATTGGTTATTTATTATTGACTATGATTAGCTATTATTGACTATGATTTAATTGTTATGTGGTTATGTGTTGATTGAAAGTTGATTGTTGAGTTTGTGGATGTGTGTTGGATTATCTCATACAGGTATTCATATGGATTTTCTCAGGAAGAACATAAGCCATATACTCGTTTTAACAAAGTATTTTTATAAAACCATTTTTAAACACAAACTTTTAAACTCATTTTACTAAAACATTTTTTAAGTATAAAAATTTATGATTACTCACCAACTACTTCGTAGTTGACACTTGATTTTCTTACATGTTTCAGGTGATGAAGCTAAGTAGGTTGAAGAAGATGAATTTCCACTTTTGGACATCATCACATAGGATTCCTGGACTTAGCTAATTAACTCAATTTCTGGCGTTTAGAGTTTAGTTAGTTTAGCTAAATCTCTTTTGTATTTGATGTAATTGATTCATGATAGACATGATTTTTGTGTAATTAGTTTGGTTGATTTGAATGAAATGTGATGATTTAATTAGATGCCTATGAGCTTTTGAACAATCTACACATCCCTCGTGGCATCCCGACGTTTTCGCCATCGGTCGGGGTGTTACAAGAATAATACAAGGATTGGATTAACTTAATCAAATCTCCTTAATACACAAATGATTTATCAATAGTTCGCTTTGATAACTAAACCCTTTTATTATATTATTCTACTTATGGATATATGTAGTTGTATTGCATGTAGTGTGGAGTCCTATTAGTTATGTGGTGGGATGTTGGCTGGGGCTTGTACCCCTACATATGCCCTATATATAAGCATAGCTAATAGGACGAGATACTACTTGTAAACATATAACTATGGAGAGGCCATTGTGTGAACGGGTGAATCAAACAACTTACAAGTAACACGTATGACACTGTGCTTGTGTATGTGAACATCAAGGTTTTCAATTATCAAACTTATGAACTCACCTACCTAGTGTTGACTTTTTTAAATGCATGTTTTCTCAGGGGACGAACATGTATAGTTTCCTGTATTCAAGTATTTAGATAGTGGACTTTAGAAGACCTAGCTTCATTTTTTGTTGCATACTTTTGGAGGACAAAACAATTAATCATCTTTTGTATATCTTGTACAGATACAAGATATAAAGTCATTGATTCTTTTGATTATATTTACTTAGTTAAATTATGAGGAAACAATGTAATTTAACTTTGTAATTCTATTTCATTTTCATGTTAGCATTTCTCATTTATTTATCATGTGCTATGCAAACAATCTGATCATTTCGATTATCACAATGATATCATGCCCCGGGAACCTTCCGCCTGGCAGGAAAGTCGATCCAGCCCGCCGGCTTGGGGTGTGACAAAAGAGTAATAATATCCACAGTTATCAATGGTGGATTACCACAGTTATGTATAGTGGTATTACCACAGTTATTAATGGTGGTATACTCTTTGACTTACTATGTCTCACATTTTGATGAGGAAGCGAGAGTAAGTCTGAAACGTTGTTCTTTTCCAATTGTCCTATAGGATTGAGTCGACCACATTGTGGTCACCACAAAGGCAAACCACATTGTCCTCAAGTCATTCCTATCCCGTAAATTTCCCAAGACCTCACAACTATCTGCCACCAGTCTGTGACTTAAGAGAGGTCAGTCTCTCAGTCTATCGGCCCACAGAATAGAAGTGGTGAGATAATTAGCAGAAACTATCACACTCTTATCACTTGTGTCAGAAATGATAGAGTTAGAATAGGCTGACTAAAAATCAAAAGAGTTCTTATAGTCCTCATCCCATAGTCATCAACTCATAACCTCATGTTTATCATCTCTTAGGAATCTCATAGATATAACATGTATGTTCTCGTAGTTTTAACAATGTATTTCAAGATCTAGTCTTATTACTCAACGTTAATATATACGTTGTGAATGATATCCTGATCATGAAAATTTATTATCTTGATTTTCATTCTTGTTATCACTTATGACTATCTCATGTTATCTTGTTATCTCGTTGTTCAACTTTGTAACAATAATAAAGTGTTATAAGATCTAATATTTTAACTTGTATTATTCCATTGTATTGATGTAATCATGAATCTATGTTATCACGATTCATCCCTGATGTCTCAATTATGTCATAATCTCACAAGCATGCATGAAATGATAAGTGATAATAAAGATAAAACAATATTATCTACATCATAGTAAAATTGAAACGCTGTACTAAATATTTTAAGTGATTAAAAGAATTAGCATGTTTCTCAGCCCCGCTTTTTCAAATCAAAACGATTAGAAAATGGGCGTATGAACTCACCTGTTATTGTAGTGGTTGACTAAGTAATAATAGAATGCACGCGCTCACTGTTGTTCTTGAGATTGTTCTCACGATCCTGTATTGGTTTCAATTGTGTGTAACTGATGAGTATAAGTTATGAGTTTACCCTAAATTTGTTTGATTCTCGTAGGCGTTTGTGATTTATCCGTACTTGAACCCATATGATGAGGTACTGCACCGAGACTTATTCATTTAAGACTAAACTTAGCGTACTACTTCTTCTTGATTTGTGATCACTTGACTTAAATCCATGACATGTCTCAAATGTTTGAAAGTCTATATAGTTTCTAAGTATAGACTTAGGTTTATTGATTATATTTTATTTATTGTACTTATGCCAACCTAGAAATGATCCTCATTGTTAGATTGTATTCATGTAGATACCAAGTTTCAAAGATTATTTACATAACATTTTGATGGAAAAGGACTTTAGGTGTTATGTAATTGTTTAACTAAGTCTTCACCACCTTTGTAGTAAATTTATCAATAGTCATTAATCCATGCATGTTGTTTAATGAAATGGGTTCCAACAGATATCTACTCGACAGCCTCTGGAATAGTGCGGAATCCTATTCCAGGGTTTTCCAATCGAAACCAACAACAACCGTGGTGATCCGAAGGTGTAGGAAGGACATCTGAATGAGAATCGAACACCACGGGATGTGAATCGAACTTGGACGAACATTGGCCACTCAAATCTTCTAGGGTTTGACACTGGGTGCTCTGGGAAGAAGGAGGGCTCTCAGAAGTTATGTTTGAAACATATTTGGTTGGTATTTATAGACTGTTGTCATTCAACTGAATGAGAGGCCGAAGCAACACATTCGGAGAATGATAGTGTCGAATGGACAAGTCATTCGAATGAGTCATTCGGCGAATGACTCATTCGTTTTCCTATGTCATTCTTTAGTTCGTTCATTCGGCGAATGGTTTCATACTTAGAGCTATTATCCCAAATGGGTCTGAAAAACATATAACTTCAACTTCAAACATAATCAAACACTTATAACCAATAATAAACATTAAGAACAATATAGAAAGACAACTTCCATTAATATAATAAACTTTATATATTAAGAACAACACAAAATAGAACTAGGGACATTTAATGCATTTACAAACTCCCCTTTGGACCTAGTTCATCCTTTGGAAGTGTCTTTCTTGAAATATTTGTCGGTGATAGATTTGCAGTCTGATCCTGCATGAATCCCCATAACCATACAGATCCTGATTACCCTCATGAACTGCAATGCTTGGTCCATATCTTGAACATCAAAGAAAATCTGATGCAAATAAAAAATCTTGATATCACTGTGTGACAAGTTTGTCAACCACATAGGATCAAAAATACATTCTGTCTCCCACTTCTTCTCTTTGCACATAACAATCACAGCTACTCCAGTACGCCCATCGTAGTACCACCATCAGAAGCCTTCCATAAAGTCTTGACGCATCTTCCTCAACAGAATCTTCTTCATCACTTTAGGAGGAAGCCATTTCAGGATAACTTTATGCTTTCGGGTTTCTCCATCAATATCTAGCAAGTAATATCTTTCAGGTTGCTGAGGCCTGAAATTCACCCATCTTTTTATGTACACGTACTGGATTTTTCTGGAGAACCAAGCTGACATCCCCTAGCCATCGTTGTATAACATCTTCAAGGGCGCAATCTGATTGACTTCAAATCCTGGGAGCGTCTTGAAGTCATGTGGATGTTTGAAGTAATCAATTCCCCGTTCTCTCTTTATTGCGTAGAATTTTAAGTCCTGAATTTATGCCCAGCTCAGAATCTGACCTCTAGCTTTATAACCTTTGGTCATGTAGACTTTTATGTGGGTAGCTGGCATCTTCACATTTCTTTCCTTCTTTAGGATCTCCTAGTACGCTTTCCATTCTTTTTTTTTCTATTTGATGTCATCAGCTGCAGACTTACTACTCACAACTTGTTCTTCTAAGTATCGGCTTAGCATTTCTTTAGTAGCTTGATCAAACAAATCAGTGAAAGTTGGCAGTTCGTCTTCAGCCGATGTATATTAGGCATATTCCTCCTCTGTTATGTCCTCTGAAATGACTTCATCAACATCATCAAAAGTTTCTGGAGATGGCTCATCAAAAACTCGAGCTGAGGTGTCCTCGATCACTACCTCGTCAGGATTTAACCTGAACAGCTCGGCGATCTGCTCCTTTGATAAACAATGAATGATCCCTCTTTCCTCTTTATCGTAGCTTACTGAGTGCTGTATAATGCCCTGAGCGTCAAGAATCATAGTAAGTGTCTCATCTAGTTGATGTCTCAATGGCACAGCTTCGACTTCCTCAGCGGCTGTAGGTTCTTCAATATGAGCAGGAGGAGGAGAAGGAGCTTTACCACTCTTATCGTGCTTTGTCTTTGTACGAATCTCAGGAGGAGGAGGGTCTTGGTCATCATCATCATCATCATCATCAGAACTTGAAGATTCTGTAGACCCACTCCCAGATCTTTCCTGATCATCACCATCCGAGTCATCATCTTTGCTTGACTCCTCGTAAGCAACTTTC
This sequence comes from Mikania micrantha, assembly GCA_009363875.1. Taxonomy (NCBI): domain Eukaryota; kingdom Viridiplantae; phylum Streptophyta; class Magnoliopsida; order Asterales; family Asteraceae; genus Mikania; species Mikania micrantha. The sequence continues at coordinate 68,283,605 of CM018693.1, read as the reverse complement.
TTCTCATCAGATTCATGTTCCTCTTCTTCATCTTCCTCTACTTCATCTTCCTCCTCTTTTTCTTTCTCTGAATCTGAATCATCAGAGATTGTTGCAGAACCCTCAATTCTTGGAGTGCCTTCTTTGGAACTTTCAACCAGTTCAGCAAGTCTGGCGTTCTCCTTTTCCAATAGCAGGATTCGTTCATTGAAACCAGTGGCAGTCAAGGCCAGCTGATTGTGCTCGTTAATGTAATTCAATAGGTGCTCTTCTTGCTTAGCAGATCGAGTTCTTAGATCAGCTCTTTGATCAACACCCTGAAAGAGAGAGGTATCTTGCTCATTTACCCTCTGGGTGAGCTGGGAAATCAATAACTCCTACTCCCTGCTCTTCTTCTCTTGTTCCAGGTTCCTCTCTATCAATCTAAGAACCATATTGTTCAGTGTGCTCAGCTGATCAACAACTGAAACACTAGGTACAAATGTATCAGCTCGTGAAGTGGAGAGACCAGCAGAAGCAGCAGTAAAGATAGGAGCCTAAACAATAGAGGTAGTCAGAGGGGCCACAAGAGTGTGTGTCGGAATAGCCCTTGTCCTGGTCAGTGAAGAAACTGTGAATGCTGCCACTGATGTAACAGTCGTTGTAGCAGTAGACGATAGTTCTTACTTCCTCTGGAAAAAGAACCTAGCCCTTTTCCTCCTGCCAGCTGGAGATGAAGTGGCCTGAGTAGCAACAAAAGAAACAGCTACAGTGACTGGAGCAGAGGGACACGGAGGAGGAGAGATATCAAACTCAGGAACAAACGAAGGATCTGTGATCTCATCAAGCTCTGCCTCACTTCGTTTCCTCTTTCTCTTCACTGATTTCCCACCTATCCATACACTCTCAAACTCATCATCAGGAGTATCTCCCGCTTAATCAGCTTAATCACCTGAGTCATCTGACTCATCAGCTTAATCAGCTTAATCACCTGAGTCATCTGACTCATCCCTGTCTTCAGCAGATGTGGTGTCTGTCATATCAAGAGGAGTAGTCATAGTGGAGGTAGTAGTGGCCATAAAGTCCAACTCCAACAGTGAAGTGAATCAATATCCACATTCTCATTATCAACAGCAGATGTACTGACACCACCACCTATGCCAACATCAGCTGCACTAACACCTATCACTCCAACCTCCAATGTGCTAACACTAGCAGAAGTAATAGTGACGTCAACAGTCGAGCTAACACCAACACTAACACCACTAGCACCAGTTCCTGCATCACCTTCACCACCATCTCCATCATCACCTTCATCACCAGGCACAACTATATCCTCCATATCTGAATCTGAATCATCATGCCTCCATCTTTTACCAGCTAGAGCTATATAATCAGGCCTCACAAGATGGCCAAACAAAGACTGTACTGTAGGCATCCTTTCCTTTCCTCTGTATGACGTCACTCTGTTGAGAGTAATGTCATTCATTTACTCCAAGCGAGTAATGTCAGCATTGATCTTTGGCAAATCTAGTAACTGAGCATCGATCAGCTGCTGGAGGAACAAAGGATACATAAGGAACTTCTTATATCCCTTTAGTGCCACATTCTCCTTCATATGTATGAAGACCATCTTTGAGAAATTGAAGGGCCTGTTCAGCAACAGGGCAACGAAGGGACACTGTATAGTTTCCCTCATATCATCAAATCCGCCTCTACTATATCCCAGGAAGTGAATGAGTACGTGTGCCAAATACTTGAACTAGGGAGACATGTATGCCTTGTTGAGAATCCCTGCTCTTAGATCACCTTCGTACTTGCACCGCATGAAACATCCACGAACTAAATAGTGGTCAAGCAGATATGGCTGATCTGGTGTATCCTTGAATCCACAAACTCTCTTGATGTGCTAAGCAGATATAATCACATCATGTCCAAGCACCTTCCAAGAATGACAGGAGGCTAAACCTCATAGTCAATATTAGCAGATGCCTAGAAGTCCTGCTGGTAAGAATGATAGGGCACATGCATAGTCGAAATGGCAGCAAAAATCCTAGAACGCCTCAAAAATGTATTAATCTCAGTGAAATGTCGGGCATTTGGCGTGTTAAGGTCCATATGGACACAAATGTTGTTCATGGTTACCAACTTGTATCCAGCCATACTAAAAAACAGAAAAATATACATGGTAGTAAAATTCAGTAAAATACAAGACTGAAATCAGAACACTAAACAATTAGAACAATTTGGCCAAATGAACTTGATTTGGCCGAATGAGTACATTGGCCGAATGAGTACATTGGCCGAATGAGCACATTCTTCGAATGAGCCATTTGCCGAATGAGCTATTCGCCAAATGAGTCATTCGCTGAATGAGTCACATTCGCCGACTTCATTCGCCGAATGGCGTCATTTGTCTAACTGTTGGGATTCAAGCACCATTTGTCAAAAATTCAAATAAGTCCATAAAAATTATATATTCATGCTCATAATCGAACGAATAACAACTTTAAAACATGTCTCATGTGATTTAAAGTTCAATTTGACCATCTATCGTAAGGGCGATTTAAGAAACCCTAAAACCCCAACACATTAACTGTTTTAAGAGATTTATCAATAAAATGTCGATGATAATGGATCCAAGTATACCTGAGAGAAGGGCTAGTTCGGGCGAATAAAAATCACAATAAAATAGTGAACCGAAGAGAAGGGCTAGTTCGGGCGAATAACACACACACAGTGACAGGCGAATGAGAAAATTGGAGAATGAGGGTAGTTCAGCCGATTGAATGTTTAAATAGCGTCAGTCATTCGCCGAATGAGACTGGCAAATGAGTGTTTCGTTCCAAAGTCATTTGTCGAGTGAGACTGGCGAATGAGTGTTTCGTCCCAAAGTCATTCGCCGAATGAAGTTCAAATTTAAAAGTCTTTTGCCGAATGAAATTCAAATTTAAAAGTCATTCGCCGAATGAAACAAGCGAATGTCTTCCCTTGGTCCTAAGTGATTCGGCCGAAAGACTCATTCGCCGAATGAAGTCATTCGGTTGAATGGGCCATTCTCATGACTCATTCGTCCGAATGAGAATTTTCAATGTTAAAACACAACTTGATTTCAAAATTCACATTTTGATCAGTTAAACAAATGCCATTTATGAAGATAAGTCTGGTTAATTTAGGATTCAGATAAGACAGACATCCGAACCTACAAATGATCATCTAAAATGAAAATGAGAACATAAAATCTTTTTGTATTTTTCTGAAACAGAATTGCAGCTATACAACTAGCAACTAAAGACAAAGAAATACATATTTTTGTGAGGTCTATTGAGAAACTAATACATAAACCTGATCACATCATATCAGCATCACTGAATGTTTCACTTCAGACATATTTGTCTTATGATACGATTACTGATATACTTGTCCAATATTAAACCTAACAGTACATAACTTCTAGACAAACTTTATGAACACTCATGTTTTCTGATTGAGTTACCCATTTCATTTTAGCACTAAAGAACTAAATCAGTTTATAACTCACTTATGCACATCTTAATACCAGTCATCATAAATTAGACAAGGTTCCAATTTATAATGTTTTTGAATTTTTCTTTTTCTATCCAAATGGACGGCTTTAGCTAGGTCTTTACAAAGCAATATGGCACGTGTATGGAATCGAACTTATTTTGTTTTTGTATAATCAAAGCTTAATACCAGTGTAACATCAGTGCCGGAACCGTCACCGGAACAGTGATCTTAAACAGTAACATGAACAGTAAACAGGTACGAATCATGTACATTTTTGTACGTTTCAGATTCATATCATTTATCGTTATCATTTTGTGTTATCGTAGAACAAATTCAGAAAACATTTAACAGAAACAAGTTCAGAACAATGGTTCTTGAGTTAGATAATTATCTGGCAATACAGAACCATCATTGGGTTATGTGTTAGGATTATAATATATGTATACGTATGTGAGGCTTTACAGAACAAAATACACGGACGTTGTTATGTGAATGCTAAATTGATGGGTTATTCGTGTAGGTGACGATCTGTATGAATAAATCCGACAGTTTAACGTTCTGAATGATATCTTATAATTAGAAAACCAGACTAAAAAGTATAGTTATCGTCGTGTTCGTACGAGTGACGATTCGGACGAATACGCGCGACGACCGTACATTTCGATTTAAATATGAATTAATATTGTAAATTTTTAAAATAAATAAAAGATATTAGTTAAATATGAATGATTAAAAATTCTATTTTTATAAATTGTGTCGTTTCACCGCAAAAACTACGTGAACCAGGTATTTTCCCCACACCTAATGTGGCAATTAAATGCCACAACCACCACCATTTCACCTTTCTCTCTCTCAAATCCGTTTATCTCTCTCTCTCTCTCTAGTTCTCTCTCAAGATCAACCTTCTCTCTAAGTTTTGAAGCTCAAACCTTGGTGGATTCAAGAAAAATTGAATCTGAAATCCCAATTTTCACCTTCATCCTGTTGCACCATCAATCCCTTGCTTGTATTTGAAGAACCAGCTTAAGTAGAAGAGTCAATAGGAACAAGTCTCCTCTCTAGATTTGCAGTAGAAGACTTCTGATACTGAAATGGATTCTTGTTTCCAGATTTCCTTGCTTGTTTGTACTGTCTTGCAATGTGACCTTTCTCCCCACAATTGTAGCAAGTAATGGATGCCATGTCAAATCCAAACTTAGACTCCTTGTTTAGATAGATGTCTTTTCCTGTTCTCTTCACAAACTCCTTAGCCCTTCTGACAGCACTAGCTAGAGCCCATATGATATCTATCCTCTTCATGTCATCTGGATCTATCTGATAATAGTCATCATTTGTCAAATAAGGATTGCCATTCTGTGCAGCTACTAAACCCTCATAGGAGCTGACTAGAGTAGGCAAAAGACCCATGTGTTCCTTGGAAATCTCCATAGTCACTTTATCAAATTTCTCTGTAATCAGACTGGTAACAGGTTGATGATGTTCCTTCTGAGAGCTAGATGAGAAGGAAGACTGACTGAAATGAATATGACTAGAAGATGGAGCTTAAGTAGTATGAGAAACAAAGGCATTCTTTAGTGGAGCATGAGAAGATGATTTCTCGACAGTAGGAGTAGAATAATACAATGAGGGATCCTGTACTTGAGCAATTCTCTTAGCCTTTCACTTGTTCTGTATTTCTTGTTCTTTCAGCTTCTGGAAGAAATCATTGATGTCCATGTTGGCCATCATCTAATTCTACTTAAGAACCATCAAGAATGACTCCCACTTAGGAGGTAAAGCATCTGCCAAGCACTGGATCTTCTCTTGAGTTGTAGTCTTGACTTGATGATAGAAGAACTCACTCAAGAGATGGTAAACTCTGGCAATCAAATCATCCAATGATTCATTTCCCACATACATGAAGCTGTTGAATTCCTTTCTCAATGCTTTAACTTGATGTTCTTCAGTGCATCATTCCCTTCATACCTCTGTTGCAAAGCATCCCACAAATACATAGAAGATGTAAACTATCTGAACTGATGGAGGATATCAGTTGCAATGGACTGAGACAAGGTAGCATAACCTTTCTTCTCGTAATCATAAAGCTTCCTCTGTGGCTCAGTCATTCGTGTGACTAGCGTAGGAGTTCCATCTTCATTCAAAGGCCTCAGATAACCACCTTCAATCATCATCCATAAGTTAGTGTCCATTCCATTCATGTGAATCTCAAATCTGTATTTCCAGTGCGGATAATCATCTAAGGACAGCAACTTGGGAGCTTTATTGGAGTTCCCTGTCTCAGTTTTAGTCAGCAACAATGTCTGAATATGATGGTTATGGTTAGCCATCAATGCTAAATCCTCCATAGAATCAAAAATAATAATATCCAACACTTAGAAAAAAAATTTCAAACTGATGGCCGAATGAAGACAATTATGGCGAATGTCGGGGACCGAATGTGATGAAACTGGCGAATGGGCAGGGCGATTGGACCTATTCGGCGAATGAAAGGATCGAATGAGGCTATTCGCCGAATGATAGGTTGAAAGACGCTATTCGCCGAATGAGGGGTCGAAAGACGCTATTCGCCGAATGAGGGGTCGAAATAAGCTATTCGTCGAATGAGAGGTCGAAAGAAGCTATTTGCCGAATGAGGGCTCGAATAGAGGTATTCGACGAATGAGTGGTCGAATAGAGCTTGTTGGACCAAAAGAACCAATGAGCCTGATCAGAAAAACCTTTAAGTCTCATATACACACAACAACTGAAGAAGAACACAACAGCGGAAGGCTACTTGAAGAGTTACAAGATCTGAAGCTATTCACAACAGCTGAAGTGTTAATCTTCAGATGTTGTGATGTTTGTTTTTGTTTTCAGTATTTCTCTTTCAATAGTTGTAAAAGTCTGATGAGTAGCTTACTCATCAGATGTTGTAGTTTGATTTCAGTAGTTTTAGTTATTCAAGCTTTGTAAGAGGATGCCTTTAGACTTTATGAACATCCTCAGTAGTTTTGTTTATTTCAGTTGTTGTATTAAGTCTGTTAGGTGTCAACATCATGTGACATCATCAGACGTCACTGTTTCTATATAAGGACAGTTGACATAGTGTAATCGACAGAGAAGTTAGCGCATTGAATGAAATCATTCTATTTGCAGAATTCTCTCTCTATAACAAATTGTTCTTTACTGTTTCATTAATATTCATGTGTTCTTGCTAATTCTTATGCTAATTCATCTCTGAATTCCACTGCTATAACCTAATACTGATCAAATGTGAACAACTGATCCTACAAGTGGTATCAGAGCTGGTTAATCATTGATCGATTAAACAATTGATCTCTGAAACTGCTCATTTCAGTTCTCCATTTGATCGAATTAGCCGATTAGTAAGAACTTGTTATAGTTTGAAGTTTTCTGATAACTTCTGTTGATTTGTTTTTCAATATCAATTTGTTTGAATCAATTGGTTGAAGTTTGTGTTTAATTCATTTGCATTCAGTTGATATTGATTGAATCTGAGATCATGACAACTCCAAACAATGATCCGCACAACACAGGCTCCGCAACCAAGCCTCCGATGCTGGTTCGGAGTGAGAACAACATTTGGCAATGTAGAATGCTACATCACCTGTCAATTAAAAGTGCAGGATGTTTGAAATCTGTGGTGCATGGTCCTTATAAACCCATGATCACTGATCCTGAAACTAAAATAATGATTCCGAAACCATCAGATATGTATTCGGATGAGGATATAAAATTGTTTGAAATTGATGCAAAAGCTCATGGTATTCTGGCCATGGCTTTGCCGAATGAGATATATTCAGGCTTGATGCATCATGACACTGCTCATGATCTCTGGGTTGCACTGAAAGAACAATTCGGTGGAACTGATGAGGTTCTAGCAAACACTAGAGAAATCCTCGCCCAACAATATGAGACTTTTTCTCATAGAAAGGGTGCGTCATTGACTCAACAGTTTGAGCGGTTCTCCTGTCTGATTTCTGAATTAAAAATGGTTAAGCAGGAGTATACGAATAGTCAGATGAACAATAGATTCCTCAGATCACTGCCTGAGAGATGGGACACTTACACTATTGTCTTACGCTCTAATGCAAATCTAGAGAATCTATCTCTCACCCAACTCCATGGGAAACTTTTAACTTTTGAGAGAGAGGTAGAACAGAAGAGAAAACTGTCTTCATCTGGCAAGCTCACTGATGATTTCATTCCTGGTAATACTGCCTTGATGAGTCAAGAGTCAGAGTATGCTGCATCTGAGTGTTCTTATGATGAGCATATTGATTTCTCTACTAATGGTGCTGAGCATGCTTTTGTTGGAATTGATGGCAATGCAGGAAACTCAGGAGAGAATTTGTGCTTTGTGATGGATGATTTAAAGGGAATCCCAGATGATGATCTAGAAGAAATGGATATATTAAGTCAGATGGCCTTAATAAACATCAGATCTCAAAAATTCTACAAAAGAACTGGAAGAAAATTTCCCGGATTAACTGGCAAAACCAAGGTTGGTTTTGACAAAGGGAAGTTGAGATGTCACAAGTGTAACAGGCTTGGACATTTTGCTAGAGAGTGCAAATCCACTGGACCTAGTTCTTCTGCACCCTTTGTGACCTTTCCTAGCAACAACACACAAAACAAAGGACAACAATCTTCTGGATCTGGTCAACAACAATTTTATCCAGCTCATTTTGTATCACAAAGTCCTATGCCTTATCCATATCCTTGCTTCTATATGCCACAACCCACTCATACTCCAGCACTAATACCTCCACAATCACCTGCTCTTCCTGAACCTAGCAAATCTCAAACCAATCAACAGCCTCAACAACTACATCAGAGTTTCTTCACCCCAGGAGTAGCTGATTAGAGTAGCTTACCTGATGACTTATCTGATTTCAATGAACAGCTGTACTCTGGAGCTGGTCCACATGGTGGAGACAACCCATTCGGGAATCTTGCTTTGATGGCTATAGATTCAACTGACACCTCATGTCCAACTTCTTCAACATCACGGGTATCATCTGAATCAAAAGCTAAGTTGTGTTCAGAATCATGTATTTCAGCATTTGCTTCTATCAGAGAAATAAATGTTGAATTAATCAGTGAGAAATTTGAGTTAGAAAAGGTTGTGGCTAAAAATAAAACTGAATTTGAGAAAGTTTTAAATGAAAAAGAGTCTGAAATTTATAAGCTTAAGTGTCTGTTATCTGATGAAAAGGCTAGGGTGGAAGTAATGCTTGTAAAACATAATGATCTGAAACAAACACTTGCAGCAACCCAAGTAAATTGTGAAAAATGGGTTGAGTCCTGTAAGGGGTTTGAGATGTTGTTAAACAAACAATCAGCATCCAATGTTAAATTTCGGATTGGATACAATCATACTGCCCCTCCAGCTGATTATACACCAAAAAATTATGAATGTGAGTCTGATGGGGACAGTGTATACCAATCCACCAAATCTTCAGAAATGTCTGATGCTATAGATATATCTGAAGGTGAGTCAAGTGCATGTAAATCCGAATCTGAAACTGTGGATATTGAAACATATTCTTACTCTATTGGATGTACAAATGTCATCCAGGGTGAAACATGTAAGGATAGTGTTTTAATTGAGATTAATCCTGATGAAAAAGTTTCAAATGAATTAAATTTAAACCTGATTGAGTCAGAAGGGCATGGCACTGGAGAGAAAGATGCACGGCTTCTGATAAGCCAGAGTGTCTCATCAGCAGTTGTAGAAAAAGCTGGTAATGGTACAATTGATGATGAGAAATGCGTTGATAGACAAGTACTGAAGAAGAACTCTTCAGATGTTGTCAACGCATCAGTAGTTGTAACACAATCTACAAATACTGAAGCACCAAATGTACTGAAGAACAAAAATTCAGTATCTAAGTCTTCAGTACTTGTAGATACTCACAAGAAGAAACACAAGAGAGTGCCTTGTGAAGTTTGTAGGTTGTTCAATCATTCTTCTGATGAATGCTGGTACAGAAGAGGCTCTAAATTCAATAAAATTAAGCACAAAAACAAAAATATAATCAAGATGAAAAATGAATTTAGTTCCAAGTTTGTACCAGAATCATCAGTAGTTTCAAAATCTAGAAAACCCTCACAGGGAAATGATTCAAGTAAATCCAAGAAAGGTCAAGGGGTTTTTCCAGATTCAAAGAAAAAGCACTTGAAAGAATCTTCATCACCCAAAGAAGCTAAGGTGATAAAACACAGAAATCAAAAGTCAGGTACTGATGTTTCTGATGACATCAGAATCTTGACTCACAACCATAATCAACTGATTATAATGATGCAACAATTGCTAGGAAGAGTCTGTTGGACTAAAAGAACCAATGAGCCTGATCAGAAAAATCTCTAAGTCTCACAACACTTACAACAACTGAAGAAGAACACAACGGCTGACATTCACTTTGCAGAAGCTACAAGATCTGAAGCTATATACAACAGCTGAAGTGTAAGTCTTCAGATGTTGTGGTGTTTAGTTTAGTCTTCAGTAGTTTCCTTTCAGTACTTGTAAAAAGTCTGATGAGTATTTTACTCATCAGATGTTGTAGTCTTATTTCAGTAGTTTTATGTCTTCAGTAGTTGTAAGAGGATGTCTTCAGATGTTGAAGACATTCTCAGTAGTTTAGTTATTTTCAGTAGTTATCTTTTGTCTGTTAGATGTCAACATCTTGTGACATCATCAGACGTCACTGCTTCTATATTAGGGCAGTTGACACATTGTATTTAGTAACGAAGTTAGTACGAATTGAATGAATCATTCCTTTTACAGAATTCTCTTTCTATAACCACCTGTGCTTTACTGTTCTATTAGATTAACTTTGTTCTTGCTAATTTTGAGCTAATTCATCGTTGAATTCCGCTGCTATTGATCAAATGAGAACATCTGATCCTACAAATGGTATCAGAGCTGGTTAATCATTGATCGATTATACAATTGATCTCTGAAACTGCTCAATTCAGTTCTCTGGTTGATCGAATTAGCCGATTAGTAAGAATTCGTTATAGATTGAAGTTTTCTGTTAACTTCTGTTGATTTGTTTCTTAATATCAATCTGTGTTGAATCAATTGGTTGGAATTTACATTAATTCATTTGAATTTCATTGATATTGCGTGAATCTGAGATCATGACTACTCCAAACAATGATCCGCACAATACAGGCTCCGCAACCAAGCCTCCAATGCTGGTTCGGAGTGAGTACAACATTTGGCAACGTCGAATGCTACATCACCTGTCAATTAATAGTGCAGGATGTTGGAAATCTGTAGTGCATGGTCCTTATAAACCCATGATCACTGATCCTGAAACTAAACTAATGATTCCGAAACCTTCGGATATGTATTCGGATGAGGATATTAGATTGTTTGAAATTGATGCGAAAGCTCATGGTATTCTGGCCATGGCTTTGCCGAATGAGATTTATTCTGGCTTGATGCATCATGATACTGCTCATGATCTCTGGGTTGCACTGAAAGAACAATTCGGTGGAACCGATGAGGTTTTAGCAAACACAAGAGAAATCCTCGCCCAACAGTATGAGACATTCTCTCATAGGAAGGGTGAGTCATTGACTCAACAGTTTGAGCGGTTCTCCTGTCTGATTTCTGAGTTGAAAATGGTTAAACAGGAATATACCAATAGTCAGATGAACAACAGGTTTCTTAGATCATTGCCTGAGAGATGGGATACTTATACTATTGTCCTACGCTCCAGTGCAAATCTAGAACATCTATCTCTCACCCAACTCCATGGGAAACTCTTAACATTTGAGAGAGAGGTAGAACAGAAAAGAAAGCTGTCTTCATCTGGCAAGCTTACTGATGACTTTATTCCCGGCAATACTGCTTTGATTGGTCAAGAGTCCGAGTTTAATGGGTCTGAATGTTCTTATGATGAACATATTGATTTCTCTACTAACAATGTTGAACATGCTTTTGTGGGAGTTGATGGAATTGCAGGAAATTATGGTGACAATCTGTGTTTTGTGATGGATGACTTGAAAGGAATCCCAGATGATGATCTGGAGGAAATGGATATTTTAAGTCAGATGGCATTAATTAACATCAGATCTCAAAAGTTCTACAAAAGAACTGGAAGAAAATTTCCCGGATTAACTGGAAAAACCAAGGTTGGTTTTGACAAAGGGAAGTTGAGATGCCACAAGTGTCACAGACTTGGTCATTTTGCTAGAGAGTGCAAATCTACTGGACCTAGTTCTTCTGCACCTTTTGTGACCTTTCCAAACAACAACACACCAAACAAAGGACAACAATCTTCTGGAAACAGTCAACAACAATTTTATCCAGCCCATTTTGTTCCACAAAGTCCTATGCCATATCCATATCCCTGCTTTTACATGCCTCAATCTACTCACACTCCAGCATTAATTACTTCACAATCACCTGCTCTTCCTGATCCCAACAAATCTCAAACAAATCAACAGCCTCAACAACAACAACATCAGAGCTTTTTCACCCCTGGAGCAGCTGATTGGAGTAGTTTACCTGATGACTTATCTGATTTCAATATGCAGCTGTACTCTGAAGCTGGTCCACATGGTGGAGACAATCCATTTGGGAATCTTGCTTTGATGGCTATTGATTCAACTGACACCTCAAGTTCAACTTCTTCAACATCCCAGGTATCATCTGAATCCAAAGTTAAGTTGTGTTCAGAGTCATGTGTTTCAGCATTTGCTTCCATTAGAGAAATAAATGTTGAATTAATCAATGAGAAGTTGGATTTAGAAAAGGTTGTGACTAAGAATAAAACTGAATTTGAGAAAGTTTTGAATGAAAAAGAGTCTGAAATTTATAAACTCAAGTGTCAATTGTCTGATGAAAAGGCTAGGGTGGAAGTCATGCTTGTAAAACACAATGATCTGAAACAAACACTTGCAGCAACCCAAGTAGAATGTGCAAAATGGGTTGAATCTTGCAAGGGGTTTGAGTTGCTGTTAAACAAGCAAACAACATCAAATGTGAAGTTTGGTATTGGATACAATCACACTGCTCCTCCAACTGATTATACACCAAAAAATCTTAACTATGAGTCTGAAGGGGACAGTGTATACCAATCCACCAAATCTTCAGAAAAGTCTGATGCTGAAGAATCATTTGAAAGTGATTCAAGTGCATGCAAATCTGAGTCTGACATTTTGGATATTGAAACTTATTCTTATTCTCTTGGATGTACAAATGTTATCCAGGATGAAACATGTGAGGATAGTGTTTTAATTGAGATTGATCCTGATGAAAATGTTTCAAATGAATTAAATTTAAAACTGGTTAAGTCAGATGGGCATGGCACTGGAGAGAAAGATGCACGGCTTCTGATAAGGCAGAGTCACTCATCAGTAGTTGTAGAAAAAGCTGATAGTGCAACAACTGATAAGTGGAAAAGTGTTGATAGACAAGTGCTGAAGAATAACGCTTCAGAGGTTGTCAACACATCAGCTGTTGTTAAAATATCTACAAATACTGATGTTTCAAATGGTCTGAAGAATAAAAATTCAGTATCTAAGTCATCAGTACTTGTAGATACTTACAAGGGAAAGCAAAAGAGGATGCCTTGTGAAATTTGTAGGCTGTTTAATCATTCCTCTGATGAATGCTGGTACAGAAAAGGTTCTAAATTCAACAAAATAAAGCATAAAAACAAAAACATACTCAAAATGAAAACTGAATTTCGTTCCAAGTTTGTACCAGAATCATCAGTAAGTTCAAAATCTGGAAACACCCCACATGGAAATGAATCAAATAAGTCCAAGAAAGGTAAAGGGGTGGTTCCAGATTCAAAGAAACAACACTTGAAAGATTCTTCATCAATTAAAGAAACTAAGGTGATAAAACCCAAAAATCAAAAGTCAGGTCATAATGTGTCTAATGAAATCAAAATCTTGACACAAAACCATAATCAACTGATGTTAATGATACAACAATTGCTAGGCAGAGTCAATCTAGCAGAGGCATCTGTTGTCTCATTTAAGAAGAAGAAACCAAAATCAAAAGTCAAGACTAAATCATCTGATAAGAATGATTCAAGTGTTGCTTCAACTGAAAATGCACATTTTGTTTCTTCATGTGTTAACAGACCCAAAACCAAAATGGTTTGGGTCCCAAAGTCTAACTGAGTGTGTTGGTGTATGCAGGGTCCTTCAGCATGCCAAAATAGCATCTGGTATGTTGACAGTGGAGGATCCATGCATATGACTGGGAGCAGATCTCTTCTTAATTACTATTTTACAGGAAAGAAGGGATTTGTGTCTTTTGGAAATGATGCTAAGGGTTACATTATAGGAAAAGGTTTTGTGACAAATGGTGAGATAAGGTTTGATGATGTAAATCATGTAGAGAATCTTAAGTATAATCTTCTGAGTGTCAGTCAGATGTGTGATAAGGGTCACATTTCTCTTTTCACCAAGCAAGACTGTAGGATATTGTCTTCTGAAGTGCTGCCTCTTATTGGCAAAGTCTTAGATGAGTATACTCTCCTTAAGGCTAACAGAGTGGGAAAGGTTTATGCCTTTGATTTGTCAAAGAAAATCTCTGTTAAAGGTAATCCTTGTTTATTTTCAAAGGCCTCTCTCCAGGAATCTAATCTATGGCACAGAAGGTTGGGTCATGTTAATCTCAAAAACATGAATCAACTGGTGAAACATGGGTTGGTTAGAGGTCTTCCAATGAAGGATTTTAGTTATGATGAGAATTGTACTGCTTGCTTGAAAGGGAAGCAACACAAAGTTTCTTTTCCTCCAATTGGTGATCCCAAATCCACTGGTTGTCTGCAAATGTTGCACATGGATTTGTTTGGCCAGTGAAGGTTATGAGTATGGCAAAGAAGAAGTATTGCTTAGTAATTGCTGATGATTACTCAAGGTTTGTCTGGACCTTCTTTTTGCACTCAAAATATGAGGTTGCCAAGTCCATTATAAACTTTGTGTTGTATGTTGAGAAGCAATATTCTCTTCCTGTCAAGTGTGTACGGAGTGATAATGGCACAGAGTTCAGAAATCATATTCTGGATGAATTTTATCTGTCTAAGGGAATCAAGAGACAGTACAGCATCCCTAGAACTCCTGAACAAAATGGAGAAGTTGAAAGGAAAAATAGAACCTTGATTGAAGCTGCCAGAACAATGCTGGCTGACTCTGGCTTGCCATTGACCTTCTTGGCAGAAGCTGTCAATACTTCTTGTTATGTTCACAACAGGGTTTTGGTGAATCAAAGATGGTTGAAAACTCCTTATGAACTGCTTCATAATTTAACCCCTTTGATTTCCTTCTTCAGAGCTTTTGGGTGTCCTTGCTATATCCTCAATACCAAGGATCAACTTAAAAAGTTTGACTCCAAAGTTGATGCAGGATATTTTGTTGGCTATTCTTCAACTTGCAAGGCTTACAGAGTGTTCAATTGAAGAACAAAAATAGTTGAAGAAACTCTTCATGTCAAATTCAATGAATGCTCAAAAGATTCTATTCCACAAAATCCTGTTGAGCTGTTTAATCTAGACATCTTGCAACATGAATTCTATCAATCACCAGTTGAGTCTATTGTTGTGACAGATGATGCATTTACAGCAGTTCCATCAACAGTTTCTACAGGAAACATTCAAGGAAGTCATGATGATGAAGATGAAACTACTCATCTGTTCAGATTTAGTGATAATCTGCCATTGTCTGCTAAATCTGATGCTCCTCCTGCTCCAGTTGTTCCTCCAACTACAAATGCTGATGAAATTCTGGATTCTTCTACATCATTTGAAATTCCTGCTGATCTGTTCCCTGGTTCTTCATCAACATCTGCAGCAGCTGAACCCCCAGCAAACACTTGCACTGATCTTATTCCATATCAAGAACTGAAGGATCATCCATTATCTCAAGTTCTGGGTGACATTTCTGCTGGTGTTTCCACAAGAAGTCAATTGTCAAATTTTTGTCTTCATGCTTTATTTGTGAGTCAGCAAGAGCCAAAGAACTATCACACAGCACTCAAAGACAATGGCTGGGTGGAGGCAATGCAGTTGGAGTTGTTGCAGTTCCAGAAACAACAAGTCTGGGAGCTGGTTCCTTTACCCCAAGGTAAGTGTGCAATAGGCACTAAATGGTTGTTTAGGAATAAAACTGATGAAAATGGTCAAATAGTTAAGAACAAGGCCAGACTAGTTGTACAGGGGTTCTCTCAGGAAGAAGGTATTGATTATGATGAGACTTTTGCCCCTGTAGCTAGACTGGAAGCAATTAGATTGTTTTTAGCATATGCTGCCTTACACAAACTAAAAGTTTTTCAAATGGATGTCAAAAGTGCTTTCTTATATGGTAAAATAAAAGAGGAAGTGTATGTGTGTCAACCACCAGGGTTTGAGGACAATAAACATCCTGATTGGGTGTACAAGCTTGATAAAGCTCTTTATGGGCTGAAACAAGCACCTAAAGCCTGGTATGACACTCTATCCACTTTTCTTCTTAAAAATAATTTCACTAGAGGCTCCATTGATAAAACTTTGTTCATACAGAAAGTAGGACAGCATAAGCTTCTTGTTCAAATTTATGTTGATGACATCATTTTTGCTTCATCTGATCCAAAGTTGTGTGCTGAGTTTACTGAATTAATGACCAAACATTTTGAAATGAGTGCCATGGGGGAATTACAGTTTTTCTTGGGTCTTCAAATCAAACAAAGTACTGATGGCATTTTCATTCATCAAGCCAAATATACAAAAGAGTTGTTAAAGAAATTTGATTTGCAAAACTGTAAACCATGTTCTAACCCCATGAGCAGCACCACACAACTTGATGCAGATTTGAAAGGTAAAACAGTTGATGAAACTCTTTATAGATGTATGATTGGGTCCTTGATGTATCTCACATCATCTAGGCCAGACATTATGTTTGCTACATGTGTTTGTGCTAGATTTCAGGCTGCACCTAAAGAATCCCATTTGATTGCTGTTAAAAGAATTTTCAGATACTTGCAGGGTACTCAATCTCTGGGAATTTGGTACTCTACTGGGCATTCCTGCAAGCTGGTTGCTTTCTCTGATAGTGACTATGCAGGATGCAAACTTACCAGAAAATCAACCTCTGGTGGTTGTCAGTTTTTGGGAAACTGTCTGGTTTCTTGGCAAAGTAAGAAACAAACATCTGTGGCCACTTCAACAGCTGAAGCCGAGTACATTGCTGCTGCAAGCTGTACTTCACAAATTCTCTGGCTTCAGACACAACTTTTGGATTATGGCATCAAAGAGTCTAAGACACCATTGTTAATGGATAGTGCCTCAGCTCTTTGTATTGTCAAGAATCCAGTTCAGCACTCTAGGACCAAACATATTGAAATCAGACATCATTTTATAAGGGATTGTTTTGAAAAGGGTCTGATTGATCCAAAGTTTGTTCCTAGTGCTGATGAGCTTGCAGATATCTTTACTAAGCCTTTAGACACTTCAACTTTTCAAAATTTAGTTCTAAGGCTTGGTATGCTGCAACTTGAATAAATTGGTTTTCACACTAATACAATTCATCCACCAGATAAAATTTTCAAAAATACAAAAATATTCCCTTTGTTCACAACTCAAATTTTTGTATAACCTTGCAACTTTTGATATTTTCAGTAAATACTGATAAATATCACAAGTACTGACTCAAGGAAATATATGACCTTTACCAATATTCTCAGTTAAAAGTACTCATGGGTTTTGGTTGACAAAGTACTGAAGGTCAAACATATTTCACAAAGACTGATGAACAACTTGTGTTCACAAAGTCTGATGACAAATATTTCCAAAATCTGATGAGAAAATCTGATGTTTCACAAAGTCTGATGAGTACATGATGAAAACATCTGATGAACAAAAACTGTCACCAACACCTGATGAGTAACTTTACTCTTCAGCTGTTTCAACCTCTGCTGTTTTCTTTTTATAACATCTGAAGAACATATTCCAATTCTTTATTTATATCAAACCTTCTTCAGTTGTTTCATTACCACTTCATCAGAACTTTCTATCTTTTTCAAAAACCTATCTTCCCTCTCAAGTATCTGCTTCCATGGCGACCATGAACCTTAAACCTCGTCATAACTCACAGGACTTTGACTACCAACTCAGATCTCCTAGTGTGGAAAGAGAGATTTTATTATCTGACAGGGCTGCTACTTCTTCACCTCCATCATTTGGAGTGATTGATAGTAGTAACATAGCTAAGACCCTGTCAGAGGCAACAACTGATGAAGGGATTACCCCTGAGGTTGGAAGTCCCCAGTTCCAAGAAAAAGGGGCACCTGAGCATGTTGAGCCACACTCAACTCAGGTAGATCCTGATACTCTCAGGAGGTCAGATGATTTAGCCAAGTCTAATGATGACCAAAGGACCCTTGCTGATGTTCTGCAACAGAACAAACTCCTTGTGGCTGAGGTCTGTAGGCTCAATGAGCTACTCACCAAGATGTCCAAGAACAAACGTCCATCTTCCCCTATTACCCCACAGATGGCACCTTCTAATCTTGAAGGTCACACAAACACTTCTACCTCTACTCCACAATTTAACAAGCCACTAGCCTCTGCTTCAGGCACTAATCCTTTGGGTTCCAGCCCCCCAGAGGCATTAGTTGCTGTCCTTCTCACAGTTATCCCTCTCATCACTCCCTTACTAAAGAACATCATAACCCAAGCCCTTGATGAGAGGCTACCCTCTCAATCTCAAATACAGCAAATGGTAGATGATGCTGTGACTGCCAAGCTTACTTCTCTTCACACTCCTTCTTCCCCTGCAGCCAAAAAGGGGGAGTTAGGAACAGACTCAGTCACAGCTTCAGCTTCTAAAAGGCAAAGAAATGAAGATGAAGATAATGTTTCTGAAAGGTCTCCAGCTATTCAAGTTACATACAAGAGACAAAAGAAGAATAAACCTGCTGAGGTTGCTACTGTTGCTGAGGAGGAGGTTGAGCAAGTTAATGTAGAGGATGTGGAAAAGGAGATTGAAGTAATTGCTGTTAAAGAAGTTGAGGAAAGTGCTGAGAAAGTAACAGCAAAAGAGGCTACAACCTCTGAAATTCAGATTCAGATGGGTGGAGTTGAGAAAGAAGTTGGTGCTCCTCCTAAGAAGAGGAAATTCTTAAGGATTCAAGAAGAGGAGGAATCTGATGAGGAAGACAGGCTTCCCATCTCCACTGTAATTAAAGCAAAAGTTCAAAAGCCTGAATCATCAAAAACTGGTTCAGAATTGGTTGTTCAAAAGAAGGTAGTAACATTGCCTGCCAAATATATGCCTGAAAAGCCTTTGGTGTTTGGACAACATCCAAAGATTACACCAGAATCTCAAAGGTTGGCAGTGAAAGTTAAGCTTGAAGAGGAAGAGAACCAGAAGAAGCATGATGAGCACATCATAAGAATGGTTGACAAGGAATATCCTCAGACATCAACCATTATAGCAATGAAGAAAGAAGCCCAAAGGTTGTATGCTCTGAGGTTCACATATCAGTATAGGAAGGAACATATCAGGATGTGGCCTGATCCTAGAGTCATTGATAGGATCCACAAAAGAGAGGCTCCAGCTGCTTATGCCAGAAGGATCAAGAAGGTAATAAGTGCTGATATTATGTTAGGGTCTGTACTTGATCCTTGAGAGATAATTGGTGATTTTAAGAGTGTGTACAACTCTGGTTTGAAAGCTCCAAATTTCATAGAAAACAAGATGATCAAGAAAGGATTGGTGTACAGAAAGCTAGAAGGAGTTCAGCAAAATGAGCTTCCCTTAATTCTGGAAGGGAAGCATCCAGATGAATTTGTTTACAGAGAGATAACCAGAGTGGAGCTACATAATGGGACAACGGCCAGGTACTTATCTGAATATTATGGACCTGAGTCATTCTTTGAAGGTGAACCTGAAAGGCTGACTCCAGAAGAGAAAGTAATTTTGCTTGAAGCCTATGTCAAGGAGTCATTCAGGTTAGTATATGATCAATAGCTTCAATGAGAGGGGTTAATGCTCATAGTCCATTTCCCCAATGGAGTTCCCTCTCATATTTTGTCTGTTAGATTTGTAGAAGCTGTTGATTATCAGGCATACACTTAAACTGGTCATTTTGATACTGATCTCAAAGAAAAAGACATATCTTTCAGCCTGGGATAAAAATAAGTGAGACAATCAATAAATTAGAGGTTTTTGGCTGCATTGGTTCAGGGGGAGTTTGTTGGACTAAAAGAACCAATGAGCCTGATCAGAAAAATCTCTAAGTCTCACAACACTTACAACAACTGAAGAAGAACACAACGGCTGACATTCACTTTGCAGAAGCTACAAGATCTGAAGCTATATACAACAGCTGAAGTGTAAGTCTTCAGATGTTGTGGTGTTTAGTTTAGTCTTCAGTAGTTTCCTTTCAGTACTTGTAAAAAGTCTGATGAGTATTTTACTCATCAGATGTTGTAGTCTTATTTCAGTAGTTTTATGTCTTCAGTAGTTGTAAGAGGATGTCTTCAGATGTTGAAGACATTCTCAGTAGTTTAGTTATTTTCAGTAGTTATCTTTTGTCTGTTAGATGTCAACATCTTGTGACATCATCAGACGTCACTGCTTCTATATTAGGGCAGTTGACACATTGTATTTAGTAACGAAGTTAGTACGAATTGAATGAATCATTCCTTTTACAGAATTCTCTTTCTATAACCACCTGTGCTTTACTGTTCTATTAGATTAACTTTGTTCTTGCTAATTTTGAGCTAATTCATCGTTGAATTCCGCTGCTATTGATCAAATGAGAACATCTGATCCTACAGAGTCAATCTGTCACACCCCCAATTTTCAACTAACGGAATCATACCGTTTGGGACGTGACAAACCAGGATCTCAGATCATTAGACATAACGAAGACCTCTATATGATATTCAAACATACTTTGGTCTAAAACTGTAATATCAAAGTTTCAATGTTTGCGGAAGCATTTTAAAAACCAATAACAAAACGTAATGGTTTGAAAATGTAAAATACAAATCCAATAGCATTCAATGTCTTAATTGATCAAAGCTAAAACACTTGAACTGAAATGTATGCATGAGACTCAATATCCTAGTCCCTGCTTGTCCTTGCTTGTGCCTTAGTGTCCTGAGAAAACATGTAAATCAAGTCAACACAAAGGTAGGTGCATACACAGGTTTAAGCATTCACAAATGTTGAAACCACAGTTTGATATAAAGTTTACAGATAACATAATCGCACATGCATAGTCATGATAGCTAGTCATTTGTACTATTTACATAAGTGGCCGACACCGAAACTGACGATTGCCATGCTATAGCATGTTTTTGCCTTAACACTATTGTCTAGCACAAACAATAGTAATGTATGTTTGGTCAGTCAAACACCTGCGTAGATCCCATCTACCAAGTGAGGTTTGTCAAACCCAATAGATCTATCTTCAACTACCACGCTTTGCACTACGGCAAATTAAACGGTTCGAAATGGAAGGCTTTGTAATGTTATGTTTGCACTTAATGTAAACAGCTAACTCATGCAAGTGATATGTATCTAAAAATGTTTGTTGCACATGTTTTCTCCCCCAAAACAGTTAAAATAAGAAATGGGCCGTGTACGCACCTTTGATTGTTGTAGAATGATCAAATACGTGAACTCGCGTAGACAATCCTCTTTTGAAGGATCTGTGTTTAAACAATAACGTTGTGTTATTCGAGATGTCGTTTTGTGCTTGAAATCACATACGTGTCAACACACGTATGCTAGAGTGTTAGAAATGTGCATACGTAAATACGCGTGCCTTTGAAATCGTTTAAATAAAATCCTATATGATTTTATTTAAATAAACATAATTATACGCGATTTCGTTTTCGATCTAAAATGTGACTTTTATTATTCCAATACGTTCGGGATGAAATTCTGGTTCCAACGAAATTTGAACGGATCGAATCGGAGTTAAAACGAGTGAATTACGGGTTAAAAACCAAAAATGGATTTTTAAATCAAAAACCCGGCTGAGGCAGGGTACGAACCCTGGACCTCCCGGACACCACAAACCTGACCCAACCAACTCCTCTATGACTAATTTTGTTAACAGGTTTGTTTCTAAATGTTTATAACTACCCAGAAGTCGATTTCCCCATGATTTATTAAACAGAACTAATTTAAGCTAATTGACCCTTGATTCGAATTCGATCGATCCTTGAACCATAGGGCTATGATTCTCTAAATCCAATCGAGTTCACTGGTGGTCTCAATTTGATTAAAAATCAACACAAGTTAACAAAATAGTACTCACAAAGTTTCGAACCTCGGTTCCATAATTCTTAATTCAATCGAATTGAATCAGTGTGTAATAACCTATACATTCATAGGGGTTTCATCAACTAGAGATTTCGAAGGCTTCTGTATCAATTAATTTGATTTTTGAGACCATTTGAATCAAAAACCCCGAACGTGATTATAACATAAACCCTAGAATTTGAACTCCATCAATCCGTTGTAATTAGATGGAATTGACCTGGGGTTTTCATTAAAAATGATATTTCGAAACTCTCTGTGAAGATCAATTAGATTTTTAAACTCGTTTAATACAAAATCCCCAAACCGTTTATCATAACAAGCCCTAGAATTCGAAATTGGTTAAATCGAAGTTGTTATATGAAATTGATATATCAGTTAGCATGATCGGCAGCTTCTGAAACTATCCATTCATATTAATTTTATTTTTAAACTCCTTAGGATCAAAACCCCCAAATCGTTCCATATCAAGAACCCTAGAATTAGAACTTCATCAATTAGATGTTGTTACACGAATTTAGGTTAGGGCTTTGCTTAATCGGTTGTTTTAGGTTGTGTGGGAGTAAACACTTACTTGTTTCTATATCAAATCGAGGGAGATCGACTTTGAGCCCTAGGTTCGGCCCCCTCACGATCGAATTCTTCAGTCCGGAGCTTCTGGAATCAATTCACTGCTTGTATTACCCTCTGATGATGCCGAATAGTGTTTAGGAATTTTCAATTGTGAGTGTTTTGATCTAATCTTTCGAATTTGAGAGTGATTATGGACGGTTTCGACTTTTGGCTATCATTCTAGTTTAATTCGACTAATAAATATGACTATAACGCCTGATAGTTGTTACTGATCATTAAGTTAGTGATTATAACTGATTAATTTCAGTTATTACATAGTTTTAATGTCAAATTCAACTTTAATTGCTTATTAAGGCCAAATTTTGACTCATAAAGGTCAAAATTGATAATTCTAATCCTTTACAAGTTAAAACCTTTCAATTTAATCACTTTATGATTGATTTTGTTTAATTCAAACCCTTTTGATTTGGTTTCGTATGATTACATAACATTTCGGTTAACAAAGTCGAACCAAAATCCCGAATTGTCACTAGTTTGGTCAATTGGAACGTTATTGGGCTAAGTTAACCCAATTGGGCCTCATAAATGCGGTTGGCCTACCTTGGGCCTCATTGGGCATACTTTGGCCTCATTGGGCCTATCTTGGCCTTATTGGGCCTTCCTATTTGTGACTTCGTTATTTTCAATTAACGAGGTTAACTCGAAAAGTCGGATTGTCACATCATCCCCTTGTTGATGGAATTTTCGTCCCGAAAATTAGTAAATGTTAGGAGTAGTTAGGAAACTACTTACGAGTTTAGATCGTTCGTGTTAGTGTGATTTGATCATTCCGTGTGCTTGTGTGTACTCACACACAAAATCTAATGCTTGTAACATCACAAGTAAATGTGATCGTTCAATGTGACTGTTTGTGTGTACACTAGTTAGTTCACCTAACTGTGACTGTTTGTGTTTGATCATATTGTGCTGTGTAACCTCACACATAGTGAGTGTCTGTAACTGTTTGTACTATGCAACCCTGCACATAGCAAAATGTGTGTAACTAATCATGCATGTACTACCATAACATGTAACATATGAAATGTAGCACATAAAATGTATAAATTGTAATGTAGCACAAATGTTTGTAACAAAGCCAATTGAACAAAGTGTTTGTATACTGTACTATGTAATCTCACACATAGCAAATGTTTGAATGTAGTCAACAAAATAGAAACTACCAAAATTCATGCGTAACTGTAAATTCACGAGTACATGGGCCCCTGTATTCGTCAATTTACCTTACACAATTATTCTGGTTCCTTCTATATGTAACTCCACCATTGTTTAACCATTCATGATTGTACCACCATGAAATGTAGTACATCAAATGTAATGTTTGAAATGTAGTACATTATTTGAAATCAATCATGTATGTACTACTATGAAATGTTTGTGTTTGCATTCTGCAAGGAAATCAATAGTATAAGGTGTTTGTGCTTACAGTTAGAGTGTGAAATATCACATCATCCCCTTGTTGAAGGAAATTTCGTCCCGAAATTTAACGTGCATTCTTAATGTTTGTTGTTGTTTTGAATGAGTGGGGATACTTTTTCATCATTTGGTCTTCCCTTTCTCATTTGAATTCAGGACCACGTCTTGAATTCCACCGAACTTTGACTATCGAAATCTTGCTTTGTTTAAGTTGTTTGACCTCTCGGTCCATAATTTCTGCTGGTTCTTCAATAAATCGTAACTGTTCATCTACTTGTATTTCCTCAAGTGGTACAATCAATGTCTCATCAGAAAGACATTTCTTTAAATTCGATACGTGAAAAACATCATGAACTCCACTGAGTTCATCTGGTAATTTGAGTTGATACGCAACCAGACCAATCCTTTTTAGGATCTCAAAAGGTCCTATGTATCGTGGGCTAAGCTTCTCGCGCTTACCGAGTCGTATCACACATTTCCAAGGTGATACCTTTAGAAGAACTCGGTTTCCTACTTGAATTTCCAACGGTCTACGATGCTTGTCAGCATAACTCTTTTGTCGATCCCGGCCCGTTGTCTTACGGTTCCGAATTGGGACTATCTTCTCTGTTGTTTCATGCACTAGTTCAGGACCTGTAATCTAACTGTCACCAATTTCAGCCCAACAAACCGGTGAACGACATTTACGACCGTATAAGGCTTCAAACGGTGTCACCTGAATACTTATGTCATAACTGTTGTTGTAAGAGAATTTCACTAACGGTAAGTGATTTTCCCAGCTATCGCCAAAGTCAATTACACAAGCTCGTAACATATCCTCGAGCGTTTGAATCGTACGTTCACTCTGACCGTCGATCTGTGGATGATATGCGGTACTCATATTCACATGAGTTCCCAATGACTTATGGAGTGATTTCCAAATGTTGGAAGTAAATCGGCATTCCGATCTGATATGGTGGAAATTGGCACGTCATGTCGTGCTACCACTTCCTTGATGTAAATGCGAGTCAGTTTCTCCATCTTATCAGTTTCCTTGATTGCTAAGAAATGTGCAGATTTCATTAATCGATTAACAATTACCCATATCGTATCACAACCACTCGGTGTACGGGGTAACTTACTAATGAAATCCATCGAAATCTGTTCCCATTTCCACATCGGTATCTCTGGTTGTTGCAGTAAACCAAATGGCTTCTGGTATTCAACTTTGACTTTCGAACAAGTCAAACATTTGCTAACGTACTTAGCAATGTCAGCTTTCATGTGAGGCCACCAATACAGTGCGTTCAAGTCATGATACGTCTTGTTTGATCCCGGATGGACTGAATATCTGGACTTGTGTGCTTCATCCATCACGAGTTCCCCTAAACCTCCATACAAAGGTATCCACAGTCCATCAGATTTAACATCCAATTGTTCTTCCATTCCTCGTAAGGATTCCTGTACCAAGTTTTCCTTTTTCAAGGCCTCGATCTGAGCACTGCGTACCTTGTCAGGTAAGTCAGTATGTATCGTCATCATAAGTGCACGAACCCGTCTTGTTGAAGTGTCTTTTCTGCTTAAAGCATCAGCTACTACGTTAGCTTTTCCCGGGTGATACTTAATCTCGCATTCGTAGTCATTCAACAACTCAACCCATCGTCGCTGTCTCATATTAAGCTCCTTCTGATCAAAGATATGTTGCAAACTCTTATGATCAGTGTAAATGGTACACTTAGTTCCATACAAGTAATGCCTCCAAATCTTCAAAGCAAAAACCACTGCTCCTAACTCGAAGTCATGAGTAGTGTAATTCTTTTCGTGTGGTCGTATTTGCCTTGAAGCATAAGCAATCACTTTATCACGTTGCATCAACACACATCCCAAACCCTGTGCAGATGCATCACAACACACCACAAATTCCGTCCCTTCCGGTAAGGACAGAATCGGTGCACTGCAGAGTTTCTGTTTTAGTAACTGGAATGCAGTTTCCTGTTTATCAGTCCAGTTATACTTCGTTCCCTTGTGTGTAAGAGCTGTGAGTGGTTGAGCGATCTTTGAGAATCCGTCAATGAATCGTCGATAATAACCCGCCAAACCAAGGAATTGTCGTACCTCAGTAGGGGTCTTTGGCGCTTCCCAATTCTTAATCGCTTCAATCTTTGCTGGATCAACATGTATGCCCTTTTCGTTGACTATATGACCCAGAAATTGTACTTCTCGCATCCAGAAATCACATTTCGAGAACTTAGCGTACAATTGTTCTTGTTTCAACAACTCTAGCAGTAATCGGAGATGTTCAGCATGCTCTTCTTCAGACTGTGAATATATGAGAATGTCATCGATGAAAACAATGACAAACTTATCAAGACAAGGTTTACAAACCCGATTCATGAGATCCATGAATACTGCTGGAGCGTTTGTCAACCCAAATGGCATGACCAAGAACTCATAATGGCCATAGCGTGTCCTGAATGCTGTCTTTGGAATATCTTCTTCTTGAACTCTGAGTTGATGATAACCCAATCTGAGATCAATCTTCGAGTAGTAACTCGAACCTTGCAACTGATCGAACAGCTCGTCAATTCTGGGTAACGGATACCGGTTTTTGATAGTAACCTTGTTAAGTTCCCGGTAATCGATACACATACGGAAAGTCCCATCCTTTTTCTTGACAATTAAGACTGGAGCTCCCCACGGTGAAAAACTGGGTCGTATAAAGCCCTTATCCCACAACTCTTGCAGTTGTGTAGATAATTCTTGCATCTCAGACGGTGCGAGTCGATAAGGCGCCCTAGCTATCGGTGCTACGTCTGGTGTAAGGTCAATTCGAAATTCCACCTGTCTGATAGGTGGTAATCCCGGTAGGTCTTCTGGAAATACTTCAGGGATTTTTCAAACTACTGGGATGTCTTCTATCTTCTTCTCTACTACCGGCTTTTTAGTTATAAGTGCTATAACTACTGTATGACCTTTACGCAGACACTTGTGTGCTTTCATACAAGATATGAGACGCAGTGGCGTACTGCTCTTCTCGCCTTGTACATACAGTGTCTCTCCATGTGAAAGCGGTATACAAACGATCTTTTGATGGCATGCTATTTCAGCCTGGTGTTTGAACAACCAGTCCATGTCAATGACTACATCAAAACTGCCTAAAGCGGTAGTCATAAAGTCAATGTCATGGGTTCAACCCATCAAGTCAAAACACATTCTATAGGAATATGGTTTACAACAACTAACTTATCATTAGCTAGTTCTATAGTGTATGGATTTTCTAAACCCCGATCTGCACCAGTGTCAAATAGCATAGAGGCAGAGTGATAATTCAAAAGAAACGTACCCGTAACGACGTCGGGATCTTCCCGTGCCTGACGTCCTCCAATCACAAAAGCCCTGTTCGAACAACATTTGTGTTGTTGTTGCTGTTTCCTTTTGTAGTTATGTCATTAACCCTTCTTTTCTTGAGTTGTGGGCACTTCTTCTTGAAATGTCCTGATAAGCCACACTCAAAACATCCTTTCTGTGTGTTGCTCCGGTTGAGTGAGCTTGCCTGCAGTTCCCCTCGACAGTCTTTTGCTACATGACCTACCTTTCTGCATCGCTGACATCGGTATTTGTCACATTGTTTCCCAAAGTGATGGAATCCACATTTGTTGCACTTTGGGTATTTACAATTATACCCTCCCGATGACTGTTGGTTATTGTTTGGATTGTGATGGGTTTTGTTTGATTCCTGCTTGCGGTTCTGCTGAAATGACTACTGAGTGAAATTCTTAGATTCAATGACATCCCATTTTCTTTTGGGGTCTCCCACTTTAGCTGTTACTGTTCGTTTGGGTAGTGTCCCACGTTGCATCGTTTGATCAGTCAGTTGCTGTGCCAGTCGAACAGCTTGCTGCATGGGTAGGATTTGCAGATATGATCAATTTTCGAACCTGAGATACCAGTCCTCCAATGTATCTCTTGATCCACTTGCTAGGTGGGGTTGCCCTGTGCGGTAAGAGTCTTGCTAATTGCTGGAATCGAGTAGTGTATTCCTCAATATTAGAACCTTTCATCTTGAGTTGCCTGTATTCATCCTCAAGTTCTTGCATTTCATTACGGGGACAATACTCCTCCTGCAACAGGATTTTGAATCCGTTCCAAGTAAGTGCATTGGCTGTATACAAACCGAGTGTCTGTACGATAGAGTTCCACCATGTCAAGGCTGAACCCTCCAAAGTACCAATAGCGTATCTGACCTTGTTTTCTTCCGGTCAATTGCACCTCTCAAACACCGATTCTAACTGTTAAATCCATCGAAGAAGTCCAATGGCTCCTTCCGATCCTTTGAAATTACGTGGTTTACAGTTCAAGAATGTCTTGAACGTGCACATTTGTGGGTTTACCAGTCCCCCTGTTGGATCATGTAGTCCTGTTTGGTGTGTTTGCGTATAGTTTGCGATTGTCTCGGTAATTCGAGTGTTAATAAGTGCCTCAAGTTCCGTTGCGGTCATGTTAACGTTTTCTCCAACCATGATCTTCATATTTACAAATATACAAAATGAGACTACACCCATCGCATAATCATCATTCATGCAAAAAGTAAATGTAACACACGACCATAACCATTTAGGTAACAATTCTTAATCATTTATGATAACTAGTGCTTACAATTGTTTGTCAAAGAGATGCAAAACAACTAAACACGAAATCTACTTTTATGAGTACAACCCACTCATATATGTTTGTTAATTAGAAAGTAAATGAAATAACTAGATTCCATCGTTTGGTTGATCAACGGTTGATGATGACTCTTCCAGTTCTGCTGGACCAGTCACTACACCATGCTGATAACGCATATGCCCAGTGATGAGGGTCATGGCCTCCCCAGCCAAGTCTCTCACTATATTGACTTCATTCCCCGCTGCTCTAGCCCGTGCATTGGCTTCCTCAGCCCTTGCCTCGGCTACAGCTACACGTAACTCAGTAGTTTCTAGTCGTGCAGTGAGTTCGAGGATTGTCCCTCGCATCATCCAGATCGTTTCCACCAAATTTGCCTGTTCCTCATTAGTCCTAACCAACTCCCCAGTGAGGTTTTCCCACATCTGTGTCAGCCAGTTGTTATTCTCAAGCAACTCTGTGATCGTCCCTGCTACTTCCCGCATGTTGCGGATTTCACGCTCCATGCGTGCAACAAAAGCAGCAAATGCCTGTTCTAATGGATATCCAAGAGCAGGTAACGTCCAAAGACCATTAGCAGTGTTGGCAGTTGGTGGTGGTGGCACTCGCTCTTCACGCACCCAACTGCATATGAGGTCAGGAAACCATTGCCAATATTGGCTGTTCCCCCTCTGTCGAACATGTGTTTCCTCCCCATAGTGGATTGTATCATCCACTGGTTCGATCCTCCTTGTATGTCTGACAATGCCACAACTTGTTCCTCAGTGCGAATTGGTGTAGATGATGATGCCATGTCTGTTACATAATGCCATATGTAAGTGCATACAAACTATTGTGTAAGCAAGTGTCTAATGTCTAACAGTTATAGTCTAAGTCTACTAAATGCAAACCTAGTTCGCTATAACCAATGTCTCTGATACCAATCTGTCACACCCCCAATTTTCAACTAACGGAATCATACCGTTTGGGACGTGACAAACCAGGATCTCAGATCATTAGACATAAAAAAGACCTCTATATGATATTCAAACATACTTTGGTCTAAAACTGTAATATCAAAGTTTCAATGTTTGCGGAAGCGTTTTAAAAACCAATAACAAAACGTAATGGTTTGAAAATGTAAAATACAAATCCAATAGCATTCAATGTCTTAATTGATCAAAGCTAAAACACTTGAACTGAAATGTATGCATGAGACTCAATATCCTAGTCCCTGCTTGTCCTTGCTTGTGCCTTAGTGTCCTGAGAAAACATGTAAATCAAGTCAACACAAAGGTTGGTGCATACACAGGTTTAAGCATTCACAAATGTTGAAACCACAGTTTGAATATAAAGTTTACAGATAACATAATCACACATGCATAGTCATGATAGCTAGTCATTTGTACTATTTACATAAGTGGTCGACACCGAAACTGACGATTGCCATGCTATAGCATGTTTTTGCCTTAGCACTATTGTCTAGCACAAACAATAGTAATGTATGTTTGGTCAGTCAAACACCTGCGTAGATCCCATCTACCAAGTGAGGTTTGTCAAACCATATAGATCTATCTTCAACTACCACGCTTTGCACTACGGCAAATTAAACGGTTCGAAATGGAAGGCTTTGTAATGCTATGTTTGCACTTAATGTAAACAGCTAACTCATGCAAGTGATATGTATCTAAAAATGTTTGTTGCACATGTTTTCTCCCCCAAAACAGTTAAAATAAGAAATGGGTCGTGTACGCAGCTTTGATTGTTGTAGAATGATCAAATATGTGAACTCGCGTAGACAATCCTCTTACGAAGGATCTGTGTTTAAACAATAA
Organism: Mikania micrantha; assembly: GCA_009363875.1. Lineage (NCBI taxonomy): Eukaryota > Viridiplantae > Streptophyta > Magnoliopsida > Asterales > Asteraceae > Mikania > Mikania micrantha. Next base: position 68,253,327 of record CM018693.1, on the reverse strand, counting down.
CGTTGTGTTATTCGAGATGTCGTTTTGTGCTTGAAATCACATACGTGTCAACACACGTATGCTAGAGTGTTAGAAATGTGCATACGTAAATACGCGTGCCTTTGAAATCGTTTAAATAAAATCCTATATGATTTTATTTAAATAAACGTAATTATACGCGATTTCTTTTTCGATCTAAAATGTGACTTTTATTATTCCAATACGTTCGGGATGAAATTCTGGTTCCAACGAAATTTGAACGGATCGAATCGGAGTTAAAACGAGTGAATTACGGGTTAAAAACCAAAAATGGATTTTTAAATCAAAAAGCCGGCTGAGGCAGGGTTCGAACCCTGGACCTCCCGGACACCACAAACCTGACCCAACCAACTCCTCTATGACTAATTTTGTTAACAGGTTTGTTTCTAAATGTTTATAACTACCCAGAAGTCGATTTCCCCATGATTTATTAAACAGAACTAATTTAAGCTAATTGACCCTTGATTCGAATTCGATCGATCCTTGAACCATAGGGCTATGATTCTCTAAATCCAATCGAGTTCACTGGTGGTCTCAATTTGATTAAAAATCAACACAAGTTAACAAAATAGTACTCACAAAGTTTCGAACCTCGGTTCCATAATTCTTAATTCAATCGAATTGAATCAGTGTGTAATAACCTATACATTCATAGGGGTTTCATCAACTAGAGATTTCGAAGGCTTCTGTATCAATTAATTTGAATTTTGAGACCATTTGAATCAAAACCCCCAAACGTGATTATAACATAAACCATAGAATTTGAACTCCATCAATCCGTTGTAATTAGATGGAATTGACCTGGGGTTTTCATTAAAAATGATATTTCGAAACTCTCTGTGAAGATCAATTAGATTTTTAAACTCGTTTAATACAAAATCCCCAAACCGTTTATCATAACAAGCCCTAGAATTCGAAATCGGTTAAATCGAAGTTATATGAAATTGATATATCAGTTAGCATGATCGGCAGCTTCTGAAACTATCCATTCATATTAATTTTATTTTTAAACTCCTTAGGATCAAAACCCCCAAATCGTTCCATATCAAGAACCCTAGAATTAGAACTTCATCAATTAGATGTTGTTACATGAATTTAGGTTAGGGCTTTGCTTAATCGGTTGTTTTAGGTTGTGTGGGAGTAAACACTTACTTGTTTCTATATCAAATCGAGGGAGATCGACTTTGAGCCTTAGGTTCGCCCCCTCACCATCGAATTCTTCAGTCCGGAGCTTCTGGAATCAATTCACTGCTTGTATTACCCTCTGATGATGCCGAATAGTGTTTAGGAATTTTCAATTGTGAGTGTTTTGATCTAATCTTTCGAATTTGAGAGTGATTATGGACGGTTTCGACTTTTGGCTATCATTCTAGTTTAATTCGACTAATAAATATGACTATAACGCCTGATAGTTGTTACTGATCATTAAGTTAGTGATTATAACTGATTAATTTCAGTTATTACATAGTTTTAATGTCAAATTCGACTTTAATTGCTTATTAAGGCCAAATTTTGACCCCTAAAGGTCAAAATTGATAATTCTAATCCTTTACAAGTTAAAACCTTTCAATCTAATCATTTTATGATTGATTTTGTTTAATTCAAACCCTTTTGATTTGGTTTCGTATGATTACATAACATTTCGGTTAACAAAGTCGAACCAAAATCCCGAATTGTCACTAGTTTGGTCAATTGGAACGTTATTGGGCTAAGTTAACCCAATTGGGCCTCATAAATGCGATTGGCCTACCTTGGGCCTCATTGGGCCTACTTTGGCCTCATTGGGCCTATCTTGGCCTTATTGGGCCTTCCTATTTGTGACTTCGTTATTTTCAATTAACGAGGTTAATTCGAAAAGTCAGATTGTCACACAATCTACCAGAGGCATCTGTTGCTTCATTTCAGAAGAAGAAACCAAGATCAAAGGTCAAGGTTAACTCTTCTGAAAAGAATGATTCAAGTGTTGCTTCAAATGAAACTGTTAATTTTGTTTCTTCATGTGATAACAGACCCAAAACCAAACTGGTTTGGGTCCAAAAGTCTAACTGAGTGTGTTCATGTATGCAGGGTCCTTCAGCATGCCAAAATAGCATCTGGTATGTTGACAGTGGAGGGTCCATGCATATGACTGGGAGCAGATCTCTTCTTAATGACTATTTTACAGGAAGGAAGGGATTTGTTTCATTTGGAAATGATGCTAAGGGTTACATCATAGGAAAAGGATATGTGTCAAATGGTGAGTTAAGGTTTGATGATGTGAACCATGTAGAGAATCTCAAATATAACTTACTGAGTGTCAGTCAGATGTGTGATAAGGGTCACATTTCTCTTTTTACCAAGCAAGACTGCAGGATACTGTCTTCTGAAGTGTTGCCTCTGATTGGCAAGGTCTTGGATGAATATACTCTTCTTAAAGCTAACAGAGTGGGAAAGGTTTATGCATTTGATCTGTCAAAGAAAATTTCTGTTAAAGGTCATCCATGTCTATTTTCTAAGGCCTCTCACAAGGAATCTAATCTGTGGCACAGAAGGTTGGGTCATGTAAATCTCAAAAACATGAATCAACTGGTGAAACATGGTTTGGTTCGAGGTCTTCCAATGAAGGATTTTAGTTGTGATGAAAATTGCACTGCTTGCTTGAAAGGGAAGCAACACAAGGTATCTTTTCCTCCAATTGGCGATCCAAAATCAACTGCTTGTTTGCAAATGTTGCATATGGATTTGTTTGGGCCAGTGAAGGTCATGAGTATGGCAAAGAAGAAGTATTGCTTAGTAATTGTTGATGATTACTCCAGATTTGTCCGGACCTTCTTCTTGCACTCAAAAGATGAGGTTGCTAAGTCTATTATTCACTTTGTGTTGTATGTTGAGAAACAATATTCTCTTCATGTCAAGTGTGTAAGGAGTGATAATGGAACAGAGTTCAGAAATCATATTCTGGATGAGTTTTATCTGTCAAAGGGAATCAAGAGGCAGTACAGCATCCCTAGAACTCCTGAACAAAATGGAGTAGTTGAAAGGAAAAATAGAACCTTGATTGAAGCTGCCAGAACAATGCTTGCTGATTCCGGATTGCCATTGACTTTCTGGGCAGAAGCTGTCAATACCGCTTGTTATGTGCAAAACAGGGTTTTGGTGAATCAAAGATGGTTGAAAACTCCTTATGATGTGCTTCATACTTTGACCCCTTTGATTTCCTTCTTCAGAGCTTTTGGTTGTCCTTGTTATATCCTCAATACCAAAGATCAACTTAAAAAGTTTGACTCCAAAGTGGATGCCGGATACTTTGTTGGTTATTCTTCCACTTGCAAGGCTTATAGAGTGTTTAATTGCAGAACCAAGATGGTTGAAGAAACTCTTCATGTCAAATTCAATGAATTTCCAAAAGATCTTATTCCACAAAATCCTGTTGAGATGTTTGATTTAGATATACTGCAACATGAGTCTTCTCAATCTCCAGCTGAGTCTATTATTGTGGCAGATGATGCACTTAAAGCAGTTCCATCAACAGCTTCTACAGAAAACATACAAGGTGGTCATGATGATGATGATGAGAGTACTCATCTGTTCAGATTTAGTGATAATCTGCCAATGTCTGCTAAACCTGATGCTCCTCCTGCTCCAGTGGTTCCTCCTAATACAAATGCTGATGAAATTCTGGAATCTTCTACATCGTTTGAAATTCCTGATGAATTGTTTCCTGAATCTTCATCAACATCTGCAGCAACTGGACCTCCTGCCAACACTTGCACTGATCTTATTCCATATCAAGAACTGAAGGATCATCCATTATCTCAAGTTATGGGTTACATTTCTGCTGGTGTTTCAACAAGAAGCCAATTGTCAAATTTTTGTCTCTATGCTTTATTTGTCAGTCAGCAAGAGCCAAAGAACTATCACACAGCACTCAGAGATAATGGCTGGGTGGAGGCTATGCAGTTGGAGCTGTTGTAGTTCAAGAAACAGCAAGTCTGGGAGCTGGTTCCTTTACCCCAAGGTAAGTGTGCAATAGGCACTAAATGGGTGTTTAAGAATAAAACTGATGAAAATGGTCAAATAATTAAGAACAAGGCCAGACTGGTTGTACAGGGGTTCTCTCAGGAAGAAGGTATTGATTATGATGAGACTTTTGCCCTGTAGCCAGACTGGAAGCAATTAGATTATTTTTAGCATATGCTGCCTTACACAAACTAAAAGTTTTTCAAATGGATGTCAAAAGTGCTTTTTTATATGGTAAAATAAAAGAGGAAGTGTATGTGTGTCAACCACCAGGTTTTGAGGACAATAAACATCCTGATTGGGTGTACAAGCTTGATAAGGCTCTTTATGGGTTGAAACAAGCACCTAGAGCCTGGTATGATACTCTATCCACTTTTCTCCTTCAAAATAACTTCACTAGAGGCTCCATAGATAAAACTTTGTTCATAAAGAAAGTAGGACAGCATATGCTCCTTGTTCAAATTTATGTTGATGACATAATTTTTGCTTCATCTGATCCTAAGTTGTATGATGCTTTTACTGAGCTAATGACAAAGAATTTTGAAATGAGTGCCATGGGGGAATTACAGTTTTTCTTGGGTCTTCAAATCAAACAAAGTCCTGATGGTATTTTCATTCACCAATCAAAATATACAAAAGATTTGTTAAAGAAATTTGATCTGCAAAACTGTAAACACTGTTCTAACCCCATGAGCAGCACCACACAACTTGATGCAGACTTGAAAGGTAAATCAGTTGATGAAACACTTTATAGATGTATGATTGGTTCCTTGATGTATCTTACAACATCTAGACCAGACATTATGTTTGCTACATGTGTTTGTGCTAGATTTCAGGCTGCACCTAAAGAATCTCATTTAATTGCTGTTAAAAGGATTTTTAGATATTTGCAGGGCACTCAATCACTGGGAATTTGGTATTCAACTGGGCATTCCTGCAAGCTGGTTGCTTTCTCTGATAGTGACTATGCAGGATGCAAACTCACCAGGAAATCCACTTCTGGTGGTTGTCAGTTTCTAGGAAACTGTTTGGTTTCTTGGCAGAGTAAGAAACAAACATCTGTGGCTACATCCACAGCTGAAGCCGAGTACATTGCTGCTGCAAGCTGTACTTCACATATTCTCTGGCTTCAGACCCAACTTTTGGATTATGGCATCAAAGAGTCTAAGACACCATTGTTAATGGATAGTGCCTCAGCTCTTTCTATTGTAAAGAATCCAGTTCAGCACTCTAGGACCAAACATATTGAAATCAGACATCATTTTATAAGGGATTGTTTTGAAAAAGGTCTGGTTGATCCAAAGTTTGTTCCTAGTGCTGATGAACTTGCAGATATATTTACTAAGCCCTTAGAGACTTCAAGTTTTCAAAATTTAGTACTAAGGCTTGGTATGCTGCATTTAGAATAAAATGGATTTCAAACTAATAAAATTCCAAACACCTGATAAAATTTTCAAAAATACAAAAATATTCAAATATGCCAAAAATCAAAAATTTGTCTCACCTTGAAACTACTGATATTTACAGTAAGTACTGATAAGTATCAGAAGTACTGATTCAAGGAAACATCTGACCTTTACCAATATTATCAGTTACAAATACTGATGTGTTTTGGTTGACAAAGTACTGAAGGTCAAAATTAATTATCAAGTCCTGATGAACAACTTTTGTTCAAAAGTTCTGATGACCAATCTTCACAACATCTGATGAGTAAATCTAAAGTTAGACAAAGTCTGATGAGCAACTGGTTAAAATTGAAACAGCTGATGAACAAGTACTGTCGACAACACCTGATGAGTAAATTTACTCTTCAGATGTTTCAACCAATGCTGTTTTCCCTCTGTAACATCTGAAGACTAAAATTCCAATCCTTCAGTCTTCTATTAAAACCAAACCTTCTTCAGTTGTTTCATTACCACTTTATCAGAACTTTCCATCTTTTTCAAAAACCTACCTTCCCTCTCAAGTCTCTGCTTCAATGGCGACCATGAACCTCAAACCCCGTCACAACTCAGTCGCCTATCTCACAAAATCTTCTTTCTGGTCAAAATTTGATGAAGCAGTTGATCTTATGAACGCCTCCCAATTCCAAACAGCTTTTCCTCTCAATCCTACACTCCATGTTGAATCTCTTCATCAATTTTGGACCAATGTGGAACTTATAAATGTCGGAACCGGAGTAATCTCACTCCGATCTATAGTGAATGGTCACAATGTTCATGTAAGTCCAGCAGAACTGAGGGATGTTCTCAATCTGGATGATGCTAATCTGGTCACTACATTCCCAAAGAATCTCACCGATCTCTGTTTTACCAGTCACGAATATCAGGGTGACCTAAGTGACTCCGCTCTTTACAAGAAACATTTCAATGACCCTGAACGTCTCATCTTCCATATGATCAACATTTGTTTAGCTCCAAAATAATCTTCATGGGACCAGATGTCCTCCAGGTGGCAGCAGGTACTTTTCTCTATTCTGGAATCACAAAAACTTAATTTTTCACAAATTTTATTTTCAGAATTAACTGAACATGCTGCTAAACCTGTTACCACAAGATGGCTTCTTTACCCACGTTTTATAATGGCCATCATTGAAAAACAATTAAAACAAGAAGGCCTTGTTGGTTAGGGAATCGCTGCTCCAGCAGTTTTGCTAGAGGTATATTCCCGGCACAACACTAACCTCACACTCAAAGAGGCTGCCCGAAAGCTAAAACCCAAGCAGAGGGAACCCACAGCCTCAAAATCCCAATCCAAATCCAAAGTCCCCACCAAGTCAATTTCCAAAAAGCCCAAAAAGACTGCTCAGGGAAATGAGTCCCCTGAGTCTGCCCATGCCTCACCAAGGCATGACATGCCCACTGGCAGTAGTCAGCCAGTGGTGCACCAGACTCCACCAGCTGATACCGCCCAAGGTTCCTCTCAACAGGAACTTGGTGCAACTCTTGAAGGGGAAGACACACATCTAGAGCCTCTTTCATTTGAAAAGGTTTATATTGAAAAGCACCATTCTCCCCGGGTGCAATCTGCTTCAAAGCCTACTCCTACTGAAACCATTACACAAAGCCCCACATTTGTTATTGAACAAATCCTGGATCAGCTTAACACTCCAATCCCTACCCAGACACCTATTACTACTGGGATTATCTCCAACATTGAGGTCATAGTGTTTCTGATAACCCACATGATTTTGACTACAATTTCAGGTCTCCAAGTGTGGACAGGGAGATTCTGAATTCTGACAGGGCTGCCACTTCATCATCTCCATCATTTGGAATGATTGATAGTAGTAACATCTCTAAGACCCTGCCAGAGGCAACAACTGATGAAGGGTTTATTCCTAAGGTTGGAAGTCCCTAGTACCAAGACAAAGGGGCACCTGAAAATGTTGAGCCACACTCAACTCAGGTTAATCCTGATATAATCAGGAGGTCAGCTGATTTAGCCAAGGCTAATGATTACCAAAGAACCTTATCAGATGTTCTCAAGCAGAACATGTTTCTTGAGGCTGAGGTTTGCAGACTCAATGAGCTGCTCACCAAGATGTCCAAGGAAAAAAGTCCATCTGCCCTTCCAAACCCACAGATGGCACCTTCAATTCTTGAAGGTCACCAAAACACTTCCTCCACTACTCACCACCAAAATAAACCTCCAGCCTTTGCTTCAGGCACTAATTCTTTGGGTTCAAACCCCCCAGAGGCATTAGTTGCTGCCTTTCTAACTGCCCTACCTCTCATCACTCCACTTCTAAGGAATATCATTACCCAAGCTCTTGCTGAGAGGCTTCCATCCCAAACAAAACTTCAGAGGATGATTGATGATGCTGTTGCTGCCAAATTTTCTAGCTTTCAAACACCTTCATCCACTGCAGCCAAAAAGGGGGAGTTAGTGAAAGATTCAGAAGCAGAAGTTGAGAGAAAGAGATTAAGAAGTGAGGAGGAGGAGAATGCTTCTGAAAAGTCTGCTTCTGAAAAGTCTCCATCTATACAGGTTATTTATAAGAGGCAGAAGAAGAAGTCAAATCCTATTGATGTTGAGAAGGCTGTTGAAGAAGAGGATGTAAATGAGAAAGAGGTTGAGAAAGATGCTGAACTTGAAAAACAATCTGAAAGAGAGATTGGAATAGATGTAGAACAGGCAGAGGAAGATCAGGCAGAGGAAGATCAAGATTCTATGATTGGGGTGGAAAAGGTTGATAATGTCCAAGAACCTGAAGTATCTGAGATACAAAAACTGATCCCACAAGTCAAACCCTCTACCCAATCACATCAATCCATTGCCGATGATGCACCTCCCAAGAAAAGGAGGATGTTGAGAATTCAAGAAGAAGAAGATGCAGATGAAGAAGACAGGCTTCCAATATCCACTGTGTTGCAATCAAAAGTCTATAAGCCTGAGTCCTCAAAAGCTGGTTCTGCACAAATGGCTCAGAAAAGTTCATTCATGATGCCAGCTGATTATGTGCCAGAGAAGGCCATGGTCCTTAGTCAATATCCCAAGATCACTCCAGAATCTCAGAGACAAGCTGTAAAAATCAAACTTGAAGAAGAAGAGAGTCAAAAGAAGCATGATGAGAATATTTTGAGATTGGTTGATAAGGAGTACCCTCAGACCTCAACAATAATAGAAATGAAGAAAGAAGCACAGAGGTTGTATGCACTAAGGTTCACTTATCAGTATCGAAAAGAACAAATCAGAATGTGGCCTGACCCAAGGGTGAAAGACATAATTCACAAAAGAGATGTACCATCTGCATATGCAAGAAAAATCAAAAAGGTGATTAGTGCTGATATAATGCTGGGTTTTGTGCTGGATCCTTGGGAGATAATAGGAGACTTTAAGAGTGTGTACAATGCTGGATTGAAAGCTCCTAAGTTCTTAGAGAATAAAATGATTAAGAAAGGTCTAGTGTATAGAAAATTGGAAGGAGTAAAACAGAATGAGCTGCCATTATTCTTAGAAGGAAAACATCCTGATGAATTTGTCTACAGAGAAATTACAAGGGTGGAACTATATGATGGGACAAAGGCCAGGTACTTATCTGAATATTATGGGCATGAATCATTCTTTGAAGGAGAGCCAGAGATGCTTACACCTGAAGATAAAGTTGTTCTTTTGGAAACATATGTCAGGGAGTCTTTCAGACTCATTTATGATCAGTAGCTTCAATGAGAGGGGTCAATGCTCATAGTCCATTTCCCCAATGGAGTTCCCTCTCATCCTTTGCCATTCATATTTTCAGAAGCTGCTGTCTGCCAGGCCTGTACTTATTTGGTCAATTTAAAGCTGATCTCGAAGAAAAAGACAAGATCTTTATGCCTGGGAAACCAATAATAAGTGAGACAGTTAATAATTAAAGGTTTTGGCTGCATTGGTTCAGGGGAGTTTGTTGGACCAAAAGAACCAATGAGCCTGATCAGAAAAACCTTTAAGTCTCATATACACACAACAACTGAAGAAGAACACAACAGCTGAAGGCTACTTGAAGAGTTACAAGATCTGAAGCTATTCACAACAGCTGAAGTGTTAATCTTCAGATGTTGTGATGTTTGTTTTTGTTTTCAGTATCTCTCTTTCAATAGTTGTAAAAGTCTGATGAGTAGCTTACTCATCAGATGTTGTAGTTTGCTTTCAGTAGTTTTAGTTATTCAAGCTTTGTAAGAGGATGCCTTCAGACTTTATGAACATCCTCAGTAGTTTTGTTTATTTCAGTTGTTGTATTAAGTCTGTTAGGTGTCAACATCATGTGACATCATCAGACGTCACTGTTTCTATATAAGGACAGTTGACATAGTGTAATCGACAGAGAAGTTAGCGCATTGAATAAAATCATTCTATTTGCAGAATTCTCACTCTATAACAAATTGTTCTTTACTGTTTCATTAATATTCAAGTGTTCTTGCTAATTCTTATGCTAATTCATCTCTGAATTCTGCTGCTATAACCTAATACTGATCAAATGTGAACAACTGATCCAACAGAGCTATTCGACAAATTAGGGTTATTCGGCCAAACTTATTCGGCCGCCAGACTCATTCGGGCTATCTGGGGTTTTCAGCAATTAAAATTGCGATAACTTTGGATTCTGACCAAATATACGCACCAAATTTGGTACAGATCATCATGACATGATTACCATCCAGTTGGGATGAATGTTTTGACAAAAATACCACAAAACCCCAGTGATTTTGAATGAAACAGTGACTTGGAAATTAAGAAATTCAGGGTTTTTGCAAATTACGAAAATCCAATTTGATATCTGATTTTTTTGAATGGAAATTGAGTAGAATCAAGAGCCAAAGCTCTAATACCTCTGTGTAATCGGAAACAATCCGATTCCAAAAGATATCTACTCGACAGCCTCTGGAATAGTGCGGAATCCTATTTCAGGGTTTTCCAATCGAATCCAACAACAACCATGGTCATTCGAAGGTGTAGGAAGGACGTTTGAATGAGAAGATATCCTTTGGAATCGAACTTGGACGAACACCACGGGATGTGAATCGAACTTGGACGAACAATGGCTGCTCAAATCTTCCAGGATTTGACACTGGGTGCTCTGGGAAGAAGGAGGACTCTCAGAAGTTAGGTTTGAAATAGATTTGGTTGGTATTTATAGACTGTTGTCATTCGACTGAATGAGAGGCCGAAGCAACTCATTCGTAGAATGAGAGTGTTGAATGGACAAGTCATTCGAATGATTCATTCGGCGAATGACTCATTTGTTTGCCTATGTCATTCATTAGTTCGTTCCTTCGGCGAATGGCTTCATACTTAGAGCCATTCGCCCGAATGGGTCTGAAAAACATATGACTTCAACTTTAAACATAATCAAACACTTATAATCAACAATAATCATCAAGAACAATATAGATAGACAAGTTGAATTAATATAATAAACTTTATACATTAAGAACAGTACAAAATAGAACTAGGGACATTTAATGCATCTACACACATCATCATCCAGCCTTGGGGAATGGCTACCATGCGAATAATTATGGCCGAATAGAACTACATACGAATGGAGGGTGGCTGAATAACATAGCATGCAAAAGAGTAGTATTAGCTGAATAAAAAGGGGTCATGCGAATGGAGGTTCCATTTGGCTACAAGCTCATTCGGTTGAGATGAGGCCGTTCGGCCTAGTCCCTTCTGGTTAGTCTCATTCGGCCACCTACACCCCCCATTCGGCTGATTTGAAACCAAATAGGTGCAGGCCCCCATTTTCTAGTTTCAAGTTTACCACAAGCTTTTCCCTAGTCCTTATACTAGCCTAGAATGGTTTCAGGTGGTTTCCCTAAGGTTTTGACTTATTAGAACCGGTTAGGGTTGAGCCATGGGTTTGAAAACCCTAAAATAGCACATTTTGAGCTCGGGTTTACCTTGTTTCAGGTGGTTCAAAGCTCCGATTACTTGTACTTTCATGTAGAGGATGATGACAGCTTCGATTTGGTAGCTTACTTGAAGGATTTGGACAAGAATCAATGGAGTTATGATGGTTTTTAGTGAGAGAAAACCCTAGAGAGAGAGCGAACCGTGAATGGGGTTTTAGAGAGAGAAGGAGTTGTAATAAATAAGGAAGGAGATCTCATTTGGTTTTCGTTTTTGTTACGTTTTTGGAATGTAAAACGCGTAAATTACGGTTTTGTATTTAAATAGCTTTCTGGAACAATTTTTAAAGTTGTGATTCCTAATAATTCTTTTTAATTCTCTTATTTTAAAATTTTAAGATAGTTTTATCGTTTCGTTTCATCAGATCGTTCTGCCATTGCACGTATTCGTTTGAATCGTCACCCGAACGAATCCAACGACGGTTTCACTTTCTGATTCTTGTTTTCTACTTTTCAGTCACTGCTCAGAACGTTAAACTCACAGATATGTTTGTGTGAATCGTCACCCACGCAAACATACAGTCAGTTCACTATTCGTAAACGAAACTGAATTGTTCTTTGAATTGCATTTCCTCACCGATGAACTCAACTACTTGCCTATTTTGACATTGTTATCATTAAATCCACAATGTTTTTTCACTGAATTGTCGGCCATCTGATTCCAGTTATTTGTGGGCATCAGATCGCAACTGATGTGCCTTTGTCATTTGTTTTCACACTGTTGTTTCACATGAGTTATTGTGTTTACTATATTTAAATTTTCACATAAACACATACAATTGTTGTTTGTTTTCGAGTCCTGTTGTCACACAACTGTTTACACATTGTATTTACACATAGTAAATAGTGGAAGTACACATACCGTACGAACGTGCCGGACGATCTGGTGCTGGTTCTCACAACCCCCTAAAATAGAGTTACGTCCTAAAATAGATATGGGTGTTGGGTTCGCATCTCTGCTTCAGTTTCCCACGTGGTCTCCTCTCTTTTCCGGAGACCCCAAAGCACTTTAAGTAACGTCCTTTTTTGTTTCTTAATTCTTTTTCTTGTCTATCAATTATTTGAGTTGGATGTTCCACTTAATTCAACCTATTGTCCACTTCTATATCCTGTAAAGTTACTCATAGATCCTAATCCCATAAGTACTTAGGTAAGATACATGAAATGTTGGATGTATTCCTTTCATTTCTTCGGGTAGTTCAAGTCGATATGCCACCTTCCCCACCTTTTCATTTATAATATAAGGTCCAATGTATCTGGGACTAAGTTTACCCCTCTTTCTAAATCTAATGAGACCCTTCGAAGGTGATACCTTCAATACCACTTATACCCCCACTTGGAATTCCACAGGTCTCCTTCTCTTGTCAAAATAGGCCTTTTGTCTATCCTGAGTCGCCTTTATTATTGACTTAATTTGTTTTAACTTTTGATTTGTAAAATTTACCACATTCAAATCTCCTAGTTCCCTCTGATCCACATTTCCCCAGCAAATCGGAGTTCTAAATTTACGACCATATAACATTTCATAAGGGGGCATGCCTATGGTTGAATGATAACTATTGTTATAGGAGAATTCCACTAATGGCAAATGTTATCCCAATTTCCACCAAAATCCTTAATACAAGCTCTTAGCATATCCTCCACCGTTTGTATAGTTCTTTCACTTTGGCCATCGGTCTGAGGGTGATAAGCGATGCTCATTAGGAGCTTAGTCCCCATCTGTTTATGGAATTTCTTTCAAAATCGTAAAGTAAATCTGGAATCCCAATTTGACACAATTGATATGGGCACTCCATGTCTAGTCACCACTTCTTTAACGAATATTTCTGACAATCTTTCCGAGTTGTAAGCTTCTCTAATGGGTATAAAATGATCACTTTTCGTTAGTCTATCTACTACCACCCATATGGTATCAAATCCTTGAACTGTCTTTGGTAGCTTCGTGATGATGTCCATGGTTATTTGTTTCCACTTCCATTCAGGTATGGGTAATGGCTGCATATATCCATATGGTTCTCTAATGCTCAGCTTTTACCAGTGCGCATGTGGAACATCTGTTCACATATTGCATGACATTAAACTTCATCCCTGGCCACCAATAATGTTTCTTCAAGTCTTGATACATTTTTGAGCCTCTGGGTGAATTGAGTATCTGGTCTTGTGAGCTTCTTCCAAAATCCTGTCTCTCACATCACCGCTTTTGGGAATCAAGATTCTACCAAAGTGTGTTTCAATCCCCAATTCGTTTTCAGATAATTTACTACTTAATCCAAACATTCTTTCTTCTCTAACATTTCCATCTTTCAATGCTCTTGTTTCACTTCTTTATGTGGTATAAAGAGGAGGATGTTATTATTAATGCATATGACTTTACACTGATAGTTTCACTTCCTTCCTTCCTTCTTAACGCATCCGCAACTACGTTAGCTTTTCTCGGGTGGTATCGAATTTTGTAATCATATTCCTTTATATGTTCCAACCACCTTCTTTGCCTCATCTTCAATTCTTTTTGCTCGAATAAATATTTTAAACTCTTATGATCCGTTTAAATCACGCATTTAGATCCATAGAGATAATGGCGCCATATTTTGAGTGCAAACACTACAGCTGTTAATTCCAAGTCGTGAGTTGGGTAATTGGCTTCATAGACTTTTAACTGTCGTGATGCATATGCAATCACTTTTCCCCTTTTCATTAGGACACATTCTAATCCTTAATACGAGGTATCGGAATAAATCACCATATCCTCTGTTCCCTCTGGTAATCCCAGAATTGGAGCCTCAGTTAATCTTTTCTTGAGTTCATCGAAAGCTATTTGCTAAGCGTTTCCGTATAAAAATCTTACTTCCTTCTTTGTCAACTTCGTCAGTGCCGATGTTGTCTTCAAAAAGTCTTGGATAGATCTACGGTAATAACCCGCTCATCTTAAGAAATTTTTTTTGTTAGTGTGCGTCCTCGGAATTTTCCACTTTGTCACTGCCTCAATATTCGCCGGATCTACTTTAATGCCGTCTGAATTGACTACATGCCTGAGGAATTGTACCTCCTTTAGCCAAAACTCACATTTAGAGAATTTTGCGTATAATTGCTCTCTTTTCAAAGTTTCTAAAACTTCCCTTAGGTGACAGGCATGATCCTCTTTTTGAATAAATTAATATATCATCAATGAACATGGTTACTGACTTATCCAGCATTGGTTTATAGACTCGGTTAATCAACTCCATAAAAGCAGCAGGAGCAGTTGTTAGTTCAAACGACATTACTAGTAACTCAAAATGACGGTACCTCTTACGGAAATTTGTCTTTGGAATGTCATCCTCCCTTACCTTTAATTGATGATATCCATCTCAAATCAATTTTTGAAAACCAACTTGCTCCTTGCAATTGGTCGAACAAATCATCAATTCTAGGTAAAGGGTATTTATTCTTTATAGTCAGCTTATTTAATTCCCTATAGTCGATGCACATCCACATGCTGCCATCCTTTTTCATTACAAGCAGAAGTACATCACCCCAGGGTAAAATACTAGGTGGGATAAATCCTTTGTTAGTTAAGTCCTGTAATTGTTCATTTAAGTCTTATAGCTCTTTAGGCGCTTATCAGGGGTCTTAGCAACATGTTGAGCCCCTGGTATCAAATCTAGTCTAAAGTCTACCTCACGGTCAGGAAATAATTCCTTGAGGTCCTTTGGGAATACCTCGGGATACTGACACACAACTGGAACATCATTTATCTCTTTTTCCTTGATGTCGGCATTAATCACATATGCCAAATATGCGTTACTACTTGAGGTCATTTATTTTTGAGCCTTCATTACATTTATTATTTTCAATCTATTTCTTTCTTGTTCTCCTTTAATAATAATTTCTTTACCATATGGAACTTGCTATCGTATTATCTTTTCTTTGCAAATTATTTGAGCATTATTTTCTGACAACCAATCCATTCCTATTACAAAGTCAAACCCTTCAAGACTCATAGGGTGCAATTTGACTTGTAATTGATGGTCATCAAAATTAATCATGCATTCATCAATATTTTTAATATTCTTGAAGTTCTGCCTATAGTCATCTCAACTTCAAAAGGTTTAGTCAATTCAATTTCTTGTCTATTTAAAATTTTGCTGAAAGCGTGAGAGACAAAGCTTTTGCTAGCACAGACTCAAACAATATATGTACAGGTACTTGGTTTATTAAAAACGTACCCGTTACGACTTTTTCATTCCTTCTAGCTTCCTCTGCTGTCATGGTGTAAGCTATTGCTTTGGCTCCATCAGCTTTCCTGGCATCATTATTTTCTTGTTTGGGACAATCTACGATCCTACGCCTCGTGTCTCCACAATTGAAACACCCCACGGATTTATTCTTTGTACAGTTGTGAGCAATATGGCACGTTCTTCCGCATCTGAAACAAGTTAAGCGGGTTGGGTTATTTACACGGCATTTTCACTTGTGAAGCTTTTGACACGTTTTGCACCGAGTTTTGAAATTTCCCTTGAACTTCTTCCTTGCACTACCCTCGGTAGTTTTAGAATCGTCTCCTACCTCAGCTATTTTTCGTTTATCTCCTGGTGCTCTACCGTGATCACCATATTCCTCAATGAACAGCGTACGGCTTACATCAACCGCCGCTTTCAAAGTCCGTGGAACTGTTGCCAGGACAGCTTTCCTAACCACAAGGGGAAAACCTTGAATATACCTCCTGACTCGTACAATTTCTGGAGTTACCAGTTGTGGAAGTAGTCTTTCCATTACGTTGAACTTAGAAGTATACTCCCTATGAGTCATTCCATTTGCTGAAATACAAAGAAAAATGGTTTCCATACGATCCAATTCATGTTGTGGACAAAAATTTTCTAGCACCCTCCTCTTGAGTTCATTCCATCCTATGTTATCTATTCATCTTCTCCCCACGGATTGTTTGACTGTGTCCCACAAGAAAATAGCTTCTTATACAAATGAATGAGCAGCGAATTTCACAGCTTGCGTCGTTCCACACTCACTGATGTTGATAACCGGCTCCATCTTGTTAACCCACTGAAAAGTGCCTATTGCATCCTTCTTCCCATCAAAAACTGGAGGACTGCAGCCCTTAAAAGCTTTGTAATCAAGTATGTTTTGTCTGCGATTCCATGGCCTCGCTTGTTCTTCCACCTCCTCTTCCTCAGTCTCATAATTTGTTCCTTCATATTCCTCATCACTATTCTCCTCGTCATGGACATCATCTTCACCACTTTTGTTTCCACCCTTTTCATGAACATTCTTACCAAGAGTTCCTTCACCCTTATCCGTTTTCCTCTCATTTTCATGGAGTTCATCATCAGAATCTTCATCCTCGACCTCATACTCCACTTCTACCACTTTTTTCTTGCCTTTCTTACTGCTGCCTTCTCCAGTATCCTTTGGATTAGAATCATTCCTTAATTGTTTCTTTACATGCATCGTAGTAGTGTTCCAAATCTTTGGCATGACAATGTTAAATGAAGCATTGAACTAGGATAAAATTATCTTTTCCAGATCAGTAGCTTTCATTTCTCCAATTGACTTCTTTTTGTTAGAGGGTTTTTCCCCCGTATTTCCCTTCCCACGACCTCTACCACGTCCAGCCATTTAATAATATAATTGATCCTTATCAATATTTACCCAAGTGTTAATCTCGGAGATAATATTAAATGTCTAATAAATGATTACGAAGCCCATTGCGCTTATTTATTATTCCCTTTAATATTTCACCAATCTCATATTGGATGATATTAGTACGGCTATCCTACTTTCCTATGTAGGAATTTCTTATCTAAGAAGAAATTTCTTAAGAAATCTCACACTGGATGATATTAGTACTGATATTAGTACTGGATGATATTAGTACTACTATTCTACTTTCCAAAGTTCTTAATCACTTAGAAAGTTTTGCAATTTTGCAATAGCTAATTGCAACACTCCATTTTCTTCCTAATTATTCAATTACTTTGAATTGTCCTTCCATAATGAAATTCTTTATCAGCCAAGGCGTAGGCAGTTGGTTGTATTGGATAGCCTCTTTTTAAACTTTTGGATCATAGTTCTGTAATTTCCAGAGAGTCTTGGTTTAAATTTAATGTACTCTCGTAACCCACTTCTCTTAAACCTGGCTCTGATACCAACTTGTGGGGCACCGAATTCCTATACAACCACTCATTATATATTTATAATATATGAATGATTAATTTCAATCTACAAAAGCAGCAACATTTAAATTCATCATTCATATCAACAGAACATACATTCAAGTCAAGTAAATGAACACAATGTTTACAATCCAGAGTTTAACAAAAAAAAGAGTTTATTCATTGATACAACGGTGACTAGCCATTCATAGTAAGGGATGGAAGAGATTATTCATCAACACGGTTTTCCTGACTAGTTGTCTCGCCCATTTCCCCATTCTCCTACACCTTCACTTTTCCCTTGTTTCCCTTTCCGGAGGTATTACCTGACACATAACCAAAACATTTTCAGTAAAAGCTAGTGTGTTCTAAGTTTAATCTTGTAAGTGAAGACCCTTTTGCATGTAATCGTAATTACAAAACACATCAGATAATTCCACAGTTCTTATTTAAGAACCCCAAAAACAACACTTTCAAATTATCATTCAATCACATATGTAAAGTAAAAATTAACCAACCAATCATAATAAATAAGCACTGTCTTAGGATCACGTTCATCCTCAGCCAGGCCAGTCGTCACCGGCCACTTTCAGTCAATTGATCAACTAACCCCTTATTAATGTCACCATGTTCAGGGCTATTCCTCCTCGAGCGAATAGGTTAAATCTCATCTCTATGAGACCGACAGTATACAACTTTATAAATTAGATGCATAAGTTATAGTCACAATCTAAAACGGAGTTTCATGTAGTAATAATAAGACTATATACTAATTATGTGTCGGCTCAAAACATGTGTAAAATAGAGCAACATAGAACTCACCAGGTTATTCCTTCAACTTAACCCTCCTTAAGTCATCAACCAGATATCGATAACCTATAATAACATTTATATAATATTACTCAACATACTATAAAAGTTTGCAAAGTTGTGATATATGCGTAAATGTTTGAAACCGGTCGTTGACAATCATACTAAGTATTATATGCATGTTTACAAACGTTCGCAATCACACAAATGGTCATTCACAAATGTTTCATCAGATTCGCTATCGTCAAGATTACTCATTCGCAAATGTTAGTATTAATACTTGTTCGCAACGTTTCCAGGTTAGTCGTTGCGAATGTTCCAAGTATCGAATACTCGTTCGCAAACATTTCCGGGTTAGTTGTTCGCAAGTGTTTCAAGTATCAAACACTCATTCGCAAACATTCCCGGGTTAGTCGTTCACAAATGTTTCAAGTAGAAAACACTCGTTCACAAACCTTCCCGGGTTAGTCATTTGTAAATTTTATATCAATTTGTTCGCAACACTTCCAGATTATTCACCCGCAAATATTACGAGTAAAATTTGTGCACATCTTAAATCTTCTTTTGCGAATATTTTGTGATGATACCAAGTATACTGTTCCAGTTCGCAATTATCCCGGTTTTCTCATTTATACTTGTCTTATCTTCTAATAAAGTCTTCATAAATCTATATTTATTTTTCCTTTATAAATATTTATAATTCCACAATACCAAAAATCTTATTTCGAAACTACTAATATTACTGTCATATCATACTTCATTCCAAAAAAAATATATTTCTACAGAAATTACACATTTGTTTGAAACAACATATATACACATATAGAATTTATACAATTCCTTACAAAATCAGCAAATCGCCAAAAATCCCCAATTTATACAAGATAAGACATTTTTGGCTTTCTCTTCTGAAATTTTCCTTAAAATAAAAATACATCGGTTTACTGGTACGGTCTACCAATCAAGTAACTGAATTCTGACATAGCCCTTAAGGTTGTTCCGAGGTCCAATTTAGTGGACAGAAACCAGTATGTTGGTATCATTTCTTTCTGACCCCTGTCAACATCTCCTCTTTAGATTAAGGGCTTTTCCCTTAAACTTCAGATTTCCTAAATCCTAGTTCTCTCCCCCTACTGTGGGAGTCGGGATTTGGAACGAGATGTGATATGCAATAAGAATTCCTCAACCTAGATGGCATGGGATGGATGCAAACATATGGTTAAGGAATGACCCCGCAGTTCCCTGCGGTGTCAAAATTTCTAGAACGTCGGAATCCCTGACATGCAATAACAATTCCCCCTCCCATCGTCATAGACAAAAACTATTTCCCTGTGTGGGCTCCAGTTTGGGTTTATACCTTCCCAGAAGTGGAATCTTGGAAGCTTAGGCAGAGACCTTGACACCTTCACATGCAACAACAATTCCTCTAGGTCAGAGCCTTCGGAAGTTCCTTCGTAGCTTCCTTCTTCAATGAAAGCAGGGTTTTGTCTGTTTTTAATCTACCGGAGCAAGAGAGAGATTATCGGTGTGTGTGTAATCCTTAACTTTAGTTGGATGTGAATGAAGGAGAAGGGTGGTGGCTCCCCTTTTTATACTACTTATAGAAATCATCCGGATCGACTAAGGGTCCGCGTGAATCTTTTATTACCCGAAATAGTATACCTTTTTATTTACGCTTTTAACACCAAACCTTATCTTTTTAATGTATTAATTGATATGTTCTTTAATTTGTTTGTTTGCTACCGACTTGTATGTTTTCATTTCCTTTTACATAGATATCACATGATATGGAATCTTTACTATATTTAGAAGTACGGTTGGATTGATACATCCCATCACTTTGACTTAAACCTTTCACTTTTGCATTTACTCTCTGTTTACCCCTGTCGAATATGACAAAGTACCTTATAGTTTTTTTTATAATTAAATTCAGTGTTTTAATAGTTAATATTTATTAAATTTACTAACATAGATTAAAAATTATTTCTTTATGGTTTCTTATAAAATTTACGGATGTTACAATTAAGTAAATAATCCTTTTTTGACAACTAAAATAAGTTTACCTATACATAATCTAGGAAAACAGATACACATATGTAACACATATGATATAAAAGCATTTAAGTAAAATATAGTCCCAAGAAAATCATTTACACATGCTTCTCAGCCCGCATTTATAAAACAAAATGGTTTAGAAAAGGGGCAATGAGCTCACCTGTGTTGCTATGAAACGTACCAAGGAAATATGCGTGCTCATTGACTGTAAACTACGTATCTTGAGCACCTATGTTGTATCATCAAGTGCCAGATCGTCCGGCAAGTCCGTACGGTATGTGTACTTTCACCGTATACTATGTGTAAATACATGTATGTGAACAGTGTGTGTATTAACAGGAGTTCAGATTACAGTAAACAATTGTACGTATTTAAGTGAAAACTGAAATACAGTGACTACAACATACATTTGAAACAATAGTTGTGTGTATTTAAGTGAAAACTTAAGTACGGTTAACACAACGAATCACGAGAAACAACAGTGTACAAGTATACAACGAAAAAAAATCGGTTGCGATCTGATGTCCACAGATGACAGGAATAAGATGGCTGACAAAGCAGTACAAAAGCTATGTGAAAACAGGAGTTTAGTTGAGTCCGTTAGTAAGAAAACACAATTCAAACACAATTGCAGTGTTATTTCAGAATAATGAACTGACAGTGTGTTTGCGTGGGTGACGATCCACACAAACATATCTGTGAGTTTAGAGTTCTGAAATAATGACTGAAAAGTAGAAAACAAAATTCAGAAAGCAAAACCATCGTCGTGTTCGTTCGAATGGCGATTCAATCGAATACGCGCGAAGATGACGCGTTCTGACGAAACGAAAACGAAAATGACACGAACGACAATAAATTCAGATAATAAAGCATCTTAATGTTTTACAATTTTGAAACACATCAAAATTAAATAAAGTAAACTATTTTATTTAAAATCCATAAAAACGCGCGTTACATTCCGGAAACGTAACGAAAACACGAACCGAGCAACAAAAACGAACCCGAACTCACTCGTGGTTTAAATACCTAGAGTGAGTTCATTTTACTCATTTTTCACTCCTTCTTCCCCACTCAAAACCCTAATCCTGGTTTTGAGCCCCCACCCCCATTTTCAAGCTTAAAACCTCCATATCTCCCTTCATACTCAACCAAATCCTTCCATCTTTGGACCAAATCGAAGCTCTCATTATGCTCTACATGAAAGTACAACCGATCTAAGACAAACCCACAAAAACAAGAGGTATTTGCTTATGAATGTCACGAAAAATTAGGGTTTTCATAACCCTTGGTCGACCACCACCACTGAACCGGTTTCACACCTTGTCCTTCAAGTCCTACACCCAAGAAAACACACCCTTGCATAACATCACCATGGAACACCCCCCACTTAGCTCGACTAAACCCTGGTTCGAACAACCTAGGCGACTTGAACTGTTGCTAGCTGAATGGCTCTTGGCCGAAGGAGCTAGGCTGACTGAAACAACCGCCGCATGGGTGCACGAATGGCCTCATGCGCAACCTCATTCGCCCAGCTAACCTCATCCTCATTCGGGGCCTCTCTTCATTCAGCCAACCACATTCATCCGCCACTACACCTTCGATCATAAGCTTCATTCGGTCTGGAAGCCACATTCGGCTAAGCTCCTTGTTCGGCAACCATACCCTTACTCGACCAGAAGCCATCAGTTGGTCAAGAAACACAAGCTAGAAAACCCTTTCGGCCAAGTCAGACGGCCCATGGCCTGGTTCGGCCGATGGATAGTTGTATTGGCCCATGGGACTTAGTCTAAGCCCAACTCAATGTTGCGACCCAAGTGGCTAGGATTGGCCCACGCAAACGACCTGGCCCAGCTAACCGCCTCGATCCAATATTAACTATTTGGCCTCAAAACTTCATCTGGCCCAATGACACTGAGCAGGCCCAACTGATTCCCCTGGCCCAGTTTATCTTCACTCGGCCCTGTACATTTGGTCCGACCCAACAAAGCTCACTGTTTTGGTCGACCTACATGGAAATAGAAAATCAACGTTTTACTTAAACAAAGATTAAAGTATAACATGGAAAGAACAATTGGGAAACAAAGCCATATTACAAAACATTAAGGATAATGATATTTAGCTTAAAAGATAAATTTTATACTTAGAACTTTTTTCTCATGACAAGAATCCAAGTGGTACATAAATGCAATAACAAGATGTATTAACCAAAATTTAGTACGTAAGTGTTATCGAAATCTTTAACAATTAGATGGGGCTAACACCTACATGCGAACAAAACCTTTCAACTTATACTTATAAGTTACAACAATATGCAATCAATACAGGAACGTGAAAACTACTACAAGAGCAATCAAGAGCGCGTTCATTCTTTCTTTTAAGCTAAGTCAACCACTTTATTTGATTAAAAGTTTCTTTTAACATATTGCTTATATTATGATTTAGATAATAATAGTTATCTTTATTATCATTTATCATTACATGCTTGCTTGTCTGATATTATCATACTTGAGACAATTAGGAAGATGCATGTCATTATCGCTTCCTGACACATGCATGCACTAGAATAATATAAGTTGTTAAGAATATATCTCGCAACTGTTTATTATTCTTACACGATAGAACAACGGGGAAAACCATGGGATAACATGCCAATAACAATTACTAATGACAAGAATGATCATCATGATAAGGTAACTTCATGATAACGAGATCATTCACACATTACTAACCTCGTGTATAAGACATGTTCTTATAACACTCTGTTCAAGTTCTAAGAACACTCAACACCGAGATAACAGTGGAGACAATTACTTGTGATATCGAGGATGATATCGCAAGCACACACTTTTGGGATGGCATTCCCCATACATATGAGACTATAGTGAAACCTATGAAACTATACCGGTAATACCTATGAGACTCAAAGTTTACAATCTTAGAGTTAGGTTAGATCTGAGTTGTATGAGACCATGAGATTGTGACTACGTGATTAGGAGGTGATATCTTTATGAATTTATGCAATATGAGTCTATATGTGCCTATGTGATGAGACCTTATGAGACTATATGAAACTATGTGAGACTAGGTGATGAGACTATGTGATGAGACTTTATGAGACTATATGAGACTATGTGATGAAACTATGTGATGAGACTTTATGATACTATATGAGACTATGGAATGAGACTATGTGATGAGACTTTATGAGACTATATGAGACTAGAGAATGAAACTATACGTGACTATATGAAACTATATGAAACTATATGAAACTATATGAGACTAGGGAATGAGACTATATGAGACTATTTAATGGATTATATGAGACTATGTGATGGGACTACATGAGACTATGTAATGAGACTATATGAGACTACGCGATGAGATTAGGTGAAATCATGTGAGGAATAAATGGGTATCCATAGTTGTATTGCAAGTAGTGTGAAACTTGGTTGAGCATGTGGTGGGATGGCGTCTGGGCTTGACGCTTTCGTATGCCCTATATATAAGCATGCTTTATCAGGCGTTACACCATTTGTACATATAACTATGGAGAGGACATTGGGTAAAACAAGCGAATCAATTATTACAAGGATCATGTAAAAGATTGTGACTGTGCTTGTGAACATTAAAAGTTTTCAATTACTAAACTTATGAACTCACCAACCTAGTGTTGACTTTGTTTAAATGCATGTTTTCTCAGGTGATGGAAAGGTCTAGTTATCAAGCATCAGTGATTAAGCTTGATGACTTTTAGAAGATCTAGCTTACTTTTGGATGCATACATTTTCAAGACATTGTGAATCTCTTTTGCATATCTTGTACAACTACAGGATAGAAACTACACGATTCTTTTGGAGTAAATTTACTTAGTTAAATTATGAACACGTACTGTGTAATTTAACTTTGTAATCTATACTACTATATAATACATATAGAAAGGACAAAAGAGTAATTTACTTAAATATCTTAAAATTAAGAGTTTTACAACTCTTATAGCATATGGTACAACTTTTAAATCTAATCTAAAAGTTTTTTTCTACTTTCACTTTGTCCCACATTGATAGCTTATAATAGTTTATGTGAGATAGAGTGATTATAAAAGAAAACCACTCAAAGCAAATTAATCACATCTTGACATTTTTGGCACATTTGGCCTTTTATGTTTGAAGTTAAAGTCATTTTTAATTTACTAAGTTAAAAAAATTGCTTTTATTATGGTTATGACTCAAAAACGAACCATGCAAATATTTAAAATCACCAACTTAAGTGTTATGTTTCTCGCCGCATCGCGCGGGCATTTGACTAGTTCTATATTATATGTCATATTGGCATTTCTCATTCTTTATCATGTGCCATGTAAACAATCTGATCAATTCGATTATCACTCAAGATATCGCGCCCCGGGAACCTTCCGCCCGTCGAGAAAACCCGATCCGTTCCTGCCAGCCCGGGGTGTGACAGATTGGTATCAGAGCCATGGTTATAGAGAAATATAGGTCATATTACTTAAACGGTTTGGCCTAGACTATAACCTAGGGACCCTCATGTAGAGATCATGTGACATAGGATTCTATTTGCATATGTCTTCTGCTTCTGATCACTGCACTAACCGATTTTCTTTCGGTTATGATCAGAATGCCGCCGAGAAGACCACCACCTGCTATACTGCCACCACCACCACAAGATTTGGCACCACACTCATCGACACCATCACCAGTTGACTCTCCTACACAACCACCTCCACCTCCACCTCCTCCTCCACCGCCACCACTTCATCAGTTGGACCCTGCTACTATGGCGTTGGCCACTCTTCTGACTAGCCAACTGAGGGATGTGATCCCGGAAATGATGAACCGGATCAATACCAACAACAGCAACAATGTTGCCAACTCATCAGGAGAAGGCAGCGGTAACACCCGACAGAATTAGGATTTTGCCTACAAGAACTTTGTAGGTTGCAAGCAACCAAGTTTCAGTGGCAGTGAGGGTGCAGTCGGATTGATTCAATGGATCGAGAAGATGGAGACGACCCTTGACATCAGTGGCTGTCCTGATCAACACAAGGTAGGATATGCGGCAGGCTCGTTCGACAAACGAGCGCTGACCTGGTGGAATGCACAAGTACAGACCAGAGGACGGGATGAGGCATTGTCTATGTCTTGGGAGGAATTCAAGGTCTTGCTGAGGGGCGAGTTTTGCCCCAGGAACGAATTGAAGAAGGTTGAGACAGAGTTGCTCAACCATGTAATGGTGGGAGCTAGGCATCTGGTCTACACCACAATATTTCACGAGCTAGCGACATTGGCACCAGATATAATGCCAACATTGGAGAAACGAATTGAGCGGTACTTTGGTGGACTACCGGCCTGTATTCAGGGACATGTGATTGCTGCTCACCCCACTACCCTAGAGATGGCTGTTACACTGTCAGCAACATTAACTGATGTAATGGTTGCCTCGGGGGCACTGAAGGAGGAAGTTGAAGTAGCAAAGACTGAAACATCAGGGGAGTAGGATGAACATCCGTCTAAGAAACAAAAAGTGCTCAAAAACTATGTTGGGACCACACCAGCTCTGACAGCACCACAACCACCACCACTACAAACCAAGAAGCCGTATGCTGGCGCGGCTCCTCAATGCAACAACTGTCATTTTCACCATCATCTTGGCACCCCGTGTAGGAAATGCACAGGGTGCAGGAAATTGGGGCATTGGTTTGATCACTGCAGGAACCCAATTCCCATAACAGGAACAACCATGCAACAAGGATGGCTGCTGTTACTGATAACAGGTCTTGCTACACATGTGGCGAACCTGGACACCTCTCAAGGGACTGTCCCAAGAGAATCCCACCAAAGGAACCGGTAGCTAGAGGACGGGCCTTTCAAATTGGAGCGGTTGCGGCTCGCCAAGACACTGACACCAACACTGGTGCATTTCTCATTTAAAAATCTTTGCAGTTGTATATTTAATACCAGCATAGATTATCATTGCCTCCTTAGAGTTAGTTTAAAACTTACTAGCAACGAGGGTAACACTCGGATATCTCTTACACTAAATGACATGAACTTACTGTTCACTTACCTTTAGTGAACGAACACATACAATGGAATTCAAAGTGATTGACACGAGTGGTGTCAATACCATTATTGGAATGGATGCCTTGTCTCTGATAAGGATGAAGTCATCTAATCTGATAAGGCTTTTTTCATGTCATTACAATGAATGGCAGAGATGCATTCATAAATCTGGTTTCTTGAGAACGAAAACTCACGAGTAGATCAGTCAATGTTGTGCTACCATACAATATACGAATCTATTCTTACAAGGGGAGAAACAAGAGGTTTCTCCTAACAGGGATTAGCGCGCGAGTATAAGAATGATAGTGAACATTATAGAGCATGAAATTATTACAACTCCTCAAGATACTACCATGGGAGTGTATACAAACAGCTATGGAACGTGATGCCAATCTACCTTACACTTCTAGTAGACTCGATATTCTTGAATTGACAGGAACAATGAAATCAAGTCTACTCATTACATAACCATAAACAAAAGCCTAGGCTCCCTAAGGAGGACTAGGTAACATACAAACAATATCTTTCCCAGAAACATAAACATTTCGGATCGTACGGTCAAGAGACTGAAAACGAATCCGTATTATATCAAACAAACTCGGGGAAACTCTAAACACAACTTCGCATAAACATGAGAAGATGAGAAAACATATGATATCAAACCACCTTCACCTATGCAAAGAAAAAGTAGTACCCGACAATGACGCTTAAATTTCGGGACAAAATTTCTTTAACAAGGGGAGACTGTGACAACCAGTACCAGACCGTCCGGAAAGTCTATACGGTGTGTGTACTTTCACCATATACTGTGTGTAAATACAATGCTTAAACAGTTGTGTGACAACAGAACTCAGAAAACAAACCACAGTTGTATGTTTCTAAGTGAAAACTTAAATACAGTAAATACAACAACTCAAGAGAAACAGCGGTGTACAAACAAACAACGAAAACAAATCGGTTGCGATCTGATATCCATAGATGACAGGATTCAGATGGCCGACAAATCGGTGTGAGAACAACATGAAAACAGGATGTCTAGTTGAGTCCGACAATGAGAGAATACAATTCACCGTTTAATTGCAGTTTCGTTTCAGAATAATGAACTGACAGTGTGTTTGCGTGGGTGACGATTTACACAAACATATCTGTGAGTTTAACGTTCTAAAATGTTACTGACAAGTAGAAAACCAAATCAGAAAGTGAAGCGTACGATCGTGTTCGTACAGTTAGCGCTCTGTACGAAAACGCCGTAAGTGACGCGATCTGACGATACGAAAACGAAACACGACACGAACGATAATAAATATAATAAAATAAAATATTTAACATTTTACAACTTTGAAACTCATCAAAATAATTTAAATAACATTCTTTTATTCATTATATTTAAATTACGCGTAATTTTCCGGATACGCGACGAAATCGCGAACAGAGCAACCGAAACGAACCCGAACCCACTTGGAGTATAAATACTCTAAATGAAGTCATTTACTTCATTTCACACATTATCATCCTCTCTCCACCTCCAATTTCCGGCCACCACCAAGAATCACCATTTTCAACCTTCTAAACCTCATATCTCCTTCATTTCTCAACCAATTTTAGTGATTCTTGAACCCACGTGAAGCCCTTGATGACCTCTACATAGAAGTACAATGGATCTGAGCTTTTATCCAGCAAAATTCTAGGTATGAGCAAGGGAAGTTCACGGGAATTAGGGTTTTCTTGCACCATTAGTAGACCAAGCTCCTAACCAGTTAACCCTTCTTCATCTGGGACTTCACGCACATGGGAGACCCTAACAGCATGACCATAACTATGGGTTGGTGATGGTGATGCCTAGATACAGGTTCGCAAGTGGAAATAGGTGATGAGAGGTTGGCCGAACTTTGCTGTGTTGGCTTGACCAAACCTGTGGTGACACAAGTGAGCCGAACCCCCTTAGCCAAGGCACCTCAGGCAAACCTATTAAGCTTAACGAACCCATGGGTCTGGGGCGAACCCTAGATGGACGAACGAACCTTCCATAGCCGAGCCTTTCCTCCCCAACCGAACCTTGTGCGTGAAGCTCTATGGCTGAACCTTTCCACCTCTCATGAACCATGTGCCGGAAACCCTGTTTAGACGAACCTGCATGGCTCATGAACAGCGAACCTTTTTGCCTTGTGATGGCCGAACCCCTGGAACCGAACCTCTACATGGCAAACCTTTCACAACTTCAGCAGCCGAACCTTATGACTATTAGGACCGAACCCTTCTTGCCGAACCTCCTCCACTTGGCTAATCTCTGTTGAACGAACCCTATGGCTGGCCATCCAGATCACCGAACCTTGTGCTGCTAAGGAGATGGCCGAACCTTGGCCAAGGTTAGCTGAATGAGAGAGTACCCACCACCTCAGCCGAATTAAACCTTGTGTGGTCTCAATTGGGTTACGGCGGCCCAACAGCCCACTAAGCCAGCCATGTTGATTTAAATCGGCCCACTCAATTTCATTAGGCCGCATCACTCTATTCAGCCCATGTATCATTCACGAGCCCAACACCAACAAACAGGAACAAATGAGATTCGGCCCAACATAAAATGCATCGGCTCATGTTAACTTAATAGGCCCAAGCCTTGTACAATCCGGCCCAAACACTAAGGAATTATCTATACAATGTCTTGAGCTCATCTAGTTGGGCCAGTTACTTGGATAGTGAATCGGGCCCAATAACATCTACAAAGGGCCATACACATACCCGGCCCAAGAACAACATTCGGCTCAAATTTATGTTATTCGACCTATATGGAAACAGAAAATCAACATTTTACTTAAACAAAGATTAAAGGATAACATGGAAAGAAAAATTGGGAAACAAAGCCATATTACAAAACATTAAGGATAATGAGCATTTAGCTTAAAAGTTAAATTTTATACATAGAACTTTCTTGTCATGACAAGAATCCAAGTGGTACATAAATGCAATAACAAGATGTATTAACCAAAATTTAGTACGAAAGTGTTACCAAAATCTTTAACAATTAGATGGGGCCGAATGAAGACCGTGACTCACAAGTGGTAGCCAACTTCAGTGCTAACACCTACACGCGCACAAAACCCTACAACTTATACTTAAGTTACAACAATATGCAATCAATACAGGAACGTGAAAACTACTACAAGAACAATATAGAGCGCGTGCATTCTTTCTTTTTAGCTAAGTCAACCACTTTATACCTAAGGTGAGTTCACATGCCCCTTTTCTAATCTTTACTGATTTCAAAGCCCGGGGCTGAGAAACATGCTAAGCTTTTATTTGATCAAAAGTTTCTTTTAACATATTGCATATATTATGATTTAGATAATAATAGTTATCTTTATTATCATTTATCATTACATGCTTGCTTGTCTGATATTATCATACTTGAGACAATTAGGAAGATACATGTCATTATCGCTTCCTGACACATGCATGCACTTGAATAATATATGTTGTTAAGAATATATCTCGCAACTG
The DNA here is from genome assembly GCA_009363875.1 of Mikania micrantha. Lineage (NCBI taxonomy): Eukaryota > Viridiplantae > Streptophyta > Magnoliopsida > Asterales > Asteraceae > Mikania > Mikania micrantha. Next base: position 68,223,324 of record CM018693.1, on the reverse strand, counting down.
TTTATTATTCTAACACGATAGAACAACGGGGAAAACCATGGGATAACATGCCAATAACAATTACTAATGACAAGAATGATCATCATGATAAGGTAACTTCATGATAACGAGATCATTCACACATTACTAACCTCGTGTATAAGACATGTTCTTATAACACTCTGTTCAAGTTCTAAGAACACTCAACACCGAGATAACAGTGGAGACAATTACTTGTGATATCGAGGATGATATCGCAAGCACACACTTTTGGGATGGCATTCCCCATACATATGAGACTATAGTGAAACCTATGAAACTATACCGGTAATACCTATGAGACTCAAAGTTTACAATCTTAGAGTTAGGTTAGATCTGAGTTGTATGAGACCATGAGATTGTGACTACGTGATTAGGAGGTGATATCTTTATGAATTTATGCAATATGAGTCTATATGTGCCTATGTGATGAGACCTTATGAGACTATATGAAACTATGTGAGACTAGGTGATGAGACTATGTGATGAGACTTTATGAGACTATATGAGACTATGTGATGAAACTATGTGATGAGACTTTATGATACTATATGAGACTATGGAATGAGACTATGTGATGAGACTTTATGAGACTATATGAGACTAGAGAATGAAACTATACGTGACTATATGAAACTATATGAAACTATATGAGACTAGGGAATGAGACTATATGAGACTATTTAATGGATTATATGAGACTATGTGATGGGACTACGTGAGACTATGTAATGAGACTATATGAGACTACGCGATGAGATTAGGTGAAATCATGTGAGGAATAAATGGGTATCCATAGTTGTATGGCAAGTAGTGTGAAACTTGGTTGAGCATGTGGTGGGATGGCGTCTGGGCTTCACCCTTTTGTATGCCCTATATATAAGCATGCTTTATCAGGCGTCACACCATTTGTACATATAACTATGGAGAGGACATTGGGTGAAACAAGCAAATCAATTATTACAAGGATCATGTGAAACATTGTGACTGTGCTTGTGAACATTAAAAGTTTTCAATTACTAAACTTATGAACTCACCAACCTAGTGTTGACTTTGTTTAAATGCATGTTTTCTCAGGTGATGGACAGGTCTAGTTATCAAGAATCAGTGATTCAGCTAGATGACTTTTAGAAGACCTAGCTTACTTTTCGATGCATACATTTTGATGGCATTGTGAATCTCTTTTGCATATCTTGTACAGCTACAGGATAGAAACTACACGATTCTTTTGGAGTAGATTTACTTAGTTAAATTATGAACACGTACTGTGTAATTTAACTTTGTAATTCTATATTATATGTCATATTAACATTTCTCATTATTTATCATGTGCCATGTAAACAATCTGATCAATTCGATTATCACTTAAGATATCGCGCCCCGGGAACCTTCCGCCCGTCGGGAAAACCCGATCCGTTCCAGCCGGCCCGGGGTGTGACAAGGCCCAACAGATTTCCCCTGACCCAGATTATCTTCACTCGGCCCTGTACATTTGGTCCTGCCCAACACAGCTTACTGTTTTGGTCCAGAATTATTGTTTGGGCCCAGATTTCTTGTTTTGGCCCAACAACTTACTAATTTAGCCCATCAGTCGGCCCATAAAGCATTCGGCCCACATGGCTAAAGGAATAACCTAACGTACTAAACCAATAATCATGAATAGGATGCATGGGAAGTTTTCAAATCTATTATTACAAAGTGAATATGGTTGTGATCTAAGGAACTAAATCAACTTAAGATACTAAAATTTTCTAATCATGGTTCATGGTTAATTAGGACTATGTAACTAGCTATATTCTATGACGTTTAAAGAATTAAATGGCAAGGGATTTCCCACATTAATACAAAGAATAATAATTGTGTAAAGTAAATAACAATTAGAGTTTCAAATAGTTTAAAAGTCTAAGTTCACACTTAGAAACTATCATGAGTTCAACTCTTCACAACTCAATATGGTGATAAATCAAGGTTAAACACAACATAAATATATATAGTAATTACAAACTATGAGACTTGAAACAAGGGTTGAATGACTACCGAGACCCACGAGTGTTAGCCAATTTTAGGGCAAACACATACGCTCACACAAATTCGTACAACTTATACTTACAAGTTACAAACTACGTGAAATCAATACAGGATCGTGAAAACTACTACAAATTTAACAAAGAGCGCGTGCATTTCTTGTTTAGGCTAATCAACCACAACCACTACAAGGTGAGTTCATATGCCCCTTTTCTTTAATCTTAACTGATTTTAAACTCTCGGGGCTGAGAAACATGCTTAACTTTTATTTATTTAAAATTTTTATGTTTAACATATCGCTTATACTTTGATTAGATAATATTTATTGAATTATTATCAATTATCATTGTATGCATGCTTGCTTGATCATGATATGACAGAGATAACCTAGATGAATATGATAATATAATTTCATAACTCATCGACACAATAGAATAACCTAGTTGTAAGATTATATCTCATAACACATAGTTATTCTTACAAGAACAAACATTGAGATGAACATAGATGAACATGATGACAAGGAACAACACACATGAATGACATGAAGATAACATGTCTTTATGGAATCATTCAACAATAGAGTTAACTAAGTGTAATAAGACAAGTGCTTATAATATTTAATTTACAACTCAATACACATTACAAGAGAACATGGAACAATTATCATATAACACCTGAGTCGACTAAGCGTAGTTAAGACCAGATCTTAACACAGCTTAGTGACAACAGGGTGACCTCATGGGAAACATGGAATTGTAATCATGGTAACGTAATTTCATGATAACAACACCATTCACATAAGCAGTAACATAAATTAATAAGACAAGTTCTTATTTAACTTTGTTAATAATCACAAGAACATACGACAATGATGACAGATGACACATCGATGAACACAATACAATTAATTGTTATTGAACTGTTGTATTATATCATTTCAATCATGTGCCATGTGTCACACCCCGAGCCGGCGGGATAGGATCGGTTGTCCCGTCGGGCGGAAGGTTCCCTGGGCGCGATATCGGGAATGATCATCGTGATGATCAGATTGTTTACATTGCACATGATACAAATGAGAAATGCTAAACATAATAGAATTACAAAGTTAAATTACATCAGTATTGTTTATAATTTAACAATGTAAATCTACCATCAACATCATAAATTTCTATCTTGTATTTACACAAGATATACAAAATAATTCGTATAATGATGTCTTCAAAAGTATGCAGGTCCAAAATACTAAGTCTTCTATCCGAAGTCCTAGTCCCAAAAGAAATGACTTCTTAATCGACCTGTTCGTCACCCGAGAAGTCATGCAAAAATAAAGTCAACACATGGTTGGTGAGTTCATATAGTTTTATGATTTGAAAATGATTTGAAAACCTCCTTTGGTAAAGACCCTAACCTCATTAACTCCACATGTAATATCCACATCGGTATGCTTATATATAGGGCATATGTAAGGGACAAGCCCTAGCCAACATCCCACCATATACTAATATGCATATGACATTGTTGTTAATGATAATTAAGCATTTTTACCCTACACCTCTGATTTAGATCATGATATTGAAATCTGATTTGCCTTTGATTCTCTTGAATTCCTCATAGATATATGAGTTCCCAAAAGTCAGTGATAATAGTAAAATGCCAAATATTTAATTAAGTAATTAAATAAAACATTTAAATACAACTAAGACATGATGATTGGGTATAATTTTACTCAATCAGTTAGACTTAGTTGTTGGTGGTTGTCCAAATTGTAACCTCTCACACGTGACCCATGCCAGACATAACTCACAAGGAGTACACCTGAACTGACGGGATTTTAATGTTTTGCCCTTACAGCTTGACCCAAAGGTATTCTGTACATGCGGGGACTTTAAGGATATCCTTTGATTCTTGATCTCTTGATTCTCATGATTTTGACTTTGATATTGATTTCATTTGATAGTTCACGTTGATGCCCGTATAGCCTGACTACAAGAATCTTCTATACCTCAAGGGACTTTATATGTGTGTTACACGTGGTCTTAATTCCATATACAACTGACATCCATCTTGACTTGAGTATTAATGAGTTCATTAGATCATAATGATTTCATTATTACAATGATTCACACACATTTATGATTTCTGATTTCCTGTGTCTCTTGATCTTGATCTTTTGAATTCCTATGATTTCCAATGATAATTGATTTGATTTATGATTCTTGGATCTCCGATCTTACACTGAGATATGATTTCTTTGGAAGTGATCTCTTGATTTTGTTCATTTGATTTCACTTTGAATTTAGATTCTTGAATTTGAGCTTGATGGACTAAGAGTTGATTTAGAGTTTAAATTTAAGGTATTACTCATAAGAGTACTTAAATTTATTTGATAACTTGATCTGTTTAATAATTTCCTAGACATGAGTCTAGAAGTATCAACAAACACATATATGTAAAAACATATAATAAATAAAAGCATTTAAATAAAAAGTTTAAATAAAAACAGTTTACGCATGCTTCTCAGCCCCGCGTTTAAAAACAAAAGTGTTTAGAAAAGGGGCAATGAACTCACCTGTGTTGCTCGGTTTAGTGTTACCACAAAATGCGCGCTCTTTGATTGTAGACTAAGTATATCTTCAGTTCCTGAGTTGTTTTAAGAAATTCGAATACAATAAGTATCAATAATAGACGTCTTAACTAGGGTTTGGTCTCGGTGTGCGACTACATGTCCTAGATTACTAATGTATTTCTAAAACTCTATCTATTTAATCTAACATAATCACCATTAAGTCACTTTAATCCCACTTTAATTAAGGTCTTTAGAAAAACATTTTCAAATTATTTTGTTTTAAGTTAAACCTTTACTTAAGAACATCATTAATTTAACTTAATAAAATTTATAATTCATTTACCTTTATTTAAAACGTAATTAGTTAAAGAAAAGTGTTTACTCGTGATGGGCTTGAGTTTAGCCCATTGGGCCGACCTTGGGCCCATTATTAGACTTTGATTTCCCACTTGATTTGTTTTCATTGTTTTGATAAATTCATCTTAGGTAATTCAAGTGAATCACCGGGACTAGTCACATGTCCTTATGAATTTTCCTAAGGTTTATATGTTAATGAATTAATCAACACATGAACCTTAGATTGTCATTTTGATCCACATGATTTTTCAATGAATTCCTGATGTGTTAGGCCTAACTAATGGATGTTAATAACCATATCTAGTTGTTTGTAGAGCCCATTTCTTTCTAGAAAACCCTAATTATTTATACATACACACACACCCATGCATGAAGCTCACGTAGAGGTTCGCATGCACACACATACTACCCCCATGTAATCTCCATGCATCCATGTATCACACCACCTCGTGATCACAATTCCTAAGTTCCACCCCTACATTCGGCCGAAGGGATTTTCGAAAGAGGTCCATCTGAATGAGAGGGGTATCGAATGAATGAGATACTGGCGATTAGACATGGGTCGAATGAGGGCTCTTGTTATTCGGCCGAAAGAGAGCTGACCGAAAGAGGACTTGGCCCTTCGGCGAATGAAATCTGGTTCGGCTCCTACACATTTGGCGAATGAGGGTGGCTTAGTCTAGGAGTCATTTGACGAATAGGGAGTGATTCGGCCAAGGGTGATAGCTCATTCGACCATCTGTGAAGACTCATTCGGCCATGCAGTTCTTCGAACCTGCAGCCTACCAAAATCGAGGTTTGACACTAGATTGTAGTACTTCGCTTGTTCCTACACTCCCTTGTAAGGTTTTTGTGCTAGTCTTATGGGTCGAAGTGCGGTATAACCGGCTTTAAGGGGGTTCGAACCTAAGGGTTTTGAAAACCCTAAAATCGCATCAAAAATCGTGATTTTACCTCGATTCAGACAATTCCAAGCAAGGATTGGTTGTACTTTTGTGATCTATGTGTTGTAGTGGTCGTTTTGACACCAATGAATCGGTGAAGAAACGAGTGAGATCGGACTAGGGTTTCTAGAGAGAGAAAGTGTAGAGAGAGAGTGAACGAGATGGGTTGGTGGCTGGTGGTTGTGTGGTTTGAATGGCATTAAAAGCCATACTAAGTGGCTATGGTTTACCCGGGTATGTTCGGGTTCGTTCGGTTTCGCGTGGTTTTCCGTAAAAACGCCGGTTTTCTCGTCGTTTTCGTTACGAAACGACTCGATTTTAAAATAGAATTCAGAAAATTATTTTAGGTTGTGATTCCTAATAAATTAACTAAATATCTTTTAATTATTTAATTTACAAAATATTTACTTAACGTTTAAATCGAATCGCGCGGTCATCGCGCGTATTTGTTCGAATCGTCACCCGATCAAACACGTCGATAACTACACTTTTCAATATTGTTTTCTAATTATTGAATATCATTCAGAACGTTAAACTTTCAGATTTATTCGTACAGATCGTCACCTATACGAATAATCCGTCGGTTTAGCATTCACGTAACGACATTCGTGTTGTTTTGTTCCGTAAAGCCTCACATACGTTTATACGTAATAAGATCCTAACAAATAAATTACATGATGGTTCTGTGTTGCCAGATAATTATCTGACTCAAGAACCATTGTTCTGAACTGATTTCTCTGAAATGATTATGAACTCTCTGTTTTGATAGCATGAAATGATACTGAAACTCGATATGAATATGAAATACACTGAATTACATAAAGGTTGTACCTGATTCCTGTTCATGTACTGTTTACGATCACTGTTCTGGGGACGTATCCGGCACTGATGTTACAGTCTCCCCTTGTTAGAGAAATTTAGTCCCGAAATTTAAGAATTGTTATCGGTTACAGCTTCCTCTTCAAACAATTGGGGATACTTTAACTTCATGTGATCTTCACGTTCCCAAGTAAACTCGGGTCCGCGTTTTGAGTTACAACGAACCTTTACAATCGGAATACGACTTCGCCTCAGTTGTTTGACTTTGCGATCCATAATCTCTAAAGGTTCTTCGATAAAGTGCAACTGATCATCAACTTGAATCTCTTCGAGTGGAATGACGAGTGATTCGTCAGCAAGGCATTTCTTTAAGTTCGAGACGTGGAACACGTCATGCACACCACTGAGTTCATCTGGTAACCTCAGTCTATACGCCACAGGACCAATACGTTCAATGATTTCGAAAGGTCCCACGTATCGTGGTGCTAGTTTGTCTTTTGTTCCAAAACGTACAACGCCTTTCCATGGGGATACCTTCAACATGACACGGTCTCCCACTTGGAATTCCAACGGCTTACGCCGTTTGTCAGCGTAGCTTTTCTGTCTGCTCCTTGTTGCTTGTAGTCTTCTTTGAATCTGAGCAATCTTGTCCGTGGTTTCCTGAATAAGCTCTGGCCCAGTTATTCGATTATCTCCCACTTCGGTCCAGCAGATCGGTGATCGGCATTTCCGGCCATAGAGTGCCTCGAATGGCGCACATCCGATACTGCTGTGATAACTGTTATTGTAGGAGAACTCTATCAGTGGCAAATGAGAATCCCAATTCCCACCGAAATCCAAAATACATGTTCTTAACATATCCTCTAGGGTCTGAATCGTACGTTCGCTTTGGCCGTCCGTTTGTGGATGTTAAGCTGTACTCAGATTTAACTGTGTCCCTAGAGATTTCTGTAGTGACTGCCAGAACCTTGATGTGAATCTGCTGTCTCGATCAAAAATAATAGACAATGGCACACCATGACGTACCACTATCTCATTGATGTACAATCTCGCCAGTCTATCCATCGTGAATGTTTCACGCATCGGCAAGAAATGAGCAGATTTCGTTAAACGATAAATGATCACCCAAATGGTATCGTGACCACTGGAAGTGCGGGGTAGCTTGGTAATGAAATCCATAGCTATTTGTTCCCACTTCCAGAGCGGAATCTCAGGCTGTTCCAGTAAACCAGACGATCTCTGGTGTTCCGCCTTTACCTTCGCACACGAAAGACATCGACCGACGTACTCGGCTATGTCTTTCTTCATTCCGGCCACCAATAAAATCCATGCAAGTCTTGGTACATTTTATCGGCGCCTGGATGCACGGAGTATTTTGTCTTGTGTGCTTCATCGAATATAAGTCTTCTCAATTCATCTATCGTCGGGATCCATATACGATCCTGGTAGTAGATCATTCCATCAGACTTGGTCTCTAAATGTTTCTCTGCTCCGCAGTCAAGTTCTTTCTTCAAGTTTCCTCTATCAACTGATTCCTGTTGTGCCTGAATGATCCTATCTTGTAAACTGGTCTGCACAGTCATCCCCATAGCTCTAACGCGTAAGGGTTTGACCCGTTCCTTCCGGCTCAAGGCATCAGCTACAACTGTAACAGCAAGTGCCAGATCGTCCAGCAAGTCCGTACGGTATGTGTACTTTCACTTTATACTATGTGTACATACATGATATTAAGCAATACTTGTATTAACAGAATTCTAAATACAAGAATAGTTGTACGTATTTTCGTGTAAACTTAAATACATTAAGTACAACGTACATTTGAAACATTAGTTGTGTTTATTAAGTGAAAACTTAATTACAGTTAACACAACAAATCATGAGAAACAACGGTGTTCAAACAATATTCAGAAACCAATCGGTTGCGATCTGATGTCCACAGATGACAGGAATCAGATGGCCGACAATTCAATGTGAAAACAAGGTGAAAACAGAATGTTTAGTTGAGTCCGACAGTGAGGAAACACAATTTAAATATAAACTGCAGTGTCGTCTCAGAATAACGAACTGACAGTGTGTTTGCGTGGGTGACGATTCACACAAACATATCTGTGACTTTAACGTTCTGAAATGATGACTGGAAAGTAGAAAACAAAAGTCGGAAAGCAAAATCATCGTCGTGTTCGTTCGAATGACGGTTCGAACGAATACGCGCGATGGTGACGCGATTCGACGAAACGAAAACGAATTACGGCGCGAAACGAATTTAATTTTAATAAAATAAAATAAATAACATTTTACAATTTTGAAACTCATCAAAATAATTAAATTAAACTCTTTTTATTTAATTCCATTTAAATTACGCGTAATTTTCCAGAAACGTAACGAAAACGCGAACCGAGCAACGAAAATGAACCCGAACACCCGCGGGGTATAAATACACTTAAATGAGTGAAATTCTCTCATTTCCCACTTCATCTTCTTCCCCACAAATCTCAAACCCGGTTTTGAAAACCCTAGCCACCAAAAATCTTCTCTTCTCCATAACTTTCTCATTTCTTCACCAAATTCACCCATTCTTGAACCTACTTGAAGCTCTCAACCTCTACTACACGAAAGTACAACCGATCTGGAACAAAAACCATTGAAAAACAAGGTAATGAGTTGAGAAACCCATGAAAAATTAGGGTTTTCACCCTTTTGTTCTAACTTCTAATCTAACCTGCCAAATACCTTCCTACTTGAGCCATACAACCGCGAGGACAACCCTTAACAACCATCACCTTCGAAACCACCTCAATCCTTGAAATGGGGTTGATGTGTGGCTAAGCCAACTGCGGCCGAATGGGTTGCCCAGGTTCGCGAATGGCTAGAGCCGAATGAGCCATTCGACCATAGCCTCATTCGACCAGTAGCTCCCTCATTCGAACCAGCAGCTCATTCGCCAGCCATGTGCCTTATTCGACCAGTAACCCTTCATTCGGCCAGTGACCTCCATTCGACAGCTACATTCGGCCTAGCATGGTTCATTCGACAGCTTCCATTCGACCAACACTCATACTCCCTACATTCGGCCACCCCTTTCCTGGTTCAGCCTTCATTCGTCTTGTACACACATTCACAAACGGCTGGAAACCCTAGAGGTCAAGGAACATCAATAAAAAAATTCACTTGGCCCAACAGTAACTAATCAGGTCCAACAGTGGCCTATGCGGTTCCTGCAGCCCATCTAGTCGGCCCATATCACTTCAGGCCCAACAATATCTTAATTGGTTTAACTAAACAATTGGGCCCTTAACATACTGGATTCGGTCCAATCAGTTCAAGTATACTACACCTAGGCCCAACCTCTACACATCCTGGGCCCAAGGATATTCAACAGGCCCAACACTTTTACAATCGGCCCATCAACTCCTTGGAGGCCCAACAGAAAGTAGCTGGCCCAAGACCCACTGTTTTGGCCCAAGGCCACGGTTCTGGCCCAACAGCCCCAATCATTGGCCCACACTTGTTTTCGGCCCCAAATGAGTGAGTCCCAGCTTGGCCCAAGAACTATTTTAGAGATGGCCTATGATAAAATCTGTTAGGCCCAACAAAACAATCTCAAGGCCCATAGAATTCAACTCAAGGCCCAATGCCTAGCCATGATGGTTTAATTGGCCCAACTCAATTTGTTTGGCCCAAACACATGCAAAAGGCCCATGAGTACCTTGTTTCGGCCCATTTAACTCAAATTGCACACGAAAACATAAAGGCCATTTTAAAGATAACATGCATGAAACTTGATTCATTTGTGCTAAGTCAGAGAGGAGTTGGGTTAATACATCCCTAAGGCCTAAAACAATTAATTTATAATAATAATTTCATGGTTATGGACTAACTATGTAATAAGCTATTTCAATGTAACAAGGACAACAATTGGGATATTAAACTTTGAATCCAAATTTAACATTTAAATTTGGTTTACAAGGATCAAAATATAATGTAATAAGCTTAACATAAAGTAGTTGAGTACTAGTATGATCGATGTCAATTGAAAATGGGCCGAACGATGACCGAGACTCACGAGTGTTAACCAGCTTTAGGGTTAACACTCACACGCACTCACATACTCATGACTCATACCTACAACTTATAAACAACGTGAAATCAATACAGGATCGTGAAAACAAACTCAATTACAACTCAGAGCGCGTGCATTCTTTTGTTTAAGCTAAGTCAACTCAACAATTACAAGGTGAGTTCATATGCCCCTTTTACTTTAATCTTTACTGATTTTAACTATCGGGGCTGAGAAACATGTTTACTTTTATTTATTTAAAAGTTTTACTTGACATGTTATTTATACTTTGATTTTGATAATATCAAATTGTTTATTATCTCTTATCATTGTATGCATTCTTGTACGATTATGACATAACAGGGAAACTCAGATGATTATGATAATGTAATTTCTTAATCATCAACACATTAGAATAACTTAGTTATAAGATGATATCTTATAACATTTAGTTATTTCCACATGAGAAAATACTTAGACAATTTACACCTAATTATATAACGAGAACAATCCCACAGTGAGACTTTGGGATCACACGGATTACAGTAAATGATGATCATGATAACGTAACTTCATGGGATTCTTATCATTTACAGTAAATGATGATCATGATAACGTAACTTCATGGGATTCTTATCATTTACACAATTAACATAATGTAATAAGACAAGCTCTTATGCAACTTTGTTAATCTCACGAGAACAATCCCGCATTGAGACTTTGGGATCACACGGATTACAGTAAATGATTATCATGATAACGTAACTTCATGGGATTCTTATCATTTACACATAATTAACATAATGTAATAAGACAAGCTCTTATTCAACTTTGTTAATCACATGAGAACAATCCCACATGGAGACTTTGGGATCGCACGGATTACAGTAAATGATGATCATGATAACGTAACTTCATGGGATTCTTATCATTTACACATAATTAACATAATGTAATAAGACAAGTTCTTATTCAACTTTGTTAATCACATGAGGACAATCCCACACGGAGACTTTGGGAACACACGGCGGGATAGGAGAGAATGGAATGCATTTTAATCTGATTACGTGAGGATTAAAATGGATTCCATTCGGATTCTATACGCTGCATTTGAGATACATGATGAACAGTTAACTAACACTTTTAATTTATTAAAAGTGTAACATAAAAGTTAACCTCACAAGTAATAGAATAATGCAAGGATCATATTTAATTAATCTAAATTCCTTAATTCAACGAGGGTCTATCAATACTTCGGTTTGATAACTAAACCCCTCTTACTATATTATTCTACATATGACTACACATCGGACAAGTTTGATAAATGGGGAAATGGTTATCTTTAGTTGTATCGCAAGCGGTGTAGAACTTGACTGAGTATGTGGTGGGATAGCGTTTGGGCTTGACCCTTGCGTGATTCCCTATATATAAGCGTACTTAATCAGGTGATACACTACTTGTACATACAACTAAGGAGAGGCCATTGGGGGAAACAGATGAAACAAGAATTACAGGTAACAATTATGACATTGTGAATGTATGCATGATCAATTCAATGGTTTTCAATTTACTTACTTATGAACTCACCAACCTAGTGTTGACTTTGTTTAAATACATGTTTTCTCAGGTGACGAACATGTGTAGATACTATTGTGCAAGTGATAAGCTAGTGTACTCTTAGAAGACCTAGCTTACTTTTGTTTGCATACTTTTGAAATGACAAAACGTTGAATCACTTTTGTATATCTTGTACAGTTCAAGATATAAACTCATTGATTCTTTTTGATTAGATTTACTTCGTTAAATTATGATGTACAATGTAATTTAACTTTGTAATTCTATTTCATGTCATGATTAGCATTTCTCAGTTATATCTCATGTGCTATGTAAACAATCTGATCATTTGATTATCACCCGATGATATCGCGCCCCGGGAACCTTCCGCCCGACGGGAAAACCCGATCCGTTCCCGCCGACCTGGGGTGTGACAACAACGTTCGCCTTTCCTGGATGGTACTTGATCTCACAATCGTAATCATTTAGAAGTTCAACCCAACGGCGTTGTCGCATGTTAAGCTCCTTCTGATCAAAGATATGCTGCAGACTCTTGTGATCTGTAAATATGGTACACTTAGTGCCATATAAGTAATGCCTCCATATCTTCAGAGCGAAGATTACAGCTCCCAGCTCAAGATCATGAGTAGTGTAATTCTTCTCATGAACTTTTAACTGCCTTGATGCATAGGCGATAACTTTGTCCCGTTGCATCAGTACGCAACCAAGTCCCTGATGGGATGCATCACAATAAACGACAAAGTCATCACATCCTTCCGGGAGTGATAGGATTGGAGCATTACATAGCTTCTGCTTCAGTGTCTGAAAAGCATCTTCTTGTTTCTGTTCCCAGACAAACGGTTCACTCTTCTGAGTTAACTTAGTGAGAGGAAAAGCTATCTTAGAAAATTTCGAGATGAACCTCCTATAATAACCTGCCAATCCCAGAAAAGACCGTATCTCCGTTGGCGTCTTCGGTGTGTCCCAGTTCTTTATCGCTTCTATCTTGGCGGGATCTACATGTATTCCCTCACTGTTGACTACGTGACCCAGAAACTGAACTTCTCTTAGCCAAAATTCACACTTAGAGAACTTGGCATAAAGTTTCTGTTCCATCAACAGTTCCAAGATCTTTCAGAGATGTTGTTCGTGTTCTGCTTTACTCTTGGAGTAAATCAATATGTCATCGATAAAGACAATGACAAACTGATCCAGATATGGCTTGCACACTCGGTTCATGAGGTCCATGAAAACCGCTGGTGCATTGGTTAATCCGAAAGGCATCACCATGAAATCGTAATGCCCGTATTTGGTTCGGAATGCCGTCTTCGGTATATCTTCGTCTTGAACTCTAAGCTGATGATAACCAGACCGTAAGTCTATCTTCGAGAAGTACTGAGCTCCTTGCAATTGGTCAAACAAATCATCAATCCTCGGCAATGGATTCCGATTCTTGATAGTCAACTTGTTCAGCTCTCTGTAATCTATGCACATTCTGAACGATCCGTCCGTCTTCTTCACAAACAAGACCGGAGCTCCCCAAGGCGAGTAGCTCGGTCTGATGAATCCTTTATCCAATAATTCCTGCAACTGGTTCGATAATTCCTGCATCTCCGAAGGTGCTAACCGGTTAGGAGATTTAGCAACAGGAGTTGCTCCAGGAACTAAGTCAATTCGGAACTCTACCGGTCGCACAGGAGGCAAACCTGGTAGATCTTCAGGAAATACTTCTGGATATTCTTTCACTAATGGTACGTCTTGTATCTTCTTCCTGTCCTTCTCTTTTTCCACCACGTGAGCCAGAAAAACTATACACTGCTTCTGTAAACACTTACGTGCCTTTATGCAAGAAATGATTTTGACACTTCGTTTTGCTTGGTCCCCTCTGACTTCCAATACACGATCATCGGGCAATGGAACTCGAAGCAGCTTCTCGAAACAGACAACTTCCACTCGGTTAGAGGAAAGCCAATCCATTCCAACAATGATGTCGAAACTACCCAACTCCATCGGTATCAAATCGATGGCAAATATATGACCATTTAGGGTCAACGGGCAATTCCTGTATACTGTACTAACTGTAATCTGTTTTCCGTTAGCTACTTCTATGATGTAAGGGGAGTCTAACTGTTCCTCTACAGAATCTAGTTGGCATGCAAAATCGGCAGAGATAAAACTCTGATCCACACCAGTTTCAAATAGAACAGATGCATAAAAGTCATGTAAGAGAAACCTACCAGTGACCACATTAGGGTCCTGGCGTGCAGCTGGTGCTCCAATAACAAAAGCTCTTCCACGAGGAGCTTGAACTGCTTGTTGAGCTTTCTTCGGGCAGTTCTTTGCAAAGTGGCCTTGTTCGGCACAGTTGAAGCATCCACCGTTGTTCTGATTGCCTGGTGGAGGGAGAGCTAGAGCAGCATTGCTTACTGCTGGGTTTGGTGTCATCCGGCATTGCTGAACCCAATGGCCCTTCCTTCCACATCCCGTGCATTGTCTGCAGGGGGTGTTAGCATTGTGATGATACTGGCACTTAGTACACAAAGGATGTGGGCCAGTATACTGTCTCTTGGGCACATTTTGTTGTGCCACAGCTACTTGATTGAGAGGAGTAGCCACAGTGTAATTCTTAATGAACTTCTGCTTCTTCTTTGGGTGTTGCTGATGTTGTGGCTTCTTTGAAGACTCTTGCTTTCTCTTACCAGTGTCAGCCTCTTTCTTCAGAACTCCAGAGGCAACCATCAAATCAGTGAGTTTTCCAGACAGTCTCACTGCAGATTCAACAGTAGTTGGGTTGGCTGAAACAACCATTCCCTGAATGCAGGCGGGAAGTCCACCTACATAACGATCTATCCTCTTCTCTAAAGTTGGTACCATGTCTGGCACCAAGGCAACCAACTCGTGATAACGAGTAGTATACCCCATGTGATCAGCCCTTTTCATCACATGATTGGATAGCTCGACTTCCAACTTCTGTAGTTCGTTCTTGGGGCAGAACTCTGTTCTCAACAACGCCTTAAAATCTTCCCATGGCATTGCCATGGCTTCTTCTCTTCCACGGGCGTTGATCTGACCATTCCACCAGGTCAGAGCCCGTTTGTTGAATGTTCCCGCTGAGTGACGGACCTTGTGGTGTTCAGGGCAGCTGCAGAGATCCAATGTTGTCTCGATCTTCTCAATCCATTGGATTAATCCAACGGCTCCTTCAGATCCGCTAAGGCTAGGCGGTTTACATACTACAAAGGACTTGTAGGAATAGTGTGAAGTACCACCAGTATTCCCACTGGCTTCTCCTGATGAATTGCCAGTGTTGTTGATCTCATTACGGAGAAGGTTGAACATCTCTGGTATCGCTTCCTTCATCTGGTTGGTCATCTGACTGCTCAGTAGGGTCACCAAAGCGATGGTGGTAGGATCCAGTATGGGTGTTGTGCTTGACCCAGATGCTTGGGTTATCAATGGAGGACGAGGAGGCGGTGGAGGAGGTGGCGGTGGTGAGTCAGCTGGTGATGGTGTCGAAGAATGTGGAGCCATGTCTAGAGGTGGTAACGAGGGAGTCTGTCTTCGCGGCGACATTCTGATCATAACCAAAGTAATATTGGTTAGTGCAATGATCGAATACAGAAGACATAATGCAATAAAGTCTTAAGTCTTAGATTCTCTACATGCAGGGTCCCTAGGTTATAGTCTAGGTCAAACCGTTTAAATAAATGACATATATTTCTCTATAACAATGGCTCTGATACCAATCTGTCACACCCCGAGCCGGCGGGATAGGATCGGTTGTCCCGTCGGGCCGAGGGTTCCTAGGGCGCGATATCGAGAATGATAATCGTGATGAGCAGATTGTTTACATTGCACATGATACAAATGAGAAATGCTAAACATAATAGAATTACAAAGTTAAATTACATCAGTATTGTTTATAATTTAACAATGTAAATCTACCATCAACATCATAAATTTCTATCTTGTATTTACACAAGATATACAAAATAATTCGTATAATGATGTCTTCAAAAGTATGAAGGTCCAAAATACTAAGTCTTCTATCCGAAGTCCTAGTCCCAAAAGAAATGACTTCTTAATCGACTTGTTCGTCACCTGAGAAGTCATGCAAAAATAAAGTCAACACATGGTTGGTGAGTTCATATAGTTTTATGATTTGAAAATGATTTGAAAACCTCCTTTGGTAAAGACCCTAACCTCATTAACTCCACATGTAATATCCACATCGGTATGCTTATATATAGGGCATATGTAAGGGACAAACCCTAGCCAACATCCCACCACATACTAATATGCATATGACACTGTTGTTAATGATAATTAAGCATTTTTACCCTACACCTCTGATTTTGATCATGATATTGAAATCTTATTTGCCTTTGATTCTCTTAAATTCCTCATAGATATATGAGTTCCCAAAAGTCAGTGATAATAGTAAATTGCCAAATATTTAATTAAGTAATTAAATAAAACATTTAAATACAACTAAAACATGATGATTGGGTATAATTTTACTCAATCAGTTAGACTTAGTTGTTGGTGGTTGTCCAAATTGTAACCTCTCACACGTGACCCATGCCAGGCATAACTCACAAGGAGTACACCTAAACTGACGGGATTTTAATGTTTTGCCCTTACAGCTTGACCGAAAGGTCTTCTGTACATGCGGGGACTTTAAGTATATCCTTTGATTCTTGATCTCTTGATTCTCATGATTTTGACTTTGATATTGATTTCATTTGATAGTTCACGTTGATGCCCGTATAGCCTGACTACAAGAATCTTCTATACATGAAGGAACTTTATATGTGTGTTACACGTGGTCTTGATTCCATATACAACTGACATCCACCTTGACTTGAGTATTAATGAGTTCATTTGATCATAATGATTTCATTATTACAATGATTCACACACATTTATGATTTCTGATTTCCTGTGTCTCTTGATCTTGATCTTTTGAATTCCTATGATTTCCAATGATAATTGATTTGATTTATGATTCTTGGATCTCCGATCTTACACTGAGATATGATTTCTTTGGAAGTGATCTCTTGATTTTGTTCATTTGATTTCACTTTGAATTTAGATTCTTGAATTTGAGCTTGATGGACTAAGAGTTGATTTAGAGTTTAAATTTAAGGTATTACTCATAAGAGTACTTAAATTTATTTGATAACTTGATCTGTTTAATAATTTCCTAGACATGAGTCTAGAAGTATCAACAAACACATATATGTAAAAACATATAATAAATAAAAGCATTTAAATAAAAAGTTTAAATAAAAACAGTTTACGCATGCTTCTCAGCCCCGCGTTTAAAAACAAAAGTGTTTAGAAAAGGGGCAATGAACTCACCTGTGTTGCTCGGTTTAGTGTTACCACAAAATGCGCGCTCTTTGATTGTAGACTAAGTATCTTCAGTTCCTGAGTTGTTTTAAGAAATTCGAATACAATAAGTATCTATAATAGACGTCTTAACTAGGGTTTGGTCTCGGTGTGCGACTACGTGTCCTAGATTACTAATGTATTTCTAAAACTCTATCTATTTAATCTAACATAATCACCATTAAGTCACCTTAATCCCACTTTAATTAATTAAGGTCTTTAGGAAAAAAAAAATTTCAAATTATTTTGTTTTAAGTTAAACCTCTACTTAAGAACATCATTAATTTAACTTAATAAAATTTATAATTCATTTACCTTTATTTAAAACGTAATTAGTTAAAGAAAAGTGTTTACTCGTGATGGGATTGAGTTTAGCCCATTGGGCCGACCTTGGGCCCATTATTAGACTTTGATTTCCCACTTGATTTGTTTTCATTGTTTTGATAAATTCATCTTAGGTAATTCAAGTGAATCACCGGGACTAGTCACATGTCCTTATGAATTTTCCTAAGGTTTATATGTTAATGAATTAATCAACACATGAACCTTAGATTGTCATTTTGATCCACATGATTTTTCAATGAATTCCTGATGTGTTAGGCCTAACTAATGGATGTTAATAACCATATCTAGTTGTTTGTAGAGCCCATTTCTTTCTAGAAAACCCTAATTATTTATACATACACACACACCCATGCATGAAGCTCACGTAGAGGTTCCCATGCACAGACATACTACCCCCATGTAATCTCCATGCATCCATGTCGAAAGAGGTCCATCCGAATGAGAGGGGTATCGAATGAATGAGATACTGGCGATTAGACATGGGTCGAATGAGGGCTCTTGTTATTCGGCCGAAAGAGAGCTGGCCGAAAGAGGACTTGGCCCTTCAGCGAATGAAATCTGGTTCGACTCCTACACATTCGGCGAATGAGGGTGGCTTAGTCTAGGAGTCATTCGACGAATAAGGAGTGATTCGGCCAAGGGTGAGAGGTCATTCGACCATCTGTGAAGACTCATTCGGCCATGCAGTTCTTCGAACCTGCAGCCTACCAAAATCGAGGTTTGACACTAGATCGTAGTACTTCGCTTGTTCCTACACTCCCTTGTAAGGTTTTTGTGCTAGTCATATGGGTCGAAGTGGGGTATAACCGGCTTTAAGGGGGTTCGAACCTAAGGGTTTTGAAAACCCTAAAATCGCATCAAAAATCGTGATTTTACCTCGATTCAAACAATTCCAAGCAAGGATTGGTTGTACTTTTGTGATCTATGTGTTGTAGTGGTCGTTTTGACACCAAAAACACTTGAATCGGTGAAGAAACGAGTGAGATCGGACTACGGTTTCTAGAGAGAGAAAGTGTAGAGAGAGAGTGAACGAGATGGGTTGGTGGCTGGTGGTTGTGTGGCTTGAATGGCATTAAAAGCCATACTAAGTGGCTATGGTTTACCCGGGTATGTTCGGGTTCGTTCGGTTTCGTGTGGTTTTGCGTAAAAACGCCGGTTTTCTCGTCGTTTTCGTTACGAAACGACTCGATTTTAAAATAGAGTTTAGAAAAATATTTTAGGTTGTGATTCCTAATAAATTAACTAAATATCTTTTAATTATTTAATTTACAAAATATTTACTTAACGTTTAAATCGAATTGCGCGGTCATCGCGCGTATTTGTTCGAATCGTCACCCGATCAAACACGTCGATAACTACACTTTTCAATATTGTTTTCTAATTATTGAATATCATTCAGAACGTTAAACTTTCAGATTTAATCGTACAGATCGTCACCTATACGAATAATCCGTCGGTTTAGCATTCACGTAACGACATTCGTGTTGTTTTGTTCTGTAAAGCCTCACATACGTTTATACGTAATAAGATCCTAACAAATAAATTACATGATGGTTCTGTGTTGCCAGATAATTATCTGACTCAAGAACCATTGTTCCGAACTGATTTCTCTGAAATGATTATGAACTCTCTGTTTTGATAGCATGAAATGATACTGAAACTCGATATGAATATGAAATACACTGAATTACATAAAGGTTGTACCTGGTTCCTGTTCACGTACTGTTTACGATCACTGTTCCGAGGACGGTTCCGGCACTGATGTTACACCATGTATTCAAGTTGATCATGTAAGCCCCTCTTTGAAATCGCTGACAAGTTAGTTTGAGGTGACTAAACCGACGATAACATAGTGGTACCATAGGTTTGACAAACCTTTAGCTTGTAGGGCTAGTATGTTGATCGTAACAATTCAATGGCCGGTAACATATGACTGTTGACAGGGCGACTTCAAGTCAGGTTCTGGGAAAGCGTCACATGGTGATATTAATAAAAAGGTAATGGTAATTAATCCAACGAGACCTTATTGATTGGTAGGTTGAGGAATTGATCTTACCTCATGCTTCACTACTAGTACTAGCTCTCGCTGAGGACATTGGGCTCTATGCACCTCAAGTTGAAGAACAAATGACAAGTGGTTAACTAACACTCTTAATGATTAAAAGTGATTAACAGTTAACCCTACAGGTAACAGAATAATACAAGGACCAGATTACATTAAACTAAATTCCTTAATACATCGAGGGTGAATCAAAACTTTAGTTTGATAACTAAACCCCTCACACTATATTATTCTACATTTGATATAACGTACGAATACATATCAGACACATTGAACAATTGGGAAATGGATATCTCTAGTTGAATCACAAGTGGGGTGGAACTTGATTGAGCATGTGGTGGGATGGCGTCTGGGCTTGACCCTTTCGTATGCCCTATATATAAGCATGTTTGATCAGGTGATACTCTACTTGTACATGTAACTAGGGAAAGGCCATTGGGTGGAATAGGTGAATCAATCATTACAAGCATCAAGTATGACATTGTGACTGTGTGCATGAACACTTCAAGGTTTTCAATATCTAAACTTATGAACTCACCAACCTAGTGTTGACTCTGTTTAAATTGCATATTTTCTCAGGTGACAAACATGCTTAGTCATCAGATATCAAGAACATAGCTAGAGGACTTTTAGAAGACCTAGCTACATTTTGTGTGATCATATTTTTGGAATGACAGAACAGTGAATCATATTTTGTAGATCTTGTACAGTTACAAGATATAAACACCTTGATTCTTTTGGGTAGATTTACTTTGTTAAATTATAAATGATACATTGTAATTTAACTTTGTAATTCTATATCATTGTCATGTTTACATTTCTCAATTATATATCATGTGCTATGCAAACAATCTGATCAATACGATTATCAAACGATATCACTCCCCGGGAACCTTCCGCCTGACGGGAAAACCCGATCCGTTCCTGCCGGCCCGGGGTGTGACATATGTTGATTTATTATGATTCAAATACTATAAGTATTTGGAGTTGACGTATATCTAGTTTTGGTCTTGGTGTGCAACTAAGCATCCTAGTATTTACTAACGTTTTACTAGAATTCCTCTAATTATTCTGAAGTATGTACCTTCTATGATCCCTTATCCCCTTATTCGTTAACCATTAAACCTTATTTACATAATGTTTATACTAGTAAAAGATATGACATTTTAGTAGATCATCATTTATAAAAATATTATTTGAGTTATAAAAGTTAAGTTGAAAAATCCTTTTTTTATCACTTTAAAATCTTTTAGTATAACAAGTTATGATGAGTTTTATAAAAATATGTTCACATGTTAAAATTCATTACATTTTCGTAAAACATAGGTTATCATTATGAAAAATGTAAGTTAAACACGTTAGAACTTAAGTTAATCTTAGTAGATTAACAACATGTACCTTAATAGTTATTTGTTACAATTTTGTTCGTGTTCATTCTTCAGTTAATCCTTACCTTAGATTATTCTATCTAAACAACCAAGATTGGTTACCCAAAGCGTGAAATTTACTAAGTGTTGGAAGTTGATAGCTAAGATCAACACACCCATACTTAGTTATTTCTTGAACCCTCTCGTCATCATCATAGTTCTTTAGTCTTTGAAACTCATGACCACTTGACAACTATTAGGTTGTTGTGATTTATATGGAGCATAATTAGTTAAAGTAGACCCACCAGCCTTGTAGTAAAATTTATCTAAGGCAATTTATAAATAAAACTTTGTTTAACTATCTCTTAATTATAAAACCTTTATCATATTTTGAACCATTGTTTATGATTTTAAAACACTAGTTATAAGATTCATCTATATTTTTAACCCATGTTTAAGTAATATAAATAAAAACATCTTAACCGGTTACCCCACCCAAGTGAGTTCTCGATTAATACTAGTTTGAGTTTTCCTTAATTTAAACAACCCCAATGGTGGCGTCCTCGGTTGAAACTAGATATTGTTTGAGTGGGTGTGTGTGATTAAGGAAATTCTTGACCGAGAACATTATTATTTTTCATGGTATGTGACCCACCCCTAAACCAATTATTTCAACTCAACGAAATAAAGTTAAATACAGCTCTTGGCTGGAATTTGTTTTTCAACCAAAACATCCCAAATGATGGGGTTCTCGAGTAGCTCAAAAGAATTTGATATGTTCTAGAATTGTTAGTTCCAAATAAAGGTTTCTCAATTCTCTAATTTGGAGTTCTCGAATGGTGAAGAGGAGTTCTCGAATTTAGGTGTTTTCGAAATTGTGAAGTCTATAAGTGAGGTTCTCGAATCGAGTCTCATTGGTATTCTCGAATTTATGATTAATTATGTTCTCGAATTCAAGAGATTTGTAACAAATGGTTCTCGAATTTAAGGCTTTAACAGAAAAGTTCTCGAGTTCTAAATGAGTTTCTCGACTTTAATGTTTAAAATCATAGACGGTTCTCGAATTGTTTCATCTTCGTCATTCCCGTTTCGGAACTTAACGAAACTTGCAGGTTTGATTAAAATACCCTGCTTTAAGTGATCCAAAAATCAAAGTAACACAACCCAAGACTCCCTAAATCGTTTTTCTGCATATCCTAACTGGTTTGAAGGTATAAAATCAAGCAAAAGAATCAACTTGCCAGAATAGTAAGAAACCCTCAAAATCCGACTCTTTTATCTTGTCCTACAACTGATTCAGCTCGTTTCACAACAGCCCGTTTGTACTTCTATGTTCCTCTCGTTCCCATGATTGTTTTGACTACTAGAACGTCGAATTTGATGGAGAAATGAAGGAGTTATGAAGGTTTGAAGGTAGTGAGTGAGTAGAGAGAAATGGACGAATCTTAAAGAGAGAAAGCTCGTAGGTGGATTTGATAAATGACTTTTAATGCCAAAATAAAAGCTTTTAACACCCGGGTGCGTTCGGGCTCGTTCTGTTCCGCTCTGTTTAACGTAGAAGCGTCAGTTTCGACTGTTTTCGTAACAAATTAAGTTATAATTTAAAGAATCCAAACTCAATATGGAAATCAAAAGAAACTAAAACTAAAGATCGAATTCAAGGAAATCTAATTCAGTGTGTGTTCTAATATACTAAGGATCAAATTCAAGAATCTATAGTCATTGTGGGAGTCATGGAATTCGAAGAATCAGAATTAAGTGAATCATATCCGCATGTGAATCAAGAACTAATGAAATCATTAACCAATGAAATCATTAATAATCAAGTTAAGATGGATGTCCGTTGTATGTAAATCGAGACCGCGTGTTAACACATGGAAAGTCCTGTCGTAAATAGTAGACTCTTGTAGTCAAGCTATATGGGCATAAATCAAACGATCAAATGAAATCAAGCGAAAAAAGGCTATCAAAATCAAAGGATATCCTAAAGTCCGACATGTACATTAGGCCTGAGGGTCAAGTTGATATGGCCACATCATGAAATTTTCGACACATACAGGTAGACTCATTTGGGTCATGCCTGATATGCGCCACGTGTGAGACAGTACAACTTCGACACCACCAACATCTAAGTCTAATTGATTGAGTCAAATAAGGCCTAATAATCATGTCTTAGTTGTAACTAAATGATTAATTATTTATTTAATTAAGCATTTAATATTATGTTTTTACAAGTGCTATGGGTAATCATGAATATGTGATGAACTCGGGAATCAGTAGTATTTCAATTTGTGGAAATTAAATCAAATATGATGACGGATGGAATGAAACGCTTAATTATCATAAACAACAGTATGCTAAGAAGTCCGGTATGTGGTGGGACGGTGGCTGGGGCTTGTCCCCTACATATGCCCTATATATAAGCATACTTGATTGGATAGCACAGGTGGTCGTTGATGAGGTTAAGGTTGTCATTTCAGGGGATCAAGGTAAACAATTTTCAGGGTAATCAATCCTTATGGATCAATGGTATGTAGTGAAATGCTTAACTATCACCAGGAACAATATATCATGTGGTTTGGTATGTGGTGGGACGGTGGCTGGGCGGGCGGTAAGTTTGACCCTACATATGCCCTATATATAAGCATATTGAACTGGATGGTATATGTGGTTAATGGTGAGGTTAAGGTTGTCATTCGAAGGGTTATTCAAATTCATTTTAAATAAAACTACATGAACTTACCAACCATGTGTTGAATTGATCTTTTTGCATGACTTCTCAGGTGACGAACAGGTCTGAGTAGAAGTTAATACTTTTGGACTAGGATACCAATTAGAGGATCTAGCATTTTGGACCTGCATATTTTTGGAACATCATTTTACAATTTATTTTGGATATCTTGTGCAGATACAAGATAGAGAATTTATGATGTTGATAGTAGAGTTACATTGCTAAATTATGAACTAAACTTATGTAATTTAACTTTGTAATTCTATTTTAATTTAGCAGTATCTCATTATATATCATGTGCATTGTAAACAATTTGATCATCACAATTATCATTCCCGTTATTGTGCCCCGGGACCATTCCGCCCTACGGGACACACTATCTGGCCCGCCGGCTCGGGGTGTGAGACGCACACAATAGCATTTGGAAGTCAAGTTTTAAGAGTTGCCCTTAAGTTCAGCTGAACACCCTAAGGAATTCAGTATCGATCCATAGTGGAACTAAGTATGATTCGCAACATCGGTGTTTTCATAAAGGGTTTTCTCATGATGACACAAATCCAACTAAAGAAAACCTAAATCATCCTAGTCACTCATCACTGAATGTCTAGTAGGGGTTGACACCATAGGTCAACACTCGGCGGTCAATCAGTCTGTCTTTCTAATACCCATAGCTTTAGCATACAAGTTTATAGCATTCACATAGCATAGCATTTACGTATCGTGTGCACAAGTACTAGCTTCACAACCAGAATCACATTCCGTTTGTCTTAGCATTTCAAGCATATCAAGCATTCAAGTGTTTTTAACCATTCCAAGCATTTCAAGCACTTCGAGCGTATCAAGCATTTCAAGCATATCAAGCATATAAGTCTTTCTGAGTTTAAGTATACAAGCTTTCAAAAGTATAGTTTATAAAGCATTTTAGAGTTTTTGTATTTGTTTTTCTTAGGCATTTAAAGCATCAAGGGTTTTAAGCAAACAAGTATAAGTGTATGAAGCATTTGTATTAAGAATTAGTGGATATAGCATTAGCATTCTGAATAAGTATGAAAGCGTTTAAGAAACATTTAAACATTTATTTAAAATGTGTAAACATGCTTCTTAGTCCCGAAGTAAAAACAAAATATTTTGAAAAGGGAAAAAAGAACTCACATGTGTTGCTCTGAATAGAATCACAACAGACAGCGCGCTCGTTAATTGTAACCTAAGCATGTTCAACACCTGAGTTGTTTTAGTAGGATTCGAATACTATAAATATTTATAATAGACGTAATTTATGGTTTTGGTCTCGGTGTGCAGCTAAGTGTCCTATGTCATTATAATGTTTGCTATGATTCCCTCTAACTAGTCTAATATATTGCTCATTTATAAACCTTATCCCATGAACAGTCATTACTAAACATTAGTTGTGTAAGGTTTATGTTAATTACATTCAAAATTCCGTCTAAAGGAAATATCATTCATAAACTCGTTTTAATTTAATCTTCAAGTTAGAAATCAATTTAGTTATTTTGAAGCACTTTAATTAAAGAAATTTATAAGTCATTTTATTTAATTAAAACACAATTTAATTTATCTTGTTAGACTTAGTTTAATTTCATTCAATTAACTTTGAGTCCTTTGTTAGATCCTTGTTTTCCCATGGTTCTTGAATCAATCTTGACTATAACTTCTCTTAGAGAATCCAATGGAACTCTCTAAGTTAGTTATATGATTGCATAGAAACCACTAAGTATTAGGTGTTACAATTTAATTCACACATACACTTAGCTTTTTTTCTTGATCCTTAAAGAATTCCCACTTGTTTTCCCTTAGTTCTGTGTGTCATAATGGAATCCATAATACCCTTTAGGGACTCCATGGATCAGATTACACACTACAAGTGACCTTACTCTCTTTCTTGTTAAAACCCATACTTGAACCATAGATGCTACAAGTTGGTTTCATATTATGAAAACCCTAATTTATTATGTCTTTAAATGGATACATGCATCTTAGGCAAATCCCACATGAAATGACCCATGATTATACTTCATCATCCTTGGGAAAACATTAGTGTTAACCCTACTAGATTCCCGTGTTATCACCCATAAGCTAACCCCATGCATGCAAGTTATATAATCATCCCATGAATGCATAGAAATCCTAAGTTGTTAACCCCTTTCCTTGCATAAATAACCCAATCCGAACCAATTTGGGAAAATGAGCTACTTTGCTGAATAGAGTAGTCATGCTAGTAGGTTGTCCGAATGGAAGTTCCTTAGCCGAAAGGAGTCTCACTTGTATGTGGTCTTGGCCGAAGAAGACACCCGATCAAATGGAGTGTAACATTTGTACATTTAGTTATGATAGTCGTAAACAGTGTTAGAACAGTGTCTGTCCATGTTCAGTTAATCAATGTGATTCATATGTTCATAATGTGTGTTTGTGTGTTACAGGATTTTAGTATTCAGAAACAAGTATGTATTATTTATTTACAGTCGATTTCACTAGGCAAGAACAATATCTTGTTATATCGAAACAGTGGTGGGCAGCGAGAGTGAGCCCTATATATATACTGCGTTCGGTGTAACAGGTTAGTGTTAGTGCGTAGTGTCGAGACGAATATTATAACAATTAATTAATTCAACAAAAATCGTAATCTGTAAGCGAGACTGAGTATAGTTATGGGTGACGATCCATAATAATACGAATGTTGAACTTATAATTATGATTAAACGACTTTAAATAATTAATACGATCGAAAAATGGACGCGATTGCGGGTATACACGGAATTGTGAATGTTTAACGATCTGACAACGCACGAAGAATAAAAATAATTAAATTAATTATTTTATATTTTTACAATTTTGAAAGTCATCATTTTAATGAGTTTAACAACTATTTTAATTAAAAGCCGCGTAAAATACGCGTTACGTTCCGGAAACGCGAACCGAGCGACCGAAACGAACCCGAAAACCACCCGGACTATAAAAGCCTTGAACAAGGCTTAAATGCTCATTTATGTCACCAACAACCCACCTCTCTCTACAAAATTCGTCCAACCCTTCCTCTCTCTAAAAACCGAACTTTAAACGCGCATAACTCGCTTATTTCTCAACGGATTTCGTCATTCTTGGTGTCCACGCGTAGCTCTCAACATCCTCTACACGAAAGTACAAGAGTTTCGTAGATTCATCCAGCGAAAAACGAGGTATAGAAGCTTGAACAATCACGAGATTAGGGTTTTCGTTTGTGGGTTTGTTAAATACACACATAACCGGTTTTATTACATCATCCTTTGAGTCTCGACTGTGTAGCAATCTTCTGTGATGATAGATCAATTAAGCAAGTGACCTGGAACCGCTCGAATAGGATGGTGATGATGCAGGTAAACAGGTTCGGTGGGGAACCAGGGGAACGAACCATGAGGGTTTCCTGGCCGAACCCTTGAGCACATAGCGAACCTAAGCGAACCATGCATGGTTCGTTGGGTTACCAGCCGAACCCTAGGGGTCCTCACGAGCCCTTGCCAAACCAGCGATCTCCCGAACCATCATCTGCCCTCCCAGCCGAGCCTTCATGCAACAGCTAACCCAGACGAACCCTGAGGCGCTTCCCGAACCATCACGAACCCTTAGTCTATGGCGAAGCTTCACGAACCTGCATAGTTCGTTTCATGGTCAGCCGAATCCTAATGGATCTCCCTAGCTTGAGCGAACCCTGTTGTTGCATGGGCGAACCCTGCTTTCAACGAACCTTCCAGGAGTTAGCCATCATGCATGCCGAACTCTGTTGAGATGTAGTCGAACCTTAAGGAACCTCACGAACCCTTGCATGGTTCGCTGACCATGTAGCCGAGCCTCTCATCACTTTTGGCCGAACCCTAGTGTTTTGAGCATGACCAACGAACCTAGCCCATGGAACCTAATAGGTTCGCTGCCCAAAGTTGGCAGCTCACCTCTCTTTCGGCCCAATTAAATTCTATTCGACCCAATTCCATTAGCAAGTGGCCCATAGACATGAACCAAGCCCAATCGAGTTATATAGACTCGTTTTGATCTTAAGTGGCCCAATATTGTCTTGGAAACTTACATGGCCTACATGGACATTGGTTGGCCCAACTTAAATCCCTTAGGCCCAATCCAAGCCCATACGACTCATTATGATCCTAATTAGCTCGATATTAGCTTGGGCGCGTTACGAGGCCTATATACAAGTTGTTGGGCCAACATCACACTCAATTGGCCCAACATCACATTCAATTGGCTCATGGTTAACTTAAATGGCCCATGACCTTTGATTAAGTCCATCATGATTCTATGGGCTTAAGGCCCAATGTTGGCCACAACTCAAAGGAATTGTAATTTGATCTTAGTTGGGTTAAGTTGCAACTTAACCTAATCATGGGATCAAGTCACAATCTCAAGGATTTAAACAATGTAAACAATTATATCAAATTTTATGGTAATCAATGGTTATCCAATTCACAAACAATTATCATTTTATGCATAAGAATTGTGCACAAAAGAACATTTCATATTCTTTTCTTGGACCCATGATCCATCAAGTAATTCAAAGCATAACTTTCAAGTTTACACGACAATCATATTCATGAAATCAAGTAATCAAGAGTTAATCAAGTTCAAGAGAACACAAGTCAATCAATGAATCAAAGTCTATACAATTATAAATCTTATATCTTATGTATTATTACAATGATATAGGAACCAATTAGAAGTCCTGTTTGCTACATGCTATCTGTTTTAGTTCAGAGTCTACTGCAGACAGGTGAGAACATTTGTCCCTCTTTTACTGTTTTATAACTGTCTTGGGGTGGAACACGTGATCAAAATCGCTATTTACAATCATATTTCATTACACAGGTTGTGTGTATTCTTATAAACATTACAGGTTCATCTTACGAATCCAAGGGATTCATCAATTGTTAAAGGAAATTGTCAACCGTTTTAAAGGACTTATCAACTATTAAACTCTTCTTACTAAAAAGGACTTTATAAAGACTTTTTGAAATGTTTTATAACAGATTTGCTCAAATGTTTTTATAAAGGTAAACACTTTTAATTAATGGATTTTATAAACTCTTTTGCTATAAACCTTGTTATTAGACAAGGTCACAATTTCATGGTATTCAATTCAAAGGAATCATTTCATGGTATTCAAATCAAGAGGTTCATTTCATGGTATTCAAACCAAGAGATTCATTACATGGTATTCAAAACAAAGGATTTAATTCATGGGATTAAATCCGGGTATTCAGTTCATGTTATCAAATAAGGCATTAACATGTTCGGTTAAAGTAAGGTTCATCAACATGGTGTCTATTGTTGTAAACAAACTTATAAACGCATCAAGTATCATATTCATTAGCGTTAGTAATGGGTGATCACAACAAGGGAAAGCGGACACATTGGTTCTTATCCAGGATGGAGTTAGCTTTTAAATTTGTTTTAAAAGCTAACTGCAGGTCTGGTGTCATTATGGTTTTCAAAATTGCTATACATAATCTAACTCCAAACGTGGTTTGGGACTTGATATCATATGTTGGCTTCGTGCGAACAGTGATTGGACTGTTTACACTCATTTTCTTACTTGATGTTAGTTTGGCTTGCAGCTCATCCGTGTGAATCATATGTTGCTTTAACTTACCTATGCCCTATGTCATATATTCATGTTTACCAATGTTAAACCTATTGTTCTCACCAACTACTTCTGTAGTTGACAGTTACTTTTCACGTGTTTCAGGTAATCAGGTTTAAGACATTCTCAGAGACAACTAAGGAGACCATTCTAAGATAGAACAAGATGAAGAAACATGCTAGGATGGATTAGAAACACACTACATCCTAATTGTTTAATTGTCTTGTTTGAAGTCTTATTTTGTAACTATATTTTGGGTCTGTATTTGTCTTTATTTTGGTAGATAGACAGTCTGTAACTAAACAATTGTCTAAACATTATGAAATGTAGTAATCCATTGTGGTTGTTCTTATTCAATACTTGTGCATGATTCAACTGTTCATACGTCACCGCGCTGTGGATTCCGCACGCGGCGCAGGGGTGTGACATGGAGGCTCAAACAAGTGAGGTTGGAACTGACTATTCCAGCATGGCCGAATGGGATGTGTTCGAATGAGGGTGTGTTCGAATGGGAACTGAACCGATCGAATGGATTCCTTTGGCCCTAGGCCATTCGGCCTAAGGTAGCTTCGGCCATAGGCCATTCGGTCCACCTCATATGCTGTCATTCGGCCAATTCGATCTACCATGGGTGCAGCCCTGTGATTTCAAGTTTTGTGATCAAGTCGTGATATGTGACTAGTTACTAACTCATTTTATGACGGTTTGGTGTTGTTTCCCTAAGTTTTTGAATGGTTTATCCGGCTAGATTTGTGGCCGAACCATAGGGGTGTGAAAACCCTAAAAACCAAAGCTTACAACTTGATTTTACCTGGATTTGGTTTGTTCTTGGCTCAGAACGTCTGTACATTCATGATCTTTACACCAAAATGACTCGATTTGGTTGAGTATAGAGAGATTTAGGGTTTCAATTCTAGTGAGAGAAAGTTTTAGAGAAAGAGAGAGGAACGAATTTGGGAAATATGAGCTGGTAGGTGGGGGTTTAATGGCCAAAAATGCCATATTAATGGGTTTTAGATAACCCGGGTATGTTCGGTCATGCTCGGTTTCGCGTAGAAGCATCGGTTTCGTTTCATTTTCGTGACGAACGTCTCGGTTTTAAAGCTAATGTTTGTAAATTTATTTTAGGTGGTAATTCCTAATAAATTAACTAAATATCTTTGGATTATTTTAAATATCTTGAAAGTATTTAAGTTATCGTTTAAATCGAATCGTATAGTCGTCGCGCGTATTCATTCGAATTGTCACCCGTACGAATATGTCGATAAGTACACTTTTCAATATGGTTTTCTAATTATTGGACATCATTCAGAACGTTAAACTTTCAGATATATTCATGCAGATCGTAACCTATACGAATAATCCGTCAATTTAGCATTCTCATAACAAAGTCCGTTGTTGTTTTGTTCTGTAAATCTTCACACACGTTTATACATTATAATGTCCTAACAATCATTAATGTGATATTATTATGCCGTCAGATATGTTTCTGACTGTTAAACCGTGGGTTTCAATCATGTTTCTGGAACAATTGCGTAATAGTTCTGTGTCAAGCATTACATGATAATATCATACAAATAATACACATAGTTTGTACCTGAGTTACTGTCAGATCAATGTTCCGGTTACATTTTCGGCACTGAGGTTATAGTCTCCCCTTGTTAGAGAAATTTCGTCCCTAAATTTAAGAATCGTTATCAGGTACGGCTTCCTCTGTAAACAGTTGGGATACTTGGACTTCATACGATCTTCGCGTTCCCAAGTAAACTCGGGTCCACACTTTGTATTCCATCGAACCTTGACAATTGGAATACGGCTTCGCCTTACTTGTTTAACTATGCAATCCATAATCTCCAGATATTTCTCGATAAAATGTACACCACTAAGTTCATCTGGTAATATTAGTCTATACGCCACAGGACCAACACATTCAATGATTTCGAACGGTCCTATGTATCGTAGTGCTAGTTTGCCTCTCTTTCCAAAACAGACTATGCCTTTCCACGAGGATACCTTTAACATGACCCGGTCTCCCACTAGAAATTCCAACGGCTTGCGCCGTTTGTTGGCACAACTCTTTTGTCTGCTTCTAGTAGCTTGTAATCTCTGTTGAATCTGAGCAATCTTGTCAGTAGTTTCCTAAATCAGCTCTGGCCCAGTTATTCAGTTATCTCCTACTTCAGTCCCACAAATCGGTGACCGACATTTTTGACCATAAAGAGCCTAGAATGGGGCACATCCGATAATGTGGTAACTGTTGTTGTAGGAAAATTCGATCAATGGCAAATGAGAGTCCCAATTACCACGGAAATCTAACACACAGGTTCTCAACATGTCCTCCAGGGTCTGTATCGTACATTTTCTTTGACCGTCCGTTTGTGTATGGTAAACTGTACTCAGATTTAAGTGCGACCCAAGAGATTTCTGCAATGATTGCCATACTCTTGATGTGAATATGCTTTCTCGATCCAAAATTATAGACAATGGTACACCGTGACTTAACACTATCTCGTTGATGTATAGTCTTACCAGTTTATCCATCTTGAAGGTTTCACGCATTGGCAACCAATGGGTAGATTTTTCCAAACGATCAATGATAACCCAAACTGTATCATGACCACTAGAAGTGCGGGGTAGGTTGGTAATTGTCGCACCCCGAGAAATCTCGTCCCTTCCAGGGCGCGAACGCGACAGACTGTCATGATCGCAGTCTCTGGTCACACAGTGTTGTGAGACCTACATCTATGGTTTCATACGCACATCCAACTACATAGATAAAACAGTTTATAAAATCAGAGTTGAGGAAGTTATCAAAGCAGTTTAAATCCATATGTCGCGGAAGCGTTGTTTGAAACAGTCTCAAAATGATAAGTAATAATAGTTGTGGAAGCGATTAAAGTAGTCTTTAATACATAACAATCAAATGTTTAAATCTTATCCAATGGCCTAAGATACTACAGTAAATGCATGGACCCCATCCTAGCATCCTAGTCCTTGTGCGTGTGTCTTAGCTACCTGAGAAAACATGCGAGAAAAAGGTCAACACAAAGGTTGGTGAGAGCACAGGTTTGTATTCAGCAATAAACTTGAAGATGTTTAAAGAAAGTGTTTTGCATGTCTACATTTCAATACACTGCAATATCCGTTGATATCTAGTCAATATGAGTTATACCAAATGCGGGTTCTCAACCGAAGCTAACATGTTGCCTCCCACCATATCCATCCAAGATATGGCAATGTTGTTTGGTCAATTTTGCGCTGTTCCAACCTCCAGTCGGGGTGGGCATACGGCACGTAACAGCGAGGCTTGTCAGGCCCAAATAGTACTATTCAGAATTACCACGCTAAGCGCCATGTGCTATTAATGGTTCTAGATGTGTTTAATAAGGACTTATCAGTTTTGTGGATGAGTGCCACACATATGCATATACGATATTAGCATGTACAAATGTAACCAAAAAGTATGTTGTCGTTCAAAAACAGTTTGTATGCAATGTTTT
Source organism: Mikania micrantha (assembly GCA_009363875.1). Taxonomy (NCBI): domain Eukaryota; kingdom Viridiplantae; phylum Streptophyta; class Magnoliopsida; order Asterales; family Asteraceae; genus Mikania; species Mikania micrantha. The sequence goes on along the minus strand of CM018693.1, from coordinate 68,189,941 downwards.
CTCCCCCAAAGTGTCACAACCCACGCCGCGTGCGGAATCCGCGACGCGTGACTACGTGTTCATGTGCCAATGTTGGAGAACAACCCGTGATTACTATGTTTCATAAAGTTTAGTTTATTTAACAAGCATAACATACCTATTATACAACAACTTATCGTAAGATATTTATTATACAATACGTTGTTTTTGTTTTGTTTCTAGGTCACCACTAGTTCTGTTGTTGATCCTGACCTAGATTGAATTGCTGTCGTTCCCCATGACCTGAAACATGTGGATAAAAGAGTCAACTATTAATAGTTGAGTGAGAATCATAGGTTTTATTGATTTACATGATTGTTCAAATAATGATTTTCATGATATAGTTTTCACAAGTGATCAAACAGGTACATTGAAATTGAATCTACCAGAGCCTGCAAACATCAAACATCAAACCTAAAGAATAATGCTAATGTTTGGCTACCCGCCAAACGCCGTAGTTTCAACATCAAGCTACCCGCCGGAACGCCGTAGTATTGACGTCTAGCTACCCGCCAGAACGCCGTAAGTATAAAGAATCTTGTGTTCCTGCATATGATCATACCAGTACTACCAAGGGCTTGATAACAACTTAATGATGTTCACAGAAGAATGTGCCCAAATAGCATCCACATAACCAAAGTTCCCAAGTGATACGCTTGTTTTTAATATATTGATAAAATATTTGTTTCATGGTAAGTGACAAATGTTTATCATGACGTTCCTCATGATAACGATATATGATTTCATAGTATTTGATATATGTTTATCATGACGTTCCTCATGATAATGATATATGATTTCACGATGATTGAGAAAATATGTTATGAAAATGTATCTACATGTTCCACCCGAGTTTTGGAAAACCAAACATTAAAAGGGGGACTATGAAACGCACTGTTATACACGGATGATGATGATCTTGATGTTCAGCTGATAGGAAATCTTATATGGTTCCTATAACAATTTATGACTAACTGAGTTGGTCACCAGGTTTTCGGATTAATCAAATAGATGTTGTTGTTGATTATTTCACTTAAAAAAATTCCTAGATGAATTTCTGGCTTAGGAATAATCAATCCTTGTTGTTGATCATTTAGGCATCATGAAACATGAGAATGTGATATTAAAATAGGCTTAATAACCATGCTCAATGTACTAATCTGATTGTTATCATAAACATCAGATCGTTATTCCAGTGATTATCTTTATACTTATCATTAGTTTGAAACACTTGGATGAAACCTAGCATTTCAAGAAATGATCAAGACAATCACAATCATTGTTACACTCAAATGGTTTAAACCGTTTTAATATAAGATATAGTTTCATGAAAACCGGGCATTACAACGACTCAAAACAAGGATTTACTCGTTAAAACATCGTGTTCTTTGTTTATAATCATTCCTAGCCATCATCAAGACAATAATCAACAACCCTTACTATCTCATTACGTTCAAAAACAAGATTTAACCAATAAAAATGAGCTAGAAGATTAAAAAAGAACCGTTACCTAATCTGACAGATTTCTCGGGTAGATATGATGATTCGGACTTGCAGAAACCTTCCTTAATACGATCTGAGGGTTTAGAAGGCTTCAAAATGAAGTTTGGAGGCTGAAAATACGATTTGGAGGTGTTTTTGAGCGTAAAAGGTCGAAAAAAATGAAATATAAGCTTCTGGATGCGTTTTGATCAAGAAAATCAGATTTTTACGCCTGATGGGTCCGTCAAGTAACGCGGAGAGTTTCTTCGCGTACCTCCGCCGCCTTAGTTAGACCGATTTTGTTTTCGCGATTCCGGAAGCATACAAACTCCGTTTTGCACACGGTTTCCGCCTACGTTTACGATTTTTCGAGCTCTTTCCAATGGTTATAATCACTAGATCTAAAATTCAAAATATTTGACCTCTTATTTAACGCTATATTCGACTCAGTGTATCTTGAAATCGGAGCCTCGTTTCGAAATTTCGCTTCCACTCATTCTCTTCATTTTCGAGTTATGTTTGTAAGCGTGAACACAGTTGGTCATCTATTTAAACAAGCATTAGGTGATGGATGTTTCTTTACGATCTACTAACACCATTTTTTCGCATATTATCAACCTGTAATAATTAAAATCATCAAATAAACGTGGATTTCAAGCATGACCACATGTGATTTCGTCATTAATGACGTAATTCTCGAATACAATTGTCACAGTCTCCCCCTGTTATTGGAATTTCATCCCAAAATTCAATTTCTGCTCGTCCATAATTGTCTTCTTATAAAAACAATTGAGGATATTTTTCCTTCATTCGATCCTCACGTTCCCAAGTGAGCTTAGGCCCGCGCTTGGAATTCCATCTAATCTTCACGATAGGTATCCGACTGCGTTTTAGTTTCTTGACTCCTCGGTCCATAACCTCAACAGGTTTTTCAACAAACTGAAGCTTATCTTCAACTTGAATTTCTTCAAGAGGAAGGATTTGAGATTCGTCAGATAAACACTTTTTAAGATTGCATACATGAAATACATCATGTATATTGCTGAGTTCAGAAGGTAATTCCAATCGATATGCTACTGGTCCAATCCTTTCAAGGATTTTGAAAGGACCAACATATCTAGATGCTAGTTTACCTTGTTTCCCGAATCTGACTATGCCTTTCCATGGAGAAACTTTTAATGTAACTTTGTCTCCGATTTGAAATTCCGAAGGTTTTCTTCGAGTATCGGCGTAGCTCTTTTATCAGTTGTTTCTTGTATAAGTTATGTACCTGTAAATTGGTTTTCACCTATTTCAGCCCAGCAAACAGGAAATCTACATTTTCGTCCATATAAAGCTTCAAATGGTGCACACTTGATACTTGTGTGATAGCTGTTGTTGTAGGAGAATTCAACAAGAGGAAGGTGAGTATCCCAGCTACCACCAAAATCAATAACACAACTTCTTAACATATCTTCTACCACTTGAATGGTTCGTTCAGTTTGGCCATCAGTTTGAGGATGGTAAGCTGTGCTAAGATTAAGTTGTGAACCCAAAGCCTTTTGAAATGTTTGCCAGACTCTTGAAGTAAATCTGCTATCTCTATCAGAAATAATTGAGATTGGCACTCCATGTTTGCTTACAATTTCATCAAGATAAAGTTTGGCTAACCTGTTCGTGTTATAGCCTTCTCGAATGGATAAGAAATGTGCTGACTTAGTCAATCGATCAACATTAACCCAAATTACATCATAACCCCTAGGCGTTTAGGCAATTTAGTTATGAAATCCATAGAGATTTGCTCCCATTTCCATACTGGAATCTCCAATGGCTGTAGTAATCCAGAGGGTCTTTGATGTTCAGCTTTTACTCTTAAACACGTGAGACATTTACTAGCATATGTAGCAATATCTTTCTTCATTCCAGGCCACCAATAGAATTCACGAAGATCTTTGTACATCTTGTTTGCTCCTGGGTGAATCGAATATTGAGATTTATGGGCTTCATCCATAATTACTTTCCTTAGATGTCCAAATGAAGGTACCCATATTCGATTTAAGAAGTAGTATGCTCCATCTGGTTTGGTTTCAAATTGTTGACTTAAACTTTGTAAAGCTTCATTAGAGACATGAGTTTCAGTAAGTGCCTCTCGTTGTGCTTCACGGATTTGGGGTATGAGACTAGTCTGAATTGTCATATCCAATGCTCGCACTCTTCTAGGCTTAACTCTTTCTTTTCGACTCAATGCATCTGCCACCACATTAGCTTTACCTGGGTGATAGCGGATTTCACAGTCGTAATCATTGAGCAACTCTATCCAACGTCTTTGTCGCATATTAAGTTCCTTTTGATCAAAGATGTGTTGAAGACTTTTATGGTCCGTGTAAATAACACGTTTGGTACCATAAAGGTAATGTCTCCAAATTTTCAAAGCAAAAATTACAGCACCTAAATCAAGATCATGTGTCGTATAGTTCTTTTCATGAGTCTTGAGTTGTCGTGATGCATAAGCGATGACTTTGTTTCGTTGCATTAGCACACAACCAAGACCTAAGTTAGAAGCATCACAATAGACTGTAAAGTCGTCATTACCTTCTGGTAAACTGGAAATAGGAGAATTGCAAAGCTTGTGTTTAAGCAATTGGATGGCATCTTCTTGTGCTTCACCCCAGACGAATGGTTGATCCTTTTTAGAAAGAGTAGTAAGTGGAACAGCTATTTTGGAAAAATTTTCGATAAATCGCCGATAGTATCCAGCTAGTCCTAGGAAAGAACGAATTTCTGATGGTGTCTTTGGTGCTTTCCAGTCCTTTATAGCTTCGATTTTGGCTGGATCTACATGAATACCTTGCTGATCCACAACATGACCAAAAAACTGAACTTCTTTTAGCCAAAACTCGCATTTCGAGAACTTGGCGTAAAGTTGCTCTTTCTTTAGAAGTTCCAGAATTAGTCTAAGATGAGTTTCATGATCCTTCTTAGTCTTGGAGTAAATCAATATGTCGTCAATAAATACAATGACAAATTCATCTAAATAGGGTCTACACACCTTGTTCATAAGATCCATGAACACCGCAGGGGCATTGGTTAGTCCGAAGGGCGTAACCAAAAACTCAATGTGCCCATACCGTGTTCTGAAAGCAGTCTTGGGAATGTCATCATCATGAACTCTCAGTTGATGATAACCAGATCGATGATCAATTTTAGAGAAATAAGTAGCTCCTTGAAGTTGATAGAATAAATCATCGATCCTTGGTAACGGATAACGATTATTGATAGTCAATTTGTTGAGTTCACGATAGTCGATGCACGTTCTGAACGATCCATCTTTATTTTTGACGAACAAAATTGGTGCACCCCAAGGAGAATAACTAAGTTTGATGAAACATTTATCTAATAGCTCTTGGAGCTGACTTGAGAGTTCTTGCATCTCAGAGGGTGCAAGGCGATAAGGTGTTTTAGCAACAGGATTTGCCCCAGGTACAAGATCTATTCTGAATTCAACTTGACGTACTGGTGGAAGTCCAGGTAGTTCATCAGGAAATACTTCAGGAAAGTCACGAATAACAGGAATTGTAACATCAGTGTCAGAACTATCACCGGAACAGTGATCTAAAACAGTAGCATGAACAGTAAACAGGTACGAATCATAAATATTTCAGTACGTTTCAAATTCAAATCATTTACCATTATCATTTTGTGTTGTCATGGAACAAATTCAGAAACATTTAACAGAAACACAGTTCAGAACAAGGGTTCTTGAGTTAGATAATTATATGACAATACAGAAACATCAAGTGATTATTTGGGATTTATTATGTATAAACGTATGTGAGGCCTTATAGAACAAAACACACGGATGTTGTGACGTGAATGCTAAACTGACGAGTTATTTGTATAGGTGACGATCTGTACGAATAAATCTGATGGTTTAACGTTCTAAATAATATCCGATAATTAGAAAACAAGATTGAAATGTATAGTTATCGTCGTGTTCGTACAGGTGACGATTCGAACGAATACGCTCGACGACTGTACATTTCGATTTAAACAATTAATTAACATTTTAAAAATTTAAATAAATAAAAGATATTAGTTAATTTATCAGGAATCACAACTTAGAATAATAAACTAAATTCTATTTTATAAATCATGTGGTGTCGCGACGAAAATTACGCAAATCGACATTATACGCGAAACCGAACGAGACCGAACGACCGGATAAATTAAAACATTAAATGTAGTCATAAAGACTACACCAACCCACTCCCACCATCCTCTTTCTCTTCCATTTCATCTTTCACCTCTCTCTCTCTAGAAAACATTTTCTCTACCTTCTCACTACAAGATAGAGCTCGTTTCTCATTGGATTCAAGTCATTTTGGTGTCATTACGATCCTCTCATCTTGTAGATTTCAGAAGTACAAGTATTGTGAGCTTTCATCCACAAAATCTAAGCTAAATATTCAATTTAAATTCGGTTTTTAGAGGGTTTTTAAGAGTTCATTGGGTTTGCTATTATAATTAATATTAAACACTTAAAATACAAAGATGAAGGTATTATTCATGTTTAGGTATTGTTAGGAATGAGTTGTTACAGGTTTTGGACCGGAATTGAGAATGGAGATGCAGGTTCGTGGGTAAAAGAGGCCAGCCGAAGCTTGTTGGGCTGGTGCAGATCCAACGAACCTTTCAAATGAATGGAGCCGAACCTTTTGGGCACCGAACCCTGCATCCTGACTCACGAACCTGTCCATCTGAGCGACCTGCAACGAACCTGGCTAGTCACCTGCACCGAACCCTTTATCGACGAGCATGGAATCTTTGGCGAACCATCTTTGGCCGAACCATGAGTGATCAAGAACCTTAGGGTGGCAAGCCTTAAAGGTTCGTGGGAAATTGAAGCATGGCCGAACCCCAAGGGTTCGTTGGTGGCAGGGTGATAGCCGAACCCTATATGTTGTCAACTTAGCCGAACCTTTGGTTAAACCCAATAAGTTCGCTGCCCTAGATGATTGCCGAAGTTAGATGTGGTTTAATTAGGCTAACGTTGGTTCGAGAATGATCAAGACTAAGGTTAAAGACTTAGCAAATGGGTGGTTGGCCAACAATCTAAGTTTCACATGAGAATTGAACTTAAAGTGCATGCATGGGTTATTAAATTATGTGTGTGCATGGAAATTATAAAGAACATGCAAGTTATACAAACTTATGTTATGAATGCCCATAAACTTAGTGTGTAACTATCTACATGGGATCATTCATGGGCTTGAATAACGATCAATTGGGAATCAAGGATAGTCAATTGGGCCTAAGTGGGCCCAATGGGACTTAATTAAGTCCATCATATATTCAAAGCTTATTCAAATTCAAATAATGATGTTATTAATAAAATTGAAGGTTTGTGAATTTAATTATGTAAAGTTAATAATTTTCTAAAATCTTGATTAAATTGTAATGAAATGGAATTTATTTATAAATGTCATTTATTTTCCTTTAAGTTTAGTTAGATACAAAAGTTAGTTGTTATTATTAAATTGTTGGGAAATTGTAAAATAGACAATATAATTGTCTGGATTTTAAACAGAAAACAAAGGAAACTCTGCCAAAATTTCTTAAAATTTAAAAGTAAGTTGTTATAATAAACATGGGATTTGGGGTCATACAAGGGTAACTAAGTTAGATTAGATCTTAGATACACTTAGTACTAAGACACTTAGTTGCACACACCACAAGACCTAAACTTAGGCAGAACGACAATTACGCGTACTTATTATATTCGAATTCTTATAAAATAACTCAGGAACTGAAGATACTTAGCCTACAAACAAGGGTGCGTACTCTGTGATAGTACATTAGACATCAACACAGGTGAGTTCATTTCCCCTTTTCTAAACATTTTTGTTTTAAAACGCGGGGCTGAGAAGCATGCGTAAACTATTTTATTTAAACTGTTTATTTAAATGCTTTTATTTATTATATGTTTTACATATATATGTTTGTTGATACTCCTAGACTCCTGTCTAGGAAATTATTAAACAGATCAAATATCCAAACTTATTAAAGTACTCTTATGAGTAATACTTTAAATTTAAACTCTAAATCAACCTTTAGTCCATCAAGCTCCAATTCAAGAATCTAAATTCAAAGTGAAATCAAATGAACAAAATCAAAAGATCACATTCAAAGGAATCATAACTCAATGTGGGATTTGAGAAAAAAGAATCATAATCAAATCAATTATCATTGTGAATCATGGGAATTCAAAAGATCAAGATCAAGAGACTTAAGGAATCAGAAATCATAAATGTGTGTGAATCATTGAAATAATGAGATCATTATAATCTAATGAAATCATTAATACTCATGTTAAGGTGGATGTCAGTTGTATAGGGAATCAAGACCACGTGTAACACACATATAAAGTCCCACTCAGATGCAGAAGACCATTGGGTCAGGCTGTAACGGGCAATAATATGAACGAGAAAATGAAATCAATATCAATGTCAAATCAAGTGAATCAAGAGATCAAGAATCAAAGGATATCCTTAAAGTCCCACTCAGATGCAGAAGACCATTGGGTCAGGCTGTAACGGGCAAAACATTAAAATCCCGCTCAGTTCAGGTGTACTCCTTGTGAGTTATGGCTGACATGGGTCACGTGTGAGAGGTTACAACTTGGACAATCACCAACAACTAAGTCTAATTGATTGAGTAAAATTATACCCAATCATCATGTCTTAGCTGTATTTAAATATTTTATTTTAATTATTTAATTAAATATTTGACATTTTATTTCTATCACTGACTTTTGGGAAATCATGTATCTATGATGAACTCAAGAGAATCAAAGGCAAATCAGATTTTGGAATGCATAATCTAAATCAAAGGTGTTGGGTAAAAATGCTTAATTATCATTAATAACAGTGTCATAAGCATATTAGTATGTCGTGGGATGTTGGCTAAGGGTTGTCCCTTACATATGCCCTATATATAAGCATACCAATGTGGATATTACATGTGGAGTTAATGAGGTTAGGATCTTTACCGAAAGAGGTTTTCAAATCATTTTCAAATCACTAAACTATATGAACTCACCAACCATGTGTTGACTTGATTTTTGCATGACTTCTCAGGTGACGAACAGGTCAACTAAGGAGTTATTTCTTTTGGACTAGGACTTTCGATAGAAGGCTTAGTATTTTGGATCTGCATACTTTTGAAGACATCATTATACAAATTATTTTGGGGCAATTACATATAAACCCTTACTAAAACATTTTATTACATATATACCCAACGATAAAACTAAATTACATATTTCCCCTTACTAAGCCATACATATTACATATTTACCCATTTAATTAAGAAAAAATTATGTAATCCCTATTTTACCCTTAATGAAATAATTAAAACAATCTACATATTTCTTCTTATTAAACCATATATATTACATACTTATTCCCATTTTTTACTTCGATTTTGAAGGATCAATTAAATAACTTCTATCAAACTAACAAATCCGCAAAAAAAAATCATATCAAACTAACAAATCCGCATAAAGATCCTATCAAATGAGTTCAAAAATCCGGATAAAAATCCATATCAAAACAACAATGCTAACAAATTCACATAAAAATTCATATCAAACTAACAAATCCGCATAAAGATCCATATCAAAACAAAAATAACAAATCCACATTAAAATTCATAACAAAACAAAATTTCAAATTCGCAATCGCTTTCTTCATCGCCTTTTACTTGCTGATTCTTGATCTTGAGATTCTGAATTTTTGCTTGTCTTTTGACGGTGTCCATACTCACCACAACGCTTGCATTTTTGTCTCTTTTTAGTCTCTTCATTTGGCTTAATTCTATTCTTTCTTGATCTTCCGGGTGGTCGTTTGATTACAGGTGGATATATCTTCTCTTCGTTGTCTCCATTAACCCATTGATCCTTTGTAGGCATTGGAGAAACTTGCAAACCATAAGCTAATTTAAATTTCTCAATCGTAAAATATGAGTCAACATATTTATCCCAGTTTGCATCTCTTGTGAAAATTATAAAAGCTACCGCATGCACACATGGAATGCCATTAACTTGCCAACGCCGACAACTACATTCCCTTTCATCAAGTGAAACTTCCCAACGCTTGTCCTTATATTTTACTTCAGCTCGATTTTCACCACTTCTGCAAACTTCATACTCGCCCAAATTCTACATACAACATTCAAAAAATATATAAATTTACTCAAAGTTAGATATGTAAAATTGAACAAATATTAACATTACACAAACCTTAGAGATTTTGTTGAGATAACTCTTTGTATTTAGGTACTAAGTTACCTTTCCATTTTTTTAGAAATCTTCTTTTATTGTCCAATCGTACCATAATCTTCTCTCTAATGGAATCAAGTAGGTCAAGTACCGGCTTATAACGCACCTCACCTATCCAAGAATTAAATGCCTCCGAAACATTATTAGTAATATAATCACACTTGGATGTTGTCCCAAACTTGCTACGACACCAAATCCTATTGTGATTCTCATTAAGATAATCAAGTGCCTTCTTATTTATTCCACCAATTTCATTTAACAATCGTTCATGCTCGGTCAATCTATAGGTCCTTGCAGCATGCCATAAAGTTCTACTAAAATATTCACCACGAAAATGTTTCTTGAAATTACTATACAAGTGCCTAACGCATTCTCTATGCTCAACAATAGGATAAACTTGTGTGATTGCAAAGTCTAGACCTTTTTGCATATCTGAAGATATAACTAATCCATTAGGCGTACCAATTGCTTTTTTAAGTAACTCAAGAAACCATATCCACGAATTTTTATTTTCAGATTCAAGTACCCCATAAGCCACCGGAAAAATAGAACTATTACCGTCAACACCCGTAGCAGCCACTAATACCCCATTAAACTTCCACTTTAGATGGCATGCATCAAGAGAAATGTAGGGACGACAACCATCAAGAAACCCCTTAGCACACGCATAGAGTGAAATAAAAAAGCGCAAAAATAGTTTCTTGTTACCTTTACTCTCAAAGTCTACCTCAACAATGCTTCCCGGGTTTCGCCTCAGTAATTCCTCTTTGAAAGCATTTGTCTTCATGAATGAATCTTCCCACTTCCCGTGCATATCATTGTAGGCTTGTTCTTTCCCTCGGTACACTTTGATGTATGGCACATCGATATTATATTTTTTCTTAACCCACTTCTGGAGTTCTATAGCCGAAACATTCCCATCAGATCTTGCCCTATCTTTAACCACACTTGCAATCCATCCTTGTGTCGCCACTTTATTCGCGCCTTTGTAGCATCGAGTGCAAGAATGTGGTTTCATTAACGTCTTAACCTACATGATTGTATTAAAAAAATACTGTTATTAGCATGATTGTAATAATCTTTGTAATCCAAATGAATTTATACACTAACCTCGAATGTAATTTGGTCTTGCATGACGGAAGCATGAATTTTCCATTTGCAGTCTTCATCGAAACACCTAGCAGTGACTCGTGTAGGCTCACTTTTTTCAAGATAGAACGTAAATTCATTAATTATTGCATAATGGGTCAATGCTCTCCTAAACTCTATAACATTTTCAAATGTTGAGTTCACTTTAATGGTTTGACTTTTGCTTGCATGCAGTGTCGTTCCGAAGTCCTCATCTTCTGCTTCATGATCTGTGCTATAATGGCTATGATAACTATCGTCACTTAATGAGTACTCTGATTCTTCCTCGTCGTGTTGTTCATCATCAACATCACCCCAAGCCCTGTAAAAGATGTATAGTTATCATAAACACAACTATTTGTTGAAAATATTACAAAAGTAATAAAAAAAGTACCTTCCATGCATCGAACTTGTCTCAACATTATCACTTGTCGTCACATAAACGGTTAATTCTCTCTCAAACTCATACATATCAAGCATCAATTGAAAATTTTCACTTGAATCAACCTTAATATAGGATTGCTTAGGGTTGAATTTGTCAATGAAACAAAGTGAGAAAACGAAACCCCTATCCTTAGGATAATGAGTGGCAACCTCTTCAATCAAATCATCATAGTTGTATATAGACTTGTTAATGTGAATGCATTTTTGAAATCCAAAACAATATCGTTTTGTAGATGAGTTCTTGCATAATCGAAAGTAGCCTCCATACCTTAACTTTATCTTATACATATCCATCATGGATGAACCTAATGTGACAATCACCATATTAATCAACACATTATATATCAATACAAATACTTGGCATAAAATTAACACAAACCCACAACACAAATACTATTTGGTTTAATCAAAGCTGATGAATTTGGTCTGAAAATAAACCTGATGCAAACAACGTTAATTCAAATAGTTTGCCACATCAACATTTCTAGCATGTGACGTGCTGTTGTTTTGGATGATAACTTGAGATAATTCAAACAGTTTGCCACATTTGACAATCACTCGATGATAAATAGGGTTTATTTCAAAACTACAATCAAGAAGGTGTTGATGTTTTCGATAGAATATGGAACAACGTGATTTCATAGTATTCTTCAATTTCTTGGGTTTGTTTGTTAAAAGCGCATCTAACTTGTAATGATCGGTTGTCAAAATATTTTTGTTTAGGTATATGAAACTTTGCATTACAAAGTGAGAAAACAAACCTGAAGAAGACGATGGAAGCTGGCGATTTTGATGCTGGAGGCGACTCATGATGATGATGATTATCGATGATGAAGATACGAAAAAGGTACGACAATTGAGATCGATTATGAAGGCTGAGAGGCGGCAACTGATGATGATGAAGGCTTCCTGAAGAAGATGATGATTAACGATGAAGGCTTCCTGATGAGAGAGAGGCGGCAACTGATGATGAAGGCTTCCTGAAGAAGATGATGATTATCGATGAAGGCTTTCTGATGAGAGAGAGGCGGTAATTGAAGAGACAAGGGTAATTCTGGAATTGGGGAAATTTGTAATTTTAATTTAGCATTGGGTATATTTGTAATTTAGAAGGTTAGGAAGGGGATATATGATATTATCCCAATTATTTTGTATATCTTGTGTAAATACAAGATAGAAATTTATGATGTTGATGATAGATTTACATTGTTAAATTATAAACAATACTGATGTAATTTAACTTTGTAATTCTATTATATTTAGCATTTCTCATTTATATCATGTGCAATGTAAACAATCTGATCATCACGATTATCACTCACGATATCGCGCCCCGGGAACCTTCCGCCTGACGGGGAAACCCGATCCTACCCCGCCGGCTCGGGGTGTGACAGATTGGTATCAGAGCCATGGTTATAGAGAAATATAGGTCACATGATTAAACGGTTTGGCCTAGACTATAACCTAGGGACCCTGCATGTAGAGAATATAGGATTTAAGACTATATTGCATTATGTCTTCTGTATTCGATCATTACACTAACCAATACCTTTATTGGTTATGATCAGAATGCCGCCGAGAAGACAGACTCCTTCGTTACCTCCACCACCACAAGATTTGGCACCACATTCCTCTACACCTTCACCAGCTAACTCTCCCCCACCGCCACCTCCTCCATTGCCTCCTCCACCTCCTCACATTACACTGGCAGGCCCGAGCACAACACCAACTCTGGATCACGCTACTATTGCTCTGGTGACGTTAATGAGTAACCAGATGACAAATCAAATGAAAGAAGCCATACTGGAGATGTTCCGTCGTCTTCGTAATGAAATTCTCAACACTGGCAACACGTCAGGAGAAGTCAGTGGAAATACTGGAGATTCATCTCATTACTCCAACAAGTCCTTTGTAGGATGCAAACCACCCAGCTTCAGTGGGTCTGAAGGCGCCGTTGGATTAATCCAATGGATAGAGAAGATAGAGACAACCTTGGATCTCTGCAGCTGCCCCGAACACCACAAGGTCCGTTACTCAGCTGGGACATTCAACAAACGGGCATTGACCTGGTGGAATGGTCAGATCAACGCTCGAGGAAGAGTAGAAGCTATGGCCATGCCATGGGAAGACTTTAAGGCACTGCTACGAACAGAATTCTGGCCCAAGAACGAACTGCAGAAGTTGGAAGTTGAACTATCCAACCATGTGATGAAAGGGGCTGATCACATTGGTTACACTACTCGTTACCACGAGTTAGTTGCTTTGGTGCCAGACATGGTACCAACTTTGGAGAAAAGGATAGACAGATATGTGGGTGGACTTCCCGCCTCCATTCAGGGTATGGTTGTTTCAGCCAACCCTACTACTATCGAATCTACAATGAGACTATCTGGGAAGCTCACTGATCTTATGGTAGCCTCAGGAGTTTTAAAGAAAGAGGCTGACTCCAGCAAACGCAAAGAAGAGTCTTCAAAGAAACCTCATCACCAGCAACACCCGAAGAAGAAACAGAAATTCATCAAGAACTATACTGTGGCTACTCCCCTCAATCAAGTAGCAGTGGCACAACAAAATGTGCCCAAGAAGCAGTATACTAGCCCACATCCTTTGTGTACTAAGTTTCAGTATCATCACAATGCTAACACTCCCTGCAAGCAATGCACGGGATGTGGAAGAAAGGGCCATTGGGTCCAACACTGCCGGGCAACACCTAACCAAGCAGTCAACAATGATGCTTTGGCTATTCCTCCACCAGCTAATCAGAACAATGGTGGATGCTTCAATTGTGGCCAACAAGGCCACTTTGCAAAGAACTGCCCAAAGAAGGCTCAACAGGCGGTTCAAGCTCCTCGTGGCCGAGCCTTTGCCGTTGGAGCACCAGCTGCACGCCAGGACCCAAATGTGGTCACTGGTACGTTTCTCTTACATGACTTTTATGCATCTGTTCTATTTGATACTAGTGCGGATCAGAGTTTTATCTCTACCGATTTTGCATGCCGATTAGATTTCATAGAGGAACAGTTAGACTCCCCTTACATTATAGAAGTAGCTAACGGGAAACAGATCACAGTTAATACAATTTATAGGAATTGCCCATTGACACTTAATGGTCACACATTCACCATCGATTTGATACCGATGGAGTTGGGTAGTTTCGACATCATTGTTGGAATGGATTGGCTTTCCTCTAATCGAGTGGAAGTCATCTGTTCTGAGAAGCTGCTTCGAATTCCGTTGCCGAGGGATCGTGTATTGGAGGTTAAAGGGGATCAAGCGAAACGAAGTGTCAAAATCATTTCTTGCATAAAGGCGCGTAAGTGTTTACAGAAGCAGTGTGTAGCTTTCTTGGCTCACGTGGTGGAAAAAGAGAAAGACAAGAAGAAGATACCAGACGTACCAGTGGTGAAAGAATATCCAGAAGTATTCCCTGAAGACCTACCAGGTTTGCCTCCTGTGCGATTGGTAGAATTCCGAATTGACTTAGTTCCTGGAGCAACTCCTGTTGCTAAATCTCCATATCGGTTAGCACCTTCGGAAATGCAGGAATTGTCGAACCAGTTACAAGAGTTACTGGATAAGGGATTCATCAGACCGAGCTACTCACATTGGGGAGCTCCGGTCTTGTTCGTGAAAAAGAAAGACGGATCGTTTAAAATGTGCATCGACTACAGGGAGCTGAACAAACTGACTATCAAGAATCGGTATCCACTGCTGAGGATTGATGATTTGTTTGACCAATTGCAAGGAGCTCAATACTTCTCAAATATTGACTTGCGGTCTAGTTCCCATCAGCTAAGAGTTCAAGATGAAGACATACCGAAGACGGCATTCCGAACAAGATACGGGCATTATGAACTTATGGTGATGCCCTTCGGATTGACAAATGCACCAGCGGTTTTTATGGATCTCATGAACCAAGTGTGCAAGCCATATTTGAATCAGTTTGTCATTGTCTTTATTGACGACATACTGATTTATTCCAAGACCAAAACAGAACATGAGCAACTCCTCAGAAAGATCTTGGAGCTGTTGAAAGAAAAGAAACTCTATGCTAAATTCTCCAAATGTGAATTTTGGCTAAGAGAAGTACAATTTCTGGGCCATGTAGTCAACAGCGAGGGAATTCATGTAGATCTCACCAAGATCGAGGCTATAAAAAAATTGGGACACTCCGAAGACACCGACGGAGATATGGTCTTTTCTGGGATTGGCAGGTTACTACAGAAGGTTTATCTCAAACTTTTCTAAGATAGCCTTGCCACTTACCAAGCTAACTCAGAAAATTGAACCGTTTGTCTGGGAGCACAAACAAGAGAATGCTTTTCAGACATTGAAACATAAATTATGTAATGCTCCAATCCTATCTCTTCCAGAAGGCTGTGATGACTTTGTTGTGTACTGTGATGCTTCCCATCAGAGACTTGGTTGCGTATAAATGCAACGGGACAAAGTTATCGCCTATGCATCAAGACAGTTAAAAGTACATGAGAAGAACTACACTACTCATGATCTTGAACTGGGAGCTATAATCTTCGCACTGAAGATTTGGAGACATTACTTATATGGCACCAAGTGTACCATATTCACTGATCACAAAAGTCTGCAGCACATCTTTGATCAGAAGGAGCCCAACATGCGACAACGCCGTTAGGTTGAACTTCTGAATGATTATGATTGTGTGATCAAGTACCATCCGGGAAAGGTGAACGCTGTAGCTGATGCCTTGAGCCTGAAGGAACGGGTCAAACCCCTACGTGTTAGGGCAATGGGGATAACCGTGCTGACTAGTTTAAGTGACAACATTATTCAAGCACAACAAGAAGCACTTGATCGAGGCAATTTGAAGACGGAACTTGATTGCGGAGCAGAGAAACAGTTCGACACAAAGCCTGATGGAATGATTTACTACCGGGAACGTATATGGATCCCGGCGGTAGATGAATTGAGAAAACTTATCTTCGATGAAGCACACAAGACCAAATACTCCGTTCATCCAGGCGCTGATAAAATGTACCAAGGCGTGCGTGGATTTTATTGGTGGCCAAGAATGAAGAAGGACATAGCCGAATACTTCGGTAAATGTCTAAAGTGTGCGAAGGTAAAGGCGGAACACAAGAGACCGTCTGGTTTACTGGAACAGCCTGAGATTCCGCTCTGGAAGTGGGAACAAATAGCTATGGATTTTATTACCAAGCTACCCCGCACTTCCAGTGGTCACGATACAATATGGGTGATCATTGACCATTTAACAAAATCTGCTCCTTTCTTGCCAATGCGTGAAACTTTCACGACGGATAAACTGGCAAGATTATACATCAATGAGATAGTGGTACGCCACAGTGTGCCATTGTCTATTATTTCTGACAGAGACAGCAGATTTACATCAAGGTTCTGGCAATCACTGCAGAAATCTCTAGGGACCCCGTTAAATCTGAGTACAGCTTATCACCCGCAAACGGATGGACAAAGCGAACATACTATTCAAACCCTAGAGGATATGTTAAGAACCTGTGTATTGGACTTCGGTGGGAATTGGGATTCCCATTTGCCACTGATCGAGTTCTCCTACAATAACAGTTATCACAGCAGTATCGGATGTGCACCATTCGATGCTCTTTATGGCCGGAAATGTCGATCACCGATCTGTTGGACTGAAGTTGGAGACAATCGAATAACTGGGCCAGAACTAATTCAAGAAACCACTGACAAGATTGCTCAGATTCAAAGAAGACTACAAGCAACAAGGAGCAGAGAAAAGAGCTACGCCGATAAACGACGCAAGCCGTTGGAATTCCAAGTGGGAGACAGTGTCATGTTGAAGGTATCCCCATGGAAGGGCATTGTACGCTTTGGAAAGAAAGGAAAGTTAGCACCACGATACGTAGGACCGTTCGAGATTATAGAACGTATTGGTCCTGTGGCGTATAGACAGAGATTACCGGATGAACTCAGTGGTGTGCATGACGTGTTTCACGTCTCAAATTTAAAGAAATGCCTTGCTGACGAGTCTATCGTCATTCCGATTGAAGAAATTCAGGTAGATGAACAGTTACATTTCATAGAATAACCTTTAGAGATTATGGATCGCAAGGTTAAACAACTGAGGCGAAGCCGTATTCCTATTATAAAGGTTCGATGGAACTCAAGACGCGGACCCGAGTTTACATGGGAACGTGAAGATCACATGAAGTTAAAGTATCCCCAATTGTTTGAAGAGGAAGCCGTACCTGATACCAATGCTTAAATTTCGGGACGAAATTTCTCTAACAAGGGGAGACTGTAACATCAGTGCTAGAACCGTCACTGGAACAGTGATCTAAAACAGTAGCATGAACAGTAAACATGTACGAATCATAAATATTTCAGTACGTTTCAGATTCAAATCATTTATCATTATCATTTTGTATTGTCATGGAACAAATTCAGAAACATTTAACAGAAACACAGTTCAGAACAAGGGTTCTTGAGTTAGATAATTATATGACAATACATAACCATCAAGTGATTATTTTGGATTTATTATGTATAAACGTATGTGAGGCCTTATAGAACAAAACACACGGATGTTGTGACGTGAATGCTAAACTGACGAGTTATTTGTATAGGTGACGATCTGTACGAATAAATCTGATGGTTTAACGTTCTAAATAATATCCGATAATTAGAAAACAAGATTGAAAAGTATAGTTATCGTCGTGTTCGTACAGGTGACGATTCGAACTAATACGCGCGACGACTGTACATTTCGATTTAAACAATTAATTAACATATTAAAAATTTAAATAAATAAAAGATATTAGTTAATTTATTAGGAATCACAACTTAGAATAATAAACTAACTTCTATTTTATAAATCATGTCGTGTCGCGATGAAAATTACGCAAATCGACATGATACGCGAAACCGAACGAGACCGAACCACCGGATAAATTAAAACATTAAATGTAGTCATAAAGACTACACCAACCCACTCCTACCATCCTCTCTCTCTTCCATTTCATCTTTCACCTCTCTCTCTCTAGAAAACCTTTTCTCTGCCTTCTCAGTACAAGCTAGAGCTCGTTTCTCATCGGATTCAATTCATTTTGGTGTCATTACGATCCTCTCATCTTGTAGATTTCAGAAGTACAAGTATTGTGAGCTTTCATCCATGAAATCTAAGGTAAATATTCAATTTAAATTCGGTTTTTAGAGGGTTTTCACGAGTTCATTGGTTTTGCTATTATAATTAATATTAAACACTTAAAATACAAAGATTAAGGTATTATTCATGTTTAGGTATTGTTAGGAATGAGTTGTTACAGGTTGGACCGGAATTGAGAATGGAGATGCAAGTTCGTGGGTAAAAGAGGACGGCCGAACCTTGTTGGGCTGGTGTAGATCCAACGAACCTTTCAAATGTATGGAGCTGAACCTTTTGGGCACCTCAAGAACCCTGGGCACCGAACCCTGCATCCTGACTCACGAACCTGTCCATCTGAGCGACCTGCAACGAACCTGGGTAGTCACCTACACCGAACCCTTTATCCACGAGCCTGGAATCTTTGGCGAACCGTCCTTGGCCGAACCATGAGTGATCACGAACATTAGGGTGGCGAGCCTTAAAGGTTCGTGGGAAATTGAGGCATGGCCGAACCCCAAGGGTTCGTTGGTGGCAGGGTGATAGCCGAACCCTATATGTTGTCAACTTAGCCTAACCTTTGGTTAAACCCAATAGGTTCGCTGCCCAAGATGATTGCCGAACTTAGATGCGGTTTAATTAGGCTAACGTTGGTTCGAGAATGATCAAGACTAAGGTTAAAGACTTAGCAAATGGGTGGTTGGCCAACAATCTAAGTTTCACATGAGAATTGAACTTAAAGTGCATGCATGGGTTACTAAATTAAGTGTGTGCACGGAAATTATAAAGAACATGCATGTAACGGAAATTATAGGGAATCAAGACCACGTGTAACACATATATAAAGTCCCACTCAGATGCAGAAGATCATTGGGTCAGGCTGTAACGGGCAAAACATTAAAATCCCGCTCAGTTCAGGGGTACTCCTTGTGAGTTATGCCTGACGTGGGTCACTTGTGAGATGTTACAACTTGGACAATCACCAACAACTAAGTCTAATTGATTGAGTAAAATTATACCCAATCATTATGTCTTAGCTGTATTTAAATGTTTTATTTAATTATTTAATTAAATATTTGACATTTTATTTCTATCACTGATTTTTGGGAAATCATGTATCTATGATGAACTCAAGAGAATCAAAGGCAAATCAGATTTTGGAATGCATAATATAAATCAGAGGTGTTGGGTAAAAATGCTTAATTATCATTAATAACAGTGTCATACGCATATTAGTATGTGGTGGGATGTTGGCTAGGGCTTGTCCCTTACATATGTCCTATATATAAGCATACCAATGTGGATATTACACGTGGAGTTAATGAGGTTAGGGTCTTTACCGAAAGAGGTTTTCAAATCATTGTCAAATCACTAAACTATATGAACTCACCAACCATGTGTTGACTTGATTTTTGCATGACTTCTCACGTGACGAACAGGTCAACTAAGGAGTTATTTCTTTTGGACTAGGACTTCCGATAGAAGGCTTAGTATTTTGGACCTCCATACTTTTGAAGACATCATTATACAAATTATTTTGTATATCTTGTGTAAATACAAGATAGAAATTTATGATGTTGATGATAGATTTACATTGTTAAATTATAAACAATACTGATGTAATTTAACTTTGTAATTCTATTATATTTATCATTTCTCATTTATATCATGTGCAATGTAAACAATCTGATCATCACGATTATCACTCACGATATCGCGCCCCGGGAACCTTCTGCCTGACGGGGAAACCCGATCCTACCCCGCCGGCTCGAGGTGTGACAGGAATATCCTGTATAGTTATCTTAGAAGATTCCATAGCCACAACATGTGCTAGGAAAGCAGGATATTGTTTGCGAAGATAGCTTCGAGTCTTCATGCATGATACTATCTTGTGTGTACGACAAAGCTTGTCTCCATAGACTCTTAATGTGTCCCCAGATGGTAATGGAATTTGTACAAGCTTATTTGAACAAATGATTTCAGCATGATTAGAAGATAACCAATCCATGCCCACAACAATGTCAAACCTTCCCAAATTTATTGGGATCAAATTGATAGAAAATTCATGATCATTGAGTTTCAATGTACAATTGCGAATGATAGAATTGGCATGCATAAGCTTACCGTTCGCTATTTCTATGGTATACGAGGGTTCTAATACTTCTACTGATTTACCCAAATGATTTATAATTGATGTTGAGACAAAACTCTTTTCGGCACCAGTATCAAATAGAACTGAAGCGTAATGATCGTTAATAGTGAACGTACCTGTGACAACCGTAGTTTCTTCGCGTGCTTCATGAGCATTCATAGAAAACACGCGTGCTGGAGCACTTTGACCTTGATTGTTGTTAGAAAGTCTGGGGCATCTGTTCCTGAAATGACCAGTTGCTCCACATTCAAAGCATGCTGGTCGAACTGGTTTTGGTGCAGCCATTGACGTAGTTGCAGTGGCTACTTTCCCAGTGAATTGACACTTGTTCTCCAGATGGCCATATCTCCCACACTTTGTACATTTCCAACACTGTTTACCAAATGGATGATGATACTTCCAATTATTACATAGAGGATAGGGTCCAATGTATGATCTTCTGTAGTTTGTGGTAGAGTCTACAACTGACGGTGCTTGATTCATAGAAGCAGATGGGGTTGATGACATTGAAAAGCTTTTATTAGTTTTATGCTTCTTCTTAGGTGGATCTGTTAGTTTCTTTTCTTCCTTAACCACAGGAAGAACATCATTTGTTCGAGTAAGCTGACCACCCTTCACGAATTCATTGGTAATGGCAGCAGATAGATGTATTGCTGATTGCAGAGTTGCTGGTTTACTGCCCATTACCATACTCCTGATAAGTAGTGGTAATCCCCCAATGTACATGTCGATTTGGCGAGATTCAGGAGTAACCATGTGAGGTACCAAAATACTGAGCTCTTGAAATCGGGTAGTATAGGTGCGACTGTTTCCACCTACTTGAACTAAATTGTATAGTTCATCCTCCAAATTCTTCATTTCATGCTTGGGACAAAATTTTGTAACCAAAAGAGCTTTGAAATCAGTCCAAGACATGCTTAAGGCAGCTTCCCTGCCTCTATTCCTCTTCTCAGCATTCCACCAGGTCAAGGCTCCCTTTTGGAACGCGCTTGCAGCCATTTTCACTTTTTAATCCTCTGGACAATTAGTGTAGTCCAAAGTATCTTCAATTGATTCAAACCACTGAATCAGTCCAGTGGCACCTTCTATCCCAGAGAAAGTTTTGGGTCTAGCATCGTTGAATTGCTTAAAGGTAAAGCTATTCGAATTATCACCATTATTCTGAGTAGAACGATACTGAGAACCATTAGGAGAGTTTTGATAAGAACTGTTCATTTGAGTAACTAGAGTTGGCAACACTAGCGCCACTTGTCGAGTGATAACAGCTGCCAAGCGGTCTGTCTCATCGTTGGGATTATTGTCGGCCATTCTAAAAAAATAGAACGACAAACAATAAATTTAGCATGATGTTTAAGATAAGGATGAGAAGTTTCAGGTAAGAAATCACATAAACACATAAGGGACGCTTAAGTTGTAGTCTAGGTCATCCATTAAGGTTAACCTAATTCTCTTCAACCTTGGCTCTGATACCACATCTGTCACAACCCACGCCGCGTACGGAATCCGCGACGCTTGACTATGTGTTCATGTGCCAATGTTGGAGAACAACCAGTGGTTACTATGTTTCATAAAGTTAAGTTTATTTAACAAGCATAACATACCTATTATACAACAAGTTATCGTAAGATATTTATTATACAATACGATGTTTTTGTTTTGTTTCTAGGTCACCACTAGTTCTGCTGTTGATCGTGACCTAGATTGAATTGTTGGCGTTCCCCATAACCTGAAACATGTAGATAAAAGAGGCAACTACGAATAGTTGAGTGAGAATCATAGGTTTTATTGATTTACATGATTGTTCAAATATTGAAATTCATGATATAGTTTTCACAAGTGATCAAACAGGTACTTTGAAATTGAATCTACCAGAGCATGCAAACATCAAACCTAAAGAATAATGCTAACGTTTGGCTACCCGCCAAACGCCGTAGTTTCAACGTCCAGCTACCCGCCGGAACGCCGTAGTATTGACGTCTAGCTACCCGCCAGAACGCCGTAAGTATAAAGAATCTTTTGTTCCTGCATATGATCATACCAGTACTACCAAGGGCTTGATAACATGTTAATGATGTTCGCAGAAGAATGTACCCAAATAGCATCCACATAACCAAAGTTCCCAAGTGATACGTTTGTTTTTAATATATAGATAAAATATTTGTTTCATGGTAATTGATAAATGTTTATCATGACATTCCACATGATAACGATATATGATTTCATGGTATTTGATAAATGTTTATCATGACGTTCCTCATGATAATGATATATGATTTCACGATGATTGAGAAAATATGTTATGAAAATGTATCTACATGTTCCACCCTGAGTTTTGGAAAACCAAACATTAAAAGGGGGACTATTAAACTCACTGTTATATACGGATGATGATGATCTTGATGTTCAGCTGATAGGAAATCTTATATGGTTCCTATAACAATTTATGACTAACTGAGTTAGTCACCAGGTTTTCGGATTAATCAAATAGATGTTGTTGTTGATTATTTCACTTAAGAAAATTCCTAGATGAATTTCTGGCTTAGGAATAATCAATCCTTGTTATTGATCATTTAGGTATCATGAAACATGAGAATGTGATATTAAAATAGGCTTAATAACCATGCTCAATGTACTAATCTGATTGTTATCAAAAACATCAGATCATTATTCTGGTGATTATCTTTATGCTTATCATTAGTTTGAAACACTTGGATGAAACCTAGCATTTCAAGAAATGATCAAGACAATCACAATCATTGTTACACTAAAATGGTTTAAACCATTTTAATCTAAGATATAGTTTCATGAAAACCGGGCATTACAACGGCTCAAAACAAGGATTTACCCATTAAAACATCGTGTTCTTTGTTTATAATCATTCCTAGCCATCATCTAGACAATAATCAACAACCCTAACTATCACATTACGTTCAAAAACAAGATTTAACCAATAAAAATCGATCTAGAAGATTAAAAACAAACAGTTACGTAATCTAACAGATTTCTCGGGTAGATATGATGATCTGGACTTGCAGAAACCTTCCTTGATACGATCCGAGGGTTTAGAAGGCTTCAAAATGAAGTTTGGATGCTGAAAATACGATCTGGAGGTGTTTTTGAGCGTAAAAGGTCGAAAAAAAGAAATATAAGCTTCTGGATGCGTTCTGATCAAGAAAATCAGATTTTTACGCCTGATGGGTCCGTCGCGTAACGCGGAGAGTTTATTCGTGTACCCCCGCCGCCTTAGTTAGACCGATTTTGTTTTCGCGATTCCGGAAGCATACAAACTCCGTTTTGCGCACCGTTTTCGCCTACGTTCACAATTTTTCGAGCTCTTTCCAATGGTTATAATCTCAAGATCTAAAGAGTTCAAAATATTTGACCTCTTATTTAACGCTATATTCGACTCAGTGTATCCTGAAATCGGAGCCTCGTTTCGAAATTTTGCTTGCACTCATTCTCTTCATTTTCGAGTTATGATTCTAAACGTGAACTCAGTTGATCATCTATTTAAATAAGCATTAGGTGATGGATGTTTCTTTGGGATCTACTAACACCATTTTTTCGCATATTATCAACCTGTAATAATTAAAATCATCAAATCAACGTGGATTTCTAGCATGACCACATGTGCTTTCGTCATTAATGACGTAATTCTCGAATACAATTGTCACAATCTCCCCCTGTTATTGGAATTTCGTCTAGAAATTCAATTTGTGCTCGTCCATAATTGTCTTCTTATAAAAACAATTGAGGATATTTTTCCTTCATACGATCCTCACGTTCCCAAGTGAACTCAGGCCCGCGCTTGGAATTCCATATAATCTTCACGATAGGTATCCGACTGCGTTTTAGTTTCTTGACTCCTCGGTCCATAACCTCAACAGGTTTTTCAACAAACTGAAGCTTATCTTCAACTTTAATTTCTTCAAGAGGAAGGATTTGAGATTTGTCTGATAAACACTTTTTAAGATTGCATACATGAAATACATCAAGTATATTGCTGAGTTCAGAAGGTAATTCCAATCGATATGCTACTGGTCCAATCCTTTCAAGGATTTTGAAAGGACCAACATATCTAGATGCTAGTTTACCTTGTTTCCCGATTCTGACTATGCCTTTCCATGGAGAATCTTTTAACATAACTTTGTCACTTATTTGAAATTCCAAAGGTTTTCTTCGAGTATCGGTGTAGCTCTTTTGACGATCATGTGCAGCTTTGATTCGGTCTCGTATAACAGCAATCTTATCAGTTGTTTCTTGTATAAGTTATGGACCTGTAAATTGGTTTTCACCTATTTCAGCCCAGCAAACAGGAGATCTACATTTTCGTCCATATAAAGCTTTAAATGGTGCGCACTTGATACTTGTGTGACAGCTGTTGTTGTAGGAGAATTCAACAAGAGGAAGGTGAGTATCCCAGCTACCACCAAAATCACTAACACAACTTCTTAACATATCTTCTACCACTTGAATGGTTCGTTCAGTTTGGCCATCAGTTTGAGGATGGTAAGCTGTGCTAAGATTAAGTTGTGAACCCAAAGCCTTTTGAAATGTTTGCCAGACTCTTCAAGTAAATATGCTATCTCTATAAGAAACAATTGAGATTGGCACTCCGTGTCTGCTCACAATTTCATCAAGATAAAGTTTGGCTAACATGTTCGTGTTATAGTCTTCTCGAATGGCTAAGAAATGTGCTAACTTAGTCAATCGATCAACAATAACCTAAATTGCATCATAACCCCTAGGCGTTTTAGGCAATTTAGTTATGAAATCCATAGAGATTTGCTCCCATTTCCATACTGGAATCTCCAATGGTTGTAGTAATCCAGAGGGTCTTTGATGTTCAGCTTTTACTCTTAAACACGTGAGACATTTACTAACATATGTAGCAATATATTTCTTCATTCCAGGCCACCAATAGAATTCACGAAGATCTTTGTACATCTTGTCTGCGCCTGGGTGAATCGAATATTGAGATTTATGGGCTTCATCCATAATTACTTTCCTTAGATCTCCAAATGAAGGTACCCATATTTGATTTAAGAAGTAGTATGCTCCATCTGGTTTGGTTTCAAATTGTTGACTTAAACTTTGTAAAGCTTCATTAGAGACATGAGTTTCAGTAAGTGCCTCTCTTTGTGCTTCACGGATTTGGGGTATGAGACTAGTCTGAATTGTCATCTCCAATGCTCGCAATCTTCTAGGTTTAACTCTTTCCTTTCGACTCAATGCATCTGCCACCACATTAGCTTTACCTGGGTGATAGCGGATTTCACAGTCGTAATCATTGAGGAACTCTATCCAACGTCTTTGTCGCGTATTAAGTTCCTTTTGATCAAAGATGTGTTGAAGACTTTTATGGTCCGTGTAAATAACACATTTGGTACCATAAAGGTAATGTCTCCAAATTTTCAAAGCAAAAATTACAGTAACTAACTCAAGATCATGTGTCGTATAGTTCTTTTCATGAGTCTTGAGTTGTCGTGATGCATAAGCGATGACTTTGTCTCGTTGCATTAGCACACAACCAAGACCTAAGTTAGAAGCATCACAATAGACTGTAAAGTCTTCATTACCTTCTGGTAAACTAAGAATAGGAGAATTGCATAGTTGTGTTAAAGCAATTGGAAGGCATGTTCTTGTGCTTCACCCCAGACGAATGGTTGATCCTTTTGAGTAAGAGTAGTAAGTGGAACAACTATTTTGGAAAAATTTTCGATAAATCGCCGATAGTATCGAGCTAGTCCTAGGAAAGAACGAATTTCCAATGGTGTCTTTGGTGCTTTCCAGTCCTTTATAGCTTCGATTTTGGCTGGATCTACATGAATACCTTGCTGATCCACAACATGACCTAAAAACTGAACTTCTTTTAGCCAAAACTCGTGTTTCGAGAACTTGGCGTAAAGTTTCTCTTTCTTTAGAAGTTTCAGAATTAGTCTAAGATGAGTTTCATGATTTTTTTTAGTCTTGGAGTAAATCAATATGTCGTCATTAAATACAATGACAAATTGATCTAAATACTGTCTACACACCTTGTTCATAAGATCCATGAACACTGCAGGGGCATTGGTTAGTCCGAAGGGCATAACCAAAAACTCATAGTGCCCATACCGTGTTCTAAAAGCAGTCTTGGGAATGTCATCATCAGGAACTCTCAGTTGATGATAACCAGATCGAAGATCAATTTTAGAGAAATAAGTAGCTCCTTGAAGTTGATCGAATAAATCATCAATCCTTGGTAACGGATAACGATTCTTGATAGTCAATTTGTTGAGTTCACGATAGTGGATGCACATTCTGAACGATCAATCTTTATTTTTGACGGACAAAATTGGTGCACCCCAGGGAGAATAACTAGGTCTGATGAAACATTTATCTAATAGCTCTTGTAGCTGACTTGAGAGTTCTTGCATCTCAGAGGGTGCAAGGCGTTAAGGTGTTTTAGCAACAGGATTTGCCCCAAGTACAAGATCTATTCTGAATTCAACTTGACCTACTGGTGGAAGTCCAGGTAGTTCAGCAGGAAATACTTCAGAAAAGTCACGAATAACAGGAATATCCTGAATAGTTTTCTTAGAAGATTCCTTAGCCACCACATGTGCTAGGAAAGCAGGATATTGTTTGCGAAGATAGCTTCGAGTCTTCGTGCATGATACTATCTTGAGTGTACGACAAGGCTTGTATCCATAGACTCGTAATGTTTCCCCAGATGGTAATTGAATTTGTACAAGCTTATTTGAACAAATGATTTCAGCATGATTAGAAGATAACCAATCCATGCCCACAACAATGTCAAACCTTCCCAAATTTGTTGGGATCAAATTTATAGAAAATTCATGATCATTGGGTTTCAATGTACAATTGCGAATGATAGAATTGGCATGTATAAGCTTACCGTTCGCTATTTCTATGGTATATGGGGGTTCTAATACTTCTACTGATTTACCCAAATGATGTATAATTGATGTTGAGACAAAACTCATGTCAGCACCAATATCAAATAGGACTGAAGCATAATGATCGTTAATAGTGAACGTACCTGTGACAACCGTAGTTTCTTCGCGTGCTTCATGAGCATTCATAGAAAACACGCATGCTGGAGCACTTTGACCTTGATTGTTGCTAGAAAGTCTGGGGCATCTGTTCCTGAAATGACTAGTTACTCCAGATTCAAAGCATGCTGGTCTAACTGGTTTTGGTGCAGCCATTGACGTAGTTGCAGTGGCTACTTTCCTAGTCAATTGACACTTGTTCTCTAGATGGCCATATCTCCCACACTTTTTACATTTCCAACACTGTTTACCAAATGGATGATGATACTTGCAATTGTTACATAGAGGATAGGGTCCAATGTATGATCTTCTGTAGTTTGTGGTAGAGTCTACAACGAACCGTGCTTAATTTATAGAAGCAGATGGGGTTGATGAAATTGCAAAGCTTTTATTAGTTTTATGCTTCTTATTAGGTGGCTTTGTTAGTTTCTTTTCTTCCTTAACCACCGGAAGAACATCATTTGTTCGAGTAAGCTGATCACTTTTCCGAATTCATTGGTAATGGCAGCAGATAGATGTATTGCTGATTGCAGAGTTGTTGGTTTACTTCCCATTACCATACTCCTGATAAGTAGTGGTAATCCCCCAATGTACATGTCGATTTGGCGAGATTCAGGAGTAACCATGTGAGGTACCAAAACACTGAGATCTTGAAATCGGGTAGTATAGGTGCGATTATTTCCACCTACTTGAACTAAACTGTATAGTTCGTCCTCCAAATTCTTCATTTCATGCTTGGGACAAAATTTTGTAACCAAAAGAGCTTTGAAATCAGTCCAAGACATGCTTAAGGCAGCTTCCCTGTCACACCCCGAGCCAGCGGGGTTGGATCAAAGTCCCCGTCGAGCGGAAGGTTCCCGGGGCGCGATATCGTGAGTGATAATCAAGGTGATCAGATTGTTTACATTGCACATGATATAAATGAGAAATGCTAAATTGATTAGAATTACAAAGTTAAATTACATCCGTATCATTCATAATTTAACAATGTAAATCCAATCATGAACATCATAAAATATCTATCTCGTAACTGCACAAGATATACAAAATAATTGTATAATGATGTTCCAAAAATATGCAGGTCCAAAAATACTAAGTCTTCTATCTGAAGTCCTAGCCCAAAAGCATAAGCTTCCTAGTTGACCTGTTCGTCACCTGAGAAGTCATGCAAAAATAAAATTAACACATGGTTGGTGAGTTCATATAGTTTTAGTAATTGAAAATGATTTGAAAACCTCCTTTGGTAAAGACCCTAACCTCATTAACACCACATGTAATATCCACATCGGTATGCTTATATATAGGGCATATGTAAGGGACAAGCCCTAGCCAACATCCCATCACATACTAATATGCATATGACACTGCTGTTAATAATAATTAAGCATTTTTACCCTTAACACAATCCCATAAGTTCTTCTGTTGTTGTCCCTGTATTTACAATCAATTGAAATCCATGTTGATTTCATAAGTTCATCACACAATATGATCAACCACAGTAATTGTATAAACAGTTATAAATGCTTAAATAAATAAATAAATAAACATTTAATAAAATCTAAGTCCTAATGATTGGGGCCTTTGGTCATACTCGAGTAGACTAGTCTGTCAATCAAGGTATTTAGTAGTTAGGGAAACTGTAAATATCCTCAAACATACGACCTACAAATCAAACGGTCTAGCTAGGACTTCTTGAAATGTAGGGTTTTTGTTTCGTCTGTTTTGGCATATGTTATCTCTGATATTTCCCAGGTTTTCCCTTGATAATGATTTATTGATTCGTCTGATTCTGTTACAAGATGTACTTAACTTGTTGATCATAGAATACTAGATTTATGGATCAATTGTACACTTGATTCATTGTTCAACAAACACTTAGTTTGTATAACATTGAATATAGTCTTTGCAAAGATTGGTTCGTTTGATTCGTTGAAATCCCACACTTGTTTCGTCAAAATGTTTCGTATGATTCGTTGAACTCACCCACTTGATTTGTCAAAATGTTTCACTTGATTCATTGAAATCACCCATTTGCTTCGTCAAAATGTTTCGTTTGATTCATTGAACTCACACACTTGATTTGTTTAAAATGTTTCCTTTGACTCGTTTGAAATGTTCTGTTTTGTTTGTAAGATTTAGTTAAATTGATTATTCACTTAATTTATAAGGAATAACTTAGTAAAACCTGTATAAAATATTCCTAGATATGATCCAGGATAACATTCATATATGTAAAACATATAAATTAAAAAGCATTTAAGTAAACAGTTTTAATAACAGTTTACGCATGTTTCTCAGCCCCGCGTTTTAAAACAAAAAGTTAGAAAAGGGGCAATGAACTCACCTGTGTTGATGTCCATTGTACTACCACAAAATACGCACTCTTGTTTGTAGGCTATGTATCTTCCGCACTATAAGTGTACGCATTAGTCGTCGCGTCTAAGGTTTGGTCTCGGTGTGCAACTAAGTGTCCTAGATTGCTATTATGTTTCTAAGACTTAGTCTAGCTAATCCAAATTAATTACCCATTTCTGACCCATTTCCCATAATTAGTCATAATAAGTTCTTTATTAATAAGTCATTCTTTAGATTTTAGAAAATTTCGGCAGAGTTTCCTTTGTTTTCTGTTTAAAATCCAGACAATTGTATTGTCTATTTTAGCAATTCCCAATCAATTTCTTTACAACTAACTTTTATAACAAAATCAACTTAAAAGAAAACAATGCCATTTATAATTCATATTTAAATTAAACAAAACTATATAATTTATTAAACTAACTTATAACATTTGGTGGGCTTTAATTATGCCCATTGGGCCCACCTAGGCCCATTGATGTATTTAACTTCCATTTGATCATAGTCCAATTTCATAGATAGTTCTACATGGCCTGTTAACTCATCTAAATTAATTTTCCGTTATAAGATATTCTATAAAAGAAATTGTTAATAGCCAAACCGACACTTAACTTGTAAACCTTTGCTAATTACCAATGTTACTTTAGATCATAGTACTTCATGTTTGCATGATTTGTATCCTCTTTATCATTCCATGCACAAACACATGTTTTATCCCATGCATGTATACTTACCTATCCCCATGCATGCCAGTAATCTAGGATTTCAAGGTTGTTTAGGTTCGACACCCTCACAAGCAGCGAACCCTTTTAATAGGTTCGGCCAACCTATGATGTGACCATTTAAGGTTCGACTAGCACATCAACGAACCCTTAAGGTTCGGCTCCTAGGGCTCGCCATGCTAAGGTTAGGTTCGTCCAGATCGTGAGGGTTCGGTCACTGTTTTGGTGTGAAGGTTCATGAGCTGCATCATAGGGTTCGTTAACCTAAAGCTTCGGCTACAGGATACGGTTAGCTCAACAACTAAGGGTTCGGTTGTCAGCATTTCAGGGTTCGGAGGGTAAGCGTTTGTGACATGGGTTGTAAGGTTCGGTCGGCAGGTGGATGGCCACAGGTTCGGCACACAGGAGCTACAGGGTTCCCTGCAGGTATACTCAGAATGAAACAGGGTTCGTAACAGGCATCAAGGTTCGGTTGGTTTTAGTGGGTTCGTGTAGGGTTCGGCCAGCGAACCTGTATCATCCATCAGCCACTTTAGCCCCACGAACCCGCAACTTCTTCCCATTTCCTGGTCCAAATCTGTTACAACAAAATTCCTAACCTCTTTCTAGTTGTTCACTTGAGTTATCTAGGTGTTTACTAGCGTGTGAAGTGGCTACAACATCAACAAAACCCTAAGGATCGCAACATAATCAAAAACCGAATTTAAAATGATTATTTACCTCAAAATCAATGAGTAAACGACTCTACTCCTTGTACTTTCGTGTTCTATGCGTTGAGAGGATCGAAATGACACCAAAATGACCTGAATCTGACTTGAAACGAGTGAGATCTTCTAGAGAGAAGTTGGAGAAACGATTTCTAGAGAGAGAGGGTTGGTGGACGAAAATGAGGAGAAATGTGGGTCTTGGTGGTGGTGGTTGGAGCCTTAATGGCTCATTAAATGTTTAGGAAAATACTCGGTCTTTCGATTTCATTCGGTTTTGCGAAAAATGTCGTTTCGCGAAATTTTCGCGACGAAACGACACGATTCTAACAATAGAATTTATTTAAATTATTCAAAGTTGTGATTCCTAATAAATTAACTAATATCTTTAATTTATTAAATTTTTAAAACATAAATGAATATTTAAACCGAAACGGGCGGTCGTCGCGCGTATTCATTCGAATCGTCACTCGTACGAACACGGCGATAACTATACTTTTCGATCTTGTTTTCTAATTATAGAATATCATTCAGCACGTTAAACCTTCAGATATATTCGTACAGATCGTCACCTATACGAATAACCCGTTGATTTAGCATTCACATACGATATTCGTGTTGTTTCGTTCTGTAAGGCCTCACATACGTTTATACATAATAAATCCTACACAATTAATCACATGATGGTTCTATGTTGCCAGATTCACATCTGACTCAAGAACCATTGTTCTGAACTCTGATTCTGTTAAATGTTTCTGAATTTGTTGCTTGTTAATACAAAATGATAATGACAATGATATAAATATGAAACTTCCTGAAATGTATATGATTCGTACCTGTTTTACTGTTCATGTACTGTAGAAATCACTGTTCTGGTAACGGTTCCGGCACTGATGTTACATTCCCTGCCTCTATTCCTCTTCTCAGCATTCCACCAGGTCAAGGCTCCCTGTTGGAACGCGCTTACAGCCATTTTCACTTTTTGATCCTCTGGACAATTAGTGTAGTCCAAAGTATCTTCAATTGATTGAAACCACTGAATGAGTCCAGTGGCACCATCTATCCCAGAGAAAGTTTTGGGTCTAGCATTGTTGAATTGCTTAAAGGTAAAGCTATTCGAATTCTCACCATTATTCTGAGTAGAACGATACTGAGAACCATTAGGAGAGTTTTGAAAAGAATTGCTCAGTTGAGTAACTAGAGTTGGCAACACTAGCGCCACTTGTCGAGTGATAACAGCTGCCAAGCGGTCTGCCTAATCGTTGGGATTATTGTAGGCCGTTCTAAAAAAACAGAACGACAAACAATAAATTTAGCATGATGTATAAGATAAGGATAAGAAGTTTCAGGTAAGAAATCACATAAACACATAAAGGACGCTTAAGTTGTAGTCTAGGTCATCCATTAAGGTTAATCTAATTCTCTACAACCTTGGCTCTGATACCACATCTGTCACAACCCACGCCGCGTGCGGAATCCGCAACGCGTGACTATGTGTTCATGTGCCAATGTTGGAGAACAACCCGTGATTACTATGTTTCATAAAGTTAAGTTTATTTAACAAGCATAACATACCTATTATACAACAAGTTATCGTAAGATATTTATTATACAATATGATGTTTTTGTTTGTTTCTAGGTCACCACTAGTTCTGCTGTTGATCCTCACTTAGATTGAATTGCTGTCGTTCCCCATGACCTGAAACATGTAGATAAAAGATTCAACTACGAATAGTTGAGTGAGACTCATAGGTTTTATTGATTTACATGATTGTTCAAATATTGATTTTCATGATATAGTTTTCACAAGTGATCAAACAGGTACTTTGAAATTGAATCTACCAGAGCCTGGAAACATCAAACCTAAAGAATAATGCTAACGTTTGACTACCCGCCAAACGTCATAGTTTCAACGTCCAGCTACCCGCCAGAACGCCGTAGTATTGACGTCTAGCTATCCGCCAGAACGCCGTAAGTATAAAGAATCTTTTGTTCCTGCATATGATCATACCAGTACTACCAAGGGCTTGATAACAAGTTAATGATGTTCGCAGAAGAATGTGCCCAAATAGCATCCACATAACCAAAGTTCCCAAGTGATACGCTTGTTTTTAATATATTGATAAAATATTTGTTTCATGGTAATCGATAAATGTTTATCATGACGTTCCTCATGATAACGATCTATGATTTCATAGTATTTGATAAATGTTTATCATGACGTTCCTCATGATAATGATATATGATTTCACGATGATTGAGAAAATATGTTATGAAAATGTATCTACATGTTCCACCCCGAGTTTTGGAAAACCAAACATTAAAATGGGGACAATGAAACTCACTGTTATATACAGATGATGATGATCTTGATGTTCAGCTGATGGGAAATCTTATATGGTTCCTATAACAATTTATGACTAACTGAGTTAGTCACCAGGTTTTCGGATTAATCAAATAGATGTTGTTGTTGATTATTTCACTTAAGAAAATTCCTAGATGAATTTCTGGCTTAGGAATAATCAATCCTTGTTATTGATCATTTAGGTATCATGAAACATGAGAATGTGATATTAAAGTAGGCTTAATAACCATGCTCAATGTACTAATCTGATTGTTATCATAAACATCTGATCGTTATTCCAGTGATTATCTTTATGCTTATCATTAGTTTGAAACACTTGGATGAAACCTAGCATTTCAAGAAATGATCAAGACAATCACAATCATTGTTACACTCAAATGGTTTAAACCATTTTAATCTAAGATATTGTTTCATGAAAACCGGGCATTACAACGGCTCAAAACAAGGATTTACCCGTTAAAACATCGTGTTCTTTGTTTATAATCATTCGTAGCCATCATCTAGACAATAATCAACAACCCTAACTATCTCATTGCGTTCAAAAACAAGATTTAACAAATAAAAATCGAGATAGAAGATTAACAACGAACCGTTACCTAATCTGACAGATTTCTCGGGTAGATATGATGATCCGGACTTGCAGAAACCTTCCATGATACGATCCGGGGGTTTAGAAGGCTTCAAAATGAAGTTTGGATGCTGAAAATACGATCTGGAGGTGTTTTTGAGCGTAAAAGGTCGAAAAAAACGAAATATAAGCTTCTGGATGCGATCTGGTCAAGAAAATCAGATTTTTACGCCTGATGGGTCCGTCGCGTAACGCGGAGTGTTTCTTCGCGTACCTCCGCCGCCTTAGTTAGACCGATTTTGTTTTCGCGATTCCGGGAGCATACAAACTCCGTTTTGCGCACGGTTTTCGCCTACGTTCACGATTTTTCAAGCTCTTTCCAATGGTTATAATCTCAAGATCTAAAGAGTTCAAAATATTTGACCTCTTATTTCACGCTATATTCGACTTAGTTTATCTTGAAATCGGAGCCTCGTTTCAAAATTTCGCTTCCACTCATTCTCTTCATTTTCGAGTTATGATTCTAAACATGAACTCAGTTGGTCATCTATTTAAATAAGCATTAGGTGATGGATGTTTCTTTGCGATCTACTAACACCATTTTTTCGCATATTATCAACCTGTAATAATTAGAATCATCAAATCAACGTGGATTTCAAGCATGACCACATGTGATTTCGTCATTAATGACCTAATTCTCGAATACAATTGTCACACAAAGGTTGAAAATAGAAAAAGTGGCCATGAACTCACCTGATAGTGTAGTTTCCGGTTATGAGTGTGTTCGCGACTGCGAATGCTAGCACCTGCTAGTATGCACCTATAACATATAGGTGGGAGTATGTGTTTTGTGGTGTGTTGTATCACATACAACTACAAATGTCGGTGTGCTCAACCGAGTGTGTGTTGACTTGACGAATCGTTGGTGACACGTTTGTTTTGTGTAGAGCCCAATCAACGATGAAGACTGACAAAGTCAACACGGAAGAGTCAACACTCAGATTTTGGAGATTTTTTGATTATTTTCGTGTACTCTGGTTCGTGTACACGAACCTGGTTCGTGTACACGAACCTGAACTTCGTTTACTACTCTCTAGTATAAATAGACGTATTTTTGTACAGATTGTAACACGAATCCCGAGGTGTGCTCTCTAGACGTATTGAGGCACATTTTCGTATACTTACTGAATATATTCAAAGTTTTTATCTTTCTTGTTCATCTTGCTTCTTCTTTAACTCTATAATGGATTCCGCACACTATAGAGGTGATTGATGATGTTTGGAAACATAAAGCTTGGATCTTGATCTGTTTCTGGACCTACAAGTGGTATCAGAGCTTGAGTGCTCATTTCATCATCAAGGTAACGCCTTTTTGAAGCAAGTTTTATAATTTATTGCTCTTCTATACTCCATCTAGCTGCTGTGTAAATTTGGAACTCTAACTCTTAAGAAAAATTTTTATAAAATTTTTCTTAAGTATTTTTCAAGTTCTAAATTTTCGAGTAGTACTATTTCGAGTATAGTCAGAGTATTCGAAGTATAAATACTTTTCGAGTAGAAGAAAGATTTCGTGTACTTGGCATGTTCGTGTACTTGGGTATCTTCGTGTACTGTGTGTGACTTCGTATACTCGGCAATTTCGTGTACTGAGTCAACTTCGTATACTGGGTGACTTCGCATACTGGGTGACTTCGCATACTAGTGGAGCTTCGTGTACTCAAAGGAACTTCGTGTACTTGTGTGTCTATTCGAATTTCTTGGAAGATTTTGAGCCGCATTTTCAGGAAGCAACAGTGAGATTCGTGTACTGAAGATAGAAAATTATCAACTCATCATGGCATCAAAGAATTTGACTAACTTGTCCAACTTACTCAATCTGGACAATGAAATCGGCACCGGAACAAAGCCACCGAGGCTTGTGTCAAGAGATAACTTCCAAGATTGGAAATTCAGATTCCAGTCTTTCATCAAGTATACCGATCCAAAACTTTGGAGATCGATTGAGGACGGACCTTATGTGCCTTCTTACCAAAGTGAAATCAATGGTCCTCTTGTTCCAAAGGATCCTGAGTTATATACCGACAATGACATGCTTCTTATGGAAAAGGATGAGAAGGCGTATGCTTCTATCACTATGGCCCTATCAACTGATGTTGCTCACGGATTTAAGGAGCACAAAACAGCAAAAGAACTGTGGAATGCATTGGTTGAAATATTCGAAGGGAATGAGGATATGAGAGAAAGTCGAAAGGATATGCTCAGGAAGAGATTCAATATGTTCAATCATATCAAAGGAGAGACTCTTGAAGCACAACTCAACAGATTCACTCATCTGATGACTGAGATGACCAGCTCCGGAATTGAAATGACTAAGGGAGAGGTTAACAAGAAGCTGCTGAATTCACTTCCTTACAATTGGAACTCCAATTGTACAACTATCAAAAGGACCAAGGACATGTATAAGACTTCCTTAAGCGAGCTGATCTCAATTATCAACTCATATGATATGGATGATAAGCAGAGAGCACTGAACCATGCCAGCTCAATGGGCATTGCACCTACTTCTGAAAACTCTGCTCTTCTATCAGCAATCAATCTTCAATCATCAGGAATGCAACATTATCAGACTTCAGCGTCTCATGGAGTTCCTTTTGAAACTGCTTTCCTGTCATCTGGACAAGGTGTAACGGTGCCAAAAGTCAACCCAGAAAGTGAAGAAAATCTGCTGCTATTCAAGGGATTCATGAATAGCTATAATGCTTTCATAGCAGGAGAACTGGCACCCTCAAACCTCACTCAAGACAATCTGGAGCAAATCAATCCAGCTGATGTTGAAGAAATGGATATTTCATGGCAGATGGCAATGGCCGTGTTCAGAGCGAAAAAGTTTATCAAGAAATATGGAAGAAACAGTTTTGGAAACGCTCCAGGGAAGAAACTTGGCTTTGATAAGTCAAAATTGAGATGCTACAACTGTGACCAACCGGGTCACTTTGCTAGGGAATGTAAGCAGCCAAAAGTGGCCAAGGAAGGAGGAGAGAAGAAGCCCGAGGAGAAAGCTGGGAATGCTTCTGCAGGAGGAAACGCTAGCACGTCAAAAGCGTTGGTGACTCAGGAGACTGACTCCTATGACTGGAGTGATCAAGCGCAGGAGCTGGAACTGACTCTAAGTCATGCTTTCATGGCTGAGTTGGATGACAAAAACACTGAGGTAACTGAAAATCTTTGCTCTACTTCTTGCATAGATAAAGTCTTTAAGTATAGATCACATAATGAATCTTTAATCAAAGAAGTAAATAAGCTAAAATACTTTAACTCAGAATTTCTTAAAAATGAAGGAATTTTCAAAAGAAAACTTGAGGCTGAGAGTCGGGACGTGGAAAGGTTAAAAGAACTTTTGAGTGACAAGGAGTCCAACTACAGAGATGCTCGACGAAAAATCGACGAGCTAACACTAGAGTTGGATCATGTCAAATCTCAGCTTTCTAAATCATCAATTAAATGTGAAAGATTTGATTATTCAATCAAAATTTTGGAAAACATGACATCTATTAGATTCAGGGAAAAGAAGGGTAGTGGAATTGGGTATAATGAATAAGAGCCACCCTTTAATCATAATTATTCAAGCATGCCAAGAATCAACACATCTGTTGATGACTTGGAACTGGATTCTAGCCGTGTTTGTGATTTTCCCACAGAACCAGTCATGCTTACGGCTGACCCTGTTATAGCTAATGATTCTGAGATTTGTGCAGAAAACCTAAGTGTGGCAGGTTTAAGGGAGGAGAAGGTAGAAAGAAGTGCAGGGAGGAGCACAGATTGTTCATCATCTTCAAGCAAATTATCTTTTGTCCCAAAAACAAATTTTGTTAGAAAATTTGATGAAATTAACATTAATATTAGTGATATGCCTAAACATTTTCAGAAAACATTTGCTATAAAATCAACTCTCTCCTTTAACAACACAGTCTGCACCGGCTCATTCCACAGTTACCAAAGAGGAAAGTTCACTGTTAAATCCTAACTGTGAACCTTATATCCCCACAATATCCTCTAACCAAAGTAACTGTGATGTAAAGGCCTTTGACCCAATTGAATTTCATCAAAAGGTATGTTGTTATGCATGTGGGAAACCTGGACACATTGCAAGACATTATCTGCATCGACCTACTGAATTCTTCTATGGGAAGAATCAGAAGGTCATTCCTAAGGCTAAACCAGTACATAATCAAGTAAGGATCGTACCATCCTCCAAGCCTAGGGTGACCTCTCAGAAGGGAACACAGATTCCTTCCACTGCAAAAGGATCTATGAAATCTAACAAATCATCAAAGTCTCATAAACAAAAACAAAGAACTTTCATAAATGGGTCAAAACAAATTAATCAGTGCAGTGGAAGCATGACAAAACAGATTAAGTACAACACAGAAAAACCCAAAAACAGACCAAAATTCAGATCCAAAGACAAACTCTCTTCCTTTACTAAAGTGCCTAAATCTGTTATGATTTGGGTACCTGTTTCTCATTGATTGTGTGTAAAATGCAGGGACAACCAAACAAGCTTAAAAATGTTTGGTATGTGGATAGTGGCTGCTCCCGGCACATGACTGGGGAGTTTTCCCAGTTGCATGAAGTTACACCATTCAATGGAGGGTATGTGTCGTTTGCTAGAGACAAAGGAGGAAGGATAAGTATGAAAGGCACAGTAACAAATGGAACTCTAAGTTTTGAGGATGTGTACTATGTTGAAGAGCTCAATCACAATCTTCTAAGTGTTTCTCAAATCTGTGACAAAAGCTACTCTACACACTTCACAAATAAGGAGTGTCTTATTCTCAAACCTGGGTTTGTAGTACCTGAGAAGTGGATTTTGATCAAAACTCCGAGGATAAACAATGCCTACATTATCAATATGAACTCAAACTCTTTCACTGAGAATACTTGCTTGTTCTCAAAGGCATCGGAGAATGATTGTTTGTTGTGGCATCGTAGGCTGGGTCACGTAAATTTGAAGAATCTCAACAGATTAGCCAAGGGGATCACGTTATTGGCTTGCCCTCTAAGGACTTCTCAACCATTGAGAAATGTATTGCTTGTGCCAAGGGAAAACAACACAAGAGACCTCATAAGCCTAAATTGTTCAATTCTATCTCCTTAGTTCTTCAACTTCTTCACATGGATCTCTTCGGACCAGTCAATGTTATGAGCATCGGGAAGGAGTCATACTGTCTGGTAGTGACTGATGACTATTCCAGATTCACTTGGGTATTCTTTCAGGCTAAGAAGGATGAGACTCCAGAGATTCTGAAGAAGTTTATTACCTTAATTGAGAATCAGAGAAATCTGAAAGTTAAGGTAATTAGAACTGATAACGGTACTGAATTCAGAAATCAGATCCTTATAGATTTCTGTGATGAGAAAGGAATTGCTAGACAATACAGTGCAGCAAGAACTCCTCAGCAAAATGGGGTTGCTGAAAGAAGAAACAGAACACTTATAGAGGCTGCTCGTACAATGCTGTCAGAATCAAAACTGCCTATTTTCTTCTGGGCTGAAGCAGTTAACACTGCTTGCTATGTTCAAAATCGAGCTCTACTAAACAAGCGTCATCAAAAGACTCCCTACGAGATTCTCTTCAATCAGAAACCCAAAGTTGGCCATTTCAAGTCAATCGGATGTCCGTGTACTCTTCTTCATACCGAACCCAATCACAAGTTTGATGACAAGGCAGACGAATGTTACTTTGTGGGATATTCATCAGAAAAGGCTGCATACAGAGTCTACAACAAGAAGACTAGGATGATTGTGGAATCGTATTACATAGATTGGCAGGAAATGAACTCCACAGATGCCGGTTCGGGTCCAAATTGGCTATTTGAGTATGATTCTACCTTCAGACCTTTCAATACTACATCAGAGAATGCTGGTGCATCTGGGCAGGCTGATGATTTTTCTAAGGATGATGACATAGATTATAGGGTTGACTACGTTCCTTGTGATCCCAATCTTTTGACAGTTGACCCTCCTGGCTTGTACACTCGTGCCCCTCCAGCTCAGGCAACACCAATTCATGAGGTTCTTCCGTCAGAAACCAACGCTTCTCAGTCAACTGAAGATAATCAAACCTCATCTTCTTCTCAACATGTATTTGATAATCCACTCTTCTCAGCTAACATACCTGAGGAACACTGTGTGGATCCTGAAGCTGAAGCTAGTGAAACTGCTCCTATTGACCGTGTTTCTTCTTCAAGTGAAGACCAAATCAACAACATCAGCAACCTGCTAGATAATCTGGAAGTCGATGATGTGCCAACACTCAATGTGAACAAGAATCATCCAGTGGAGAATATTATTGGACCTCTCTCAGAAGGCGTTCTCACTCGAAGCAAATCAATTACAGTTCAGAACACGATGTCTGAAGAGACACTCACTCGAAGTCAATCAGGTCCTATTAATTCTTGTTTATATTCTTGTTTTATTTCGCAGGTAGAACCCAAGAACGTCAAAATGGCTCTTAAGGAGTCCAGCTGGGTTGAGGCAATGCAAGAGGAGCTGATGCAGTTTCAGAAGCTCAAAGTTTGGAATCTGGTTCCTCTACCGAAAGGAAAATTACCTATAGGAACCAGATGGGTCTTCAGAAACAAGAGCGATGATTCTGGTGTAATCAATCGAAACAAAGCCAGACTGGTTGTTCAAGGATTTTATCAGCAGGAAGGGATAGATTATGAAGAAGTTTTTGCACCGGTTGCAAGACTTGAGGGCATACGAATTTTCTTGGCCTATGCTTCACATATGAACTTCACTGTATATCAGATGGATGTGAAGACTGCTTTTCTGTATGGGAAGGTTAAAGAAGAAATTTATGTCTGTCAACCACCAGGCTTTGAAGATTCCCAATTTCCTGATCATGTCTATAAGTTAGACAAAGCTCTTTATGGTCTTCATCAGGCACCGCGAGCGTGGTATGCAACACTTACTGATCATCTGCTTGCTAATGGATATACCCGTGGAGCCATTGATCAGACTTTATTCGTTCGCAAAGATAAGGATGATTTAATTCTCGTTCAAATCTATGTGGATGATATCATATTTGGTTCCACCAGCTCAGCTTTGTGCAAGGAATTTGAAGGGGTAATGAAGAAGAAATTTGAGATGAGCGCGATGGGAGAAATGACCTTCTTTCTGGGTCTGCAGGTAAAACAGGATTGTAAGGGTGTGCTGATTCACCAAGGAAAATACGTCACAGACATTTTGAACAAGTTCAAAATGATGGAGTCAAAGCCGGCATCCACTCCCATGGCTGCTCGTCCTATTCTAACTTCGGATTTAGACAGTGAAGATGTTGATCAACACCTCTATCGCTCGATGATTGGTTCTCTGATGTATCTGACTGCTAGTCGTCCAGACATTATGTTTTCAGTATGTCAGTATGCCAGATATCAGGCAAATCCGAAGGCATCTCACCTCATAGCTGTCAAGAGAATCTTTCGGTACCTAGTTGGGAAACCTAAGCTCGGTCTTTGGTACCCAAAGAACTCTGAGTTTCAATTATTTGCATACTCTGACAGTGACTTTGGTGGATGTAACCTGGATAGGAAATCAACCACTGGTGGATGTCAGTACCTTGGAGATCGCCTTGTCTCATGGCAATGCAAGAAGCAGACAACCGTATCCACATCCACTGCAGAAGCCGAATATGTTGCTGCTTCGAGTTGCTGCTCTCAGGTTATCTGGATGCAACAACAACTCCTCGATTACGGTTTGAACTTTCTTGACTCCCCTATTTATTGTGACAATGAAGCAGCCCTACAGATCGTCAAGAATCCGGTACAACACTCCAAAACTAAACATATTGACATCCGGATTCACTTCATTCGTGACTGTTTCGAACGAAAGCTGATTCATCTTGAAAAGGTCCACACTGATGAGAATCTAGCGGACCTATACACAAAACCGTTCG
Organism: Mikania micrantha; assembly: GCA_009363875.1. Taxonomy (NCBI): domain Eukaryota; kingdom Viridiplantae; phylum Streptophyta; class Magnoliopsida; order Asterales; family Asteraceae; genus Mikania; species Mikania micrantha. The sequence goes on along the minus strand of CM018693.1, from coordinate 68,147,551 downwards.
ATACAGCACGTTTCCATCACTTGCTTGCCTCTCTCAAATTAATAAGCTTTGATTAACAGCATTCTTTGTAAATACACTAAAATTTGTGTCCTACCTTGGTCACAAATTTAGGGGGAGAAAATTTACAAAAACAACAAAAAGATTTTTCATTATTTGAGTAAAAAAAAAAAATTATTTACAAAAACAACAAAAAGATTTTTCATTATTTGAGTCAAAAAAATTTACAAAAACAACAAAAAGATTTTTCATTATTTAAGTCAAAAATTTACAAAACAAACAAAAAGATTTTTGGTTGGTTTTTGAGTCAGTCTAAGGTAATCTATAAGTTTAGGGGGAGTAAAATTTTGAAATCTGAAGAAGAGGAGATTTTGTCTCAAAGAAAAATTACAAAAAAAATTTTTTTACTTTACACTTTACAAAAAATAAAGAATATACAAAAAGATTTTATTTGGACAAACAAAGTGAATCGATCAAATTGGGAAGTGAAATAATCTCTAAGGATCAAAATTTCACTGTTTTAAGTTAAAACTCTTATTGAATAACAACCGTGAATACTATTCTATAACCAAAAGATTGAAATAAGTTTTTCAAAAGTTTACTTGATCAAAACAAAATTACTTACCAATTAAATAAGTAAGAAACTATGATCATTAGATAACTAGAAATGTGTGACAACTATTTGACTTCTTGTTTAAAATTCTAGAATCAAAACAAGATTGTGTTTCAATAAACTTGAAATTATGTTTTTGAAAAACTCGGGTATTTCCCATGTTTTGTGCAAACAAAGAGCGGGAAATACTTACTGAAGCATCCTATGTTTTGGGTAAATAAAGATCTGGATGTGTGAAGTTAAGGCCAATGTGTCTGCAGATCTGTAAATAAAAGATGCCAATGAGCACAAGATGAGAGAACTCCTTCTTGTTCTTGATTCTAATCTGATAAGATCTGTTCTTTTCTTTTCTTATCTTAAAACTCTGTCAAAAATAATTTTAAGTTCGTTGAAACACAGTCAAAGTTTGAAACCAAGAATTTAACAAGATTGATAGGTTGCATATTAATCTAGTTGATATTATCTAATTGAACATAAGTTTTCTATAAATAATTTTCAGAAAAACTTGATCAAGTAAATTATCTTCGTAAAATAACAAATTGAGATCATTTGGTTAGGAAAAGTTATTTAAAGGTTGTGTTTCATTAAGAAATTTAACTAAGATAGTTAAATTTTGATAATAGATTTGATCCCACAAATTTGAAACGACTAGACTTTAAAAACTTGTTCAAAATTTTATTTTATTTTATTTTGTTTTATTTTATTTTATTTTATTTTATTTTATTTTATTTTATTTTATTTTATTTTATTTTATTTTATTTTATTTTATTTTATTTTATTTTAGTTTAGTTTAAGGAAAGTTAGAATTTTTACTCGAGATAAGAAAATTAAATTTAATAAAGAGGTACATATTCGAAATCGAAAGTGAGTACACGAAATGGAGTACACGAAATGGAGTACACGAAGTCAACTTCTATAAATACCCCAAGATTACTGACTTCGTGTACCATAATCTTCGCATACTCACTTTCTGACTTCGAATACTCTCCAAGGCGATTTCTTTTTCTAGACCTGATTTCAAAATTCTACTCCGGCTATCTTGTAGATAATCATTAGGCAACTCTAGGTATAGATTTTTGTTAAATTTTAACCGCCCAATTGAAAGATATGGACAAAAATAAAATTCGTGTACGCAAATTTGTGTACTGTTATGATTTTGGTCAAATTGGTATAGAAATACTTGAAATTGGAAGGCAATTCTTGAATATGTTGCTCGCCTCACAATTTCGAGTATATTGAATCGGTTTATAAATTCTAAGGAGCCAAAATGATAAACTTTTCTAAGAATTTTGAGTACACGAAATCTTTCAAACTTCGTATACTCATCTATGTTCGTATACTCAACTGATTTCGCATACTCAACTGAGTTCGTATACTCAACAAACTTTGCATACTCAAATCAGTTCGTGTACTCAACACATTTCGTGTACTTAATCTATTTCGTGAACTAGTTACACTTCGTGTACTCCAGTTGTTCCGAGTAGAAGTCTGAACACTTAGAATTTTTTTTAAAAAATTTTTTCGTGTATGGCCTCTGTTTGGTATAATTGAAATATTAAACTAACTTGATTATTTTCTGTTTCAGATGGCTGACTTAAGGTTTGTGCATGATCACAACATGATTGCATTTCTCGAGGAACCGCCAACCAAGCACTCCGAGTTCAAAAGCATGATTGATGGGCTGATTCTGTCACCGGTTAACTATGCTATTATGGAGTATCCCTTGATCACTACATCCTTTATTCGAGACTTTTGGGGATCAGTTGAGGAAAGTGTTGATGCAGATGGAAACATCAGCATTGTAGGAAAGATACAGGGTCACTCCATCATTATTACAGAGCAAATCATCAGAGAGTGTCTGCAATTCGGAGACAAGGAGTCTGACCCTGTGGAGCTAGACCAAGGTCTGGTAAACAGAACTGTTTACCAGATGGGACATGAAGGAGCCTACCCTCCAACTGAGAAGAAATTATTACATCCATACTGGAGGTATCTAGCACACGTGGTGACACAATGTCTGTCTGGACGAAAGGGCGGATATGACGTGCTAAATCAGACTCTAAGTTCGTGCATGGTGGCCCTAGCACTTGGAGAGGACTTCAATTTCTCTAAGATGATCTTTCAGGATATGCACACGAACATCAAAGGCAGGAGGAAAGAGAGATTCCTGGCCTTTCCAAGATTCATCCAGATCATCTTGGATAAAAGATACCCGAACCTGCAACGCACATTTGGTTCGTTAGAAGTCAAAAGGATGCGAGATGATATCTTCGGATACATGAAGATGAGCAAACGGGGAAAGAAGCAATACATCGGTCAGAGGCCCTTGATCAAGTTTGGGAGATTTGTGGGAGATGGGGTAGATGAGGATATGCCAGGAACCCCAGTGGCTATAGTGGCAGAAGAGCATGACACTCAGGCTTCAAGTTCTAAAGCTAAAGTGAGTAAAGCTTCAAAGGTTGCATCTGATGTTTCTTCTTCATCATCTAGTGAAGATTTCATCCCGGAGAGGCCACCTCCCACAAGACAAGAGAGGGAAGAAGCTCAAGATGTTGATTATACTCCCGCTCCCGAGTCTCCGCCAAAGATGAAAAGGCAAAAGACGATGGCCCGAAAGGCAAGAGACCCAAGACTTCAGTCTATTCTCTCAAGTTTATCCTTCTCCTCTGCTACTGCTGTCATGACCCAGGCACCTGTTAAACCCACTCACATCACCAAACCACCCTCACCACCTCACCTCACATCACCAAACCACCCTCACCACCTCACATCACCAAACCACCCTCACCACCTCACATCACCAAACCACCATCACCACCACATGTCACACTACCACCCTCACCACCACCTGTCACAAAACCACCATCGCCCTCACCTGTCACTCAATCACCTCTACCACCTCAACCTTCTCAACCCATTAAGCCACAACAACACAAACCTACACCCAAACCTTCGAAAACCAAACTCATCATCCGAGTTCCCTCCACACACCCATCCATCACCATTCTGCCTCAAACCAAAACCAAGACCAAATCACCTCCACCTCAGTCCGGAAGCAGCAAAGGAAAATCTCCTTTGCATTCCGACTCACCATACGAGCCTGTACAGGTGCCTGTGGATCTCATTGGACTTCAGGAGCGAGTCTATCAGTTAGAGAAAGATGCGGAGATAAAAGACAGAATGATCATGAACCTACGTGAAGGGAAGATCAAGATATGCTATCATCTAAACAAGTGCAAAGGAAAGTTGAAAGCTCATGAAAAGTTTATCAGAATTCTCCTGTTGGAAAACCACAAAATGCAAAGGGATATCAAGCGATTGAAAGGAGAAGAAGTTTCTGAATCTGAAGATGAAGTTATGGACGTCAGCGATGATAGTGACGACAGTGATAATGATGATGCTGATGATGGAGATGATGACCAGGATCAAAAGAAAGATAAAGATGAAAAGGATGACAATGATGATAAAGACGATCAAGGTGACAAAGATGACAAAGATGGAGATGACAAAGATAAAGACCAAGGTCCTCCTGATGACAAAGATCAAGGTGGAGACTCTGGGAATTCATCATCTTCCGGGAAGCCTTCTGGTCTGTATGATGATCTATTTGGAGACATTCCAGATGACATCCTTTTTGGTGATTGTGTACATCCAGACGAGACTTCTGGAGCTGGGCTTGACAGTATATTTGATGATCTTCCGGATGACTTTGATTTTGGGTCACCAAAGGATCAAGCCAAGTTTTCTGCAGGGGCATCTGTAGAAGAAGAGCCTGAAAACATAATACTTGGTAATGTATCATCAGATCCTTATATCGATTATTTGTATGCCCACAAATACATTGATGCCTTGGGAAATGAGATCACTTCTCTGAACGAAGTGATAGATAGCTGGTTTGATCGAAAGAAAGACTGGACGCCTGCTCCTCCTGTGGATAAAGCCGCTTGGTTCAAAGAAATGGGCGACCAGCATCCAGAGCATACCTTCATTTCCGATGACAGAAACCTATTTGCAGTTCGCAATGACAGATCAAATGTATGCTGCTGGATGTACGACAAACAAAGAGATATCTACTTGGTGAAACGGATGAGTGGAAAGGTCGAGTTCTACAAGAAGCCAAAAGATTTTTGTTCGTTGCCTAAAGTAGACATCAGAAGCATTGACAAGGCTATGTTCTTCAACCCGTCTAAGGACTCACATGCTGATTTGTTCGCAAAGTTTATCAAAGATCAGTGTGAGAAGAATTTCCCTGTCATGCGCACGGCAAAGGGACGACGCTTTGTCTCTTCGTGCATCATAGATCCAAAGACGAAGAAGCCTTGGGTGTACTATAAGTACCCTCCTCCTCATGTAGAGCAAGCAGTGCCCGTCTGGCCAAGAGTTCCTGATAACTCTTTGGCTAAAATTTTCTGTCATGGTACTTTGATGATCTGAACCTTGCTGCAGTTATTCTTAGGAACATCGATGATGTTGATGACATGGACATCATTCTTGACCCTATGGACATTCTGAAGTATGGAAAAGATGACATGATGAAGCTGCACAACTCTCCTATACGAGTATATTCTGGCACTGATGAGCTGGCTAAGCCATTCACGAGAGCTGTTGCTTTTGCCATAAAGTTGAAGCTGTATGCTGGAGCGGGACCACACAAAGTTACTCTTCCGATTGGATGACTTCGCCAGTCAAGGGGGAGTTTGTAGAGCCCAATCAACGATGAAGACTGACAAAGTCAACACGGAAGAGTCAACACTCAGATTTTGGAGATTTTTTGATTATTTTCGTGAACTCTGGTTCGTGTACACGAACCTGAACTTCGTTTACTACTTTCTAGTATAAATAGACGTATTTTTGTATAGATTGTAACACGAATCCCGAGGTGTGCTCTCTAGACGTATTGAGGCACATTTTCGTATACTTACTGAATATATTCAAAGTTTTGATCTTTCTTGTTCATCTTGCTTCTTCTTTAACTCTATAATGGATTCCGCACACTAAAGAGGTGATTGATGATGTTTGGAAACATAAAGCTTGGATCTTGATCTATTTCTGGACCTACATTTTGTTTAGTTCTTTTGATATGTCATAAATACAAGTAGGACATCTACATGCATCCTATGACTCTAATCGTATAACCTTCACTTAAATGACGTGTAGGAATCGTAAAAGTTACCATGTTTGGAAAGTTTCCATTTTAGGAAAGTGTAGTTATGAAATCCCATTTCATAAAGTTAATACCCTTAGAATGTTTAAAAAAACACGTGTTAACACTTAAGAAGTATTGTTTTTGCATAAATCACCATTAATGGCGTTTGACCCAAATAAAGTTTCCTAAAATAGTAAGTATCCGTTTAAAAGCTCGTTTTCACAATCAAAGTTTCCAATATGCTTAGAAAACATTTTCAAACATATTTCAATTATCAAAGTTCATCAAATCATATAAAATCATCTAAAGCCCTCTTTTGATTTACAAAAGTTTCCTTATTTAGTACGTTTCCACAAAATTGTGTTTTTCATCAAATCAAATACCCAAGTGTGTTTGTAAACACTTCTATGTACATTTGACAACATCTAGACATGTCTAACATGTCTAGATCATCACAAATCTATGACATGCAACATAAAAGTTTCCTTTTATGGAAAGTGTACCTAAATCATCATGAAATCGATCAATACCTCAATCACACTCAAATCCAATCTATCTTATACTAAAATCAGTAGATATAAATCTAATAACACATCAAATCACCAACAAATTTGTGCTCAATAACCACGTGGAGTTGCATGTGTTCAAACACACTTGTATGTGTGTTCTTACATCATACATGTACGATCTAACCAAAGGTAAACATAGGAAACTACCTTATTAGCTAAGATCCACTGAGACTGGGTAGCAACAACTTCTAATGATGAAGATTTAGTGGTTGGTGATTGCTTCAAGTTTCTTGGTTACTTCCTCATGCTCCAAGACTTCCAAGAACTCCAAGAATGTAAAGGATTAGCATAGGGGATGTTTGCAGAGGATTGGGGTTGGTTTCTGGTGTGTTTTGTCGAGAATGTGTGTAAGAACATGGGTAGATTGCAAGGAAACCGAGTGGAATGAGTTTGGGGTTGATTTTAATTTTTTTTATCTGCATGGCCTTCGCATATCACCGAGGCTGATCAAAATCTTCTTCGCGTACTTCCGAGGAATTCGGGAGTCCCGACTCCGGCTTTGCTTCACTTACCGCCAAGCCTTTCGCCAAGGGCCTTAGCGTACCGCGAAGGGTCCATTTTTCAGTTTTTCGATTTCGTTGATTCGATTTCGCTCGTGCTTGATTCCCAATGCTTATCCTAGACATCTAATGCGTGTTTAGCACATAATCATATAAAATCTCATGAGTTTGATTACTGTTTGATCACCAACGTTCGTGAGACTCGTGTGTGTGTTGATAATTCCTCGGATTATCTTTGATAGTTTGTGTTTGTGTTTTACGAAATGTTTGCACGCTTGATTACTCCTAATCAACGTGTAATGCAAAATTAAATAATTCCTCGAATTACTGTTTTGTATTAGTGTTTGTGTTTCTCACACTTGGTTTCCAAAACCTATATGCAATATATGATTCGATAATTCCCCTGAACTATCGTTTCGCAGTTTTTTGTGTTTAACTCATCTAATTAAACATAATTAAATGAAATGCAACAAGTGAGTCGCAATTTACTTGAAATTGCCAGGCATCACATCATCCCCTTGTTGAAAGAAATTTCGTCCCGAAATTTGATTGTTGTTGTTAATGTTTGAGGACAAAATTTTTTGGTTCACATCATTCCCTTCTTGAAAAGAAATTTCGTCCCGAAATTTATTCTTGGTTGTCGGCGTTCGACGTTGTTTGTTTAAAGAGATGGGGATATTTGCGCATCATCTGATCTTCACGCTCCCACATGAATTCAGGTCTGCGTTTCGAGTTCCATCGGACTCTGACAATTGGAGTCCGACTTTGCTTAAGTTGTTTGACCTCACGGTCCATGATCTCTACCGTTTCCTCCACGAATCGTAGTTATTCATCCACCTGAATCTCATCCAGTGGAATCACAAGTGTCTCATCAGATAAGTATTTCTTTAAGTTTGAGACACGAAATACGTTGTGAACTCCATCGAGTTCAGCTGGAAGGTTGAGTTGGTATGCCACTGGACCAATCCTTTTTAGGATATCGAATAGTGCAATATACCGTGGTTTCAGTTTGCCTCGTTTACCAAAACGAATGACGCCTTTCCAAGGAGAAACTTTAAGAAGGACTTTATCTCCTACCTGAAATTCCAAAGGCATTCGACGTTTGTCGGCATAGCTCTTTTAACGATCACCAGCTGCTACCATGTTGTTTTTGATTTGCACAATTTTCTCTGTCGTTTCATGTACGAGTTCGGGGCCAGTGAGATGACTGTTGCCCACTTCCGCCCAATAGATGGGTGATCGACATTTCCTACCATAAACTGCCTCAAAAGGCGCTGCCTTGATGCTGGTTTGGTAGCTGTTGTTGTAGGACTACTCCACTAATGGCAGGTAAGTTTCCCAGCTATTTCTGAAGTCTAATACGCATGCTCTTAGCATGTTTTCTAGAGTTTGTATGGTGCATTGCTCTGGCCATCAGTGTGTGGGTGGTATGCTGTACTCATATCCAACCGCGTGCCAAGCAATTTTTGTAATGATTTCCAAAATTTAGAAGTGAATCGAGCGTGTCAATCCGAGATGATGGAGATTGGCACTCCGTGTCACGAGACTACTTCTTTAACGTAGATTCTGGCTAGTTTTTCCATCTTTTCATTTTCCTTGATCGCAAGAAGATGTGCTGACTTGGTCAGTCGATCCACAATTACCCAAATACTTTCACTTCCACTAGGAGTACGTGGTAATTTGGTAATGAAATCCATGGAGATTTATTCCCATTTCCACGTAGGAATCTCAGGTTGTGTGAGTAATCCAGAGGGTTTCTGGTACTCGACCTTGACTTTGACGCAAGTCAACCATTTGCTCACGTATGTGGCAATATCGGCTTTCATGTTTTGCCACTAATAGAGGGTTTTCAGATCATGATACATCTTATCAGATCCAAGGTGAATGGATTACCGGGACTTATGAGCCTTGTCCATCACAAGGTCTCGTAAGTTTCCGTGATGTCGAACCCAAACGCGTTCCATAAAATAGTGTAAGCCATCTTCTTATTCCTCCAATTGTTTCTCCATCCCCCTTAATGATTAAGCACTAAGTTTTCTTCTTTTAGTGCCTCAACTTGTGCATTACGTATCTGTTTAGGGAGATTGGGATGTATGGTGAGTTGTAAAGCTCATACCCTCTTAGGTTTTGAGGTATTTTTCCGGCCAAGGGCATCGGCCACTACATTGGCATTCCTTGGGTGATACTTGATAGCACACTCGTAGTCATTTAGGAGTTCGAGCCAGCAACGTTGTCGCATGTTCAATTCCTTCTGCTAGAATATGTGTTGGAGACTATTGTGAACAGTGTATATTGTACACTTCGTACCATGGCTCCAAGTTCCAAGTCGTGGGTGGTGTAGTTCTTCTCGTGGAATTTCAGTTGTCGAGAAGCATATGCGATCACCTTCTCTCGCTTCATCAGCATGCAGCCGAGTCCTTGTATCGAGGCTTCTGCTTGAAAGTTGGAACACAGCTTCTTGCTTTTCAGTCCAGAGATATTTCTTATCTTTATGCGTGAGAGATGTCAGTGGTTGGGCTATTTTGGAAAATCCTTCAATAAATCGTCGATAATATCCTGCCAAGCCTAGGAATTGCCGCACCTCAGTTGGGGTCTTAGGTGCTTCCCAGTTCTTGATTGCCTCTATCTTGGATTTATCCACATGAATCACTTGTTCATTAACAACATGACCCAAGAATTGGAATTCTCGAATCCAGAAGTCTCACTTTGAGAGCTTAGTGTACAACTTCTCTTTCTGTAGAAGTTCAAGAGCCAAATGAAGATGCTCTTTATGTTCCTCCAGGGTTTTGGAGTAGATAAGAATATAATCTATAAAGACAATGATAAACTTATCCAGGTAAGGTTTGCACACTCTATTCATGAGATCCATGAATACTGTGGGTGCATTAGTTAGCCCAAACGGCATGACAAAAAACTCGTAATGGCCATACCGAGTGCGAAAAGTTGTCTTTGAGATATCTTCTTCTTGAATCCTTGGTTGATGGTACCCAGATCGCAAATCGATCTTGGAGTAGTAATTTGATCCTTGTAGCTGATCGAACAGATCATCGATGCGGGGTAAGGGGTAGCGGTTTTTGATCCTAACTTTGTTCAATTCTCGATAGTCGATGCACATACGGAACGTACCATCCTTATTCATCACAAATAGTATAGGAGTTCCCCATAGTTAGAAGCTTGGTCTAATGAAACCCTTGTCCAACAACTCTTGCATTTGGTTGGACAGTTCCTGCATCTCCGAAGGTGCAGGTCGATATGGTGCTCGTGTAATAGGCGTTGCTCCCAGCACGAGCTATATCTGGAAGTCCACTTGCCGAGGTGGTGGTAGTCCTGGTAAATCCTCAGGAAATACGTCGGGATAGTCGCAAACGACTCGGATATCTTATATTTTCTTCTCTTCTTCAGTTTTGTCGGTGATAAGTGCAAATATGGTTGTGTATCCCTTTCATAGGCATATGTAAGCTTTCATGCACGAGATAATGTTCAAAGGAGTGTCGCTACTTTCGCCATTAATGTTTAAGGATTCTCCACTAGGGAGGGGTATGCGCACAACCTTGTCATGGAAAACGATTTCAGCTTGGTTTTTAGAAACCAATCCATGCCCACTACAACATCAAAACTGCATAGTGTAACTGGCATGAGGTCAATCTTAAACTTTTGATTTGCTAGCTCTAACTGCACTCTTTCAGCTAGCTCTACTGTATATTCAAGCTCTAAGGGTATTGGTATAATGGCAAGTATCTCACTAAAGTCCATAGATATAAAACTTTTCTCAGCTCCAGTATCAAACAATACAGAAGCATAATTATCATTTAGGAGGTACGTACATGTGCCAAGGTTGGGGTCGTTTCAGGCCTCCTTTGCCCCAATCACGAAGGCTCGTCCCCTAGTGCCATTGTTTCCATTGTTGTTGTTCTGGTGGTTGTTATTGTTGTTTTTCAAGAGCAGGCAATCCTTCTTGAAGTGCCCTACTTTCCCACATTCCTAGCACCCTTTTGGTGCTTCATAATGCTATTGTTGTGGTTGTGGGGTCTTTGTCATTAGTTCAACCCTGCAGTCTTTAGCTGCATGTCCCATTTTCCCACAGCGCTGGCATTTAAAGATACCACATTGACCTATGCATGATGAAAATTGTACTTGTGACATTTGGGATGTTGGCCTGCATATCCTCCTTGATGTTGGGTGGTTGGGATGGGTGGGGTGTAAGCTTGGGTTGATCCAAACATGCAATGTTGTGGTGGTGGTTGAAGAGTGGATGATTTGCTCACGGATTGATCCTATTTGCGTTTGTTATTAAGGGGTTTGGATACTGCACCACGGGGTGGTAAAAGTCCTTGTGCAACAGCCTAGTCAGTGAGCTTGTGGGCTAGTCGCACGGCCTATTGCATGGTGATGGGGTCAACGGAAAGTACCATGCCCTGGATTTGAGGTGGCAGTCCCTCAATATTTTTCTCAATATGCTTGTAAGCCGGTGTTACCATCTCTGGGCACAAGTGTGCCAGTTCATACAATCGAGTAGTGTATGCTTCGACTTTGGAACCAACTATCTTGTAGTTATAGAATTCGGTTTCTAGCTTCTGCACTTCACCATGAGGACAGTACTGTCACACCCCGAGCAGGCGGGGTAGGATCAGAGTCCCCGTTGGGCGGAAGGTTCCCGTGGCGAGATATCGTAGTTGATAATCGGGAGTGATCAGATTGTTTACATTGCACATGATATATAAATGAGAAATGCTAAATAGAATAGAATTACAAAGTTAGATTACATCCGAAACGTTCATAATTTAACAATGTAAATCTATTGTAAACATCGCAAAATGACTATCTTGTAACTATACAAGATGTAAAAAATAATTGTTCAAGTGATGTTTCCCAAAAATATGTAGGTCAAAAAACACTAAGTCTTCTATCTGAAGTCCTAGTCCAAAAGCATAAGCTCTCTAGTTGACCTGTTCTCACCTGAGAAGTCATGCAAAAATAAAATCAACACATGGTTGGTGAGTTCATATAGTTTAGTTAATTAAAATGATTTGAAAACCTCCTTTTGTAAAGACCCTAACCTCATTAACACCACATGTAATATCCACATCGGTATGCTTATATATAGGGCATATGTAAGGGACAAGCCCTAGCCAACATCCCACCACATACTAATATGCATATGACACTGCTGTTAATAACAATTAAGCATTTTTACCCTTAACACAATCCCATATGTTCTTCTATTTATTGTCCCTGTCATTACAATCATTTGAAATCCCTGTTGTTTTCATAAGTTCATCACACAATGTAACATTTGTGCATTTAGCCATGGTAGTTGTAAACAGTGTTAGAACAGTGTGTTTATGTTCAGTCAATCAATGTGAATCATGTGTTCATTATGTGCTTGTGTGTTAGAATCATTATTTCTTGAGAACAAGTATGTATTATTTATTTACAGTAGATGACACTAGGCAAGAACAGTATCGTGTTATATCGAAATAGTGGTGGGCAGCGAGAGTGAGCCCTATATATATACTGCGTTCGGTGTAACAGGATAGTGTTAGTGCGTAGTGTAGAGACGAATATTATGACAATTAATTCAACAAGAATCGTAATACGTAAGCGAGACTAAGTATAGTTATAGGTGACGATCCATGATAATACGAATGTTGAACTAATTATGATTAAACGACTTTAAACAATTAATACGATCGAAAAACGTACGCGATTGCGGGTATACACGTAATTGTGAATGTTTAACGATCTGTCAACACACGACGAGTAAAAATAATTAAATTAATTATTTATATTTTTACAATTTTGAAACTCATCATTTTAATGAGTTTAACAAATCTTTTATTTTAAAACCGCGTAAAATACGCGTTACGTTCCGGAACCGCGAACCGAGCGACCGAAACGGACCCGAATACCATACGGGCTATAAAAGCCTTAACCAAGACTTATTCTCTCATTTATTCCACCAACAACCCACTCTCTCACTAACAAATTCGTCCAACCCTTTCTCTCTCTAAAAACCGAGCTTCAAACGCGCATAACTCGCTTATTTCTCAACGGAATTCGTCATTCTTGGTGTCCACGCGAAGCTCTCGACATTCCCTACACGAAAGTACGAGTGATCTGAAGTTTCAGCCGGCCAAAGTCGAGGTATTGGTGCTTGAATGTTCACGAAAATAGGGTTTTTGTGTGTGTGTTCATGAAATCCGACACTAAGCCGAGCCTTACACCACAAATCTTAGTTTCGCACCTCCAACATCACTTCTTGATGTTATGTTAACTTGGATCGTGGGCTAGAGCAGGAGGTTCGATGTGGGGGATGATGCTAGTCACAGGTTCGATGGCTAAACCTTTAGCCGCCATCTGCGAACCCTAACGTGGCTCCACGAACCTGCATGGTTCGTTGGACATTAGCCGAACCCTGAGGGAACCCCACGAACCTGTACTGAGTCTTCCTATCTCCGACGAACCCTCCTGATGCCACGAATCTTTCTGGATCAAACGAATCTGCATGATGCCATGTCAACCGAATCTATTAAGGTTTTCTAGCCGAACCTGCATGGAAATGAACAACTTCGGCGAACCCTATGGAGTCCACGAACCCTGCATGGTTCGTGGAAGTACCAGCCGACCCTTAGTCCTCAGTCAGTCGAATCATGATGTCACCGAACCAATTGTACATTGCCGAACCCTCATGCTTGACTCGCGAACCCTAATTGTCGAACCTATGGCCGAATCTGTGTGTTATCACTAGGGGCCGAACCTTGGAGGTATCACGAACCATTCTCAGTGTGACGAACCCATGCATAGGATGCATGGGCGAACCTTAGGCCAGCACCTAACAGGTTCGCTGCCAAGTGGGTCGGCCGAGACTTAACATACACTTTTCTTTATTCTTCTTGACCCAATCGGTTTGTTTACCTTGGCCCACATTAGAATGAGTTCAATTCCATCCCCTTCGGCCCAAAACAATCATCGTAGACCCATGTTATTTCCTTTGATCCACATTGTGGCTTTCGGCCCATTAAGAGCTTTAAGTTGGCCCAATATGGTCTTGGGCATTTTACATGGCCCAAAGACAAGTTGGTTGGCCCAATAGCACATTCAATTGGCCCATGGTTGATCTAAGTGGGCCATGGCCTTTGTTAAGTCCTCATGGTTTATGGGCTTAAGGCCCAATTGTGTTGGTCTCGACTTATGATATTTGTGAGTTGATCACGAAGAGGTTAAGTGGTAACTTAACATAATCGGGGGATCAATTCATAATCACAAAGAACTTAAACGAATTGAACATCTTATCACAATACATGTTAATCAATGGTTATCAAATTCGCAAACAATTATCATTTTATGCATAAGAGTTATGCACAAAAGAACATTTCATATTCGTTTCTTGGACCCATGATCAATCAAGTGATTCAATGCATAATTTTCAAGTTTACACAACAATCATAATCATGATCAAGTAATCAAGTGTTAATCAATTTCAAGAGAACACAAGTCAATCAATGAATCAAAGTTTATACAATTATAAATCCTATATCTTATGTATGATTACAATGTTATAGGAAACAATTAGAAGTCCTGTTTGCTACTTGCTATCTGTTTTAGTTCAGAGTCTACTGCAGACAGGTGAGAACTTTAGCCCCTCTTTTACTGTTTTATAACTGTTTTGGGGTGTAACACGTGATCAAACCAGTTGTTTACAATTGTACTTCATAACACAAAATGTATGTATTCTTATAAACATTGCAGGATTCATTTTACGAATCCAAGGGATTCATCAACTGTTTTAAAAAGATTTATCAACTATTAAACTCTTTTTACTAAAAAGGATTTATAAAGACCCTTGAACTGTTTTACAACAGGTTTACTCGAATGTTTTATAAAGGATAAACACTTTTAAACAATGGATTTTATAAAAAAACTCTTTTGTTACGAACCTTGTTAATATACAAGGTCATTATTTCATGGTATTCAAATCAAGAGAATCAGTTCATGGTATTCAAATCAAGAGAATCATTTCATGGTATTCAAATCAAGAGGTTCATTTCATGGTATTCAAATCAAGAAATTCATTTCATGGTATTCCAAACAAAGGATTTAATTCATGGAATTAAATCCAGGTTTTCAGTTCATGTTATCAATTAAGGCATTAACACATTCGGTTAAAGTAAGATTCATAAACATGGTGTCTATTATTGTAAACAAACTTATAAACCCATCAAGTTTCATTGTCGTTAGTACTGGGTGATCACAACAAGGGAAAGCGGACTCATTGTTTCTTATCCAGGATGGAGTTAGCTTTCAAATTTGTTTTAAAAGCTAACTGTAGGTCTGGTGTCATTGTTTTCTTATCCAGGATGGAGTTGGCTTTTAAATTTGTTTTTAAAAGCCAACTGCAGGTCTGGTGTCATATGGTTATCAAAACTGCTGATGTATTATCTAACTCCAAACGTGCTTTGGGACTTGATATTATATGTTGGCTTTCGTGCGAACAGTGATTGGACTGTTCACACTCATTTTCTTACTTGATGTTAGTTTGGGTTGCAGCTCATCCGTGTGAATCTTATGTTGCTTTAACTTACCTATGCCTTATATCATATACTCATGTTTACAAATGTTTAAACCTATTGTTCTCACCAACTACGTCTGTAGTTGACAGTTACTTTTCACGTGTTTCAGGTAATCAGGTTTAAGACATTCTCAGGGACAACTAAGGAGACCATTCTAAGATAGAACAAGATGAAGAAACATGCTAGGATGGATTAGAAACACACAAAATCCTAATTGTTTAATTGTCTTGTTTGAAGTCTTATTTTGTAACTATATTTTTGGGTCTGTAGTTGTCTTTCTTTTGGTAGATAGTTGTCTGTAACTAAACAATTGTCTTAACATTATGAAACGTAGTAATCCGTTGTGGTTGTTCTTATTCAATACTTGTGCATGATTCAACTGTTCATACGTCACCGCGCCGTGGATTCCGCACGCGGCGCAGGGCTGTGACAGGTTGGTATCAGAGCCAAGGTTGTAGAGAACTAGGAAAAACCCAATGTTTAATGACCTAGACTATAACCTAAGCTACCCAATAGGACTAAGTGCTACAGGCTTGAGGATACTTAGGATCTAAGTAACTTAAGTGAGCATTAAGTCTACAATAAGCTTGACTGATCTTAGGGATATTCTTCTAAGATTAGATATCGAGTCAAGGAATTTGAATCGGAATTCTATAATTTTAGAAACCGAATTAAATTCTCACACATATGCATTTAAGGATTTCAGAGGCAAGGATCTGTATTCTTAGTATCCTTGATCTGAAATTCTCACACAGAGATCATTATAGAAATTCGGAGGCAAAGATCTGTAGTTTCAGTATCTTTGATATGAATTTCTTGTCATATTCAGTATAGGATTTAGAGGCAAAGATTGGTATCTTTGATCTAAAGTCCTTGTCATATTCATTATAGGAATTCAAAGGTCAAGATCTATTAATTTAGAGTCTTGATTTGAAATCCTTGTCATATTCATTATAGGAATTCAAAGGTCGAGATCTATTAATTTAGAGTCTTGATTTGAAATCCTTGTCATATTCATTATAGGAATTCAAAGGTCGAGATCTATTAATTTAGAGTCTTGATTTGAAATCCTTGTCATATTCATTATAGGAATTCAAAGGTCAAGAGCTATTAATTTAGAATCTTAATTTGAAATCCTTGTCATGTTAGCATTATCAGGTGTTCATTATCATAGGAACTTTATAACTTAGAATCTGTGTAACAGTATTCTTTAGTTGAAGTTCTCACAGGAGATCATTATACCCGATTGTAACAGCAAGTACCAGATCGTCCGGCAAGTCCGTACGGTACGTGTACTTTATACAGTAACTATGTGTACTTATACGATTGTAAACAGTACTTGAATTAACAGGATCTTAAATACAAGAAATCGTTGTACGTATTTTAGTATAAACTTAAATACATTAAGTACAACGTACATTTGAAACATTAGTTACGTTTATTAAGTGAAAACTTAATTACAGTTAACACAACAAATCATGAGAAACAACATATCACAGGGGAACAACGAAAACATATCGGTTGCGATCTGATGTCCACAAATGACAGGAATCAGATGACCGACAAGTCAGTACAAGAACAATGTGAAAACAGGATGTTTAGTTGAGTCCGACAGTGAGGAAACACAATTCAAACACAATTACAGTGCTATTTCAGAATAACGAACTGACAGTGTGTTTGCGTGGGTGACGATTCACACAAACATATCTGTGAGTTTAGAGTTCTGAAATAACGACTGAAAAGTAGAAAACAAAAGTCAGAAAGCAAAACCATCGTCGTATTCGTTCGGGTGACGATTCGAACGAATTACGCGCGAAGGTGACGCGATCTGACGAAACGAAAACGAAAACACGACACGAACGAAAGTAATTTAATAAAATAAAATAAATAACATTTTACAATTTTGGAACTCATCAAAATAATTAATTTAAACTCTTTTTTTTTTAATTCCATTTAAATTACGCGTAATTTTCCGGAAACGTAACGAAAACGCGAACCGAGCAACAAAAACGAACCCGAACTCACCCGTGGTATAAATACCATGAATGAGTTCATTTTTACTCATTTTCTCTCCTTCTTCCCCACTCAAACCCTAAATCCCGGTTTTGAAAACCCTCACCATATTCAAACTTCAAATGCTCATAACTCTCTCATTTCTTAATGAAATTGAGTGATTCTTTCGCCTAAACGAAGCTCTTGATCTCTACTACACGAAAGTACAACCGATCTAAGCCAAAACCCACGGAAATCTGAGGTAAGAAGCTGTGAAATAGCGAAAAATAGGGTTTTTCCACCCTTTTGTTCTAATCTTCTTCTAGCCGGCCAACCACCTTGAAGCCCGAACCCTACAGCCATGGACAACCAGTCTAGCATAAGTTATCATGGAAGTCACCCTTAGATCTTGAGATGGTGTTACTTGGAGAGTAGGCCATGAACGGCCGAATGGCCCCACCCAGGTCGACGAATGACCTAGAGCCGAATGGCATATGGGTCGAATGAGCCACCATCTTCATTCGACCAGGAACCTCCTCATTCGTTGCTCCTCATTCGCTGCTTCTCATTCGCCAAGCAGCCATTCCATTCGAGCAAACCCTAGTCGAATAGCCTTCATTCGCCATTCTTTTGGCTATGCTAGCTACTTGACCAACACCCATACTCTCTACTTTTCTGGTTCAGACAATACCCACAATACTACTGATGAAACCCTAGTCGACCAAGGAAAGACAATAGAACCAATTTCACTTGGCCCAACAGTAGGCCCACATGCATTCTGGTAGGCCCAGGATAGGCCCAACAGCCTACTGTCCAGGCCCAGGTGTATCTTGGCCCAAATAAAATGTTCCAGCCCAGTAGCCCTAGTAGGCCCCAAATATTTAACCAAAAACCTTGTTGTGGCCCATATTCATTAGGTAACCAAGGACAAATTGGCCCACGATCGATTTCAGCCCAAAGGAACCAGGCCCAGGTTGGCCCAAGACATATTTTACTTCAGGCCTTGATGGAATCCAAGGGACCCAGTAAAATCATCTCCAGGCCCACTGTTTTTGGCCCAAGCCCACTATTTTGGCCAACAGCCCAATTTTTAGGCCCACAGTTGTTTCAGCCCATGTAAGCAAGGTCCAGCTTGGCTTATGAACTATGTTAGTGAAGGCCTGAGACAAAACTCATTGGGCCCAACAAAATCAGCCCGAGGCCCACAGAAACTGATCCAAGGCCTATTTTGAGGCCCTTGTCCTCATTTTGGAGCCACTTTGCTAATAACTTGGCCAACAGCCTATTTCTGGCCCACTTTTGAATCCTACAGCCCATTCTAACTATAGGCCCAACAAATCTTGACTGGGCCCACCTTTGGCCCAACAATTTCTCTTGTGGCCCAATAGAGGCCCATAAGAACACTTGAAATCTAGGTCTTGTAACATTTGTCCGGACCTTTGTATTCCATTAGTCCAAATCATTGTCCCACACTTTCAAATAAGCCTCACCATCCTCAATTGTTCAAGAACTATTCCAAGGCCCATGGATTTGGGCCCAAGGCCCAACTTGCTACACAAAGGCCCAACAAGTAACTTGGTCACATTGTTCGGTCCATATGCCATGATTAGGCCCACATGGATTCACTACATTTCATAAGATCAAAATAAGATATGTCAAAAGAATGTTTGCTTAATTAATTAATAATTATGCAATAAATGTTCAAAACGTACAAGATCAACAAAGACGAGTTGGAAACTAGGCACTAAGTCTTTCATCAAAACCAATGGCTTATAACTAATGACAAGATGATAACTTATAATGTCATTGACTTGAATCAAACATATGGGACCGAACAGGGATCATGACCAAGTCTTACGCGTATTAGCCAACTTTAGGGCTAACACCTACATCTACACACACAAAACCCTACAAACTTATACTTATAAGTCTTAACAACGTGAAATCAATACAGGAACTTGAAAACAAACTCAATCACAATACAGAGCGCGTGCATCCTTTCGTTTAAGCTAAGTCAACTCCACAACTACAAGGTGAGTTCATTGCCCCTTTTCTAAACATTTTTTTTAAAACGCGGGGCTGAGAAGCATGCGTAAACTGTTTTATGTAAATTGTTTACTTGAATGCATTTATATGTTTTACATGTATAAATGATATCCTAGACTCAGGTTTAGGTAACTGTTACGTACTAAAGAACTATTTCAAAGAACTATTTTCAAAGAACTCAAGATCTCAACAAAGAACTATTTTCAAAGGACTAATTTCAAAGGTCTATTTCAAAGAACTAACTATCTATTTTCAAAGAACTATTTCAAGGGTGTGTTGTCAAAGAACTAACGATCTATTTTCAAAGAACTATTTCAAGGGTGTGTTGTCAAAGAACTAACGATCTATTTTCAAAGAACTATTTCAAGGGTGTGTTGTCAAAGAACTAACGATCTATTTCAAATAACTAAGTACAAAGAACTATTTTGAGGAACATCTGGGAAATGCTCAAAGATAACATGTGCCAAAGAACTAAAGAACTATACGAACTATGGACGGTCTAAAGAACTATAAAAGCCTATATATCAAGAGATGTCCTAGCTAGACTGATTGATTATAGGTCACATGTTTGATGAGGTTTACAGATCTCCTTTACTACTAAGTACCTTGATTGACAGACTAGTCTACTCGAGTTGACCAAAGGCCCCAATCGTTAGGACTTAGATTTTATTGAATGTTTATTTATTGATTTAATTAAGCATTTATAACAAATTCTACAATTGTTGTTTTAATCATATTTGTATGATGAACATATGAAATCAAGAGAGATTTCAAATGATTGCAATTACAGGAACAGAGAACAGAGGAATCATGGGTGTTTAAAGGTGTATGGTAGGTAAAAACGCTTAATTATCATTAACAACAATGTCCTATGCGGATTAGTATGTGGTGGGACGTCGTCTGGGCGGGGTTGTAGCCTTGACCCAGGGGTATGCCCTATATATAAGCATACCGATCTGGATGATACATGTGGTGTTAATGAGGTTAGGGTCTTTACCGAAAGAAGGGTTCAAAACATTTTCAAATTTACAAAACTTTATGAACTCACCAACCATGTGTTGACTTGATCTTTTTGCATGACTTCTCAGGTGACGAACAGGTCAATTAAGAAGTCATTACTTCTGGACTAGGACTTCAAATAGAAGACCTAGTATTTTGGACCTGCATATTTTTGAAGACATCATTACACATACCATTTTGTATATCTTGTGTAAATACAAGATAGAAACTTATGATGTTAATAGTAGATTTACATTGTTAAACTATAAACATACTGATGTAATTTAACTTTGTAATTCTATTCTCTTTAGCATTTCTCATTTATGTATCTTGAGCCATATAACGATCTGATCAATCCGATTATCACTCACGATATCGCGCCCCGGGAACCTTCAACCCGACGGGACAACCGATCCTATCCCGCCGGCTCGGGGTGGGACAGATTGGTATCAGAGCCATGGTTATAGAGAAATATAGGTCATTTATATAAACGGTTTGGCCTAGACTATAACCTAGGGACCCTGCATGTAGAGAACATAGGAAATAGGAATTTATGTGCATGGTGTCTTCTGCATTCGATCATTGCACTAACCAATGTTATATTGGTTATGATTAGAATGTCACCAAGAAGACAACCATCACCGCCTCTACCTTCGCAGGAGACGGACCCAGCAGTCGAGGCACTTGCAACTTTGATCACTGAACAGTTGGTGGCGGTTCTCCCTAGTATCATCGCTCGGATCAGGAACAGTGAGGAGTTTGCTAGGAGTTTCCCACTACTTTCTACAGAGCAGAAGAAATCGGAAACAGGAGAGTCAAGCAAGAAGCAAAAAAGGTGTCATCCTGAAAAATCAAGAGACCTTGTAATCTACACTGAGGCCATTCCTCTTCGTCAGATGGCCGTTGCTCCGGAGTCAGAGGGTCATAAGTGTTATGCTGACAAATTTCCTTTATGTGTCACGTGCGGTCTCCACCATGCTAAGGGTAAACTGTGCAAACATTGTCTGAACTGTGGGGAAAAGGGACACTGGAGTCGTGATTGTAATAATCCCCCGACTCATAACCAGAATCCTGGAAACACTACATATCCTCTTCCTCGATACAGAAAGGATTGCTATGTGTGCGGATTATCCGGACACATTTCACGGGACTGCCCCGTGAGGACATCTTCCACAAGTCCTGTACATTCTACGGGAAAAGCTCCCTTTTGTTCAGTTTGTCACCACCATCATCGAGCTGAACTCTCATGTGTATCGTGTACGCTTTGTGGAAGATACGGACATTGGATTCAAAAGTGTCGGTTAAATTGGACCAGGAAACAGAAACAAAAAGCGAGCACCTCTACTTCCTCTCAACACAACAACAACTGCTACACGTGCGGAATGCATGGACATTTCGCAAGGGACTGCTCTAGGAAAATGCCTCCAGCAGACCCAGCAGTCACTGAGGAACTACTCGCTTTACCAGCTCCTGGGGAACACTCGGAGTCCGATGACTCCATAGGTATGCAAATTTCATTTTAGTGCATTAAGTTATTTATTGGTGTATTAATTAGAACTGCATGGTCTGTTGTAATTTTAGAAACAATAAATTTATGATAGCCGTAAACAAAGTTAGTGTCAAAAGATAGTCGTAATAATAACTTGAGGAACCTTTAGGTTAAGTAAGCATTAAAAGATTAAATAAAGATAGAGAAATCCATAATTACATTTTAAATACAGTATTTAAGAAGAGAACTTCGGTTAAATAGAACACTAAAACTCATAGGAGTTCCAAATGTCAAAGTTAGTGTGTGAGCTTCCACCTTCCACCTAGACCTCTTAAAATTTTGAGTTACTTTAAATAGAGAACTCTGGTTCAATGATGTTAGGAAAAGATGAATGTTAGAACAATGCTGAGTCCTATCTAAACAAGATAAGTGGATCAGGAGAAATCAGTTGTGAGTGCAAGACGAAGATATGACAAGAGACAACATTCCGCCTGAAATATGGGCATTTCAAGTTACGATAATGCCTTTCGGATAGAAGAATGCACTTATGAGTTTCATGGGCTTCATGAAACGAGTATGCAAACCGTATCTGGATTCGTTTATCATTATTCTTAGGGATGACATACTGAATTATTTTAATAGAAAGACATCTCAGGTATATTCTGGAGCTGTTAAAGGAATAACAACTCTATTCTGATTTCTTTCGTTTGGAAATTAGGATGAGAATAAGTAACAGTTGGAACAACAGTTCCAATGAGTTCTGAAAGGCACATGACTTCCGGGTAAAAGTAAGATAAATATACATCACCTCACAGTGAGTATAGTATTACTTAGAAGGGATAGACCATTACCTTTATTCCAATAGTAATACCATATCTTAAGTAGACCTTCCCGATATATAAGTCCACTTCCAAAGTTGAGAACAAATTAAACAGATGGTGAAGTATGTATACGGTTATATCAAATAACCTAAGAATTCACCAGGTGACGTGAGAATCTTAACCAGACGATCAAGATTCAGAGTTGTCAGAGTCACTTATGAAAGCTTTAAGGAGCGTGTCAGGTGATAGAACAGAAAGACAATTTGAGATAAACTGGATGAAATGCCTACCACCAAAATGGTGGATCTCGGCGACAGGTCAATCCAGAAGACTTACTTTTGAGAAAGCACACGAACCAGATAATCAGTACATTCGGGTGCCAATAAAATAAACTGAGACTTTCAGAGATTTTATTGGTGGCCGGGAATGAAGGAAGACATAGCCGAATACGTCGGCAGATGTTTTGCGTGTGCAAGAGTAAAGGCGGAACACCAGAAACCGTCTGGTTTACTGGAACAACCTGAGATTTCACTCTGGAAGTGGGAACAAATAGCTATGGACTTCATTACCAAGCTACCCCGCACTTCCAGTGGTCACGATACAATTTGGGTGATCATCGATCGTTTAACCAAATCTGCTCACTTCTTGCCGATGCGTGAAACTTTCACGATGGATAAGCTGGCAAGATTGTACATCAATGAGATAGTGGTACGCCATGGTGTGCCATTGTCAATTATTTCTGATAGAGACAGCAGATTTACTTCAAGGTTCTGGCAATCACTGCAGAAATCTCTAGGGACACAGTTAAATTTGAGTACAGCTTACCATCCACAAACGGACGGTCAAAGCGAACGTACAATTCAAACCCTAGAGGACATGTTAAGAACTTGTGTTCTAGATTTTGGTGGTAATTGGGATTCTCATTTGCCACTAATTGAGTTCTCCTACAACAACAGTTCTCACAGCAGCATCGGTTGTGCCCCATTCGAGGCTCTTTATGGTCGAAAATGTCGGTCACCGATCTGTTGGTCAGAAGTAGGAGATAATCGTATCACTGGGCCAGAACTTATACAAGAAACCACAGACAAGATAGCTCAAATACAACAAAGACTACAAGCAACACGAAGTAGGCAAAAGAGCTACGCTGATAAACGGCGCAAGCCGTTGGAATTCCAAGTGGGTGATCGTGTCATGTTAAAGGTTTCCCCTTGGAAAGGTGTAGTTCGATTCGCGAAGAAAGGCAAACTAACACCACGATACGTGGGACCGTTCGAGATCATCGAACGTATTGGTCCTGTGGCGTACAGATTGAGCTTACCAGATGAACTCAGTGGTGTGCATGACGTGTTTCACGTTTCAAACCTAAAGAAATGCCTTGCTGACGAATCACTCGTCATTCCACTTGAAGAGATTCAAGTTGATGAACAGTTGCACTTTATCGAAGAACCTTTAGAGATTATGGATCGCAAGGTTAAACAACTGAGGCGAAGCCGTATCCCCATTGTAAAGGTTCGTTGGAACTCAAGACGCGGACCCGAGTTTACTTGGGAACGTGAAGATCACATGAAGTTAAAGTATCCCCAACTGTTTGAAGAGGAAGCTGTACCCGATAACAACTCTTAAATTTCGGGACGAAATTTCTTTAACAAGGGGAGATTGTAACAGCAAGTACCAGATCGTCCGGCAAGTCCGTACGGTACGTGTACTTTATACAGTACTTGAATTAACAGGATCTTAAATACAAGAAATCGTTGTACGTATTTTAGTATAAACTTAAATACATTAAGTACAACGTACATTTGAAACATTAGTTACGTTTATTAAGTGAAAACTTAATTACAGTTAACACAACAAATCATGAGAAACAACAGATCACAGGGGAACAACGAAAACATATCGGTTGCGATCTGATGTCCACAAATGACAGGAATCAGATGACCGACAAGTCAGTACAAGAACAATGTGAAAACAGGATGTTTAGTTGAGTCCGACAGTGAGGAAACACAATTCAAACACAATTACAGTGCTATTTCAGAATAACGAACTGACAGTGTGTTTGCGTGGGTGACGATTCACACAAACATATCTGTGAGTTTAGAGTTCTGAAATAACGACTGAAAAGTAGAAAACAAAAGTCAGAAAGCCAAACCATCGTCGTATTCGTTCGGGTGACGATTCGAACGAATTACGCGCGAAGGTGACGCGATCTGACGAAACGAAAACGAAAACACGACACGAACGAAAGTAATTTAATAAAATAAAATAAATAACATTTTACAATTTTGGAACTCATCAAAATAATTAATTTAAACTCTTTTTTTTTAATTCCATTTAAATTACGCGTAATTTTCCGGAAACGTAACGAAAACGCGAACCGAGCAACAAAAACGAACCCGAACTCACCCGTGGTATAAATACCATGAATGAGTTCATTTTTACTCATTTTCTCTCCTTCTTTCCCACTCAAACCCTAAATCCCGGTTTTGAAAACCCTCACCATATTCAAACTTCAAATGCTCATAACTCTCTCATTTCTTAATGAAATTGAGTGATTCTTTCGCCTAAACGAAGCTCTTGATCTCTACTACACGAAAGTACAACCGATCTAAGCCAAAACCCACGGAAATCTGAGGTAAGAAGCTGTGAAAATAGCGAAAAATAGGGTTTTTCCACCCTTTTGTTCTAATCTTCTTCTAGCCGGCCAACCACCTTGAAGCCCGAACCCTACAGCCATGGACAACCAGTCTAGCATAAGTTATCATGGAAGTCACCCTTAGATCTTGAGATGGTGTTACTTGGAGAGTAGGCCATGAACGGCCGAATGGCCCCACCCAGGTCGACGAATGACCTAGAGCCGAATGGCATAAGGGTCGAATGAGCCACCATCTTCATTCGACCAGGAACCTCCTCATTCGTTGCTCCTCATTCGCTGCTTCTCATTCGCCAAGCAGCCATTCCATTCGAGCAAACCCTAGTCAAATAGCCTTCATTCGCCATTCTTTTGGCTATGCTAGCTACTTGACCAACACCCATACTCTCTACTTTTCTGGTTCAGACTATACCCACAATACTACTGATGAAACCCTAGTCGACCAAGGAAAGACAATAGAACCAATTTCACTTGGCCCAACAGTAGGCCCACATGCATACTGGTAGGCCCAGGATAGGCCCAACAGCCTACTGTCCAGGCCCAGGTGTATCTTGGCCCAAATAAAATGTTCCAGCCCAGTAGCCCTAGTAGGCCCCAAATATTTAACCAAAAACCTTGTTGTGGCCCATATTCATTAGGTAACCAAGGACAAATTGGCCCACGATCGATTTCAGCCCAAAGGAACCAGGCCCAGGTTGGCCCAAGACATATTTTACTTCAGGCCTTGATGGAATCCAAGGGACCCAGTAAAATCATCTCCAGGCCCACTGTTTTTGGCCCAAGCCCACTATTTTGGCCAACAGCCCAATTTTTAGGCCCACAGTTGTTTCAGCCCATGTAAGCAAGGCCCAGCTTGGCTTATGAACTATGTTAGTGAAGGCCTGAGACAAAACTCATTGGGCCCAACAAAATCAGCCCGAGGCCCACAGAAACTGATCCAAGGCCTATTTTGAGGCCCTTGTCCTCATTTTGGAGCCACTTTGCTAATAACTTGGCCAACAGCCTATTTCTGGCCCACTTTTGAATCCTACAGCCCATTCTAACTATAGGCCCAACAAATCTTGACTGGGCCCACCTTTGGCCCAACAATTTCTCTTGTGGCCCAATAGAGGCCCATAAGAACACTTGAAATCTAGGTCTTGTAACATTTGTCCGGACCTTTGTATTCCATTAGTCCAAATCATTGTCCCACACTTTCAAATAAGCCTCACCATCCTCAATTGTTCAAGAACTATTCCAAGGCCCATGGATTTGGGCCCAAGGCCCAACTTGCTACACAAAGGCCCAACAAGTAACTTGGTCACATTGTTCGGTCCATATGCCATGATTAGGCCCACATGGATTCACTACATTTCATAAGATCAAAATAAGATATGTCAAAAGAATGTTTGCTTAATTAATTAATAATTATGCAATAAATGTTTAAAACGTACAAGATCAACAAAGACGAGTTGGAAACTAGGCACTAAGTCTTTCATCAAAACCAATGGCTTATAACTAATGACAAGATGATAACTTATAATGTCATTGACTTGAATCAAACATATGGGACCGAACAGGGATCATGACCAAGTCTTACGCGTATTAGCCAACTTTAGGGCTAACACCTACATCTACACACACAAAACCCTACAAACTTATACTTATAAGTCTTAACAACGTGAAATCAATACAGGAACTTGAAAACAAACTCAATCACAATACAGAGCGCGTGCATCCTTTCGTTTAAGCTAAGTCAACTCCACAACTACAAGGTGAGTTCATTGCCCCTTTTCTAAACATTTTTGTTTTAAAACGCGGGGCTGAGAAGCATGCGTAAACTGTTTTATGTAAATTGTTTACTTGAATGCATTTATATGTTTTACATGTATAAATGATATCCTAGACTCAGGTTTAGGTAACTGTTACGTACTAAAGAACTATTTCAAAGAACTATTTTCAAAGAACTCAAGATCTCAACAAAGAACTATTTTCAAAGGACTAATTTCAAAGGTCTATTTCAAAGAACTAACGATCTATTTTCAAAGAACTATTTCAAGGGTGTGTTGTCAAAGAACTAACGATCTATTTTCAAAGAACTATTTCAAGGGTGTGTTGTCAAAGAACTAACGATCTATTTTCAAAGAACTATTTCAAGGGTGTGTTGTCAAAGAACTAACGATCTATTTCAAAGAACTAAGTACAAAGAACTATTTTGAGGAACATCTGGGAAATGCTCAAAGATAACATGTGCCAAAGAACTAAAGAACTATACGAACTATGGACGGTCTAAAGAACTATAAAAGCCTATATATCAAGAGATGTCCTAGCTAGACTGATTGATTATAGGTCACATGTTTGATGAGGTTTACAGATCTCCTTTACTACTAAGTACCTTGATTGACAGACTAGTCTACTCGAGTTGAACAAAGGCCCCAATCGTTAGGACTTAGATTTTATTGAATGTTTATTTATTGATTTAATTAAGAATTTATAACAAATTCTACAATTGCTGTTTTAATCATATTTGTATGATGAACATATGAAATCAAGAGAGATTTCAAATGATTGCAATTACAGGAACAGAGAACAGAGGAATCATGGGTGTTTAAAGGTGTATGGTAGGTAAAAACGCTTAATTATCATTAACAACAATGTCCTATGCGGATTAGTATGTGGTGGGACGTCGTTTGGGCGGGGTTGTAGCCTTGACCCAGGGGTATGCCCTATAAATAAGCATACCGATCTGGATGATACATGTGGTGTTAATGAGGTTAGGGTCTTTACCGAAAGAAGGGTTCAAAACATTTTCAAATTTACAAAACTTTATGAACTCACCAACCATGTGTTGACTTGATCTTTTTGCATGACTTCTCAGGTGACGAACAGGTCAATTAGGAAGTCATTACTTCTGGACTAGGACTTCAAATAGAAGACCTAGTATTTTGGACCTGCATATTTTTGAAGACATCATTACACATACCATTTTGTATATCTTGTGTAAATACAAGATAGAAACTTATGATGTTAATAGTAGATTTACATTGTTAAATTATAAACATACTGATGTAATTTAACTTTGTAATTCTATTCTCCTTAGCATTTCTCATTTATGTATCATGTGCCATATAACGATCTGATCAATCCGATTATCACTCACGATATCGCGCCCCGGGAACCTTCCGCCCGACGGGACAACCGATCCTATCCCGCCGGCTCGGGGTGTGACACCGATACTGTAGGTATTGAGAACCTAGGTTAATTAACCTAGGACACACATGCTAAAACCTAAGGTTTTAATTTCAAGTAAATTAAGAACCATGGGTTACATAATCATAAACATATTCTGAGAACAAGAAACAATCGTGAATCAATCGTAATCAATCAACAGTTGGAATCTTAGCCTCAAATATAAACGACGGGTTAACACTGATGTGCTGAGGTAAGTGGTGGGTCGGTGAGAGCTTACCCTATATATAAGCTTATTTCGGTATATCAGGGAGAATCCGGCGTTCGTATTTGAAGTGAAGATTCGGGATCAACTGGAATCATTGAACATTAGTCAAGCACATGGGATACAAACAGTTGGGATACAATCATTGGTGAATCAAATCATAGTGCAATTCAATCTTGGATGAACCAAACATTATGGTGAATCAATCAAGTTGTGAACATTTTCAATGTAAACCTTAAGTGAAATTCTTAAGTGATTACATCATTAGTACTTACTGACATAGGTTAACAGGAAAGTGTAGAACACACGCATGATTTAGTTCTACATGTTAACAACTGTTAGTAGGTGCACGCATAACATAATCATAGTTCAATCATGGAATCAATCATAGTTCAAGTTGATCAAAGATCATGGGATTCTTAATCAATGGAACACACTTGCAAATCAGTACAAACGTGTTGCCAAATGCTAGCAAGGGCATGATCGTGGTATATCGAAACGGTGGTGGGCAGCGAGAGTGAGCCCTATATATAAGCTATTTTCGGTATATCAGGAAAGTGTCAG
Organism: Mikania micrantha; assembly: GCA_009363875.1. Classification (NCBI taxonomy): domain Eukaryota; kingdom Viridiplantae; phylum Streptophyta; class Magnoliopsida; order Asterales; family Asteraceae; genus Mikania; species Mikania micrantha. Next base: position 68,118,162 of record CM018693.1, on the reverse strand, counting down.
TGTGTAGGTTTGGTGGAGAGATCATGGAACATCATACATATTCACATGAGAAGTATGCTAATGAGCTGATTGCTTATATGTGTACATGCTCATATTACAATTGAATGACAATACTAGTAGTATGGATATATTACTGACTTTATCATGAAAGTTCAATTGTATCATTTCTCATTACTGACCCACTTGCGGCTTCTATTCGTAGAATGCCTCCTCGACGTGACCCTAATGCTGGGGACTCGACAAGTGGTAATGATGATGAGATCAACAAGATTGCCCGAGCTATCGCGGTTCATATGCGGGGTGTGATTCCGGGTATGGTCACTGATATCACCCAGAATCTTCGGGGAAGTACCAGTGACTCCGCACACAACTCAAATGCCACTAATGCTGGAACTGCTAACTTTACTTTCAAGCAGTTCAACGATGCTAAGCCTCCTAAGTACTCTGGTACAGAGGGAGCTACCGGCCTACTGCAATGGCTGGAAAGCATTGAAGACATTCTCGACTTCACTGGATGTCCTGAGAATCTGAAGGTCAAGATGGCCTCAAGCGCTTTTCACAAAGGCGCACTCACCTGGTGGAATTCTGAGAAGAACACCAGAGGACGTGAAGTTGCTTTAGCTTTACCGTGGGACGGTTTCAAGAACTTACTCGTGGAGAAGTTTTGTCCACGTCATGAACTGAAGAAACTCGAGGTAGAGATGTGGAATCTGGTGCAAGATAGTGGGGAGAACGCAAGGTATACAACTCGATTCCATGAGTTGTGCATTCTGGTACCACACTTGGTTACTCCCCTGTCCCGCAGGATAGAGAAGTACATTGAAGGTCTACCCTTAGTAGTCAAGGGAACTGTCATGGGTAATAACCCTACTACTTTGGAGGCAGCCATTCAACTTGGTGCTACTCTTACTGAAGAGTATGTGAAGTCTGGGATGCTCACCCGAAAGGGATTCAAGAGAACTCAGATTGAAGAAGGCAAGAAGCCTGAGCAGCACCATCACAAGAAGAAGAAGCAAAAGACAATCAAGAACTTTGCAGCATTGACTGCAGCTACTCCCACTCATGCTACACCCATTACTGCTATGCCACAACTGGCTAATACCAGAAAGCTTTATACTGGTCCTCTTCCACTTTGCACCAAATGCCAGTATCATCATCTACCCAACACTCCATGCAGAAAGTGTCTCAAATGTGGGCGTATGGGACACTTGGCGGCTACATGCCGATCTGCTCATCTTGCTGCTGCAACAACTGCTACCACTACTGCTACAGGTGGAAGGGCCTGTTATAATTGTGGAGCAGAAGGATACTTCAGAAACCAGTGTCCAAAACTCAACAACAACACTGCTGCTGCTCGTGCTTTTGTTATTGGAACTGCTGAAGCACGTGAGGATCCGGCAGTCATCACGGGTACATTTCTTATCAATGATCACTATGTTCCTGTCATATTTGATACTGGTGCTGATAAAAGTTTTATCTCTGCTCATACTGCTTCTGTGCTTAATATGCAACTATCTATACTTACTGCTCCCTATACAGTAGAAGTAGCGAATGGTAAGACTATAGTTGTAGATTCCATTATCCATGGTTGTGAATTAAGATTGAACGACCATTCTTTCCTCATCGATCTTATTCCTATGACACTTGGAAGTTTCGAAGTTGTGATAGGAATGGACTGGTTATCCAAAAACAATGCTGAAATCGTATGCTCTGAGAAACTTATTTGAATTCCCCTACCGTCCGGCGAAACGATGATAGTCTACGGCGAGAAACCATGCCGCGGATTGAAGATTGTATCGTGCATCAAGGCGAGGAAGTACTTGAAGAAGAAATATTATGCTTTCCTAGCACACGTAGTAGAGAAGAAACCTGAAAAGAAAGCAGTTGGAGACGTTCCAGTGATCAGAGATTTTCCTGACGTATTTCCAGAAGACTTGCCTGGATTACCACCAATCCGACAGGTGGAGTTTAGAATCGATCTCGTCCCTGGAGCAAACCCGGTGGCGAAGTCACCGTATCGATTAGCACCATCTGAGATGCAAGAACTGTCTAGTCAGCTTCAAGAACTTTTAGACAAAGGTTTTATCAGGCCGAGTTTCTCTCCATGGGGAGCTCCGGTTCTCTTTGTCAAAAAGAAAGACGGTTCATTTCGTATGTGCATCGACTATCGTGAGTTAAACAAGTTGACAATCAAGAATAGATATCCTCTGCCCAGGATCGATGATCTGTTTGATCAATTACAGGGAGCAACTTGCTTCTCTAAGATTGACTTACGATCTGGGTATCATCAGTTAAGAGTAAATGATGAGGATATACCAAAGACTGCATTTAGGACTCGATATGGACACTATGAGTTTGTGGTTATGCCATTTGGGCTGACCAATGCACCCGCAGTGTTCATGGACTTGATGAACCGAGTCTGCAGGCCATACTTGGATCAGTTTGTTATTGTCTTCATTGACGATATATTGATTTATTCCAAGTCAGAACAAGAGCACGAGGATCATTTGAGGAAAGTCTTAGAGTTACTAAGAACTGAACAACTATATGCTAAATTCTCAAAATGTGAGTTTTGGCTAAAGGAAGTTCACTTCTTAGGACATGTCATCAACAAGGATGGAATACATGTAGATCCAGCAAAGATTGAGGCGATTAAGAACTGGACTACTCCATCTACTCCAACAGAGATTCGTTCATTTTTGGGTTTGGCAGGCTATTACAGAAGATTCATTGCAAATTTCTCTAAGATAGCCTTACCACTTACCACACTAACTCAGAAAAGTCAAGCTTTTATATGGGGACAGAAACAAGAAGATGCATTTCAACTTCTTAAACATAAGTTATGCAATTCCCCTATCCTTAGTCTTCCAGAAGGCAGTGATGATTTCATTGTCTACTGTGATGCTTCAAACCTTGGTCTTGGTTGTGTACTTATGCAACGAGATAAGGTCATTGCTTATGCTTCAAGACAACTTAAGGTTCACGAGAAGAATTACACTACTCATGACCTTGAGTTAGGGGCTGTGGTTTTTGCATTGAAGATTTGGAGACACTACCTGTATGGTACTAAATGTGTCATCTATACAGACCACAAGAGCCTACAACACATTCTCAATGAGAAAGAACTCAACATGAGACAACGGCGTTGGGTTGAGCTTCTAACTGATTACGACTGTGAGATTCGTTACCATCCGGGTAAAGCCAATGTGGTGGCGGATGATCTTAGTCGCAAGGAACCAGTCAAGCCGATTCGTGTAAGAGCCATGGAGATCAACACACAGCCAAACTTGAAAGACTTGATTCGCATTGCACAACAACAAGTAGTAACAGACAATCGACTTAAGGCTGACTTAGATTGCGGAATTGAGAAGAAACTCGAACCTCGATCTGACGGGGTGTTATATCTCAATGGCCGCATCTGGATTCCAAAGTCAGAAGAATTGCGCACACTCATCTGTGATGAGGCTCATAAGTCGCGATACTCAGTTCATCCTGGGGCCGACAAGATGTATCAGGACTTGAGGACATCTTACTGGTGGCCGGGAATGAAGAAAGACATAGCACTGTATGTGGGAAAATGTCTTATATGTTCAAAGGTCAAAGCAGAACATCAAAAACCTTCGGGACTTCTACAGCAACCTGAAATTCCTCAATGGAAATGGGAGCAAATTTCCATGGATTTCATAACCAAGTTGCCGAGAACTCCGCGAGGTTTCGATTCGATTTGGGTGATCGTTGATCGACTCACCAAATCTGCTCATTTTCTCCCTATCCGAGAGGATTACAAAATGGAAAAGCTATCCACTCTGTACATCAACGAAATCATTGCACGTCATGGTACACCAACATCAATCATTTCTGATCGTGATAGTCGTTTCACTTCTCGCTTTTGGCAATCATTGCAAAAGGCTTTGGGAACACGTGTTAATCTTAGCACGGCATATCATCCCCAAACCGACGGTCAAAGCGAAAGGACTATCCAAACACTTGAGGACATGCTTCGTTCTTGTGTCATTGACTTCGGTGGAAGTTGGGACACTCATCTTCCACTTATCGAATTTTCTTATAACAATAGCTATCATACGAGCATTCAATGTGCACCATTCGAAGCTCTATATGGTAGAAAGTGCCGATCACCGGTCTGCTGGACCGAGGTTGGTGACTCACAGGTCATAGGACCAGAACTCATTCAGGAAACATCAGACAAAATCACAATCATTCAGTCACGGCTTAAGGCCGCACGAGATCGGCAAAAGAGTTATGCTGATCGACGTCGGAAACCGCTTGAGTTTCAAGTCGGTGACCGAGTCTTACTCAAAGTTTCTCCCTGGAAAGGCGTTGTCCGATTCGGGAAGAAAGGGAAACTTGCACCAAGGTACGTTGGACCTTTTGAGATCCTGGAACGGATTGCTCCCGTAGCCTACAAACTCAAACTTCCAGTGGAGCTAAGCAATGTTCATGATACTTTTCATGTATCAAATCTTAAGAAATGCTTGGCGGATCATGATGTTCAGATTCCACTGGAAGACATTCAGATTCAGAACAACATGCAATTCATAGAACGTCCAGTTGAAATCATGGATCATGGGGTCAAGAAACTTAAACGCAGCCGTATCCCGATCGTAAAGGTACGATGGGAGGGCAAACGCGGTGCTGAGTTCACCTGGGAACGTGAAGACCAGATGAAGCTTAAGTACCCTCATCTTTTTACAGTATCTTCGGCTAGTTAATTTCGGGACGAAATTCCCTTAACTAGGGGAGACTGTAACATTTGTGCATTTAGCAATGGTAGTTGTAAACAGTGTTAGAACAGTGTGTTTATGTTCAGTCAATCAATGTGAATCATGTGTTCATTATGTGCTTGTGTGTTAGAATCATTATTTCTTGAGAACAAGTATGTATTATTTATTTACAGTCGATGACACTAGGCAAGAACAGTATCGTGTTATATCGAAACAGTGGTGGGCAGCGAGAGTGAGCCCTATATATATACTGCATTCGGTGTAACAGGATAGTGTTAGTGCGTAGTGTAGAGACGAATATTATGACAATTAATTCAACAAGAATCGTAATACGTAAGCGAGACTGAGTATAGTTATAGGTGACGATCCATGATAATACGAATGTTGAACTTATAATTATGATTAAACGACTTTAAACAATTAATACGATCGAAAAACGTACGCGATTGCGGGTATACACGTAATTGTGAATGTTTAACGATCTGTCAACACACGAAGAGTAAAAATAATTAAATTAATTATTTATATTTTTACAATTTTGAAACTCATCATTTTAATGAGTTTAACAAATCTTTTATTTTAAAACCGCGTAAAATACGCGTTACGTTCCGGAACCGCGAACCGAGCGACCGAAACGGACCCGAATACCATACGGGCTATAAAAGCCTTAACCAAGACTTATTCTCTCATTTATTCCACCAACAACCCACTCTCTCACTAAAAAATTCGTCCAACCCTTTTCTGTCTCTAAAAACCGAGCTTCAAACGCGCATAACTCGCTTATTTCTCAACGGAATTCGTCATTCTTGGTGTCCACGCGAAGCTCTCGACATTCCCTACACGAAAGTACGAGTGATCTGAAGTTTCAGCCGGCCAAAGTCGAGGTATTGGTGCTTGAATGTTCACGAAAATAGGGTTTTTGTGTGTGTGTTCATGAAATCCGACACTAAGCCGAGCCTTACACCACAAATCTTAGTTTCGCACCTCCAACATCACTTCTTGATGTTATATTAACTTGGATCGTGGGCTAGAGCAGGAGGTTCGATGTGGGGGATGATGCTAGTCACAGGTTCGACGGCTAAACCTTTAGCCGCCATCTGCGAACCCTAACGAGGCTCCACGAACCTGCATGGTTCGTTGGACATTAGCCGAACCCTGAGGGAACCCCACGAACCTGTACTGAGTCTTCCTGTCTCCGACGAACCCTCCTGATGCCACGAATCTTTCTGGATCAAACGAATCTGCATGATGCCATGTCAACCGAATCTATTAAGGTTTTCTAGCCGAACCTGCATGGAAATGAACAACTTCGGCGAACCCTATGGAGTCCACGAACCCTGCATGGTTCGTGGAAGTACCAGCCGACCCTTAGTCCTCAGTCAGTCGAATCATGATGTCACCGAACCAATTGTACATTGCCGAACCCTCATGCTTGACTCGCGAACCCTAATTGTCGAACCTATGGCCGAATCTGTGTGTTATCACTAGGGGCCGAACCTTGGAGGTATCACGAACCATTCTCAGTGTGACGAACCCATGCATAGGATGCATGGGCGAACCTTAGGCCAGCACCTAACAGGTTCGCTGCCAAGTGGGTCGGCCGAGACTTAACATACACTTTTCTTTATTCTTCTTGACCCAATCGGTTTGTTTACCTTGGCCCACATTAGAATGAGTTCAATTCCATCCCCTTCGGCCCAAAACAATCATCCTAGACCCATGTTATTTCCTTTGATCCACATTGTGGCTTTCGGCCCATTAAGAGCTTTAAGTTGGCCCAATATGGTCTTGGGCATTTTACATGGCCCATAGACAAGTTGGTTGGCCAATAGCACATTCAATTGGCCCATGGTTGATCTAAGTGGGCCATGGCCTTTGTTAAGTCCTCATGGTTTATGGGCTTAAGGCCCAATTGTGTTGGCCTCGACTTATGATATTTGTGAGTTGATCACGAAGAGGTTAAGTGGTAACTTAACATAATCGGGGGATCAATTCATAATCACAAAGAACTTAAACGAATTGAACATCTTATCACAATACATGTTAATCAATGGTTATCAAATTCGCAAACAATTATCATTTTATGCATAAGAGTTATGCACAAAAGAACATTTCATATTCGTTTCTTGGACCCATGATCAATCAAGTGATTCAACGCATAATTTTCAAGTTTACACAACAATCATAATCATGATCAAGTAATCAAGTGTTAATCAATTTCAAGAGAACACAAGTCAATCAATGAATCAAAGTTTATACAATTATAAATCCTATATCTTATGTATGATTACAATGTTATAGGAAACAATTAGAAGTCCTGTTTGCTACTTGCTATCTGTTTTAGTTCAGAGTCTACTGCAGACAGGTGAGAACTTTAGCCCCTCTTTTACTGTTTTATAACTGTTTTGGGGTGGAACACGTGATCAAACCAGTTGTTTACAATTGTACTTCATTACACAAAATGTATGTATTCTTATAAACATTGCAGGATTCATTTTACGAATCCAAGGGATTCATCAACTGTTTTAATTATCAACTATTAAACTCTTTTTACTAAAAAGGTTTTATAAAGACCCTTGAACTGTTTTATAACAGGTTTACTCGAATGTTTTATAAAGGATAAACACTTTTAAACAATGGATTATATAAAAAAACTCTTTTGTTACAAACCTTGTTAATATACAAGGTCATTATTTCATGGTATTCAAATCAAGAGAATCAGTTCATGGTATTCAAATCAAGAGAATCATTTCATGGTATTCAAATCAAGAGGTTCATTTCATGGTATTCAAATCAAGAGATTCATTTCATGGTATTCAAAACAAAGGATTTAATTCATGGAATTAAATCCAGGTTTTCAGTTCATGTTATCAATTAAGGCATTAACACATTCGGTTAAAGTAAGATTCATAAACATGGTGTCTATTGTTGTAAACAAACTTATAAACCCATCAAGTTTCATTGTCGTTAGTACTGGGTGATCACAACAAGGGAAAGCGGACTCATTGTTTCTTATCCAGGATGGAGTTAGCTTTCAAATTTGTTTTAAAAGCTAACTGTAGGTCTGGTGTCATTGTTTTCTTATCCAAGATGGAGTTGGCTTTTAAATTTGTTTTTAAAAGCCAACTGCAGGTCTGGTGTCATATGGTTATCAAAACTGCTGATGTATTATCTAACTCCAAACGTGCTTTTGGACTTGATATTATATGTTGGCTTTCGTGCGAACAGTGATTGGACTGTTCACACTCATTTTGTTACTTGATGTTAGTTTGGGTTGCAGCTCATCCGTGTGAATCTTATGTTGCTTTAACTTACCTATGCCTTATATCATATACTCATGTTTACAAATGTTTAAACCTATTGTTCTCACCAACTACGTCTGTAGTTGACAGTTACTTTTCACGTGTTTCAGGTAATCAGGTTTAAGACATTCTCAGGGACAACTAAGGAGACCATTCTAAGATATAACAAGATGAAGAAACATGCTAGGATGGATTAGAAACACACAAAATCCTAATTGTTTAATTGTCTTGTTTGAAGTCTTATTTTGTAACTATATTTTTGGGTCTGTAGTTGTCTTTCTTTTGGTAGATAGTTGTCTGTAACTAAACAATTGTCTTAACATTATGAAACGTAGTAATCCGTTGTGGTTGTTCTTATTCAATACTTGTGCATGATTCAACTGTTCATACGTCACCGCGCCGTGGATTCCGCACGCGGCGCAGGGGTGTGACACACAATATGATCAACCACACAATTGTATAAACAGTGATAAATGCTTCATTAAATAAATAAGTAAACATCTAATAAAATCTAAGTCCTTATGATTGGGGCCTTTGGTCATACTCGAGTAGACTAGTCTGTCAATTTAGGTGTTTAGTAGTTAGGGAAACTGTAAATATCCTCAAACATACGACCTACAAATTAAACGGTCTAGCTTGGACTTCTTGAAATGTAGGGTTTTTGTTTCGTCTGTTTTGGAATATGTTATCTCTGATATTTCCCCGGTTTTCCCTTGAAAATGATTTATTGATTCGTCTGATTCTGTTACAAGATGTACTAAATTTGTTGATCATAGAATATTAGATTCATGGATCAATTGTACACTTGATTCATTGTTCAACAAACACTTGGTTTGTAAAACATTGAATATAGTCTTTGCAAAGATTGGTTCGTTTGATTCGTTGAAATCCCACACTTGTTTCGTCAAAATGTTTCGCATGATTCATTGAACTCACCCACTTGATTTGTCAAAATGTTTCACTTTATTCATTGAAATCACCCATTTGATTCGTCAAAATGTTTTGTTTGATTCATTGAACTCACACACTTGATTTGTTAAAACTGTTTCCTTTGACTCGTTTGAAATGTTTTGCTTTGTTTGAAAGGTTTAGTTAAATTGATTATTCACTTAATTTATAAGGAATAACTTAGTAAAACCTGCATAAAATCCTCCTAGACATAATCTAGAATAACATTTATATATATAAAACATATAAATTTAATAGCATTCAAGTAAACAATTTAAATAACAGTTTACGCATGCTTCTCAGCCTCGTGTTTTAAAACAAAACGTTAGAAAAGGGGCAATGAACTCACCTGTGTTGATGCCTATTGTACTATCACAGAATACGCGCTCTTGTTTGTAAGTTAAGTATCTTCAGTTCCTGAGTTGTTTTATAAAAGTTCGAATACAATAAGTACGCATAATAGTCGTTGTGCCTAAGCTTGAGTCTTGTTGTGTGTGCAACTAAGTGTCTTACTATTCAGTGTATCTAAGATCTAATCTATCTTAGCTACCCTTTTATGATCCCAATTCCCTTGTCATATTATAATAATTAACTTTTATATTTTTAGAAATTTCAGCAGAGTTTCCTTTGTTTGTCGTTAAAATCCAGACCATTATGTTGTCTCTTCAAAATCAAATCCCAACAATTTAAAACACAATCAGTCTTTAAACCGAAACATTACAATTAACTTTATAAACTTAAAAAAACCCAATGACAATTATAAATTACAGTTCAATTTAACATGATTTTAGAAAATTACCAACTTTAATAAAATAAATCCACAAGCTTTAAATTTTATAGTAAAAACATTAATATTTGAGTTTTGATAAACATCTAATGTATAATGGGCTTACTTAAGCCCCATTGAGCCCACTATGGCCCAATTAAATATTCTCAATTTCTAATTGACTACAAAACTTGAACTTTGAATTCTCATGATCTCATGAAAGTATTGTTTGGTTACGGATCCATCTTATGTCCATTAACAACTCATATTGAGTTGTTATTGTATGTTATGCATTATTTTGTTATAGGTATCCCTAACCCCAGCCAAATTCTAAGTTACTTATTCTATGCATGGATTTACATGAATTCCTTTGCACACAAATAACTTGCCTCATGTATACATACATATCTACCCCTAGGCTCCTTAGGAAATTTAGATTTTTGAGATATTTAGGCTCGTCGCCCTCCCAAGGCAGCGAACCTTTTTGAAGGTGCTGCCCTTGGGTTTGGCTAATTCTCCTCATCAGCGAATCCTTAGGGTTCGGCTTTCAACTCCCACGAACTCTTGAGGCTCGCTCAAAAGATTCGGCTAGACCATAGAATTAAGGTTCGTTCAGTTATGAGGGTTCATCTGCAATAGTTCGGCTAATGATTATTGGTTCGTGAGTTGCATGGTCAGAGTTTGGCCATGCATGGCTTGTGGTTTCTAGGGTTCGTGGACCAAGGTTCGTTCAAGGGATGGTTCACCTAGTTCCTATGGTTCGGTGATGTTTCGAAGTTTGCATGGCAGGGTTCGGGATTTTAGGGTTCGCCATGTATCAAGCCATCTAAGGTTCGGCTAGAAGGTTCGCTCATAGGTGACTACAGGGTTCATTCACAGGTGGTTACAGGGTTCGTTGCAGGGAGCTCAGGTTGACAGGTTCGTTGCATGCAAGACAGGGTTTGGTGCCCAGGGTTCGTTCCTAATTCGGCCAACCTAGAAGAAGGTTCGTTAGGTCTTTAGCCGCCTGAAAAGGTTCGGCCGACTGAGTGGAACCACGAACCTGGACTAATCTTGTCTTCCCCGTTGATCAGAACCTGTTACAAATAGATTTCTAACAATACCTAACCGTGTATGCACCTACATCTAAGTGTTTCTAGTGTTTAATATCGATTAACATACCAAAAATTACATGAGCTCGTGAAACCCTATAAAACCGAGTTTAAACTTAAACATTACCTCAATTTCCATGGATGAAAGCTTGAATAAGTTATACTTCTGAAATCTACACGATGAGAGGATTGTAATGAAACCAAAATGGCTTGAATCCGACGAGAAATGGTCACGAACTTGTAGAGAGAAGTTGGGTGAAATTCTTTTAGAGAGAGAAAGAGGAAAACGAAAATGGTGATGGTGGGAGAGGTTGGTGGTGGTGGATGGGGAAATTAAATGCCCCATAAATGTCTAAAACATACCGGGTAGTTTAGTCTCGTTCGGTTTCGCGTAAAGTGCCGGATCGTGTATTTTCGCGACGAAACGACACGATTATAAAATTAGGAATCATTTAATTATTCTAGGTTGTGATTCCTAATAAATTAACTAATATCTTTTATTTATTTAAATTTTGAAATGTTAATCAATGGAATCATGACAACGTCTAGTTTCGCTTCTTGCTCTTTTGCAAGAATGCCTTTAGTATGAAATGGAACAATAAATGAAGAAAACCTGAACGGATAAACAAGAATTCAAGCCTTTTTTTTGAAGCTCGAAAAAAGCCGGAAAACTGATGTTTAAATCGAAATGTACGGTCGTCGCGTGTTTTCGTTCGAATCGTCACCCGTATGAACACGACGATAACTATACTTTTCAATCTTGTTTTCTAATTATCGGATATTATTTAGAACGTTAAACCATTAGATTTATTCGTACAAATCGTCACCTATACAAATAACCCGTCAGTTTAACATTCACGTCACAACATCCTTGTGTTTTGTTCTGTAAGGCCTCACATACGTTTATACATAATATAATCCTAGCAAATAATCACATGATGGTTCTGTATCGCTCGATAATTATCTGACTCAAAAACCATTGTTCTGAACTGTGTTTCTGTTAAAGGTGTCTGTATTTGTTCTATGATAACACACAATGATAATGATTATTGATATGAATGTAAAACTTACTGAAACGTAGATGATTCGTACCTGTTTTACTGTTCATGTACTGTAGAGATCACTGTTCCGGTAACGGTTCTGGCACTGATGTTACAAGTACTCACGGTTCAACATGCTCTTGAAATCTTCTCAAGGTAGGGCGTTGGCTGCATCCAGCCCCAAATTTTGAACATTGGCATTCCACCAAGTGAGGGCAGCTCCCTCAAGAGTTCTGGCAGCAAACTTGACACTGTCTTCGTTCCTACAATTGCTCATAGCAAACGTCGATTCCGCCTTTTCGATCCAACGTAATAGTCCAACGGAACCCTCAGTACCATTGAAAGAATGGGGTTTGCAATACAGAAACATTTTGAAGGTGCAAAGAGGTTGATTAAGGTTTGCTCCTTGGTTCGGTGGGTTTTGGTTGCGGTTAGCTTCCCGTGCAGCAAGTGCCTCCTCAACTCGCTCGTTGATGAGTGCGTTCAGTTCAGCTGCAGTGAGGTTGATATTTCCATGCCCTCCCGTGTTTGTGCGTCCTCCGCTTCTTCCAGCCATGATCTTCATAGCAAGGATAAGCGTTAGCGTTTGTCTAATGACTAATGTAGTGTGTGCGGTAGGTACTGAAAGGAAATATGCACTGTTATGCATAGACAAAAGTTCTATGAGTGGATACTCATCAGGGTTCTCATCAGAATCCTACTCGGGATCATCCGTTTCGCTCTCCTCTGAAGGTCGGGGATGCTGGTCGGGTGACTCTACAGTCATTGCTAGTGGTGATGCGGTAAATGTATGTATGCTAGTATCAAAATAGTAAGCTCTATGTGTGTTGAGACTAGCGGTTATAGACTAAGTTCACTAAATGTAAACCTAATTGGCAATAACCGGAGGCTCTGATACCAATCTGTCCCACCTCGTGAAATCCCGTCCCTTCTGGGGCGCGAACGCGACAGACTGTCAGCATCGCATTCCCCAGTCACACACTGTTGTGAGACCTACCTGTCTGGTTTCATACGTATATCCAACTACTTAGACAAAACAATTTATAAAATCAGAGTTGTGAAAGTTATATAAGTTATCAAAGCAGTTTAAATCCATATGTCGCGGAAGCGTTGTTTGAAAAAGTTTCAAAATGTTAAGTAATAATAGTTGCGAAAGCGATTAAAGTAGTCTTTAATACATAATAATCAAATGTTTAAATATTATCAAATGGCCAATGACACAATAGTAGATGCATGGACATCATCCTAGAATCCTAGTCCTTGTGCGCGTGTCTTAGCTATCTGAGAAAACATGCGAGAAAAAGGTCAGCACACAGGTTGGTGAGAGCACATGTTTGTATTCAGCAATAAACATCAAAATGTTTAAAGAAAGTGTTTTGAAGGTCTACATTTCAATACAATGCAATATCCATTGATAGCTATTCAATATGAGTTATCCCATATGCGGGTTCGAAACCGAAGCTAACATGCTGCCTCCCTCCATATCCATCCAAGATATGGAAATGTTGTTTGGTCAATTTTGCACTGTTCCAACCTCCAGTCGGGGTGGCCATACGGCGCACAACAGTGGGGCTTGTCAGGCCCAAATACTCCTATTCAGAATTACCACGCTAAGCGCCACGCGCTATTAGCGGTTAGAGATGTGTATAATGAGGACTTATCAGTTTTGTGGATGAGTGCCACACATATGCATATACGATATTAGCATGTACAAATATAACCAAAAAGTATGTTGTTGTTTAAAAACAGTTGGTATGTAATGTTTTCTCCCCCAAAGGTAGAAAATAGAAAAAGGGGCCGTGAACTCACCTAATATTATAGTTTCCGGTTATGAGTATGTTCGGGACTGCGAATGCTTGCACCAGCTAGTATGCACTTATAATCAAATAGGTGTGAGTATGTGTTTTGTGGTGTGTTGTATCCCATACAACTCCAAGTGTCGGTGTGCTCAACCGAGTGTGTGTTGACTTGAGTTGACTCGACGAATCATTGGTGACACGTTTGTTTTGTTTAGTTCGTACGATGTGTCATAAAGTTAATCGTAGAACGTTCACTTAAATGATGTGTAGGAATCGTAAAAGTTACCATATTTGGAAAGTTTCCATTTTAGGAAAGTGTAGTTATGAAATCCCATTTCATAAAGTTAATATCCTCAGTATGTTTACAAAAACACGTTTAAACACTTAAGACGTATCGTTTGCGCATAAATCACCGTTTATGGCGTTTGACCCAAATAAAGTTTCCTAAAATAGTAAGTATCTGTTTAAAAGCTCGTTTTCACAAATCAAAGTGTCCAATATGCTTAGAAATCATTTTCAAACATATTTCCATTTTCAAAGTTCATCAAATCATTTAAAAACATCAAAAGCCCTCTTTTGATTTACAAAAGTTTCATTATTTAGTAAGTTTCCACAAAATCGTGGTTTTCATCAAATCAAATACCCAAGTGTCTAGTTCATCAAATACCCAAGTGTCTAGATCATCACAAATCTATGACATGCAACATAAAAGTTTCCTTTTAATGCAAGTGTACCTATATCATCATCAAATCGATCAATAACTCAATCAAACTCAAATCCAATCAATCTTATACTAAAATCAGTATATCTAAATCTAATAACACATCAAATGACCGGCAAATTCCTGCTCAATAACCACATGGACTTGCATGTGTTCAAACGCACTTGCATGTGTGTTCTTACATCATGCATGTACGATCTAAAAAACGATAAACATTGGAAACTACCTTATTCGGTAAGATCCACTGAGATTGGGTTGCTACAACTTCTAATGATGAATATTTAGTGGTTGGTGATTGTTTCAAGCTTCTTGGTTCCTTCCTCAAGCTTCAAGACTTCCAAGAACTCCAAGAATGTAAAGGATTAGCTTAGGGGATGTTTGCAGACGTTTGGGGTTGGTTTCTGGTGTGTTTTGTAGAGAATGTGTGTAATTTTTTTGGGGTTGATTTTATAATTTTTTTATCTGCATGGCCTTCGCGTACCGCCGAGCCCGATCAAAATTTTCTTCGCGTACCGCTTACGAATTCGGGAGTCCTGATTCCCGCTTTGCTTCGCATACCGCCAAGCCGTTAGCCAAGGGCCTTAGCGTACCGAGAAGGGTCCATTTTTCAGTTTTCGATTTCGTTGATTCGATTTCGCTCGTGCAGGATTCCCAACGTTTATCCTAGACATCTAACGCGTATTTAGCACATAATCATATTAAAGCACATGAGTTTGATTACTGTTTGATCACCAACGTTCGTGAGACTCGTGCGTGTTGATTATTCCTTGGATTATATTTGATAGTTTGTGTTTGTGTTTTACGAAATATTTGCACGCTTGATTACTCCCAATCAACGTGTAATGCACAATTCAATAATTCCTCGAATTACTGTTTTGTATTAGTGTTTGTGTTTGTCACACTTGGTTTCCAAAAACCAATGTCCAATATATGATTCGATAATTCTCCCGATCTATCGTTTCACAGTTGTTTGTGTTTAACTCATATAATTAACATAATTAAATGAAATGCAACAAGTATGAATGTGAAATATAAAGGATGTAAGAGTCGCAGTTTACCTGAAATTGTCGGGTGTCACATTAATGAAGTCCATAGCTATTTGTTCCCACTTCCAGAGCGGAATCTCAAGGTGCTCCACTAAACCTGACGGCTTCTAGTGTTCTCCTTTCACTTTTGCACACGTAAGGCTTCGACCGACATACTTAGCTATGTCTTTCTTCATACCCGGCCACCAATAAAGTCCTCGTAAGTCTTGGTAGATTTTATCAGCGCCAGGATGCACCGTGTACTTGATCTTGTGTGCTTCATAAAAGATGAGTCTTCTTAATTCATCCATTTCCGGACTCCATACTCGATCTTAATAGTAGATAACTCCATCGGGCTTTGTTTCCAATTGACTTTCTGCCCCACAGTCAAGTTCTTTCTTCAGATTTCCTCGTTCAACGGATTCATGTTGTGCCTGAATAATTTTGTTACAAAAGCTTTTCTGCACCATCATTCCCATTACTCTGACGTGCAAGCGTTTGACCCGCTCCTTCCGGCTCAAGGCATCAGCTACAATGCTTGCCTTACCCGGATGGTACTTAATCATGCAGTTGTAATCATTCAGAAGTTCAACCCAATGACGCTGTCGCATATTGCGTTCATTCTGATCGAATGTAAACTCTTGTGATCAGTGAATATGGTACACTAAGTGCCATACAAGTAATGTCTCCAAATCTTCAATGCGAATACCACTGCTCCCAGTTCAAGATCATGAGTAGTGTAATTCTTCTCATGAATCTTTAGTTGTCTTGATGCATACGCGATAACTTTGTCCCACTGTATTAGCACACAATCAAACCCCTGATGAGAGGCATCCCATTATACCACAAAGTCATCACAGCCTTCTAGGAGAGATAAGATTGGAGCATGACATAACTTTTACTTCAAAATCTGGTAAGCATCTTCTTGTTTCTGCTCCCAAACAAACGATTCTCTATTCTAAGTCAACTTGCTGAGATGCAGATCTATCTTAGAAAAGTTTGAGATAAACCTTTTATAATAACCTACAAGACCCAGAAATGATCGTATCTACGTCGGTGTCTTTGGAGTATCCCAGTTCTTGATAGCCTCGATCTTGGCAGTGTCTACATGTATTCCTTAGTTGTTGACTACATGACCCAAAAATTGAACTTCCCTTAACAAAAATTCACACTTGGAGAATTTAACATAGAGTCTCTTCATTTAACAGTTCCAAGATCTTCCTAAGGTTTCATTCATGCTCTGCTTTGTTCTTGGAATAAATCAGTATCTCATCTATGAAGACAATGACAAACTGATCCAAATACGGCTTGCACACTCGGTTCATGAGATCCATGAAACCGTTGGTGCATTTGTCAATCCAAAAGGCATCACCATAAACTCGTAATGCCCATATCTGGTTCGGAACGCCGTCTTCGGTATATCTTCGTCTTGAACTCTAAGCTGATGATATCCGAACCGTAAGTCAATATTCGAGAAATATTGAGCACCTTGTAGTGGATCAAACAAATCATCAAATCTCGGCAATGGATATCGATTCATGATGGTTAACTTGTTCAACTCACGGTAGTCTATACACATTCGAAAAGATCACGAACAAAACCGGTGTCACACCCCGAGCCGGCGGGATATGATCGGGTGTCCCGTCGGGCGGAAGGTTCCCGGGGCGCGATATCGTGAGTGATAATCGTAATGATCAGCTTGTTTACATGGCACATGATATAATTGAAAATGCTAAATATAATAGAATTACACAGTTAAATTACATCAGTATTGTTTATAATTTAACAATGTAAATCTACCATCAGCATCATAAATCTTTATCTTGTATTTACACAAGATATACAAAATAATTTGTATAATGATGTCTTCAAAGTATGCAGGTCCAAAATACCAAGTCTTCCATCTGAAGTCCTAGTCCAAAAGAAATGACTTCTTAATTGACCTGTTCGTCACCTGAGAAGTCATCCAAAAATAAAGTCAACACGTGGTTGGTGAGTTCATATGGTTTAGTGATTTGAAAATAAGCATTTTTACCTAGCCAGCATCCTACCACATACTAATATGCATATGACACTGTTGTTAATGATAAATAAGCATTTTTACCTAACACCTCTGATTTAGATTATGCTATCGAAATCTGATTTGCCTTTGATTTTCTTGAGTTCCTTATAGATATATGATTTCCCAAAAGTCAGTGATAATAGTAAAATGTAAAATATTTAATTAAATAATTAAATAAAACATTTAAATGCAACTAAGACATGATGATTGGGTATAGTTTTAATCAATCAATTAAACTTAGTTGTTGGTGGTTGTCCAAGTTGTAACCTCTCACACGTGACCCATGTCAGGCATAACTCACAAGGAGTACACCTGAACTGAGCGGGATTCTAATGTTTTCCCCGTTACAGCCTGACCCAATGGTCTTCTGCATCTGAGTGGGACTTTCATGTTTTGCCCATTACAGCCAGACTCAATGGTCTTCTGCATCTGAGTGGGACTTTAAGGATATGCTGTGATTCTTGATCTCTTGATTCTTATGATTTTGACTTTGATATTGATTTCATTTGATCGTTCATGTTATTGCCCGTATAGCCTGACTACAAGAGCCTTCTATACCTGAAAGGGACTTTATATGTGTGTTACACGTGGTCTTGATTCCTTATACAACTGACATCCACCTTAACTTGATATTAATGATTTTATTAGATCATAACGATTTCATTATTACAATGATTCACACACATTTATGATGTCTGATTCTTTGAGTCTCTTGATCTTTAGAATTTCCATGATTCACAATGATAACTGGTTCTTGATTTTGATTCTTTGTTCTCAGATCCCACACTGATATATGATTCCTTTTGATATGATCTTCTGATTTAATTCCTTTGATTTCACTTTGAGTTTAGATTCTTGAATTTGAACTTGATGGACTAAGGGTTGATTTGGAGTTTAAATTTATAGTATTACTCATATGAGTACTTTAATTTATTTGGATATTTGATCTGTTTAATAATTACCTAGACGGGAGTCTAGGGTATCAAAAAAACATATATAGGTAAAACATATAATAAATAAAAGCATTTAAATAAACAGTTTAAATAAAACAGTTTACGCATGCTTCTCAGCCCCGCGCTTTAAAAAAAAATGTTAGAAAAGGGGCAAAGAACTCACCTGTGTTGCTCTGTACTGAATTTACCACAAAGTGCGCGCTCGTTGTTGTAACCTAAGTATATTCAGTTCCTGAGTTGTTTTAAGATATTCGAACACAATAAGTCGCTATAATTGACCTTGTAACTAGGGTTTGGTCTCGGTGTGCAACTAAGTGTCCTAGAATACTAAGGTGCTTCTAAGATCTCATCTAACTTAATCTAACCGATTACCACTGAATACCCATATCCCATGATTATTCGTTTACAATCTTTAATTAAAACTCCTTAATTTATTCCCTTTTATATTATGGATTTAGAAAACATAATTTATTGTAGTTTAACTAAGTTTATACATCATTTAATTTACTAAAAGATAATTTCTTTAATAAATAATATTTAACAGGTGATGAGCTTAGGTTAAGCCCATCGGGCCATTCCCGACCCATTGTTAGCCTTGATTTCACCCCATGATTCATTAATCGCTTGTGTGCGCAACCCATTCTACGTAGTTCAAAGGAACCACCCCATGTAATTGTATGTTATTATAACTTGTCTAAGTGTTAGGAATCATTTGTGAGAACAACACTTAACGCTAGACTAGAATTCTTTGTTTCTTGATGTATGAACAATTGTGTTGATCTCTATTATTGTTCAAAACTCATGTTTAAGTGATAATAGAATTTAAGAGGTTCATGTTATTCCAACCCATATCGTTTTAGAAAACCCTAGTTATCCATGCGAACACACACATGATCGAGCCCATGCATGCACACACAAACTTGATCCTCATGCATACATGGACTATATATCTACTCATGCACCACCCTTCATTCGTAAGAGCTTTGGCCGAACCTTGGCCATCTAATGGATCAAGTCCAGATCAAAAGGGGTTCGGGCGAAGGAAGAAGTCGAGCGAATGGGTTCTGACCGAATGGAAGGACCGATCGAATGGACTGGTTGGCGAATGGTTGGATCGAATGTGGTTGGTCCCCGAATGAACCCATGTCCGAATGAGGGGGGGCGAATGAGACTATGGCCGATCGAATGAGTACTGGTCGGCCGAAGGAAGGCTGTCGAATGGATCCCTGGTTCGGGCGAGTGGGGGCCGGATGACCCAGTCATTCGCTGGTCTGTATCAAGCCATTCGGCCGATCGAGGTTTAGCAATTGGTGGCCACGATTTCGACTAACCAGCTGGGGATCTAAGTGGGTCTTGTTTCTACATCATTCTAACAATGGTTTGTGAGAATCCTATGGGTATAAGATAGGTTAAAACCGGTTCTATGAGGGTTCAAGATTAGGGTTTTCAACACCCTAAAACGCAACAAAAACACGATCTTTACCTCGAATCTATCGGTTGGAAGCTCAGATCAGGTGTACTTTCGAGTTCTACTAGTGATGGTGGTGATTTTGACACCAAGAACACTCAAAATGGTGAAAATTTGAGCAAGCAATCTTAGAGAGAAGTGGAAATTTCAGTGAGAGAAAGCTTGAGAGAGGGAGATGAACGAGATTGGGTGTTAGGGCTGGTGGTTGTGGGTTGTTGAAATCATAAATGCCTCATTAAATGAGGTGGAAATACCCGGGTTTGTTCGGGTTCGTTCGGTTTCGCGTGGTTTCGCGTAGAATTGCCGGTTTCTCGTCATTTTTCGTTACGAAACGACTCGGTTTTAAAATAGAAATTATAACATTATTTTAGGTTGTGATTCCTAATAAATTAACTAATTATCTTTTAATTATTTAAATTTCAAAATATTTATTTAACGTTTAAATCGAATCGCGCGGTCATCGCGCGTATTTATGCGAATCGTCACCCGAACAAATACGACGATAACTACACTTTTCAATATGGTTTTCTAATTATCGAATATCATTCAGAACGTTAAACTTCCAGATTTATACGTACAGATCGTCACCTATACGAATAATTCGTAGGTTTAGCATTCACATAACGACATCCGTTTTGTTTTTATTCTGTAAAGCCTCACATACGTTTATACTTTAATAAAATCCTAACAAATAAATCCCATGATGGTTCTGTGTTGCCAGATAATTATCTGACTCAAGAACCATGATTCTGAACTTTGTTTCTCAGAAATGATTATGAATTCACTGTTTTGATAACATGAAATGATACTGAAACTTGACATGGATATGAAATACACTGAATTACATAAAGTTTGTACCTGATTACTGTTTATGTACTGTATAGATCACTGTTCCGGCGACGTTTCCGGCACTTATGTTACAGTCTCCCCTTGTTAGAGAAATTTCGTCCCAAAATTTAAGAATTGTTATCGGGTACAGCTTCCTCTTCAAACAGTTGGGGATACTTTAACTTCATGTGATCTTCACGTTCCCAAGTAAAGTCGGGTCCGCGTCTTGAGTTTCAACGAACCTTTACAATCAGAATACGGCTTCGCCTCAGTTGCTTGACTTCGCGATCCATAATCTCTAAAGGTTCTTCGATAAAGTGTAACTAATCATCAACTTGAATTTCTTCGAGTGGAATGACGAGTGATTCGTCAGCAAGGCATTTCTTTAAATTCGAGACGTGAAACACGTCATGGACACTACTGAGTTCATCTGGTAATCTCTGTCTATACGCCACAGGACCAATACGTTCGATGATTTCGAACGGTCCCACGTATCGTGGTGCTAACTTGCCTTTCTTTCCAAAGCGTACAACTCCTTTCTATGGAGATACCTTCAACATGACACGGTCTCCCACTTGAAATTCCAACGGCTTACGCCGTTTGTCGACATAGCTTTTCTGTCTACTCCTTGTTGCTTGTAGTCTTCTTTGAATCTGATCAATCTTGTCAGTGTTTTCCTGAATAAGCTCTGGCCCCGTTATACGGTTATCTCCAACTTCAGTCCAACAGATCGGTGATCGACAATTCCGGCCATAAAGAGCCTAGAATTGTGCACATCCGATAATGCTGTGGTAACTGTTATTGTAGGAGAATTCAATCAGTGGCAAATGGGAATCCCAATTCCCACCGAAATCCAAAATATAGATTCTTAACATATCCTCCAGGGTTTGGATAGTACGTTCGCTTTGACCGTTCGTTTGTGGATGGTAAGTTGTACTCAGATTTAACAGTGTCCCTAAAGATTTCTGTAAGGATTGCCAAAACCTTGATGTAAATCTGCTATCTCTATCAGATATAATAGACAATGGCACACCGTGGCGTACCACTATCTCATTGATGTAAAATCTCGCCAGTCTATCCATCGTGAAGGTCTTACGCATTGGCAAGAAATGAGCAGATTTTGTTAAACGGTCTATGATCACCCAAATTGTATCGTGACCATTGGAAGTGCGGGGTAGCTTGGTAATGAAGTCCATAGCTATTTGTTCCCTCTTCCATAGCGGAATCTCAGGCTGTTCCAGTAAACCTGGTGGTCTCTGGTGTTCTGCCTTTACTTTTGCACACGTAAGACATTGACCGACGTACTCGGCTATGTCTTTCTTCATTCCCGGCCACCAATAAAATCCACGCAAGTCTTGGTACATTTTATCAGCGCCTAGATGAACCGAGTATTTGGTATTGTGCGCTTCATCGAAGATAAGTTTTCTCAATTCGTCTACCGCCGGGATCCATATACGATCCAGATAATAGATCAATCCATCAGACTTGGTCTCAAGGTGTTTCTCTGCTCTACAGTCAAGTTCTTTCTTTAGATTTCCTCTCTCCATTGCCTCATGCTGTGCTTGAATGATCTAGTATTGTAAACTGGTCTGCACAGTCATCCCTATAGCTCTAACACGCAAGGGTTTGACCCGTTCCTACCAGCTCAAGGCATCAGCTACAACGTTTGCCTTTCCCGGATGGTACTTGATCACACAATCGTAATCATTCAGAAGTTCAACCCAACGGCGTTGTCGCATGTTGAGTTCCTTCTGATCGAAGATGTGTTGCAGACTCTTGTGATCAGTAAATATGGTACACTTGGTGCCATATAAATAATGTCTCCAGATCTTCAGTGCGAAGATTACTGCTCCCAGTTCAAGATCATGAGTAGTGTAATTCTTCTCATGAACTTTCAACTGTCTTGATGCATAAGCGATAACTCTGTCCCGTTGCATCAGTACGCAACCAAGTCCCTGATGGGATGCATCGCAATAAACAACAAAGTCATCACATCCTTCTGGGAGTGATAGGATTGGAGCATTACATAACTTTTGCTTCAATGTCTGAAAGGCATCCTCTTGTTTCTGTTCCCAGACAAACTGTTCACTCTTCTGAGTTAACTTAGTGAGAGGCAAAGCTATCTTAGAAATGTTCGAGATGAACCTCCTATAATAACCTGCCAATCCCAGAAAAGACCGATTCTCCGTTGGCGTATTCGGAGTGTCCCAGTTCTTTATTGCTTCAATCTTGGCGGGTTCTACGTGTATTCCTTCACTGTTGACTACGTGACCAAGAAACTGAACTTCTCTTAGCCATAATTCACATTTAGAGAACTTGGCATAAAGTTTCTGTTCCATCAACAGTTCCAAGATCTTTCTGAGATGTTTCTCGTGTTCTATTTTGTTCTTGGAATAAATCAGTATGTCATCGATAAAGACAATGACAAACTGATCCAAATACGGCTTACACACTCGGTTCATGAGGTCCATGAAAACCGCTGGTGCATTTGTCAATCCGAAAGGCATCACCATAAATTCGTAATGCCCGTATCTGGTTCGGAATGCCGTCTTCGGTATGTCTTCGTCTTGAACTCCAAGCTGGTGATAACCAGACCGCAGGTCAATCTTCGAGAAGTATTGAGCTCCTTGCAGTTGGTCAAACAAATCGTCAATCCTCGGCAATGGATACGGATTCTTGACGGTCAGTTTGTTCAGCTCCCGGTAGTCAATGCACATTCTAAACGATCCATCTTTCTTCTTCACGAATAAGACGGGAGCTCCCCAAGGCGAGTAGCTCGGTCTGATGAATCCTTTATCCAGTATCTCCTGCAACTGGTTCGACAATTCCTGCATCTCCGAAGGTGCTAACCTGTAAGGAGATTTAGTAACAGGAGTTGCTCCAGGAATTAAGTCGATTCGAAACTCTACCGGTCGCACAGGAGGCAAACCTGGTAGGTCTTCAGGGAATACTCCTGGATATTCTTTCACTACTGGTACGTCTTGTATCTTCTTCTTGTCTTTCTCTTTTTCCACTACATGAGCCAAGAATGCTACACACTGCTTCTGTAAACACTTACGCGCCTTTATGCAAGTGATGATTTTGACACTTTGTTTTGCCTGATCCCCTCTGACTTCCAATACACGATCATCTGGCAATGGAACTCGAAGCAGCTTCTCGGAACAAAAAACTTCCACTCGGTTAGAGGAAAGCCAATCCATTCCAGCAATGACGTCAAAACTACCCAACTCCATCGGTATCAAGTCGATAGAGAATGTATGACCATTAAGTGTCAGCGGGCAATTCTCGTACACTGTACTAACTGTGATATGTTTTCCGTTAGCTACTTCTATAATATAAGGGGAGTCTAACTGTTCTTCTATAGAATCTAGTTGGCATGCAAAATCGGCAGAGATAAAACTCTGATCCGCACCAGTGTCAAATAGAACAGATGCATAAAAGTCATGTAAGAGAAACGTACCAGTGACCACATTTGAGCTGGTGCTCCAATAACAAAAGCTCTTCCACTAGGAACTTGAACTGCTTGTTGAGCCTTCTTTGGGCAGTTCTTTGCAAAGTGGCCTTGTTCGCCACAGTTGAAGCATCCACCTTTGTTCTGATTGGCGGGTGGAGGGAGAGCTAGAGAAGCATTATTGACTGCTGGATCTGGTGTCATCCGGCAGTGTTGGACCCAATGGCCCTTTCTTCCACATCCCGTGCATTGCTTGCAGGGAGTGTTAGCAATATGATGATACTGACACTTGGTACACAAAGGATGTGGGCCAGTATACTGCTTCTTGGGCACATTTTGTTGTGCCAATGCTACTTGGTTAAGAGGAGTAGCCACAGTGTAGTTCTTAATGAGCTTCTGCTTCTTCCTTGGGTGTTGTTGAGGTTTCTTGGACGCTTCAGCTTTGTTCTTGCTAGTGTCAGCCTCTTTCTTTAAAGTCCAGAGTCTACCATAAGATCAGTGAGCTTTCCATACAGTCTCACAGCAGATTCGATAGTAGTAGGGTTGGCTGAAACAACCATGCCCTGAATGTAGGCGGGGAGTCCACCCACATATCTGTCTATTCTCTTCTATAGAGTTGGTACCATGTCTGGCACCAAAGCAACTAACTCGTGGTAACGAGTAGTATATCCGATGTGATCAGCCCCTTTCATCACATGGTTGGATAGTTCAACCTCCAGCTTCTGCAGTTCGTTCTTGGGGCAGAATTATGTTCTCTATAATGCCTTAAAATCTTCCCATGGCATAGCCATAGCTTCATCTCTTCCTCGGGCGTTGATCTTACCATTCCACCAAGTCAGAGCCCGTTTGTTGAATGTTCCAGCGTAGTAGCGAACTTTGTGGTGCTCTGGACAGCTGCAGAGGTCCAGAGTAGTCTCACTCTTCACAATCCATTGAATTAATCCAACGGCTCCTTCAGATCCGCTAAAGCTAGGCGGTTTGCATCCTACAAAGGACTTGTAGGAATAATGGGAAGTACCGCTCGTATTACCACTTGCTTCTCCAGATGAGTTACCAGTGTTGTTGATCTCGTTACGGAGACGGTTGAACATCTCCGGTATCCCCTCTTTCATCTGGTTGGTCATCTGATTGCTTAGTAGAGTCACCAACGCGATGGTAGTAGGATCCAGTATCAGTGTTGTGCTCGGGCCTGCTGCTAGTGTGAGTGGAGGAGGAGGAGGTGGTGGAGGAGGTGGAGGTGGTGAGTCAACTGGTGATGGCGTTGAGGAATGTGGAGCTAGGTCTTGTGGCTGTGTTGGAGGCAACGAAGGAGTTTGTCTTCTTGGCGGCATTCTGATCATAACCAAAATAGTATTGGTTAGTGCAATGATCGAATGCAGAAGACACAATGCAATAAAGTCTTAAGTCTTAAGTTCTCTACATGCAGGGTCCCTAGGTTATAGTCTAGGCCAAACCGTTTATATAAGTGACCAATATTTATCTATAACCATGGCTCTGATACCAATCTGTCACACCCCGAGCCGGCGGGATAGGATCGGGTGTCCCGTCGGGCGGAAGGTTCCCAGGGCGCGATATCGTGAGTGATAATCGTAATGATCAGATTGTTTACATGGCACATGATATAATTGAGAAATGCTAAATATAATAGAATTACAAAGTGAAATTACATCAGTATTGTTTATAATTTAACAATGTAAATCTACCATCAACATCATAAATCTTTATCTTGTATTTACACAAGATATACAAAATAATTTGTATAATGATGTCTTCATAGTATGCAGGTCCAAAATACTAAGTCTTCTATTTGAAGTCCTAGTCCAAAAGAAATGACTTCTTAATTGACCTGTTCGTCACCTGAGAAGTCATGCAAAAATAAAGTCAACACATGGTTGGTGAGTTCATATAGTCTAGGGATTTGAAAATGATTTGAAAACCTCTCTCGGTAAGGACCCTAACCTCATTAACTCCACAAGTAATATCCACAACGGTATGCCTATATATAGGGCATATGTAAGGGACAAACCCTAGCCAGCATCCTACCACATACTAATATGCATATGACACTGTTGTTAATGATAATTAAGCATTTTTACCCAACACCTCTGATTTAGATTATGCTATCGAAATCTGATTTGCCTTTGATTCTCTTGAGTTCCTCAAAGATATATGATTTCCAAAAAGTCAGTGATAATAGTAAAATGTCAAATATTTAATTAAATAATTAAATAAAACATTTAAATGCAACTAAGACATGATGATTGGGTATAGTTTTACTCAATCAATTAGACTTAGTTGTTGGTGGTTGTCCAAGTTGTAACCTCTCACACGTGACCCATGTCAGGCATAACTCACAAGGAGTACACCTGAACTGAGCGGGATTTTAATGTTTTGCCCGTTACAGCCTGACCCAATGGTCTTCTGCATCTGAGTGGGACTTTAATGTTTTGCCCGTTACAGCCTAACTCAATGGTCTTCTGCATATGAGTGGGACTTTAAGGATATCCTGTGATTCTTGATCTCTTGATTCTTATGATTTTGACTTTGATATTGATTTCATTTGATCGTTCATGTGATTGCCCGTATAGCCTGACTACAAGAGCCTTCTATACCTGAAAGGGACTTTATATGTGTGTTACACGTGGTCTTGATTCCTTACACAATTGACATCCACCTTAACTTGATATTAATGATTTCATTGGATCATAATGATTTCATTATTACAATGATTCACACACATTTATGATGTATGATTCTTTGAGTCTCTTGATCTTTAGAATTTCTATGATTCACAATGACAATTGGTTCTTGATTTTGATTCTTTGTTCTCAGATCCCACACTGAGATATGATTCCTTTGGATATGATCTTTTGATTTAATTCCTTTGATTTCACTTTGAGTTTAGATTCTTAAATTTGAACTTGATGGACTAAGGGTTGATTTGGAGTTTAAATTTAAAGTATTACTCATAAGAGTACTTTAATTAATTTGGATATTTGATCTATTTAATAATTACCTAGACAGGAGTCTAGGGTATCAACAAACATATATAGGTAAAACATACAATAAATAAAAGCATTTAAATAAACAGTTTACGCATTCTTCTCAGCCCCGCGTTTTAAAACAAAAATGTTAGAAAAGGGGCAAAGAACTCACCTGTGCTGCTCTGTACTGATTTTACCACAAAATGCGCGCTCGTTGTTGTAACCTAAGTATCTTCGGTTCCTGAGTTGTTTTAAGATATTCGAACACAATAAGTCGCTATAATAGACGTTGTAACTAGGGTTTGGTCTCGGTGTGCAACTAAGTGTCCTAGAATACTATGGTGTTTCTAAGATCTCATCTAACTTAATCTAACCTATTACCCCTGAATACCCTTATCCCATGATTATTCGTTTACAATCTTTAATTAAAACTTCTTAATTTATTCCCTTTTATATTATGGATTTAGAAAACATAATTTATTGTAGTTTAACAAAGTTTATACATCATTTCATTTACTAAAACATAATTACTTTAATAAATAATATTTAACAGGTGATGGGTTTAGGTTAAGCCCATTGGGCCATTCCCGGGCCATTGTTAGCCTTGATTTCACCCCATGATTCATTAATTGCTTGTGTGCGCAACCCATTATAGGTAGTTCAAAGGAACCACCCCATGTAATTGTATGTTATTATAACTTGTCTAAGTGTTAGGAATCATTCGTGAGAACAACACTTAATGCTAGACTAGAATTCTTTGTTTCTTGATGTATGAACAATTGTGTTGATCTCTATTATTGTTCAAAACTCATGTTTAAGTGATAATAGAATTTAAGAGGTTCATGTTATTCCAACCCATATCGTTTTAGAAAACCCTAGTTATCCATGCATACACACACATGATCGAGCCCATGCATGCACACACACACACTTAATCCTCATGCATACATGGACTATATATCTACTCATGCACCACCCTTCATTCGTAAGAGCTTTGGCCAAACGTTGGCCATCTAATGGATCAAGTCCAGATCAAAAGGGGTTCGGGCGAAGGAAGAAGTCGAGCGAATGGGTTCTGACCGAATGGAAGGACCGATCGAATGGACTGGTTGGCGAATGGTTGGACCGAATGTGGTTGGTCCCCGAATGAACCCATGTCCGAATGAGGGGGGGCGAATGAGACTATGGCCGATCGAATGAGTACTGGTCGGCCGAAGGAAGGCTGTCGAATGGAGCCCTGGTTCGGGCGAGTGGGGGCCGGATGACCCAGTCATTCGCCGGGTTGTATCAAGCCATTCGGCCGATCGAGGTTTAGCAATTGTGGCCACGATTTCGACTAACCAGCTGGGGATCTGAGTGGGTCTTGTTTCTACATTATTCTAACAAGGGTTTGTGAGAATCCTATGGGTTTAAGATAGGTTAAAACCAGTTCTATGAGGGTTCAAGATTAGGGTTTTCAAAACCCTAAAACGCAACAAAAACACGATCTTTACCTCGAATCTATCGGTTGGAAGCTCAGATCAGGTGTACTTTCGAGTTCTACTAGTGATGGTGGTGATTTTGACACCAAGAACACTCAAAATTGTGAAGATTTGAGCAAGCAATCTTAGAGAGAAGTGGAAATTTTAGTGAGAGAAAGCTTGAGAGAGGGAGATGAACGAGATTGGGTGTTAGGGCTGGTGGTTGTCGGTTGTTGAAACCATAAATGCCTCATTAAATGAGGTGTAAATACCCGGGTTTGTTCGGGTTCGTTCGGTTTCGCGTGGTTTCGCGTTGAATTGTCGGTTTCTCGTCATTTTTCGTTACGAAACGACTCGGTTTTAAAATAGAAATTATAACATTATTTTAGACTGTGATTCCTAATAAATCAACTAATTATCTTTTAATTATTTAAATTTCAAAAATATTTATTTAACGTTTAAATCGAATCGCGCGGTCATCGCGCGTATTTGTTCGAATCGTCACCCGAACAAATACGACGATAACTACACTTTTCAATATGGTTTTCTAATTATCGAATATCATTCAGAACGTTATACTTCCAAATTAATTCGTATAGATCGTCACCTATACGAATAATTCGTAGGTTTAGCAGTCACATAACGACATCCGTTTTGTTTTGTTCTGCAAAGCCTCACAAACGTTTATACTTTAATAAAATCCTATCAAATAAATCCCATGATGGTTCTGTGTTGCCAGATAATTATCTGACTCAAGAACCATGATTCTGAACTTTGTTTCTCTGAAATGATTATGAATTCATTGTTTTGATAACATGAAATGATACTGAAACTTGACATGGATATGAAATACACTAAAGTACATAAAGTTTGTACCTGATTACTGTTTATGTACTGTATAGATCACTGTTCCGGCGACGTTTCCGGCACTGATGTTACAACCGGAGCTCCCCATGGTGGGTAGCTCGGTGTCACACCCCTGCGCCGCGTGCGGAATCCTGGATAAGAAACAATGAGTCCGCTTTCCCTTGTTGTGATCACCCAGTACTAACGACAATGAAACTTGATGGGTTTATAAGTTTGTTTACAACAATGGACACCATGTTTATGAATCTTACTCTAACCGGATGTGTTAATGTCTTATTGAAAACCTGGATTTAACTCCACGAGTTGAATCCTTTGTTTATGTAACATGAAAATGAATCCCTTGATTTGATTACCATGATGTGAACCATATGATTTGAATACCATGAAATGAACCATTTGATTTGAATACCACAAAATGAACCACTTGATTTGAATACCACAAAATGAACCACTTGATTTGAATACCACAAAATGAACCACTTGATTTGAATACCACAAAATGAACCACTTGCTTTGAATACCATGATATAGTGACCTTGTGTAACAACAAGGTTTTTAACAAAAGAAAGAGTTTATGAAATCTTTTATTTAAAAATGTTTATCCTTTAAAAGAACATTTGAGTAAAACTGTTATAAAACATTTCAAGAAAACATTATAAAGTCCTTTTAGTAATAAGGGTTTAATAGTGAATAATTCCTTTAAAACAGTTGACAATTTCCTTAAACAGTTGAAGAATCACTTGGATTCATAAGATAAACCTGTAATGTTTATGAATACACATAAACTGTGCAATGAAACAAGATTGAAATAGCGGTTTTGATCACGTGTTCCACCCCAAAACAGTTATAAAACAGTAAAAGAGGGGCTATAAAGTTCTCACCTGTCTGCAGTAGACTCTGAACTTAAACAGTTAGCAAGTAGCAAACAGGACTTCTAACTTGTTCCTATATCATTGTAATCATACATAAGATATAGGATTTATAATTGTATAGACTTTGATTTGTTGATTGGCTTGTGTTCACTTGAACTTGTTTAACTTGATTACTTGATTGATCATGGGTTCAAGAAACTTGTGTAATGATCTTTGTACAACAACATGCCTGCTTCACATTTGTTTAAGTGTTTGATAAACCATTTGTTAACATGAGTTGTGAAAAGCTGTTCAAATGTTTAAGTCTTTGTGTTGTGAATTAATTCCCATGAACGGTTAAGTTACACTTAAAAATTAATGATTAATTCACAATTGTCAAGTTATGATTCAATAATATGCTTTGAACCTATGTAACCACAATGGTTCTTGAATCAAGTCCATGTGCCACTTAGGTTCACGATGGCCAAATGAATGTGGTGGTGTTAGGCCCAATGGATGTGATGTTGGCCCAACAACATGAAATTAGGCCTTGCAACACCCAACACATATTAACCCGATTTGATTCCAATTGGGTCATGTACAACTTAATTGGGCTTAGTTCCATCTATGGGTCAAGGTAAACCAATCGATTGGACAAAGAAGTAATAAGAAAATCACATTGAGTCTCGGCCCAAACCCTTTGGCAGCGAACCCTTTATGGTTTTGGTTCAAGGTTCGCCCATGCAATCTATGCATGGGTTCGCCATGCTGAGAATGGTTCGTGACACCTAGGGTTCGTGAAGCTAGCAGGTAACAAGGTTCGTTCCCTCTTGGTTCGTGGCTCAGAAAAGAAAATGGCTCGGCAGTTCGAAGGTTCGGCATCCCATAAGGTTCGACTGACCAATTGTGAGCATGAAGGTTCGTTATAGGAGGGTTCGTGTAGGCTCCCTATAGTTCGCATGCATGATAGTTCGGCTAAGTGAAATGGTTCGTAGCAGGCTTGCATGGAGGTTCGTTCGATCAGGGATGGTTCGTTCCTAGCCCTTGGTTCGGTGGTGAAAGTTCGTGAGATCCCCGAAGGGTTCGGCCGAGGTTCAGCGAACCATACAGATTCGTGAAGCCCCCATTAGGGTTCGTCCACCTGATGATGATGGTTCGGCAGCCCCCCTCTTCTCAGCGAACCTGTACAACTTCACCTCCATTTTCGAGCCACGACCATCCCTGGTGAAGACTCCACATCCTCGGTGCACAAGAACCACATTTCGAAGGTCCAGATGTCGAAATGAAGCAAATATAACCGTTAAATGGTGGGGTTTCAACAACACATACACAAAACACGAAAAACCCTAATTTCAGCATTCTTCTTTCGAGCATACCTCGTTTTTGGCTGGATGGATCTGCGAAAATCTTGTACTTCCGTGTAGAGGATGTCGAGAGCTTCGCGTGGACACCGAGAACACCGAAATCCGTCGAGAAACGAGTGAGATACGCGCGTTTAAAGTTCGGTTTTCTAGATAGAGAGAGGGTTCGCGAGAGTTTGAGAGAAAAAAGGGGTTGTTGGCTGAATTAAATGAAGGAAATGGCCTTCTTTAGGGCTTTTATAGCCCGGGTAGTGTTCGGGTCCGTTTCGGTCGCTCGGTTCGCGTTTCCGGAACGTAACGCGTATTTTACGCGGTTTTAAATAAAAAGAGTTGTTAAACTCATTAAAATGATGAGTTTCAAAATTGTAAAAATATAAAAATAATTATTATAATTATTTTACTCTTCGTGCGTTGCCAGATCGTTAAACACATACAATTACGTGTATACCCGCAATCGCGTACGTTTTCCGATCGTATTAATTATTTAAAGTCGTTTAATCGTAATTATAAGTTCAACATTCGTATTATTATGGATCGTCACCCATAACTATACTCAGTCTCGCTTACAGATTACGATCTTTGTTGAATTAATTAATGGTTATAATATTCGTCTCGACACTACGCACTAACACTAACCTGTTACACCGAACGCAGTATATATATAGGGCTCACTCTCGCTGCCCACCACTGTTTCGATATAACAAGTTACTGTTCTTGCCTTGTGAAATCGACTGTAAATAATTATACATACTTGTTTTTCTGACTATAAAGATCCTGTAACACACAAGCACACATTATGAACCTACTGAATCACATTGATTGAACTGAATATGAGCAGACACTGTTCTAACACTGTTTACAACTACATGACTAAGTGCACAAATGTTACAGTCTCCCCTAGTTAAGGGAATTTCGTCCCGAAATTAACTAGCTGAAGATACTGTAAAAAGATGAGGGTACTTAAGCTTCATCTGGTCTTCACATTCCCAGGTGAACTCAGCACCGCGTTTGCCCTCCCATCGCACTTTCACGATCGGGATACGGCTGCGTTTAAGTTTCTTGACCCCATGATCCATGATCTCAACTGGACGTTCTATGAATTGCATGTTATTCTGAATCTGTATGTCTTCCAGTGGAATCTGAACATCATGATCCGCCAAGCATTTCTTAAGATTTGATACATGAAAAGTATCATGAACATTGCTTAGCTCCACTGGAAGTTTGAGTTTGTAGGCTACGGGACCAATCCGTTCCAGGATCTCAAAAGGTCCAACGTACCTTGGTGCAAGTTTCCCTTTCTTCCCGAATCGGACAACGCCTTTCCAGGGAGAAACTTTGAGTAAGACTCGGTCACCGACTTGAAACTCAAGCGGTTTCCGACGTCGATCAGCATAACTCTTCTGCCGATCTCGTGCGGCCTTAAGCCGTGACTGAATGATTGTGATTTTGTCTGATGTTTCCTGAATGAGTTCTGGTCCTACTACCTGTGAGTCACCAATCTCGGTCCAACAGACCGGTGATCGGCACTTTCTACCATATAGAGCTTCGAATGGTGCACATTGAATGCTCGTATGATAGCTATTGTTATATGAAAACTCAATGAGTGGTAGATGAGTGTCCCAACTTCCACCGAAGTCAATGACACAAGAACGAAGCATGTCTTCAGTGTTTGGATAGTCCTTTCGCTTTGGCCGTCGGTTTGGGGATGATACGCCGTGCTAAGATTAACACGCGTTCCCAAAGCCTTTTGCAATGATTGCCAAAAGCGAGAAGTGAAACGACTATCACGATCAGATATGATTGATGTTGGAGTACCATGACGTGCAATGATTTCGTTGATGTACAGTGTGGATAACTTCTCCATCTTGTAATCCTTTCGGATAGGGAGAAAATGAGCAGATTTGGTGAGTCGATCAACGATCACCCAAATCGAATCGAAACCTCTCGGAGTTCTCGGCAACTTTGTTATGAAATCCATGGAAATTTGCTCCCATTTCCATTGAGGAATTTCAGGTTGCTGCAGAAGTCCCGAAGGCTTTTGATGTTCTGCTTTGACCTTTGAACATTTAAGACATTTTCCCACGTACAGTGCTATGTCTGTCTTCATTCCCGGCCACCAGTAAGATGTCCTCAAGTCTTGATACATCTTGTCGGCTCCAGGATGAACTGAGTATCGCGACTTATGTGCCTCATCACAGATGAGCGTGCGCAATTCATCAGACTTTGGAATCCAAATGCGGCCGTTGAGATATAACACCCCATCAGATCGGGGTTCAAGTTTCTTCTCAATTCCGCAATCCAAGTCTGTCTTGAGTTGATTGTCTGTTACTACTTGTTGTTGTGCAATACGAATCAAGTCTTTCAAGTTTGGTTGTGTGTTGATCTCCATGGCTCTTACACGAATGGGTTTGACTGGCTCCTTGCGACTAAGAGCATCCGCCACCACATTGGCTTTACCCGGATGGTAACGAATCTCGCAGTCGTAATCAGTTAGAAGCTCAACCCAACGCCGTTGTCTCATGTTGAGTTCTTTCTGATTTAGAATGTGTTGTAGGCTCTTGTGGTCTGTATAGATAACACATTTAGTACCATACAGGTAGTGTCTCCAAATCTTTAATGCAAAGACCACAGCCCCTAACTCAAGGTCATGAGTAGTGTAATTCTTCTCGTGAACCTTAAGTTGTCTTGAAGCATAAGCAATGACCTTGTCCCGTTGCATAAGTACACAACCGAGACCAAGGTTTGAAGCATCACAGTAGACAATGAAATCATCACTGCCTTCTGGAAGACTAAGGATAGGGGAATTGCATAACTTCTGTTTAAGAAGTTGAAATGCATCTTCTTGTTTCTGTCCCCATATGAATGCTTGACTTTTCTGAGTCAAAGTGGTAAGTGGCAAAGCAATCTTAGAGAAATTCGCAATGAATCTCCTATAATAACCTGCCAGACCCAGAAATGAGCGAATCTCTGTAGGAGTAGATGGAGTAGTCCAATTCTTAATCGCCTCAATCTTGGCTGGATCTACATGAATTCCATCTTTGTTTATGACATGTCCTAAGAAATGAACTTCCTTTAGCCAAAATTCACACTTTGAGAATTTAGCATAGAGTTGTTCAGCTCTTAGTAACTCCAGAACTTTCCTCAAATGATCTTCATGTTCTTGTTCCGACTTGGAATAAATCAGTATATCATCAATAAAGACAATAACAAACTGATCTAAATATGGTCTACAGACTCGATTCATCAAGTCCATGAACACTGCAGGTGCATTGGTCAGCCCAAATGGCATAACCACGAACTCATAGTGTCCATATCGAGTCCTAAACGCAGTCTTTGGTATATCCTCGTCATTTACTCGTAACTGATGATACCCGGATCGTAAATCAATCTTAGAGAAGCAAGTTGCTCCCTGCAATTGATCAAATAGATCATCGATCCTAGGTAGAGGATATCTGTTCTTGATTGTTAACTTGTTCAGCTCACGATAATCTATGCACATGCGAAATGAACCGTCTTTCTTCTTGACAAATAGAACCGGAGCTCCCCATGGAGAGAAACTCGGTCTAATGAAACCTTTGTCTAGAAGTTCTTGAAGCTGACTAGACAGTTCCTGCATCTCAGACGGTGCTAATCGATACGGTGATTTCGCCACCGGATTTGCTCCAGGGACGAGATCAATTCTAAACTCCACTTGCCGGACTGGTGGTAGTCCAGGCAAGTCTTCTGGAAATACATCTGGATAATCTTTGATGACCGGTACGTCTCCAACTGCTTTCTTGTCAGGTTTCTTTTCCACCACGTGAGCTAAGAATGCATAATATTTCTTCTTCAGATACTTCCTCGCCTTGATGCACGATACAATCTTCAATCCGCGGCAGGGTTTCTCACCGTAGACTATCATCGTTTCGCCGGACGGTAGGGGAAATCGAATAAGTTTTTCCGAGCATACGATCTCAGCATTATTCTTAGATAACCAATCCATTCCTACCACTACTTCAAAGCTTCCGAGGGTCATAGGAATAAGATCGATGGAAAAGAGATGGTCATTTAGTCTTAGCTCACAAGCATTAATGATGGAATCTACAACTATAGTCTTACCATTCGCTACTTC
Organism: Mikania micrantha; assembly: GCA_009363875.1. NCBI lineage: Eukaryota > Viridiplantae > Streptophyta > Magnoliopsida > Asterales > Asteraceae > Mikania > Mikania micrantha. The sequence continues at coordinate 68,082,332 of CM018693.1, read as the reverse complement.
TACAGTATAGGGAGCAGTAAGTGTGGATAGTTGCATATTAAGCAAAGAAGCAGTATGAGCAAAGATAAAACTTTTATCAGCACCAGTATCAAATATGATAGGAACATAGTGATCATTGATAAGAAATGTACCCGTGATGACTGCCGGCTCTTCACGTGCTTCAGCAGTTCCAATCACAAAAGCACGAGCAGCAGCAGTATTGTTATTGAGTTTTGGACACTGGTTTCTGAAGTGTCCCTCTGCCCCACAATTATAGCTGGCTCTTCCACCTGCAGCAGTAGAAGTTGTGGCAGCAGTTGTTGCAGCAATAAGATGAGCAGATCGACAAGTCGCTGCAAAGTGTCCCATACGCCCACACTTGAGACACTTCTTGCATGGAGTATTGGGCAGATGATGGTACTGGCATTTGGTGCAGAGTGGAAACGAGCCAGTGTACTGCTTTCTGACATTAGCGGGTTGTGGCATAGCAGTGAGGGGAGTAGCGTGAGTAGGTGCAGCCGCAGTCAACGCTGCAAAGTTCTTGATTGTCTTCTGTTTCTTCTTCTTGTGGTGATGCTGTTCAGGCTTCTTGCCTTCCTCAATCTGTGCCCTCTTAAACCCCTTTCGGGTGAGCACTCCAGATTTTACATACTCTTCAGTAAGAGTAGCACCCAGTTGTATCGCAGCTTCCAAAGTAGTGGGGTTGTTCCCCATAACAGTTCCTCTGACCACCAAAGGCAAGCCTTCGATGTATTTCTCTATCCGGCGGGGTAGAGGAGTAACCAAGTGTGGCACCAAAATGCACAACTCATGGAAACGAGTTGTATACTTCGCGTTCTCACCACTGTCCTGCACCAGATTCCACATCTCTACCTCAAGTTTCTTCAGTTCGTGTCGTGGACAAAACTTTTCCACAAGCAGATTCTTGAAACCGTCCCACGGTAATGATAACGCGACTTCTCGGCCTCTGGTGTTCTTCTCAGAATTCCACCAGGTGAGAGCGCCTTTGTGAAAAGCGCTTGAGGCCATTTTGACCTTCAGATTCTCAGGACATCCAGTAAAGTCGAGGATGTCTTCGATGCTTTCCAGCCACTGCAGTAGGCCGGTAGCTCCTTCAGTACCAGCGTACTTAGGAGGTTTAGCATCATTGAACTGCTTGAAAGTGAAGTTAACAGTTCCAGCATTAGTGGCATTGGAGTTGTGTGCTGAATCACTGGTACTACCCCGAAGATTCTGGGTGATATCAGTGACCATACCAGGGATTACTTCCCGCATATGAACAGCGATAGCTCGAGCAATCTTGTTGATCTCATCATCATTACCACTTGTCGAGTCCCCAGCATTAGGGTCACGTCGAGGAGGCATTCTACGAATAGAAGCCACAAGCGGGTCAGTAATGAGAAATGATACAATTGAACTTTCATGATAAAGTCAGTAATATATCCATACTACTAGTATTATCATTCAATTGTAATATGAGCATGTACACATATAAGCAATCCGCTCATTAGCATACTTCTCATGTGAATATGTTCGATGTCTCATGATCTCACCACCAAATCTACACACTGACACTTTCCCGACATACCGAAAACAGCTTATATATAGGGCTCACTCTCGCTGCCCACCACCGTTTCGATATACCACGATCATGCCCTTGCTAGCATTTGGCAACACGTTTGTACTGATTTCCAAGTGTGTTCCATTGATTAAGAATCCCATGATCTTTGATCAACTTGAACTATGATTGAATCCATGATCGACTTATGATTATGTTATGAGAGCACCTACCAACAATTGTCAACATGTAGAACCTAATCATATGTGTGTTCTACACTATCCCGTTAACTTATGTTAGTAAGTACTTGTCATGTAACCTCTTAAGAATTTCACTTAAGATTTACATTTAAAGAATGTTCACAACTTGGTTGATTCACCATAATGTCTGGTTCATCCAAGTTTGAATTTCATTATGATTTGATTCACCAATGATTGTATCCCAATTGTTTGTGTCCCATATGTTTGACTACTGATCCATGTGTCCAGTTGATCCCGAATCCTCACTCCAAATACAAACGCCGGATTCCCCCTAACATACTGAAATAAGCTTATATATAGGGTAAGCTCTCACCGACCCACCACTTACCTCAACACGTCAGCGTTAATCTGTCGTCTATATTTGGGGCTAAGATTCCAACTGTTGATTGATTATGATTGTTTCATGATTGCCTCTTGTTCTGTGACTATGTTTATGATTATGTAAACCATGGTTCTTAATTTACTAGAAATTAAAACCTTAGGTTTTTGTATATGTGTCCTAGGTTAATTTAACCTAGGTTCCCAATACCTACCGTATTGAGTATAATGATCCCCATGTGTGAACTTCAACTAAAGAATACTGTTACACAGATTCTAAGTTATAAAGTTCCTATGATAATGAACACCTGATAATGATAACAATGATAACAATGACAAGGATTTCAAATCAAGATTCTAAATTAATAGATCTGGACCTTTGAATTCCTATAATGAGCATGACAAGGATTTCAAATCAAGACTCTAAATTAATAGATCTTGACATTTGAATTCCTATAGTGAATATGACAAGGACTTTAGATCAAAGATTCCAATCTTTGCCTCTAAATCCCATAATGAATATGACAAGGAGCTTAGATCAAAGATACTAAATTAATAGATCTTTGCCTCTAAATCCCATAATGAATATGACAAGGACATTAGATCAAAGATATCAATCTTTGCCTCTAAATCCTATAATGATCTCTGTGTGAGAATTTCAGATCAAGGATACTAAATTAATAGATCTTTGCCTCTGAAATCCTTAAATGCATATGTGTGAGAATTTAATTCGGTTTCTAAAATTATAGAAATCCAATTCAAATTCTTTGACTCAATGTCTAGTCTTAGAAAATGTCCCTAAGATCTTTCAAGCTTGATGTAGACTTAATGCTCACTTAAGTTACTTAGATCCTAAGTATCCTCAAGTCTATAGCACTTAGTCCTATTGGGTAGCTTAGGTTATAGTCTAGGTCATTAAACATTGGGTTTTTCCTAGTTCTCTACAACCTTGGCTCTGATACCAACCTGTCACACCCCTGCGCCGCGTGCGGAATCCACGGCGCGGTGACGTATGAACAGTTGAATCATGCACAAGTATTGAATAAGAACAACCACAATGGATTACTATGTTTCATAATGTTAAGACAATTGTTTAGTTACAGACAACTATCTATCAAAATAAGACAACTACAGACCCAAAAATATAGTTTACAAAATAAGACTTCAAACAAGACAATTAAACAAATAGGATTTTAGTGAGTTTCTATTCCATCCTAGCATGTTTCTTCACCTTGTTCTATCTTAATATGGTCTCCTTAGTTGTCTCTGGAAATGCCTTAAATCTGATTACCTGAAACACGTGAAAAGTAACTGTCAACTACAGACGTAGTTGGTGAGAACAATAGGTTTAAACATTTGTATACATGAGTTATATGATATAAGACATAGGTAAGTTAAAGCATCATAAGATTCACACGGATGAGCTGCAACCCAAACTAACATCAAGTAAGAAAATGAGTGTAAACAGTCCAATCACTGTTCGCACGAAAGCCAATAATATCAAGTCCCAAACCACGTTTGGAGTTAGATAATACGTCAGCAGTTTTGATAACCATATGACACCAGACCTGCAGTTGGCTTTTAAAATAAATTTAAAAGCCAACTCCATCCTGGATAAGAAAACAATGACACCAGACCTACAGTTAGCTTTTAAAACAAATTTAAAAGCTAACTTCATCCTGGATAAAAAACAATGAGTCCGCTTTCCCTTGTTGTGATCACCCAGTACTAACGACAATGAAACTTGATGGGTTTATAAGTTTGTTTACAACAATGGACACCATGTTTATTAATCTTACTCTAACCGGATGTGTTAATGTCTTATTGAAAACCTGGATTTAACTCCACGAGTTGAATCCTTTGTTTATGTAACATGAAAATGAATCCCTTGATTTGATTACCATGATGTGAACCATATGATTTGAATACCATGAAATGAACCATTTGATTTGAATACCACAAAATGAACCACTTGATTTGAATACCACAAAATGAACCACTTGATTTGAATACCACAAAATGAACCACTTGATTTGAATACCACAAAATGAACCACTTGCTTTGAATACCATGATATAGTGACCTTGTGTAACAACAAGGTTTTTAACAAAAGAAAGAGTTTATGAAATCTTTTATTTAAAAATGTTTATCCTTTAAAAGAACATTTGAGTAAAACTGTTATAAAACATTTCAAGAAAACATTATAAAGTCCTTTTAGTAATAAGGGTTTAATAGTGAATAATTCCTTTAAAACAGTTGACAATTTCCTTAAACAGTTGAAGAATCACTTGGATTCATAAGATAAACCTGTAATGTTTATGAATACACATAAACTGTGCAATGAAACAAGATTGAAATAGCGGTTTTGATCACGTGTTCCACCCCAAAACAGTTATAAAACAGTAAAAGAGGGGCTAAAGTTCTCACCTGTCTGCAGTAGACTCTGAACTTAAACAGTTAGCAAGTAGCAAACAGGACTTCTAACTTGTTCCTATATCATTGTAATCATACATAAGATATAGGATTTATAATTGTATAGACTTTGATTTGTTGATTGGCTTGTGTTCACTTGAACTTGTTTAACTTGATTACTTGATTGATCATGGGTTCAAGAAACTTGTGTAATGATCTTTTGTACAACAACATGCCTGCTTCACATTTGTTTAAGTGTTTGATAAACCATTTGTTAACATGAGTTGTGAAAAGCTGTTCAAATGTTTAAGTCTTTGTGTTGTGAATTAATTCCATGAACGGTTAAGTTACACTTAAACCATTAATGATTAATTCACAATTGTCAAGTTATGATTCAATAATATGCTTTGAACCTATGTAACCACAATGGTTCTTGAATCAAGTCCATGTGCCACTTAGGTTCACGATGGCCAAATGAATGTGGTGTTAGGCCCAATGGATGTGATGTTGGCCCAACAACATGAAATTAGGCCTTGCAACACCCAACACATTATTAACCCGATTTGATTCCAATTGGGTCATGTACAACTTAATTGGGCTTAGTTCCATCTATGGGTCAAGGTAAACCAATCGATTGGACAAAGAAGTAATAAGAAAATCACATTGAGTCTCGGCCCAAACCCTTTGGCAGCGAACCCTTTATGGTTTTGGTTCAAGGTTCGCCCATGCAATCTATGCATGGGTTCGCCATGCTGAGAATGGTTCGTGACACCTAGGGTTCGTGAAGCTAGCAGGTAACAACGTTCGTTCCCTCTTGGTTCGTGGCTCAGAAAAGAAAATGGCTCGGCAGTTCGAAGGTTCGGCATCCCATAAGGTTCGACTGACCAATTGTGAGCATGAAGGTTCGTTATAGGAGGGTTCGTGTAGGCTCCCTATAGTTCGCATGCATGATAGTTCGGCTAAGTGAAATGGTTCGTAGCAGGCTTGCATGGAGGGTTCGTTCGATCAGGGATGGTTCGTTCCTAGCCCCTTGGTTCGGTGAAAGTTCGTGAGATCCCCGAAGGGTTCGGCCGAGGTTCAGCGAACCATACAGATTCGTGAAGCCCCCATTAGGGTTCGTCCACCTGATGATGATGGTTCGGCAGCCCCCCTCTTCTCAGCGAACCTGTACAACTTCACCTCCATTTTCGAGCCACGACCATCCCTGGTGAAGACTCCACATCCTCGGTGCACAAGAACCACATTTCGAAGGTCCAGATGTCGAAATGAAGCAAATATAACCGTTAAATGGTTGGGTTTCAACAACACATACACAAAACACGAAAACCCTAATTTCAGCATTCTTCTTTCGAGCATACCTCGTTTTTGGCTGGATGGATCTGCGAAAATCTTGTACTTCCGTGTAGAGGATGTCGAGAGCTTCGCGTGGACACCGAGAACACCGAAATCCGTCGAGAAACGAGTGAGATACGCGCGTTTAAAGTTCGGTTTTCTAGATAGAGAGAGGGTTCGCGAGTTTGAGAGAAAAAAGGGGTTGTTGGCTGAATTAAATGAAGGAAATGGCCTTCTTTAGGGCTTTTATAGCCCGGGTAGTGTTCGGGTCCGTTTCGGTCGCTCGGTTCGCGTTTCCGGAACGTAACGCGTATTTTACGCGGTTTTAAATAAAAAGAGTTGTTAAACTCATTAAAATGATGAGTTTCAAAATTGTAAAAATATAAAAATAATTATTATAATTATTTTACTCTTCGTGCGTTGCCAGATCGTTAAACACATACAATTACGTGTATACCCGCAATCACGTACGTTTTCCGATCGTATTAATTATTTAAAGTCGTTTAATCGTAATTATAAGTTCAACATTCGTATTATTATGGATCGTCACCCATAACTATACTCAGTCTCGCTTACAGATTACGATCTTTGTTGAATTAATTAATGGTTATAATATTCGTCTCGACACTACGCCCTAACACTAACCTGTTACACCGAACGCAGTATATATATAGGGCTCACTCTCGCTGCCCACCACTGTTTCGATATAACAAGTTACTGTTCTTGCCTAGTGAAATCGACTGTAAATAATTATACATACTTGTTTTTCTGACTATAAAGATCCTGTAACACACAAGCACACATTATGAACCTACTGAATCACATTGATTGAACTGAATATGAGCAGACACTGTTCTAACACTGTTTACAACTACATGACTAAATGCACAAATGTTACACTCGGCCTAATGAAACCTTTATAGAGCAGCTCATGTAGTTGATTCGACAATTCCTGCATCTCGAAAGGTGCTAACCTGTAAGGAGATTTAGCAAGAGGAGTTGCTCCAGGAATTAGTTCAATGCAAAACTCAACCGGTCACATTGGTGGCAAACCTGGTAGGTCTTGCGAAATTACTTCTGGATATTCTCTCACTACCGGCACCTCTTGAATCTTTTTCTTTCCTTTCTCTTTCTCCACCACATGAGCCAGAAAAGCTATGCACTACTTCTGTAGGCGCTTACGTGTCACACCCCGAGCCGGCGGGATAGGATCGGTTGTCCCGTCGGGCGGAAGGTTCCCGGGGCGCGATATCGGGAGTGATAATCGTGATGATCAGATTGTTTACATTGCGCATGATACAAATGAGAAATGCTAAATACAATAGAATTACAAAGTTAAATTACATCAGTATTGGTTATAATTTAACAAAGTAAATCCACCATCAACATCATAAATTTCTATCTTGTATTTACACAAGATATTCAAAATAATTCGTATAATGATGTCTTCAAAAGTATGCAGGTCCAAAATACTAAGTCTTCTATCCGAAGTCCTAGTCCAAAAGGAATAACTCCTTAGTTGACATGTTCGTCACCTGAGAAGTCATGCAAAAATCAAGTCAACACATGGTTGGTGAGTTCATATAGTTTAATGATTTGAAAATGATTTGAAAACCTCCTTTGGTAAAGACCCTAACCTCATTAACTCCACATGTAATATCCATATCGGTATGCTTATATATAGGGCATATGTAAGGGACAAGCCCTAGCCAACATCCCACCACATACTAATATGCATATGACTGTTGTTAATGATAATTAAGCATTTTTACCCAACACCTTTGATTTAGCTCATGATATTGAAATCTGATTTGCCTTTGATTTTCTTGAGTTCCTCATAGATATATGATTTCTCAAAAAGACAGTGATAATAGTAAAATGTCAAATATTTAATTTAATAATTAAATAAAACATTTAAATACAACTAAGACATGATGATTGGGTAAAATGTTACTCAATCAGTTAGACCTAGTTGTTGGTGGTTGTCCAAGTTGTAACATCTCAGACGTGACCCATGTCAGGCATAACTCACAAGGAGTACACCTGAACTGACGGGATTTTAATGTTTTGCCCTTACAGCTTGACCCAAAGGTCTTCTGTACATGCGGGGACTTTAAGGATATCCTTTGATTCTTGATCTCTTGATTCTCTTGAATTAGAATTTGATATTGATTTCAATGATTGTTCATGTTGTTGCCCGTATAGCCTGACTACATGAGTCTTCTATACCTGAAGGGACTTTATATGTGTGTTACACGTGGTCTGGATTCCATATACAACTGACATCCACCTTGACTTGAGTATTAATGAGTTCATTAGATCATAATGATTTCATTATTTCAATGATTCACACACATTTATGATTTCTGATTTCCTGAGCCTCTTGATCTTTTGAATTCCCATGATTTCCAATGATAATTGATTTTATTATGATTCTTGAATCTCAGATCACACACTGAGTTATGATTCCTTTGAATATGATCTCTTGATTATGTTCATTTGATTTCACTGTGAATTTAGATTCTTGAATTTGAGCTTGATGGACTAGGGGTTTATGTAGAGTTTAAATTTAAGGTATTACTCATAAGAGTACTTAAATTTATTTGATACCTTGGTCTGCTTAATAATTTCCTAGACAGGAATCTAGGAGTATCAATAACCACATATATGTAACAACATATAATAAATAAAAGCATTTAAATAAACGGTTTAAATAAAAATAGTTTACGCATGCTTCTCAGCCCCGCGTTTTAAAACAAAAATGTTAGAAAAGGGGCAATGAACTCACCTGTGTTGCTTCGTAAATGATCTATCACAAAAATGCGCGCTCTTGTTTGTAGCTTAGGTTTCTTCAGTACCTGGGTTGTTTTAAGAGAATCCGTAGACGATAAGTATGTATAATGGTAGTCGGATCTAGGGTTTGGTCTCGGTGTGCACTAAGTGTCCTAGTTTACTAATGATTTTTCTAAGATTTCATCCAACTTACTCTAACTTATTATCCATTCTTAACCCGTACCCCCAAGATTATTCGTCGCAAATCTTAATTTAAAATGTTACTAATTTAATCCATTTTAGATTAAAGGTTTAGAAAACATCACATATTGTAACTAATTGAGTTTATAGTTATTTCTTTCTATTAAAACAAACTTAATTTAAGAAAAGCATAATTCAACATGATGGGCTCATACTAAGCCCATTGGGCCTCCCTTGGGCCCATCACTAGTCTTTGACTAGTGTGATCACCATAGATAATTCGAGTGAACCAACTAAATTTGGTTACAAGTTCTTTATGAAATCTCATAAAGTTTAAATGTTAATAATTAAATCAATACTTGAAATCTCATATTGTCGTTTTGATCCATATGACTTTACAAGGAGTTTCCGATGTATTAGAGTTAAGAAATGAATGTTAACAATTCATATTTAGTCGGTTGCATGATGACGAAACCCTAATGTGATTCTCATGCACTCATCCACACTCGAGGAGTAGTTTCCCATGCATGCAACGTACACACTTCCGGTTATGGTTTATGCATGAGATCTCATCATCCCTTCCCATGCATGGAATACCTCACCCTTCTCATGCATGCATAACAACTCGACTTGACTCAAGCCTTAATCGAATGAAAGCCGACTAGGTTCTGGCCGAATGAGATCACCTTGGCCTACTAAGGTTAGCCGAATGGGCTTTGGCCGAAACAACCCAGCCGTATGAGACTTAGGCCGAGTAGGTTTAGTGGCGAATGGGGGAAACGAATGTGGCTTTCGGCGAATGTGGAAAGGCCGATCGAATGTAGATTTCACCGAAAGAGGTGACCTTCGATCGAATGAGGAAACTGGTTGGCGAATTGGGTTTGGACCGAAGGAATAAGTGCCGAGCGAATGAAGCCATTCGACCTGAGGCAGCCCCCATACGGCCTGTGGCCATTCGGCCGGCCGCAGGTGGCTCCATTCGACCGCAAAATCTCAGCCGGTGCCAACTTCAAATGCCGGGTCTTAGGACCTAGAAACGAAACACCCCATGTTCCTATGCCATCCAAAGCTGTTTTTATGTGAATCCTAAGGTTTAAACATGGTTGTAACCGGCTTAAACGTGGCTCGAACAAGAGGGTTTTGTAAACCCTAAAAACCGAACACAAATCGTGATTTTACCTCAAATTTGGTGGATGGAAACTTAGATAGGTTGTACTTCTGTGTTCTACAAGTAATGGTGGTGATTTTGACACCAAGATAGCAAGATATCGTGATGGATTGGGGAAGAAATCTTAGAGAGAAGTTGAGGGTTTTAGTGAGAGAAACTAGAGAGAGAGGGAGAACGGTGATGGTGATAAAAGCTGGTAGTTGGGGTTGATTATGGCATTAAATGCCATAATGTATGCTTCCCAATTTACCGGGTTTGTTCGGGTTCGTTCGGTTTCGCGTGGTTTCGCGTAAAAACGCCAGTTTCTCGTCGTTTTTGTAACGAAACGACTCGATTATAAAATAGAAATCATAAAATTATTTTAAGTTGTGATTCCTAATAAATTAACTAAATATCTTTCAATTATTTAATTTTATAAAATATTTAATTACGTTTAAATCGAATCGCGCGGTCATCGCGCGTATTTGTTCGAATCATCACCCGATCAAACACGACGATAACTACACTTTTCAATATTGTTTTCTAATTATTGAATATCATTCAGTATGTTAAACTTTCAGATTTATTCGTACAGATCGTCACCTATACGAATAATCCCTCGGTTTAGCATTCACGTAACGACATTCGTGCTGTTTTGTTCTGTAAAGCCTCACATACGTTTATACATAATAAAATCCTAACAAATAAATCACATGATGGTTCTGTGTTGCCAGATAATTATCTGACTCAAGAACCCTTGTTCTGAACTTGTTTCTCTGAAATGATTGTGAATTCTCTGCTGTGATACTGAAACTCGATATGAATATGAAATACACTGAATTATAAGAGATTTGTACCTGATTACTGTTCACGTACTATTTATGATTACTGTTCCGGTGACGGTTCCGGCACTGATGTTACATTACGCGCCATTATGCTGGGTATGATTTTGATGCTATGTTTTGCTTGATCCCCTCGAACTTCTAATACACGATCATTCGCTAGTGGAATTCGAAACAACTTTTCAGAACAGATGACTTCCACTCTATTGAGAGATAGCCAATCCATCTGAACAATGATGTTGAAACTACCCAACTCCATCGGTATCACGTTGATGGTAAATGTATGACTAGTAAGTGTTAATGGGCAGTTCCTAAGTAACGTACCAGCTATGATTTGTTTCCCATTCGCTACTTCGATAATATAAGGGGAGTCTAAAGATTCTTCAATAAGATTAAGTTGGCGGGCAAAGTCAGACGAAATAAAACTTTGATATGCACCAGTGTCAAACAGAATAGACGCATAAAAGTCAAGTAAGAGAAATGTCCCAATGACCACGTTTGGGTCTTGGCATGCTGTAGAGGCTCAAATCACAAATGCCCTCCCACGAGGTGTTTGAACTCCCTTTTGAACTCTCTTCGGACAGTTTTTGGAGAAGTGGCCTGCTTCTCTACAGTTAAAGCATCCCCTGCTGTTGTTGTTGTGATTGCCCAGGTTTGGTGGTGGAGGTAATGCCATAGCAACATTGTTTACAGCCAGTGTTGTTGGAGTACGACATTGTTGAACCCAATGGCCTAATCAGCCGCAGCCATTGCATTTTCTACACTTCACAGTAAACGAATGATGGAATTTGCATTGTGCACATTGAGGATGCATTCCAACATTGGGTTTGTGTGCAGTATTTCCAGCAACTGCAGTAACTTGTTGCAAAGGAGTGGCCATCACATAGCTCTTGACGATCTTCTGCTTCTTCTGTTGGTATTCGAGCTTCCCTGAAAGCTCTTCCTTAGCTTTGGCCATGTCTTTCTTTAGAGTACCTGATGCCACCATTACATCAATGAGTTTACCTGATAGAGAAATGGCTGACTCTAGGGTCACAGGGTTTGCAGCAAGTACAAAACCCTGAATGCATGATGGTAATCCTCCCACATATCAATCAATCAACTTTTCCTGAGTCGGAACCATCTCTGGCAGCAAAGCTACCAGTTCATGATAGCGAGTAGTTAAAGTCATGTGGTATGCCCTTCATCACATGATTTGACAGTTCAGTCTATAGCTTCAGAAGTTCATTCTTTGGACATAATTCATTCCTTAAGAGGAGTTTGAAATCTGCCCAAGGCATAGCCAGTGCTTCTTCCCTGCCTAGAGCCCTTTTCTGAGAGTTCCACCATGTTAAGGCCCGCTTGCTGAAAGATCCAGCAGAGTAGTGAACCTCATGATGTTCTAGACAACCGCTAATGTCTAGTGTAGTTTCCATCTTCTCGAGCCATTGAATAGGTCCAACAGCTCCTTCAACACCGCTAAAGCTTGGCGGTTTGCATCATACGAATGATTTGTAGGAATAGTCTGGAATAGAGCCGGTGTTTCCACGAGCTTCTCCTGTAGTATGCCAAGAGTTGTTACAGTGGCCTTGAATTCTATAAATCATTAATGGAATGACCTCCCTTAGTTGATTTCTGAGCTGGCTACTCAGTAGACTGGCCAATGCCACAGTAGCAGGATCCAGCTTAGCATGCGCGTTTGGGTCTGGAGGTGGAGTGTGTGGAGGAGGTGACAGTGGTGGTGTAGGTTGTCTTCGTGGTGGCATTCTGATCACAACCGAAAAGGAATCGGTTAGTGAAATGATCGAATGCTGCAGACATAATGCAAATATGTAAATCCTATGTTCTCTACATGAAGGACCCTAAGTTATAGTCTATGCCAAACCGTTTTAAGTTAATGACCTATTATTCTCTATAACCTTGCACTCTTATACCAATCTGTCACACCCCGAGCCGGCGGGCCAGATCTTGTGTCTCGTGGAGCGGAAGGTTCTCGGGGCACGTTATCAGGATGATAATCAAAGTGATCAGACTGTATACATAGCATCAACATTGAGAATAACTAAAGCACAAATGAAATTAAATTAGGATTACAACGTTAAATTATAATCGTCAAAGTTTGATACTTTAACTAAGTAAACCTATCAAAAGAATCATAAGTTTACTATCTTGTAACTTTACAAGATTTCTAAAGTGATTCACAATAATCAACAAAAATATGTGCTTTCCCAAAACTACTAGGTCCTCTAACTGAACCTTAGCTTACTCCTGCACATCACTTGAGAAAGCATGTAAGGAAACAAGTCAACACAATGGTTGGTTAGTTCATATAGTTTAGTATTTGAAAATACAGCTTTGCAAACCTCTTCGGTAACAACCTTAGTCTCATTAGTAACAAATGTCCTATCCAATTCGGTAAGATTATATATAGGGCATACAAATTGGTCAAGCCTAAAACCCTCCAAGACACTATCCCACCACATACTAAACCACATATGACATTGTTGTTAATGATTATTAAGCATTTTACCTACCATCCAATTCCATTTCCATTATAGCTTCAAGCATTCTGATAAGAGTTTCAAACACGCACACAATAGCATTTGGATGTCAAGTTTTAAGACTTGCCCTTATGGTCAGCTGAACACACTAAAGAATTCAGTATCGATCCATAATGGAACTAAGTATGATTCGCAACATCGGTGTTTTGATAAAGGGTTTTTTCAAGATGACAAAAAGTCAACTAAAGAAAACCTAAATCATCCTAGTCACTCATCACAAAACCGGAGTGGGATCATAAAGATCCCTGAATGACTAGTAGGGGTTGATACCATAGGTCAACACTCAGCGGTCAATCAGTCTGTCTTAGTAAGAACCATAACTTTAGAATACAAGTTTATAGCATTCATATAGCATAGCATTTACATATCCCATGCACAAGAAACTTAAATGTAGCCATATTCCGATCGTAAAGGTACGATGGGAGGGCAAACGTGGTGCTGAGTTCACCTGGGAACGTGAAGACCAGATGAAGCTTAAGTACCCTCATCTTTTTACAGTACCTTCGTCTAGTTAATTTCGGGACGAAATGACCTTAACTAGGAGAGACCGTGACATCTGTGCATTTAGTCATGGTAGTCATAAACAGTGATAGTACAATGTGTATTTACAGTCAGTATGTCAATGTGATTCATGAGTTCATGTTTGTGTTTGTGTGATAGGATCTTATTTAAATAGGAACAAGTATGTATTATTTATTTACAGTCGATTACACTAGGCAAGAACATTATTGTATTATATCGAAATAGTGGTGGGATGGCGTCAGATAAGGCAGGTAGCTAGACTCTGGGGTATGCCCTATACATATACTGCGTTCGGTGTAATGGGATAGTGTTAGTGCATAGTGTTATGACGAATAGTATGACAAACGAATTAATCAAACAAAATCGTAATGCGTAAGGAAGACTGAGTATAGTTATGGTTGACGATCCATAAAGATACGAATGTTGAACTTATAATTACGAGTAAATGGCAATAAATAAATAATACATCCGAAAAACGTACGCGATTGCGGGTATACACATAATTGTAATCGTTTAATGGTTTGATAACGAACGAAATGTAAAAATAAGTAAAATATTTTATTTTACATTTTACAATTTTGAAACTCATCAAAATAATGAGAATAAGAACTATTTTATTTCTAACGCGTAAAATGCGCGTTACGTTCCGGAAACGTGACGAAAACTTGAATCGAGCAACCGAAATGAACCTGAATACCCCGAAGGTATATAAACATCAAATGAGGCTTGAAAGCATCATTTCCCCCACAACTCTCTCTCTCTAAACCCCATTCCCGTCTCTTTCTCTCTCTAAAGGAAAAACTCCATTTTCAAGCTTCAAACCCGCGTATCTAGCTCGTTCTCTGACGGATTCGAGTGTTCTTGGTGTGCACGTGAAGCTTTCAACATCCTCTACAAGGAAGTACATCCGATATGAAGTTCTATCCAGCCGAATCAAAGGTATGAGCAAAAGAAAGTTGAAGAAAGTAGGGTTTTTGTGCATCTTGTTCACTACCCACTCACTATAGTTAGAAAAACGCTAAAATACACATATCTCACACCGTGAGGTTCGGATCAGTCCAGAGACAAGCCATGGGAACGTTCATACAACAGACAAGGCATGGAGAAGATGATGGAACACAGGGTTTGTGGATACCTCCGGCCGAACCTTCGAACTGCCAAGCCCCAACGAACCTTTGGGGAGCGGGGTACTGGGAACAGCCGAACCCTAAGGCTCACAAACCTGTGGCAGCCATCACCACCGAACCTGTTGTGGACGAACCCTAATGGCCAAACTCTCGAGAGCTTCCGAACCATCCAACTCACCGAACTTGCCATGGCCAAACCTGTATCAGCGAACTACTCGCCGAACCCTGCTGCGGTGCCATATATGCGAACCCTATGCCATGCAGAAGAACCTTACACATCAACGAACCTTTGAGCTCGTGGCGAACCCATGCATCAGCCAAACTCTCCATAATCGAGCGAACCTTCCAGCTCACCAAACCCTAGACAAACCATCATCAACAGGCGAACCTTATCACTGTAGCGAACCCTTCTCATTCATCCTAGCCGAACCATTTAGTCGGCCGAACCTTTGCATGTTACTCCCGAACCCTCATGATCAACGAACCCACCGCATGTCACGAACCTGCTATGCCCTGTGAACCTATGATTGTCTTTCATTAGCCGAACCCTATTATCAGTTAGTGGATCACGAACCTACACTTGGAAAACCATTCACGAACCAATTGCATGGGCGAACCTATGACTCCTAGGATGTAGCCGAACCTAGGATTTCCACAAGAAGGTTCGCTGGTAACATGCGGGCATTTTCAGCATCATCAGTTGAATGTCATTAGAATGGCCCATGTGTTTTCGACCCAACTTCATTTATTCATTCCCATTGCATAGCAACCGACCCAACTATTTAAACCCAGCCCAATTGAGTTGAATCGGCCCAATGAACTTGTTTCGGCCCAACATTAGCCTCGTTTGACCAATAACTACGAATTTGGGTCACTTAATTCATATGGCTCACTTAGAGTAATGGGAGGGTTAAGAGTGATCGAAGCCTAATACAACTTAAAGTAATTATGAACTGATATTGTTTAGTTTAAGTTTAACTTAACCTAACTATGAAAATCAAGTCATAAACACAAAGGCTTATTACATCTTAACTTCTCATTTAATTACATGTTAAACAAGGGTTATCACATTCATAAAGACATATTACTTTTATGTGTACAATTTGTGCATAAAAGAACACGACACAATATGTTAATAAGTCAACCGTTTAACATAAGCCAATCAATGAATCAAAGTTTATACAATCATAAATCTTATATTATATGTATGATTAAAATGATATAGGAACCAATTAGAAGTCTTGTTTGCTACTTGCTACTTGATCTAGTTCAGAGTCTACTGCAGTTAGGTGAGAACATTAGCCCCTCTTTTACTGTTTTACAACTGTTTTGGGGTGGAACACGTGATCAAATACTCTTATTACAATCATATTTCATTATACAGAATTTATGCTACTTTACGAACATTACAGGTTAAATGTACAAATTCAACAGATTCATCAACTGTTTTAAAGGATTTATCAATTGTCTTAAAGGAATTTATCAACTGTTAAACATTTTCTACCATAAAGGTTTTACAAAGTTTCTTTAAACTGTTTTATATCAGTTTTACACAAATGGTTTTTATCATGTTAAACACTTTTAAATAATGAGATTTATAAACTCTCTCCTATAAACCCGTGTTTTCGATAAAATAATATGTTATAAACCTTGTTATTATATGTCACACCCCCAATTTTCAACTAACGAAATCATACCGTTTGGGACGTGACAAACCAGGATCTCAGATCATTAGACATAACGAAGACCTCTATATGATTTTCAAAACATACTTTGGTCTAAAACTGCAATATCAAAGTTCTACGTTGCGGAAGCGTTTTAAAACAAAAACAACCATGACAGTTTGAAAACTGAAAATTACAAAGCAAAGTTTCAAATGTTCAAATCCAAATAACAGAATTTAAAGTATGCATACGACTCGATCTCCTAGTCCATGCTTGCTTGCTTGTATACCTTTGCGTCCTGAGAAAACATGTAAATGAAGTCAACACAAAGGTTGGTGCATTACACAGGTTTAAGCATTCACAAACGTTTGAAACAACAGTTTGAATATAATGTTTGCAGATAACATAATCACACATGCATAGTCATGATAGCTAGTCGTTTATACTATTGTCGCACCCCGAGAAATCCCGTCCCTTCCGGGGCGCGAGCGGCAACAGACTGTCAGGATCGCAGTCTCCGGTCACACAACATGCGAGACCTATATGTCTGATTTCGTACGTACATCCAATAATTTGGATAAAAACAGTTTAGTAATATCAGAGTTGCGAAAAATGAAGTACAAGTTAACAAAACAGTTTTCAAAATGACAACTAACAATAGTGCGGAAGCGATTAAAGTAGTTTGACAATACATAATTAACACAACCAAATGCTAAATATTATCAAGTGGCCTAAGACACTACAGTAGATGCATGAACTCCATCCTAGCATCCTAGTCCTTGTGCGCGTGCCTTAGTTACCTGAGAAAACATGCGAGTAAAAGGGTCAACACAAAGGTTGGTGAGAGCACAGGTTTATCATAAGCAGTAAACATCCAATGTTTAAAGTAAGAGTGGTTATCCATGTATCATTACAATGCAGTATCGATTGATAGCTAGTCAATACAGTTATATTATATTGTGGATGGTACCGAAGCTGACAGTGGGTGCCTCCCGCCATGTCCATCACAAGACTATGGCAAAGTGTTGGTCAATTTTGCACTGTTCCGACCTCCAGTCGGGTGTAGTGGGGCTTGTCAGGCCCAAATAGTACTATTCAAGATTACCATGCTAGGCGTTATGCTATTAACGGTCCGAGGAGTATCGCGAGGACTTTTAGTTGTGATAGGGGCCCACACATATACATATAATGATAAAGCATGTCCATACATAAATGAAATGAGTTGTTTTCCAAAATAGTTTATCATGCAATGTTTTCTCCCCCAAAGGTAGAAAAAGTAAAAAGGGGCCGTGAACTCACCTGATAGAGCAGTTCCGGTTTACAGGGTGTTCGCGTCTGCGAAAGCTAGCTGTCCTGCTAGTAAGCACCTATGATCGTATAGGTGTAAGTATGTGTTTTGTGGTGTGTTGTAATCCATACAACTCCAAGTGTCGGTGTGCTCAACCGAGTATGTGTGTGTTGACTTGTGAGACTCGACGAATCGTTGGTGACACGATTGTTGTGTTTATGTGCCTTGACGCACATAAGACACTAATATGCATCCTATGACTCTAGTCACATAAGTTTCCATTTTTAGAAAGTTTCCAATTTAGGAAAGTGTGGTTATGAAATCCCATTTCATAACTTCCAATATGTTTATAAAATACGTTTAAATTCTTAAAACATGTCGTTTGTGCATAAATCACCATTTATGCCGTTTTGCCCAAATAAAGTTTCCTTATTTGGAAAGTATCCGTTTAAAAACTCGTTTTCACAAATCAAGGTTTCCAATATGCTTAGAAATCATTTCTAAACATATTTCAGTAATCTAAGTTCGTCGAATCTTTCAAAAACATCAAAAGCCCTCTTTTCATTTACAAAAGTTTCCATTTTTAGTAAGTTTCTATAAAACCATGTTTTTGACAAAATCAAATATCCCAATGTGTTTCTAAACACTTCAATACATATTTAACAATATCTAGACATGTCTAACATGTCTAGATCATCACAAATCAAAGACTTGCAACATAAAAGTTTCCTTTTATGGCAAGTGTACCAAAACATCATCAAATCGAATCTAGCTTAACCAAAACTCAATCCTAACATTTCTAAGTACCAAAATCAGTAACTCTAAATCAAATACCCATCAAATCACCAACAAATTCGAGCACAATAACCGTAAGGAGTTGCATGTGGGTTTTTAACCCTTGCATGTACAATCTAACACTATGTAAACATTTAAAACTACCTTAGATGTGTAGATTTGTGCTAGAACAGGTTCTGGAGATTCTTCAAGTGGCTAAGATTGAGTCTTTTGTTGTTTGATGGCTTCCAAAGCTCCTTTGATGTTCCTATAGCTCTCAAATGCCAAGAACTAGCTTCAATGGTGATTCCAGGAGGTTGGAGGACTGATTTCAGAGTGGTTTGGTCGAGATTGAACAAAGAAAGTCGGGTGAATTGCAAAGGAACCGAGTAGAAGTGAAATGGGGTTGATTATAAAGAAAATCTGATCTGCATGGCCTTCGCGTACCGCGGAGGCCGATCAAAATTTTCTACCGCGTACCGCGAAGACTTTCGCTGAGGGATTTGTCGCGTACCGCGACGGGTCCACTTCTTTGTTTTTCGATTTCGTTGATACGATTTCGCTCGTACACGATTCCTAACGTTTATCCAAAGCATCTAATAGCACATTCAAGCACATAATACAAGTAGCACATAAGTTTGACTGATCACCAACGTTCGTGAGACTCGTGTGTGTGTTTCGATAATTCCTCGAATTATATTCGATAGTTTGTGTTCGTGTTCTACGAAGCGTTTGCATGCTTGATTAATCCTAATCAACGTGTAGTGCACAATTCAATAATTATCCGAACTATTGTCTTGTTTTAGTGTTGTGGTTGCCACACTTGGTTTCCAAAACCAATGTGCAATGTATGATTATCGTTTCGTAGATGTTTGTGTTCAACTCATCTAATTAAACATAATTAAATGAAATGCAACAAGTATGAATGTGAAATGTAAAGAATATAAGAGTTGCAATTTACCTGAAATTGCCGGGTGTCACATCATCCCCTTGTTGAAAGAAATTTCGTCCCGAAATTTGGTTGTTGTTGGTAGTGTTTGAGAAGTAAGAGTGTTTGAGAAACAAAAATTTTCCGGTTGTCACATCATCCCCTTGTTGAAAGGAATTTCGTCCCGAAATTTATTCGTTGTTGTCGACGTTCGACGTTGTCTGCTTGAAGAGATGGGGATATTTACGCATCATCTGATCTTCACGTTCCCACGTGAATTCAGGTCCGCGTTTCGAGTTCCATCGGACTTTGACAATAGGAATCTTACTCTGTTTGAGTTGTTTGACCTCACGGTCCATGATCTCTACCGGTTCTTCCACGAACCGTAGTTGTTCATCCACCTGGATCTCATCCAGTGGAACAATAAGTGTTTCATCCGATAAACACTTCTTTAGGTTTGAGACATGAAATACGTTGTGAACTCCATCGAGTTCGGCTGGTAAGTTGAGTTGGTATGCCACTGGACCAATCCTCTTCAGGATCTTGAAAGGTCCAATATACCGTGGGTTCAGTTTGCCTCGTTTACCAAAACGAATGACGCCTTTCCATGGCGAGACTTTCAGAAGGACTTTGTCTCCTACCTGAAATTCCAAAGGCTTTCGGCGTTTGTCGGCATAGCTCTTTTGACGATCTCGAGCTGCTGCCATGCGGTTTCTTATTTGCACGATCTTCTCTGTTGTTTCATCCACAAGTTCCGGGCCAGTAAGTTGGCTGTCGCCCACTTCCGCCCAACAGATGGGTGATCGGCATTTTCTGCCATAGAGTGCCTCAAAAGGCGCTGCTTTGATGCTGGTGTGATAGCTGTTGTTGTAGGAAAACTCCACCAACGGTAGGTGAGTTTCCCAGCTGTTGCCGAAGTCTACTACGCATGCTCGTAGCATATCTTCGAGGGTTTGTATCGTGCGTTCACTCTGGCCATCAGTTTGTGGGTGATACGCTATACTCATATCCAATCGCGTGCCAAGCGACTTTTGTAGTGATTTCCAGAAGATAGAAGTGAATCTGGCGTCTCGATCCGAAATAATGGAGATCGGCACTCCATGTCGCGAGACCACTTCCTTGACATAGATTCTGGCCAGTTTTTCCATCTTGTCATTTTCCTTGATCGCAAGGAAATGTGCTGATTTAGTCAGTCGGTCCACAATTACCCAGATAGTGTCACATCCACTTGGGGTACGGGGTAATTTGGTGATGAAATCCATGGATATTTGTTCCCACTTCCACATGGGGATCTCTGGTTGTGTGAGTAATCCAGATGGTTTCTGGTACTCGATCTTGACTTTGGCACAAGTCAAGCATTTGCCTACGTAAGTAGCGATGTCGGCTTTCATGTGCGGCCACCAGTAAAGTATCTTCAGATCGTGATACATCTTATCAGATCCAGGGTGAATGGAATATCGGGATTTGTGAGCCTCGTCCATCACAAGGTCTCGTAGGTTTCCGTGGCGTGGAACCCAAACGCGTTCCATGAAATATTGTAAACCATCGTCCTTTGCTTTAAGGTGTTGCTCCATTCCCCTTAGTGATTCAGCCGCTAGATTTTCTGCCTTAAGTGCCTCCACTTGGGCAACGCGTATCTGCTCAGGAAGGTTGGGAAGGATGGTGAGTTGTAAAGCTCTCACCCTCTTGGGTTTCGATGTGTTTTTCCGGCTTAGGGCGTCGGCCACTACATTGGCCTTCCCTGGGTGATACTTGATAGCACACTCATAGTCGTTTAAGAGCTCGAGCCAGCGACGTTGTCGCATGTTCAGTTCCTTCTGCTCGAATATGTGTTGGAGACTCTTGTGATCAGTGTATATCGTGCACTTTGTACCGTACAGGTAGTGTCTCCAGATCTTGAGTGCGAATACCACGGCTCCAAGTTCTAAGTCGTGGGTGGTGTAGTTCTTCTCATGAACTTTCAATTGTCTAGAAGCATATGCGATCACCTTGTCGCGCTGCATCAGCACGCAGCCGAGTCCTTGTATTGAGGCATCGCAATATACTACGAAGTCATCCGTTCCATTAGGAAGTGATAAGATAGGTGCACTACAGAGCTTCTGTTTGAGAAGTTGGAATGCAGCTTCTTGTTTGTCAGTCCAGAGATACTTCTTGCCCTTATGGGTTAAGGCTATAAGGGGTTGGGCTATCTTCGAAAATCCTTCAATAAATCGTCGGTAATAGCCGGCCAATCCTAGGAATTGTCGCACCTCAGTTGGGGTCTTTGGTGCTTCCCAGTTCTTGATTGCCTCTATCTTAGATTTATCCACATGAATCCCTTGTTCATTAACAACATGGCCCAAGAATTGGACTTCTCGAATCCAGAAGTCGCATTTTGAGAGTTTAGCGTACAGCTTCTCTTTCCGTAGCAGTTCAAGAGCCAATTGCAGATGCTCTTTGTGTTCTTCCTGAGTTTTGGAGTAAATAAGTATATCATCAATGAAAACAATGATAAACTTGTCAAGGTATGGTTTGCACACTCTATTCATGAGGTCCATGAATACTGCAGGTGCATTTGTCAGCCCAAACGGCATAACCAAAAACTCATAATGGCCATACCGAGTGCGAAAAGCAGTCTTGGGTATATCTTCCTCCTGAATCCTCAACTGATGGTACCCAGATCGCAGATCGATCTTAGAGTAGTAACTCGATCCTTGCAGTTGATCGAATAAATCGTCAATGCGGGGTAAGGGATAACGGTTCTTGATTGTTACTTTGTTCAATTCCCGATAATCAATGCACATGCGAAAAGTGCCATCTTTCTTCTTTACAAACAAGACCGGAGCTCCCCAGGGTGAGAAGCTTGGTCTAATGAAACCTTTGTCCAACAGCTCTTGCAGTTGATTGGACAGTTCCTGCATCTCCGATGGTGCAAGTCGATAAGGTGCTCGTGCGACGGGCGCTGCTCCCGGCACAAGGTCTATGCGGAACTCCACCTGTCGAGGTGGTGGTAGTCCGGGTAGATCCTCAGGGAATACGTCGGGATAGTCGCATACGACTGGGATGTCTTCTATTCTTTTCTCCTCTTCAGTATTGTCGGTGATAAGCGCCAAAATGGTTGTGTATCCCTTTCGCAAGCATTTGTGAGCTTTCATGCACGAGATGATGCTCAGAGGAGTGTCACTCCTTTCGCCTTTGATGTCTAGAGTTTCTCCGCCAGGGAGAGGTATGCGCACAACCTTGTCGTGGCAAATGATTTCAGCCTGGTTTTCAGACAACCAACCATGCCTACTACGACATCAAAACTGCCTAGTGTAACTGGCATAAGGTCAATCTTAAACTTATGGCCTGCTAGCTCTAAAGTGCATTCTTTCAGAATGTGCTTAGTCACAATTAATTTACCATCGGCTAGCTCTACTGTATATTCAACATCTAAGGGTGTTGGGGTAGTGGCAAGTATCTCACTAAAATCCTTAGATATAAAGCTTCTCTCAGCTCCAGTATCAAACAGTATAGAAGCATAATTATTGTTCAAGAGATACGTACCAGTTGCAAGGTTGGGATCTTTTCTGGCCTCCTTAGCCCCGATCACGAAGGCTCGTCCCTTCGGGCCGTTGTTGTTCCCGTTATTGTCATTGTTCTTCAGATGTGGCCAGTCCCTCTTGAAGTGCCCTGGCTTTCCACATTCGAAGCAGCCCTTCGGTGCCTCGAGCTGTTGTTGTTGTGGCTGTGGGGTCTTTGTACGCAGCTCACCCCTGCAGTCTTTGGCGAGGTGTCCCCCCTTGCCACATCGTTGGCATCGGATAGAACCGCATTGTCCCAAAACATGGTGTAAATTGCATTTGTTGCACTTGGGATGTTTGCCTGCGTAGGATCCTGAGCCTTGGTTGGTTGGGATGGGTGGTGCATAGGCTTGAGATGAACCAAGCTTACGTTGCTGTGGTGGTGGTTGGAGAGTGGAAGCTTTACTCTGGTTGTTATCCCATTTGCGCTTGTTGTCAGTGATTGTGGTTACAGCACCACGGGGTGGTAAAAGTCCTTGTGCAACTGCCGAGTCCGTGAGCTTGTGGGTTAGTCGCACGGCTTGTTGCATGGTGATAGGATCAGCAGAGAGCACCATGCCCTGAATTTGGGGTGGCAGTCCATCAATGTACTTTTCTATATGTTTGAAGGGTGGGGTTGCCATTTCCGGGCACAAGTTTGCCAGCTCATACGATCGAGCTGTGTAAGCCTCGACCTCGGAACCAATCATCTTATGGTTCCAGAATTCTGTTTCCAGTTTCTGCACTTCGCCGCGAGGACAGTATTCGCGGTTCAACATCCTCTTAAAGTCATCCCAAGGTAGGGCGTTGGCTGCATCGAGCCCTTGATTCTGGACATTGGCATTCCACCAAGTGAGGGCAGCTCCCTCGAATGTCCCTGCAGCGAACTTGACCCTGTCTTCGTTCCTGCAGTTGCTCATGGCGAAAGCTGATTCCGCCTTCTCAATCCAGCGTAATAGCCCAACAGCTCCCTCAGTGCCGCTGAATGAGTGAGGTTTGCAGTCCAGAAACATCTTGAATGTGCAGAGAGGTGGGTTAGGATTTGCTCCTGAGACATGCAAAGAGTAGAGTTGGGTTAAGTATCGGGTAGACATGTCGAATTGGAAACAAGTGATTGTGATGCAAGGTGAATATGAAAAAGGATTCATCACCTTGGTTCAGTAGGTTCTGGTTACGGGCAGCTTCCCGTGCGGCAAGTACCTCTTCAACCCGCTCGTTGATGAGTGCGTTCAACTCAGCCTGCGTCAGGTTGATGTTCCCACGTCTGCCCGCATTCCTGCGTCCTCCACGTCTTCCGGCCATGATCCTCATAGCGAGAATACGTGTTAGTGTTTGTCTAATGACTAATGTAGTGTGTGCGGTAGGTACTGTAAAGAACGTGTTAGAGCTATCGGCTCTTCCCCGTCATGGGTAGTCACGTGCAGTGACGAACGTAATGCATAAAAGATGTAACGTGTGTGCAAGTACTACAATACTAAGCACTATGTGTTGTGTGGAGACTAGTGGTTATAGACTAAGTTCACTAAATGCAAACCTAATTCGCAATAACCGGAGGCTCTGATACCAATCTGTCGCACCCCGAGAAATCCCGTCCCTTCCGGGGCGCGAGCGGCAACAGACTGTCAGGATCGCAGTCTCCGGTCACACAACATGCGAGACCTATATGTCTGATTTCGTACGTACATCCAATAATTTGGATAAAAACAGTTTAGTAATATCAGAGTTGCGAAAAATGAAGTACAAGTTAACAAAACAGTTTTCAAAATGACAACTAACAATAGTGCGGAAGCGATTAAAGTAGTTTGACAATACATAATTAATACAACCAAATGCTAAATATTATCAAGTGGCCTAAGACACTACAGTAGATGCATGAACTCCATCCTAGCATCCTAGTCCTTGTGCGCGTGCCTTAGTTACCTGAGAAAACATGCGAGTAAAAGGGTCAACACAAAGGTTGGTGAGAGCACAGGTTTATCATAAGCAGTAAACATCCAATGTTTAAAGTAAGAGTGGTTATCCATGTATCATTACAATGCAGTATCGATTGATAGCTAGTCAATACAGTTATATTATATTGTGGATGGTACCGAAGCTGACAGTGGGTGCCTCCCGCCATGTCCATCACAAGACTATGGCAAAGTGTTGGTCAATTTTGCACTGTTCCGACCTCCAGTCGGGTGTAGTGGGGCTTGTCAGGCCCAAATAGTACTATTCAAGATTACCATGCTAGGCGTTATGCTATTAACGGTCCGAGGAGTATCGCGAGGACTTTTAGTTGTGATAGGGGCCCACAAATATACATATAATGATAAAGCATGTCCATACATAAATGAAATGAGTTGTTTTTCCAAAAATAGTTTATCATGCAATGTTTTCTCCCCCAAAGGTAGAAAAAGTAAAAAGGGGCCGTGAACTCACCTGATAGAGCAGTTCCGGTTTACAGGGTGTTCGCGTCTGCGAAAGCTAGCTGTCCTGCTAGTAAGCACCTATGATCGTATAGGTGTAAGTATGTGTTTTGTGGTGTGTTGTAATCCATACAACTCCAAGTGTCGGTGTGCTCAACCGAGTATGTGTGTGTTGACTTGTGAGACTCGACGAATCGTTGGTGACACGATTGTTGTGTTTATGTGCCTTGACGCACATAAGACACTAATATGCATCCTATGACTCTAGTCACATAAGTTTCCATTTTTAGAAAGTTTCCAATTTAGGAAAGTGTGGTTATGAAATCCCATTTCATAACTTCCAATATGTTTATAAAATACGTTTAAATTCTTAAAACATGTCGTTTGTGCATAAATCACCATTTATGCCGTTTTGCCCAAATAAAGTTTCCTTATTTGGAAAGTATCCGTTTAAAAACTCGTTTTCACAAATCAAGGTTTCCAATATGCTTAGAAATCATTTCTAAACATATTTCAATAATCTAAGTTCGTCGAATCTTTCAAAAACATCAAAAGCCCTCTTTTCATTTACAAAAGTTTCCATTTTTAGTAAGTTTCTATAAAACCATGTTTTTGACAAAATCAAATATCCCAATGTGTTTCTAAACACTTCAATACACATTTAACAATATCTAGACATGTCTAACATGTCTAGATCATCACAAATCGAAGACTTGCAACATAAAAGTTTCCTTTTATGGCAAGTGTACCAAAACATCATCAAATCGAATCTAGCTTAACCAAAACTCAATCCTAACATTTCTAAGTACCAAAATCAGTAACTCTAAATCAAATACCCATCAAATCACCAACAAATTCGAGCACAATAACCGTAAGGAGTTGCATGTGGGTTTTTAACCCTTGCATGTACAATCTAACACTATGTAAACATTTAAAACTACCTTAGATGTGTAGATTTGTGCTAGAACAGCATCTGGAGATTCTTCAAGTGGCTAAGATTGAGTCTTTTGTTGTTTGATGGCTTCCAAAGCTCCTTTGATGTTCCTATAGCTCTCAAATGCCAAGAACTAGCTTCAATGGTGATTCCAGGAGGTAGGAGGACTGATTTCAGAGTGGTTTGGTCGAGATTGAACAAAGAAAGTCGGGTGAATTGCAAAGGAACCGAGTAGAAGTGAAATGGGGTTGATTATAAAGAAAATCTGATCTGCATGGCCTTCGCGTACTGCGGAGGCCGATCAAAATTTTCTACCGCGTACCGCGATAGGATTCGGGAGTTCGACTCCCGGTTTGCTTTGCGTACCGCGACGGGTCCACTTCTTTGTTTTTCGATTTCGTTGATACGATTTCGCTCGTACACGATTCCTAACGTTTATCCAAAGCATCTAATAGCACATTCAAGCACATAATACAAGTAGCACATAAGTTTGACTGATCACCAACGTTCGTGAGACTCGTGTGTGTGTTTCGATAATTCCTTGAATTATATTCGATAGTTTGTGTTCGTGTTCTACGAAGCGTTTGCACGCTTGATTAATCCTAATCAACGTGTAGTGCACAATTCAATAATTATCCGAACTATTGTCTTGTGTTAGTGTTGTGGTTGCCACACTTGGTTTCCAAAACCAATGTGCAATGTATGATTATCGTTTCGTAGATGTTTGTGTTCAACTCATCTAATTAAACATAATTAAATGAAATGCAACAAGTATGAATGTGAAATGTAAAGAATATAAGAGTTGCAATTTACCTGAAATTGCCGGGTGTCACAACTATTTACATAAATGGTCGACACCAAAGCTGACTGTTGCATGCTATCGCATGTTTTGCCTTGCCCCTATTGTCTAGCACAAACAATAGTAACGTGAATTGGCTAGTCAAACACTTGCGTATGTCCCATCTACCAAGTGAGGTTTGTCAAACCTAATAGATCTATTTCCAACTACCACGCTTTGCACAACGACAAACTAAACGGTTCGAAATGTAAGGACTTGTAATGCTACGTTTGCACTTAATGTAAACAGCTAACTCATGCAAGTGATATGTATCTACAAGTGTTTGTTGCACATGTTTTCTCCCCCAAAACAGTTAAAATAAGAAAGGGGTCGTGTACGCACCTTTGATATTAAATAGAATGATCAAACACGTGAAGTCGCGTAGAAAGTCCTCTACGAAGAACCCATGGTTTAACAATAACTTAGTGTTATTCGGGATGTCGTATTGTGATTGTAATCACATTCGCGTTAACACACGTATGTTAGACTGTTAGAAACGCGCACAAGTAAATTCGCGTGACTTTAAAGTCGTTTAAATAAAATCATATAATTGTTTATGATTTTATTTAATTAAGCCTAATCATAAGCGATTACGTTTTCGGTCTAAAATGTGAATTTTATCTTTTTAATTACTTCGGGATTCTGCTACGGTTCCAACGCAATTTGAATGGGTCAAATCGGAGTTAGAACGAGTGAGATATGGCAAAAATACTAATTATGATTTAAAAACTAAATCCAGTTGGAGCCGGGTTTGAACCCGCGACCCCTGGAACTGAACCCACATACCCAACCAACTCCTCTACAATTCCTTTTGTAATAAGGTTCTGGTTCAATTGTTTTTAATCATAACCGATCAGGTTCCCTCTTGTTTCTTTAAACCGCACCACATCACATCCAATTGACCCCGATTGAAATCCTGATCATGCCTATTATCATGGGGCTATTATTCTATGATTCAAAACGAGTTCAATGGCAAATTTAATTCAATCAGTGCGTCAAAATCATATGATTTTATACACCTGTTATGGTTCGAACGTGGATGCCATAAACCACATCACAAATTTTTCAAATTCTATTATAATAAACTGTAAGATCATAGAGTATTCATGAAAACTGATTTTTGAAACCTTCTGAAAGGTTTAATTTGAATGTTAAGCTCTATCAACTTGAAATCCCCAATTCGTTTCTAAACATAAACCCTAATAATCAAAATCATTAAATTTGTAGTTCCTTGATGAAATTAGCATAGTATTAACATTAATCGGAACCTTCTGAACCTACAGGTCTCATTCAATTTAATTCCTGAACCCATCTCACTCAAATCCCCAAACTCGTTTTTATCATAAGAACCCTAGATTTGAAATCATTCAAATCGTGGTTGTTTCATGAAATTAACTTAGGGATTTCTATAAAAAGAGTATTTCGAAACCTTTTGTAACTTTAATTTTAATTTAACAGTCTTTTGAATCAAAATCCCCAAACCATTTTAACTCAAAAACCCTATAAATCGAAATCCCAGAATTCGTACTTGTTTGATGAATTTAACATATGGGTTTCCTTAAACTAATGATTTCGAAACTCTTTGTGTCAATTGATTTCATTGTTACACTCGATTTAACAGAAACCCCCAAATTGTTTAAACTTAGAACCCTAGCATTCGAATTCAAAGCATTCGATGTTATCAGTCAAAATTGACTTAGGGTTAACCCTAGTCGGCCATTTTAGGTGTTATAGGAATGATCACTTACTTGTTTTGATGTCGGATTAATGTGGTTCAATTGTAAGCCCTAGTTTCGGCCACCCCCAAATCGAAATCTCTATCTGGCACTGTTGGGATCGAATTACTGCTTGTAGAAGCTTCTAATAATGCAGACCAAGATGTGTAGATGCTCAATTTAGTGAAATATAATCGAATTGATATAGAACGATTATACTCTTGTGTTTCGGCCTACCCTCAATCGAATTCTTCAATCTAGAACTTCTAGGATGAAATTTTTTTATGCAGAATACTCTAAAGATGTCTATCCTACTCTCTGTATGCTTAATTTGCCGTATTGAAGTCGAATTACATGGTTTGAGTATTGATTAGCTACGGTTTCGACTCTTTGTTAACATTTTGGTTTAATTCGACAATTTAATGGTTCCATAACGCATGCAACTGTTGATAATCATCAATGCAATGATTTGGAATGGTTTAATTTTATTATAACCGAGATTCCATCTTGAATTTTCGGTTTTAACATTGATATAGTCATAATTTTGACTTCCCAAAGTCAAAATAGATGGTTTAATGTAATTACATGTTTGATCCTTGCAATTTAAATGGTTTTAACTTGTTTTGTTCCAATATAACCCATCACAATTTGTTTTGTTTGATTTCTTACTGTTTTTGTTAAAAATTTGATTAACGGGGTTAATCTAAACTGCCGGATTGTCACATTATCCCCCTGTTGAAGGAATTTTCGTCCCGGAAATTGTTAGTTGTTAGAAGTAGTTAGGAAACTACTTGCGAGTTTAAATTGTATGTGTTAGTGAGGTTTGATCATTCTGTGTGCTTGTGTGTACTTACACACGAAATCCAATGTTTGCAACATCACAACTAAGTGTGATCATTCTATGTAACTGTTTGCGTGTACACTTGTTAGTTCACCTAACTGTGACTGTTTGTGTTTGATCATACTGTGCTGTGTAACCTCGCACATAGTGAGTGTTTGTAACTGTTTGTACTATGCAACCTCGTACATAGTAAAATGTGTGTAACTAATCATGTATGTACTACCATAACACGTAACATATGAAATGTAGCACATAAAATGTAATGTAGCACAAATATTTGTAACAAAACCAATTGAATAAAGTGTTTGTGCTTACAGTTTGAAATCTAAAAGGTTGATGTGTGAAGCATCACGTCATCCCCTTGTTGAAGGAAATTTCGTCCCGAAATTTAACATCCGCTCTCAGTGTTTGTTGTTGTTGTTTTGAACAGATGAGGATACTTCTTCATCATTTGATCTTCCCGTTCCCATGTGAATTCAGGACCACGTCTTGAATTCCACCGAACTTTAACTATCAGAATCTTGCTTTGTTTGAGCTGTTTGACCTCTCGGTCCATGATTTCAGCTGGTTCTTCAATGAATCGTAACTGTTCATCCACTTGTATTTCTTCCAATGGTACAATCAATGTCTCATCAGAAAGACATTTCTTTAAGTTCGATACGTGAAAGACATCATGAACTCCACTTAGTTCATCCGGTAATTTGAGTTGATACGCAACCGGACCAATCCTTTTTAGAATCTCAAAAGGTCCTACGTAACAAGGACCAAGCTTCCCGCGCTTGCCAAATCGTATCAAATCTTTCCAAGGTGATACCTTTAGAAGAACTCGGTCTCTTACTTGAAATTCCAATGGCTTTCGACGTTTGTCAGCGTAACTCTTTTGTCGATCCCGGGCTGCTGCCATACGGTTCCTGATTTGTACAATCTTCTCAGTCGTTTCGTGCACTAATTTAGGACCTGTAATCTGACTGTCACCAATTTCAGCCCAACAAACTGGTGAACGACATTTGCGACCATAAAATGCTTCAAACGGTGCTGCCTGAATACTTGTATGATAACTGTTGTTGTAAGAGAATTCCACTAACGGTATATGGTTTTCCCAGCTGTTACCAAAATCAGTGACACACGCTCGTAACATATCCTCGAGCGTTTGAATCGTACGTTCACTCTGACCGTCTGTCTGTGGATGATATGCGGTACTCATATCCAAACGAGTTCCCAATGACTTATGGAGTGATTTCCAAAAATTGGAAGTAAATCCGGCATCCCGATCTGATATGATAGAGATTGGCACGCCATGTCGTGCTACCACTTCCTTGATGTAAATGAGATTCAGTTTCTCCATCTTGTCGGTTTCCTTGATTGCAAAGAAATGTGCATATTTCGTGAATCGATCGACAATTACCCATATCGTATCACAACCACTCGGTGTAGGAGGTAACTTAGTAATGAAGTCTATCGAAATCTGTTCCCATTTCCATATTGGTATTTCTGGTTGTTGCAGCAAACCAGATGGTTTCTGATATTCAACTTTGACTTTCGAACAAGTCAAACATTTGCTAACATACCTAGCAATGTCGGCTTTCATGTGAGGCCACCAATACAGTGCCTTCAAGTCATGATACATCTTGTCTGATCCCGGATGGACTGAATATCTGGACTCATGTGCTTCATCCATCACGAGTTCCCTTAAACCTCCATACAAAGGTATCCACAGTCGATTAATGAAATAACAAATTCCATCGGGCTTGACATCCAATTGTGTTTCCATCCCCCGTAAGGATTCATGTACCAAAGTATCCTTTTCTAAGGCTACCAGCTGAGTACTGTGTACCTTCTCAGGTAAGTCAGTATGTATCGTCATCATAAGTGCGCGAACCCGTCTTGTTGATGTGTCTTTTCTACTTAAAGCATCAGCTACCACATTAGCTTTTCCCGGGTGATACTTAATCGCGCATTCGTAGTCGTTCAACAACTCGAACCACCGTCGCTGTCTCATATTAAGCTCCATCTGATCAAAGATATGTTGCAAACTCTTATGATCAGTGTAAATGGTACACTTGGTTCCATATAAGTAATGCCTCCAAATTTCCAAAGCAAAAACTACTGCTCCTAACTCCAAGTCATGAGTAGTTTAATTCTTTTCGTGTGGTCGTAGTTGCCTTGAAGCGTAAGCAATCACTTTATCACGTTGCATCAACACACATCCAAAACCCTGTGCAGATGCATCACAATACACCACAAAGTCTTCTGTTCCTTCTGGTAAGGACAGAATCGGTGCACTACAGAGTTTCTGTTTCAATAACTGAAATGTAGCATCCTGTTTATCCGTCCAGTTATACTTCGTTCCTTTGTGCGTAAGAGGTGTAAGTGGTTGAGCGATCGTTGAGAATCCCTCAATGAATCGTCGTTAATAACCCGCCAAACCAAGGAATTGTCGTACCTCGGTAGGGGTCTTTGGTGCTTCCCAATTCTTAATCGCCTCAATCTTTGCTGGATCAACATTTATGCCCTTTTCATTGACTATATGACCCAAGAATTGTACTTCTCGCATCCAGAAGTCACATTTCGAGAACTTAGCGTTCAGTTGTTCTTGTTTCAGTAATTCCAACAGCAATCGAAGATGTTCAGCATGCTTCTCCTCAGTCAGGGAATAGATGAGAATGTCATTTATGAAAACAATGACAAACTTATCAAGGTAGGGTTTACAAACACGATTCATGAGATCCATGAATACTGCTGGAGCGTTTGTCAACCCAAATGGTATGACCAAAAACTCATAATGGCCATAGCACGTTCTGAATGCTTTCTTTGGAATATATTCTTTTTAAACTCTTAGTTGATGATAACCCGATCTGAGATCAATCTTGGAGTAGTAACTCGAACCTTGCAACTGATCGAACAGATCGTCAATTCTAGGTAACGGATACCGGTTTTTGATGGTAACTTTGTTAAGTTCCCGGTAATCGATACACATACGGAAAGTCCTATCCTTCTTCTTAACAAATAATACTGGAGCTCCCCACGGTGAAAAACTAGGTCGTATAAAGACCTTATCCAACAACTCTTGCAGTTGTGTAGATAACTATTGCATCTCTGACGGTGGAAGTCGATAAGGCGCCCTAGCTATCGGTGCTGCGTCTGGTGTAAGATCGATTCGAAATTCCACCTGTCTGATAGGCGGTAATCCCGGTAGGTCTTCTGGAAATACTTCCGGAAATTCACAAACCACTGGGATGTCTTCAATCTTCCTCTCATCTACCGGCTTCTCAGTTATAAGTGCTATGACTGCTGTATGACCTTTATGTGAAGACATTTGTGTGCTTTCATACAAGAAATAAGACGCAGTGGCCTACTGGTCTTTTCGCCTTGTACATACAACGTCTCTCCCTGCGAAAGAGGTATACGAACGATCTTTTCATGGCATACTATTTCAGCCTGGTGTTTGGACAACCAGTCCATGCCAATGACTACATCAAAACTGCCTAAAGTGATAGGCATAAGATCAATTTCCAATGTTTGACCCGTAAAATCAAGCATACATCCCTTAAGGATTTGTTCAACTACGATTAACTTGCCATCAGCTAGTTCTACAGTGTATGGGTTTTCTAAGGCAGTGGGACTAACATTTAGCAACTTAGAAAATGAACTAGATACAAAACTCCGGTCTGCACCATTGTCAAATAGCATAGAGGCATAGTGATTATTTAAGAGGAACGTACCCGTAACAATGTTGGGATCCTCCCGTGCTTGACGTCCTCCAATCACAAACGCCCTGCCCCTAGCACCATTGTTTTTGTTATTGTTGTTGTTGTTGGTGCCATTGTCGTTACCGTTGTCGTTGCCATTTGCCTCATTAGTCCCTCCTTTCTTGAGTTGTGGGCAATCCTTTTTGAAGTGCCCCAGTTTACCACACTCAAAGCACCCCTTCTGAGTGTTGTTTTGGTTATTGCTCTGATGATTGGAATTGTTTTGCAGTTCTCCACGGCAATCCTTAGCTACATGCCCTCCCTTGCAACCCCTCTGACACCTAAACTTATCACACAGATTCCCACCATGATGGAATCCACACTTGTTGCACTTTGGATGTTTACCAATATAACCCCTGACGATGATGACTGCTGACCACTGTTCGAATTATGGTAAGACTTGTTTGAATCTTGTTTTCGGTTCTGTTGAAACGGCTGTTGGTTGAAGTTCCTGGAGTTGCTGCTTTCCCACTTCCTCTTGTGGTCTCCTACCTTAGTAGCTGCTGTTCGTTTAGGCAGAGTTCCTTGTAAAACTGCCTGATCAGTCAATTGGTGCGCCAGTCGAACAGCTTGTTGAATCGTTGTGGGATTTGCAGAAGTGACCAATCCCTGGATCTGAGGCACCAATCCTCCTATGTACCTCTCTATCCATTTGCTTGCTGGAGTAGCCATGTGAGGTAGAATTCTGGCTAGTTCATGAGATCGAGTAGTGTACTCCTCGATATTAGACCCCTCCATCTTAAGGTGCCAATACTCCTCCTCCGGTTTCTGCATTTCACTACGAGGACAGTAATCCTCTTGCAATAAGGTCTTGAAACCATTCCAAGTTAAGGCATTGGCCTCACCCAATCCCAGAGTTTGAACATTTGAATTCCACCAGGTCAACGCTGGACCCTCCAATGTACCCATGGCATATTTGACCTTGTTTTCCTCTGGACAGTTACACATTTCAAATTCTGATTCCGCTTTCTCAATCCATCGAAGGAGTCCAATGGCCCCCTCCGATCCTTTGAAATTATGCGGTTTGCAATCCAAGAACGTCTTGAATGTGCACACCTGTGGGTTCACAAATCCCCCTGCTGGACCATGTGGTCCTGTCATGTGAGTCTTGGTGTAGCTCGCGATAGCCTCTACGATCCTGTTGTTTATCAGCTCATTAGGCTCAGCAACTGTCATCTGTACGTTCTCTCCAGACATTATCTCCCTAGTTAAAAGAAATGTTAGAATGTTATCAAATCCAATGTGAAACGTGTAAACAATACAACAAACATCAAACATGCAATTGTAGGATTCAACACAACTGTTGGCAATAAGTAATAGTTTTCAATAGATAATAATCTGATTTGAGTACAATACTTACAAAATCAAAACAAAGGTTTTCAAACATCTAATGTAGGGACACAACCCGCCCCTAATAAGTTTAAACAAAATAAAGAAAAATCATGCATCCTCAACAGTGGAATCATCACCAGAATCAAAATCATGTTCTGGTATCTCCTCCACTTCCACTTCCTCCTCTGCCTCGGATACAAATGTTCTTCCAATGCAATCAACCTCCCCTCAGCAATGTCGGCTCGATGTTCCTCCTCTTGCATTCGTGTAGTCAGATGTACGATGTGAGACTCCATTCCCTAAACTACACTGCGAAGCTCTGCGTATCGGGCGTTTACATCCCGGAGCTCCTGTGCCATATGCTCGATCCGATCATTAGCCCACTTTGACTCCCATGTCAATCGGGCGACATCATCTGACTCGAATCGTGGCCTCTTACAGGCACGAAACCTAGGTGGCATACGATATGAAGACTCTTCGGTGGAATCCTCCACAGGTGCTTTCCCTGGGTCTCTCTGTGGCTCCTCCTGTGGGTCATCCTCAGGATCCTCCTGTGGATCCTCCTCAGGATCCTCCTGTGGGTCGTCCTCCTCCGGATCCTCCTCCGGGTCCTCCTCCGGATCCTCGTCCGGGTCCTCCACGGGATCCTCCTCCGGATCCTCCTCGTCATCCGATACGATCACGTATGGTGGTGGCGGTGCTGCCATATCTGTTACATAAAACCATATGTAAATACTAGGCAAAAGCAGTTGTGTAAACAAGTGTCTAATGTCTAACAGTTATAGTCTAATTCTACTAATGCAAACCTAGTTCGCTATAACCAATGTCTCTGATACCAATCTGTGAAACCCCCAATTTTCAACTAACGAAATCATACCGTTTGGGACGTGACAAACCAGGATCTCAGATCATTAGACATAACGAAGACCTCTATATGATTTTCAAAACATACTTTGGTCTAAAACTGTAATCTCAAAGTTCTACGTTGCGGAAGCGTCTTAAAACAAAAACAACCATGACAGTTTGAAAACTGAAAATTACAAAGCAAAGTTTCAAATGTTCAAATCCAAATAACAGAATTTAAAGTATGCATGCGACTCGATCTCCTAGTCCATGCTTGCTTGCTTGTATACCTTAGCGTCCTGAGAAAAAACATGTAAATCAAGTCAACACAAAGGTTGGTGCATTGCATAGGTTTAAGCATTCACAAATGTTTGAAACAACAGTTTGAATATAATGTTTGCAGATAACATAATCACACATGCGTAGTCATGATAGCTAGTAATTTATACTATTATATAAGTGGTCGACACCGAAGCTGATTGTTGCATGCGATCGCATGTTTTGCTCTGCCACTATTGTCTAGCACAAACAATAGTAATGTGAATTGGCTAGTCAAACACTTGCGTAGATCCCATCTACCAAGTGAGGTTTGTCAAACCTAATAGATCTATTTCCAACTACCACGCTTTGCACTACGGCAAACTAAACGGTTCGAAATGTAAGGACTTGTAATGCTACGTTTGCACTTAATGTAAACAGCTAACTCATGCAAGTGATATGTATCTAAAAGTGTTTGTTGCACATGTTTTCTCCCCCAAAACAGTTAAAATAAGAAAGGGGCCATGTACGCACCTTTGATAGTAAATAGAACCTGTGGTTTAACAATAACTTAGTGTTATTCGGGATGTCGTTTTGTGATTTTTATCACATTCGCGTTAACACAGGTATGTTAGACTGTTAGAAGCGCGCACAAGTAAATTCGCGTGACTTTAAAGTCGTTTAAATAAAATTATATAATTGTTTATAATTTTATTTAATTAAGCCTAATCATAAGCGATTACGTTTTCGGTCTAAAATGTGAATTTTATCATTTTAATTAGTTCGGGATTCTGCTACAGTTCCTACGCAATTTGAATGGGTCAAATCGGAGTTAGAACGAGTGAGATATGGCAAAAATACTAATTATGATTTAAAAACTAAATCCAGTTGGAGCCGGGTTTGAACCCCCGACCCCTAGAACTGAACCCACATACCCAACCAACTCCTCTACAATTCCTTTTGTAATAAGGTTCTGGTTCAATTGTTTTTAATCATAACCGATCGGGTTCCCCCCTTGTTTCTTTAAACCGCACCACATCACATCCAATTGACCCCGATTCAAATCCTGATCACGCCTGTTATCATGGGGCTATTATTCTATGATTCAAAACGAGTTCAATGGCAAATTTAATTCAATCAGTGCGTCAAAATCATTTGATTTTATACACCTGTTATGGTTCGAACGTGGATGCCATAAACGACATCACAAATTGATCAAATTCGATTATATTAAACTGTAAGATCATAGAGTTTTCATGAAAACTGATTTTCGAAACCTTCTGAAAGGTTTAATTTGAATGTTAAGCTCTATCAACTTGAAATCCCCAATTCGTTTCTTAACATAAAACCTAATAATCAAAATCATTAAATTCGTAGTACCTTGATGAAATTAGCATAGTATTAACATTAATCGGAACCTTCTGAACCTACAGGTCTCATTCAATTTAATTCCTGAACCCATCTCACTCAAATCCCCAAACTCGTTTTTATCATAAGAACCCTAGATTTGAAATCATTCAAATCGTGGTTGTTTCCTGAAATTAACTTAGGGATTTCTATAAAAAGAGTATTTTGAAACCTTCTGTAAACTTTAATTTGATTTTAACATTTTTTTAAATCAAAACCCCCAAACCATTTTAACTCAAAAACCCTAGAAATCGAAATCCCAGAATTCGTACTTGTTTGATGAATTTAACATATGGGTTTCCTTAAACTATTGATTTCAAAACTCTCTGTGTCAATTGATTTCATTCTTACACTCAATTTAACAGAAACTCCCAAATCGTTTAAACTTAGAACCCTAGCATTCGAATTCAAAGCATTCGTTGTTATCAGTCAAAATTGACTTAGGTTTAACCCTAGTCGGCCATTTTAGGTGTTATAGGAATGATCACTTACTTGTTTTGATGTCGGATTAATGTGGTTCAATTGTCAGCCCTAGTTTCGGCCACCCCCAAATCGAAATCTCTATCTGGCACTGTTGGGATCGAATTACGGCTTTTAGAAGTTTCTAATAATGCCGACCAAGATGTGTAGATGCTCAATTTAGTGAAATATAATCGAATTGATATAGAACGATTATACTCTTGTATTTCGGCCTACCCTCAATCGAATTCTTCAATCTGGAACTTCTAGGATGAAATTTTTGTATGCAGAATACTCTAAAGATGTCGATCCTACTCTATGTATGCTTACTTTGCCGTATTGAAGTCGAATTACATGGTTTGAGTATTGATTAGCTATGGTTTCGACTCTTTGTTAGCATTTTGGTTTAATTCGACAATTTAATGGTTCCATAATGCATGCAACTGTTGATAATCATCAATGCAATGATTTGGAATGGTTTAATTTGATTATAACCGAGATTCCATCTTTAATTTTAGGTTTTAACATTGATATAGTCATAATTTTGACTTCCCAAAGTCAAAATAGATGGTTTAATGTAATAACATGTTTGATCCTTGCAATTTAAATGATTTTAACTTGTTTTGTTCCAATATAACCCATCACATTTGGTTTTGTTTGATTTTTTACTGTTTCTGTTAAAAATTTGATTAACGGGGTTAATCTAAACTGCAAGATTGTCACATTATACAAGGACACTATCTTTAGTAGTCAATCAAGAACTTTTCCAAAACAAGGTATTCAACCAATAGTTTTCATGATGGTGTTCAAACAAAGGATTTAAAAATAGGGTATTCAAGTAAGGTTTTCATATCATGGTATTCAAGCAAGGTTTTCAAATCAAAGTATTCAAAAGCATGGTGTTCATCGTTGTGAACAAACTTATACACACATCAAGTTACATATTCATTTAGCGTTAAACTGGGTGATCACAACAAGGGAAAACGGACACAATTGTTTACGCCAAAGATGGAGTTAGCTTTTAAATTTGTTTTAAAAGCTAACAACAGAATTGGTTGTATTATGGTAGTACAAAGTTGCTGATAAATAATCTGACTCCAAACGTAGTTTGGGACTTGATTATGTGTTGGCTTTTCTAGTAAAAAGTCTTTTGATTGTTTGCACATGCATTCATACTTGATGTTAGTTTGGGTTGTAACCATCCATGTATTTTCATTCACTGCTTTATACATATTCCTTACAATACAGATTCATGTTTACAAATGTTAAACCTATTGTTCTCAGCAACTACTTTTGTAGTTGACAGTTACTGTCACACCCCTGCGCCGCGTGCGGTATCCACGGCGCGGTGACGTATGAACAGTTGAATCATGCACAAGTATTGAATAAGAACAACCACAATGGATTACTAAATTTCATAAGGTTTAGACAATTGTTTAATTACAGACAATCTATCTATCAAAATAATGACAACTACAGACCCAAAATATAGTTACAAAATAAGACTTCAAACAAGACAATTAAACAATTAGGATTTAGTTTGTTTCTAATCCATCCTAGCATGTTTGTTCATCTTGTTCTATCTTAGAATGGTCTCCTTAGTTGTCCCTGAGAAGTCTTAAACCTGATTACCTGAAACACGTGAAAAGTAACTGTCAACTACAGAAGTAGTTGGTGAGAACAATAGGTTTAATCATTTGTAAACATGTATTTGTAACATAAGGCATAGGTATATTAAAGCAATAAATGATTCACATGGATGAGCTGCAACTCAAACTAACATAAAGTATGTAAAAACGTGTGTAAACAGTCCACGACTATTTACTGATGATGCCAACATATAATCAAGTCCCAAACTACGTTTGGAGTCAGATAATATATCAACAGTTTTGATAAAACCATAATGAAACCAAACCTGCAGTTAGCTTATAAAACAAATTTAAAAGCTAACTCCATTTTGGTATGAGCCCGTGTGTCCGCTTTCCCTTGTTGTGATCACCCAGTACTAACGCTAATGAATATGAAACTTGATGCGTTTATAAGTTTGTTTACAACAATGGACACCATGCTTTTGAACCTTGCTTTATTATTTGCTTGTTAATGCCTTATTTGATAACATGATTTGAAACTTTGATTTAATCCCATGAATTAAATCCATTGTTTTGAATACCATGAAATGAATCCCTTGATTTGAATACCATGAAATGAATCCTTTGATTTGACTATCATGAAATGAATCCTTTGATTTGAATACCATGAAAGGATGACCTTGTATAGTAACAAGTTTATAACATATTACTTTCGAAAACACGGTTTATGACAAAAGAGTTTATAAATTCCATTATTTAAAAGTAATTATTTTTAAATTCATTTGAGTAAATCTGCTGTAAAATAGTCCAAATATCCTTTATAAAACCTTTTTAGAAGAAAAGTTTGACAGTTGATAAATCCTTTAAAAACAGTTGATGAATTCCTTGAAACAGTTGATGAATCCTTTGGATTTGTAAAATGAACTTGTAATGTTTACACGCATACACACATCTTGTATAATGAAATACAATTGTAAATAAAGGGTTTTGATCACGTGTTCCACCCCAAAACAGTTATAAAACAGTAAAAGAGGGGCTAATATTCTCACCTGTCTGCAGTAGACTCTGAACTAAAAAAGATAGCAAGTGGCAAACATGACTTCTAACTGGTTCCTATATCATTGTAATCATACATAAGATATAAGATTTATAGTTGTATAGACTTTGATTCATTGATTGACTTGTGTTCATTTGAACTTGATTAACTCTTGATTACTTGATCTTATGATTATGATTGTTGTGTGATTTGAACATCATGATTTAATTCACTTGATTGATCGTTGATTCATGAAAATAGATTTCACGTTTCTTTTATGCACAAATCTTATGCATAAAATGACAAGTGTTTGTGAACTTTATAACCATTGATTAACATGTATTGTGAGAAGATGTTCAATTGTTTTAAGTCTTTGTGATTGTGAATTGATCTTCATGATTTTTGTTAAGTTACAAACTTAACCTATTTATGATCAATTCACAATTGTCATAAGTCGAGGGCCACACATTGGGCCTTAAGCACATGAAACCATGAGGGCTTAACAAAGGCCATGGGCCACTTAGATCAACTATGGACCAATTGAATGTGATATTGGGCCAACCAACTTGTTTATGGACCATGTAAAATGCCAAAGACAATATTGGGCCAACTTAAAGCTCATAATGGGTCGAAAGCCACTATGTGGATCAAAGGGATTAACATGGGCCAACTATGATTGGTTTGGGCCGGATGGAATAGAATTGGGCTAATTGCTAAGTATCGGGCCGAAATGGATATCGTGTTATCAAATAGGTGATTTTTGGTGGGCCACGAGTCCTATTGGACTTTTTCTAATGTGGGCCGAAGTTAACCAATCAATTGGGCCAAAAATATATACAGAAATTGCATGTTGGGTCTCGGTTAAACCACATGGCAGCGAACCCTTATGTTCGCTGGACCCAAGCTCGTCAATGGTCAGAGGTTCGCTACTAGTTGTAGGGTTCGGTGGTTACATGCTGCTAGTAGGTTAGCCAAAGTTTGTTCCTGCATGGTGGGTTCGGAGGCTGGGAGGGTTCGGTCAAGACCATGCATGGAGGGTTCGGTGATATCAAATGATTCGCAGAGGTTCGGCCGAGAAAACCCTAATAGGTTCGGCACTTCGGGGTTCGTGACATGCATGGGAGGCTCGGTGTAGGTTCGTGAAACCCCTTAGGGTTCGGCTGGTTGTGACCGACGAACTGTAGGTTCGTTCCTGAGATTGGTTCGTCAAGAGAAGGTTCGGCAGCCTCTCAAGGGTTCGACATGCTGATGCGCAGGTTCGGCCAAAGCTGGCCTCACGAACCCTGGTTTGAACCATCATCTTCCTTGAGCCAATCCGTAACAGATCATTTCCTAGGTTTGTATCCTGCTATAATGAGCTACTATGGGTGCGGTAGTCGACTTGGTGGCGCAAGAATCAGATAAAACTCTCGTTCAAACAACAATACACAAAAACCCTATTTTTCAGATTCTTCATGGATCATTACCTCGCTTTTGGTCAGACCAATCCACAGATCTTTTGAACTCTCGTGTAGGGAATGTCAAGAGCTACGCGTGGCCGCCAAGAACACCAAAATCCGTTGAGAAACGAGCGAGTTAAGCGTGTTTGAAGTCGGTTTTCTAGAGAGAGAGGGTCGGACGAATTTTCTAGTGAGAGAAAGGGTTGGCTGCAATTTAACGAGTGAAATGGCCTTCTTTAAGTTTTTTATAGTCCGTGTGGTATTCGGGTTCGTTTCGGTCGCTCGGTTCGCGTTTCCGGAACGCAACGCGTATTATACACGGTTTTAAATAAAATTGTTGTTAAACTCATTAAAATGATGAGTTTCAAAATTGTAAAAATGTACAATAATTATTTTAATTACTTTTTATGATTCGTGTGTTGTCAGATCGTTAAACACTCACAGTTACTTGTATACCCGCAATCGCGTACGTTTTTCGATCGTAATAATTATTTAAAGTTGTTTAATCATAATTATAAGTTCAACATTCGTAACATTATGGATCGTCACCCATAACTATACTCAGTCTCGCTTACGTATTACGATTCTTGTTGAATTAATTAATTGTCATAATATTCGTCTGAACACTACGCACTAACACTATCCTGTTACACCGAACGCAGTATATATATAGGGCTCACTCTCGCTGCCCACCACTGTTTCGATATATCACGATATTGTTCTTGCCTAGTGTAATCGACTGTAAATAAATAATACATACTTGTCCCTAAATAAATAAGATCCTATAACACACAAACACATTATGAACACATGAATCACATTAATTAACTGAACATGGACACACACACTGTTCTAACACTGTTTACGACTACCATGACTAAATGTACAAATGTTACAGTCTCCCCTAGTTAAGTTAATTTCGTCTCGAAATTAACT
The DNA here is from genome assembly GCA_009363875.1 of Mikania micrantha. Classification (NCBI taxonomy): domain Eukaryota; kingdom Viridiplantae; phylum Streptophyta; class Magnoliopsida; order Asterales; family Asteraceae; genus Mikania; species Mikania micrantha. Next base: position 68,039,363 of record CM018693.1, on the reverse strand, counting down.
AGCCGAAGATACTGTAAAAATATGAGGGTACTTAAGCTTCATCTGGTCTTCACGTTCCCAGGTGAACTCAGCACCGCATTTGCCCTCCCATCGTACTTTTATGATCGGGATACGGCTGCGTTTAAGTTTCTTGACCCCATGATCCATGATTTCTACCGGACGTTCTATGAATCGCATGTTGTTTTGAATCTGTATGTCTTCCAGTGGAATCTGAACATCATGATCCGCCAAGCATTTCTTAAGATTTGATACATGAAAAGTATCATGAACATTGCTTAGCTCCACTAGAAGTTTGAGTTTGTAGGCTACGGGACCAATCCGTTCCAGGATCTCAAAAGGTCCAACGTACCTTGGTGCAAGTTTCCCTTTCTTCCCAAATCGGACAACGCCTTTCCAGGGAGAAACTTTGAGTAAGACTCGGTCACCGACTTGAAACGCAAGTGGTTTCCGACGTCGATCATCATAACTCTTTTGCCGATCTCGCGCGGCCTTAAGCCTTGCTTGAATGATTGTGATTTTGTCTGTTGTTTCCTGAATGAGTTCTGGTCCTACGACCTGTGAATCACCAATCTCGGTCTAGCAGACCGGTGATCGGCACTTTCTACCATACAAAGCTTCAAATGGTGCACATTGAATGCTCGTATGATAGCTATTGTTATATGAAAACTCGATAAGTGGAAGATGAGTGTCCCAACTTCCACCGAAGTCAATGACACAAGAACGAAGCATGTCCTCGAGTGTTTGGATAGTCCTTTCGCTTTGACCGTCGGTTTGGGGATGATACGCCGTGCTAAGATTAACACGAGTTCCCAAAACCTTTTGCAATGATTGCCAAAATGGAGAAGTGAAACGACTATCACGATCATAAATGATTGATGTTGGTGTACCATGACGTGCAATGATTTCGTTGATGTATAGAGTGGATAGCTTCTCCATTTTGTAATCCTCTCGGATAGGGAGAAAATGAGCGGATTTGGTGAGTCGATCAACGATCACCCAAATCGAATTGAAACCTCGCGGAGTTCTTGGCAACTTTGTTATGAAATCCATGGAAATTTGCTCCCATTTCCATTGAGGAATTTCAGGTTGCTGCAGAAATCCCGAAGGCTTTTGATGCTCTGCATTGACTTTTGAACATGTTAGGCACTTTCCCACGTACAGTGTTATGTCTTTCTTCATTCCTGGCCACCAGTAAGATGTCCGCAAATCTTGGTACATCTTATCTGCTCCAGGATGAACTGAGTATCGTGACTTATGAGCCTCATCACAGATGAGTGTGCGCAATTCTTCAGACTTTGGAATCCAAATGCGGCCATTGAGATATAACACCCCATCTGATCGAGGATCTAATTTCTTCTCAATTCCGCAATCTAAGTCCGTTTTCAGCTGATTGTTTGTTACTACCTGTTGTTGTGCAATACGAATCAAGTCTTTCAAGTTTGGCTGTGTGTTGATCTCCATGGCTCTTACACGAATTGGTTTGACTGGTTCCTTGCAACTAAGAGCATCCGCCACCACATTGGCTTTACCCGGATGGTAACGAATCTCACAGTCGTAATCAGTTAGAAGCTCAACCCAACGTCGTTGTCTCATGTTGAGTTCTTTCTGATTGAGAATGTGTTGTAGGCTCTTGTGGTATGTATAGATGACACATTTAATACCATAAAGGTAGTGTCTCCAAATCTTTAATGCAAAGACCACAGCCCCTAACTCAAGGTCATGAGTAGTGTAATTCTTCTCGTGAACCTTAAGCTGTCTTGAAGAATACGCAATCAGCTTGTCTCGTTGCATAAGTACACAACCGAGACCAAGGTTTGAAGCATCACAGTAGACAATGAAGTCATCACTGCCTTCTGGAAGGCTAAGGATAGGGGAATTGCATAACTTCTGTTTAAGAAGTTGAAATGCGTCTTCTTGTTTCTGTCCCCATATAAAGGCTTGACTTTTCTGAGTCAGTGTGGTAAGTGGCAAGGCAATCTTAGAGAAATTTGCAATGAATCTCCTATAATAGCCCACCAGACCCAGAAATGAACGAATCTCTATTGCAGTAGATGGAGTAGACCAGTTCTTAATTGCCTCAATCTTAGCTGGATCTACATGTATTCCATCCCTGTTTATGACATGTCCAAAGAAGTGAACTTCCTTTAGCCAAAATTCACACTTTAAGAATTTAGCATAAAGCTGTTCAGCTCTTAGTAGCTCTAAAACTTTCCTCAAATGATCTTCATGCTCTTGTTCTGACTTAGAATAAATCAGTATATCATCAATAAAGACAATAACAAACTGATCTAAATAAGGCCTGCAGACTCGATTCATCAAGTACATGAACACTGCAGGTGCATTGGTCAGCCCAAAAGGCATAACCACGAACTCATAGTGTCCATATCGAGTCCTAAACGCAGTCTTTGGTATATCCTCATCATTTACTCGTAACTGATGATACCCGGATCGTAAATCAATCTTAGAGAAACAAGTTGCTCCCTGTAATTGATCGAACATATCATCGATCCTAGGTAGAGGATATCTGTTCTTGACTGTCAACTTGTTTAACTCACGATAATCGATGCACATACGAAATGAACCGTCTTTCTTCTTGACAAAGAGAACCGGAGCTCCCCATGGAGAGAAACTCGGTCTTATGAATCCCTTGTCTAGAAGTTCTTGAAGTTGACTAGACAGTTCCTGCATCTCAGACGGTGCCAATCGATACGGTGACTTCGCCACTGGGTTAGCTCCAGGGACGAGATCGATTCTAAACTCCACTTGCCGGATCGGTGGTAGTCCAGGAAAGTCTTCTGGAAATACGTCTGGATAATCTCTGATAACTGGAAGGTCTTCAACTGCTTTCTTATCAGGTTTCTTCTCTACCACATGAGCTAGGAATGCATAGTATTTCTTCTTCAGGTACTTCCTCTCCTTGATGCAAGATACAATCTTCAATCCGCGGCAGGGTTTCTCGCCATAAACTAACATCGTTTCACCAGACGGTAGAGGAATTCGAATAAGTTTCTCCGAGCATACGATTTCAGCATTGTTCTTGGATAACCAATCCAATTCTACTACAACTTCGAAGCTTCCGAGAGTCAAGAATGAGATCGACGGAGAAAAGATGGTCATTTAATCTTAATTCACAGCCATGGATTATGGTATCTACAACTATAGTCTTGCCATTTGCTACTTCTACAGTATAGGGAGCAGTTGTATATATAGTTGCATATTAAGCAAAGAAGCAGTATGAGCAGAGATAAAGCTTTTATCAGCACCAGTATCAAATATGATAGAAACGTAATGACCATTGATGAGAAATGTACCCGTGACGACTGTTGGCTCCTCGCGTGCTTCGGTAGCTCCGATAGCAAAGGCACGAGCAGTAGCAGTGTTGTTAAGACGTGGACATTGATTTCTGAAATGCCCCTCTGCTCCACAATTATAACAGGTTCTTCCACCAGTAGCAGTAGGAGTAGCAGTGGTAGTTGTTGCAGCAGCAAGATGAGCAGATCGGCATGTAGCTGGGAAGTGTCCCATTCGTCCACACTTGAGACACTTTTTGCATGGAGTGTTGGGCAAGTGATGATATTGGCATTTGGTGCAAAGTGGAAACGGGCCAGTATAAGGCTTTTGCTTCTTCTTCTTGTGATGGTGCTGTTCAGGCTTCTTGCCTTCTTCAATCTGTGCTCTCTTGAATCCCTTTCGGGTGAGCACACCATATTTAACATACTCCTCATTAAGAGTAGCACCATGTTGAATTGCTGCCTCCAGAGTAGTGGGGTTGTTCCCCATAACAGTTCCTCTGACAACTAGAGGCAAGCCTTTAATGTATTTCTCTATCCTGCGGGATAGAGGAGTAACCAAATGGGGCACCAGAATGCACAACTCATGGAATCGAGTTGTATACTTCGCGTTCTCTCCACTATCTTGCACCAGATTCCACATCTCCACCTCGAGTTTCTTCAGTTCATGAAGTGGACAAAACCTTTCCACAAGCAGATTCTTGAAACCGTCCCATGGTAAAGCTAAAGCGACTTCCCGTCCTCTGGTGTTCTTCTCAGAATTCCACCAGGTGAGTGCGCCTTTATGAAAAGAGCTTGAAGTCATTTTTACTTTCAGATTTTCAGGACATCCTGTAAAGTCAAGAATATCCTCGATGCTCTCCAGCCATTGCAGTAGACCGGTAGCTCCCTTTGTACCAGAGTACTTAGGAGGCTTAGCATCGTTGAACTGCTTGAAAGTGAAGTTAGCAGTTCCTGAGTGATTGGTATTTGAGTTGTTCGATGAGTCATTGGTACTCCCCCGAAGATTCTGGGTGATATCAGTGACCATGCCCGGAATGACATCTCTCATATGTAAAGCGATGGCTCGGGCAATCTTGTTGATCTCATCATCGTTGCCACTTGTCGAACCCCCTCCGTTAGGATCACGTCGGGAAGGCATTCTACGAATAGAATCCACAAGCGGGTCAGTAATGAGGAAGGATACAATTGAATTTGCATGATAAAGTTAGTAATATATCCATACTACTAATATTATCATTCAATTGTAATATGATCCAGTACACGTATAAGTTATCAACTTATTTGCATACTTATCATGTGAATATGTACGATGTCCCGTGATTTCTCTACACCAAATCTACACACTGACACTTTCCCGATATACCGAAGATAGCTTATATATAGGGCATACGAAAGGGTCAACCAACTGCCAGCCCAGACGCCATCCCACCACCGCTTCGATATACCACGATCATGTCCTTGTTAGCATTTGGAAACATGTTTTGTACTGATTTGCAAGTGTGTTCCATTGATTAAGAATCCCATGATCTTTGATCAACTTGAACTATGATTGCATCCATGATTGAATTGTGATTGTGTTATGTGTGCACCTACTAACAGTTGTTAACATGTAGAACTAAATCATACGTGTGCTTAACACTTTTCTGTTAACCTATGTTAGTAAGTACTAGTCATGTAATCACTTAAGAATTTCACTTAAGGTTTACATTGAAAGAATGTTCACAACTTGATTGATTCACTATAATGTTTGGTTCACCCAAGTTTGAATTGCACTATGATTTGATTCACCAATGATTGTATCTCATGTATTTGTTTTATGTTCAATGATCCAGTTGCTCTCGAATCCTCACTTTAAATACGAACGCCGAATTTCCCCTGACATACCGAAATAAGCTTATATATAGGGTAAGCTCTCACCGACCCACCACTTACCTCAACACGTCAGCGTTAATCCGCCGTTTGTATTTGGAGCTAAGATTCCAACTCTTGATTGATTATGATTGATTCATGATTGTCTCTTGTTCTGTGACTATGATTATGATTGTGTAAACTATGGTTCTTAATTTTACTTGAAATCAAAACCTTAGGTTTCTGTATATGTGTCCTAGGTTGATTTAACCTAGGTTCCCAGTACTTATAGTATTGAGTATAATGATCCCCATGTGTGAACTTCAACTAAAGAATACTGTTACACATATTCTAAGTTATAAAGTTCCTATGATAATGAACACCTGATAATGATAACATGACAAGGATTTCAAATCAAGATTCTAAATTAATAGATCTTGATCTTTGAATTCCTATAATAAACATGACAAGGATTTCAAATCAAGATTCTAAATTAATAGATCTTGACCTCTGAATTCCTATAATGAACATGATAAGGTTTTAGATCAAAGATACTAAGAATATAGATCTTTACCTCTAAATCCTATGATGAACTCTGATGGAGAATTCCAGATCAAGGATACTAAGAATACAGATCCTTGCCCCTGGAATTCTTTAATGAACTCTGTGTGAGAATTTCAGATCAAGGATACTAAGAATACAGACCCTTGCCTCTGAAATCCTTAAATGCATATGTGTGAGAAATTTAATTCGGTTTCTAAAATTATAGAATTCCGATTCAAATTTCTTGACTCGATATCTAATCTTAGAAAATGTCCCTAAGATCTTTCAAGCTTAATGTGGACTTAATGCTCACTTAAGTTACTTAGATCCTAAGTATCCTCAAGCCTATAGCACTTAGTCCTATTGGGTAGCTTAGGTTATAGTCTAGGTCATTAAACATTGGGTTTTTCCTAGTTCTCTACAACCTTGGCTCTGATACCAACATGTCACACCCCTGCGCCGCGTGCGGAATCCACGGCGCGGTGACGTATGAACAGTTGAATCATGCACAAGTATTGAATAAGAACAACCACAATAGATTACTAAATTTCATAAGGTTTAGACAGTTGTTTAATTACAGACAATCTATCTATCAAAATAATGACAACAACATACCCAAAATATAGTTACAAAATAAGACTTCAAACAAGACAATTAAACAAATAGGATTTAGTGTGTTTCTAATCCATCCTAGCATGTTTCTTCATGTTGTTCTATCTTAGAGTGGTCTCCTTAGTTGTCCCTGAGAAGTCTTAAACCTGATTACTTGAAACACGTGAAAAGTAACTGTCAACTACAGTAGTAGTTGGTGAGAACAATAGGTTTAATCATTTGTAAACATGTATTTGTAACATAAGGCATAGGTATATTAAAGCAATAAATGATTCACATGAATGAGCTGCAACCCAAACTAACATCAAGTATGTAAAAACATGTGTAAACAGTCCACGACTATTTACTGATGATGCCAACATATAATCAAGTCCCAAACTACGTTTGGAGTCAGATAATATATCAACAGTTTGGATAAAACGATAATGAAACCAAACCTGCAGTTAGCTTATAAAACAAATTTAAAAGCTAACTCCATTTTTGTATGAACCCGTGTGTCCACTTTCCCTTGTTGTGATCACCCAGTACTAACGCTAATGAATATGAAACTTGATGCGTTTATAAGTTTGTTTACAACAATGGACACCATGCTTTTGAACCTTGCTTTATTATTTGCGTGTTAATGCCTTATTTGATAACATGATTTGAAACTTTGATTTAATCCCATGAATTAAATCCATTGTTTTGAATACCATGAAATGAATCCCTTGATTTGAATACCATGAAATGAATCCTTTGATTTGACTATCATGAAATGAATCCTTTGATTAGAATACCATGAAAGGATGACCTTGTATAGTAACAAGGTTTATAACATATTACTTTCTAAAACACGGCTTATGAAAAAAGAGTTTATAAATTCCATTATTTAAAAGTACTTATCATTTTTAAATTCATTTGAGTAAATCTGCTGTAAAACAGTCCAAATATCCTTTATAAAACCTTTTTAGAAGAAAAGTTTGACAGTTGATAAATCCTTTAAAAACAGTTGATGAATTCCTTGAAACAGTTGATGAATCCTTTGGATTTGTAAAATGAACCTGTAATGTTTACAAGCATACACACATCTTGTATAATGAAATACAATTGTAAATAAAGGATTTTGATCACGTGTTCCACCCCAAAACAGTTATAAAACAGTAAAAGAGGGGCTAATGTTCTCACCTGTCTGCAGTAGACTCTGAACTAAAACAGATAGCAAGTAGCAAACAGGACTTCTAACTGGTTCCTATATCATTGTAATCATACATAAGATATAAGATTTATAGTTGTATAGACTTTGATTCATTGATTGACTTGTGTTGATTTGAACTTGATTAACTCTTGATTACTTGATCTCATGATTATGATTGTTGTGTGATTTGAACATCATGATTTAAGTCACTTGATTGATCGTTGATTCATGAAAAGAGATGTCATGTTTCTTTTATGCACAAATCTTATGCATAAAATGACAAGTGTTTGTGAACTTGATAACCATTGATTAACATGTATTGTGAGAAGATGTTCAATTGTTTTAAGTCTTTGTGATTGTGAATTGATCTTCATGATTTTTGTTAAGTTACAAACTTAACCTATTTATGATCAATTCACAATTGTCATAAGTCGAGGGCCACACATTGGGCCTTAAGCCCATGAAACCATGAGGGATTAACAAAGGCCATGGGCCACTTAGATCAACTATGGGCCAATTGAATGTAAAATGCCAAAGACAATATTGGGCCAACTTAAAGCTCATAATGGGCCGAAAGCCACTATGTGGATCAAAGGGATTAACATGGGCCAACTATGATTGGTTTGGGCCGGATGGAATAGAATTGGGCTAATTGATAAGTATCGGGCCGAAATGGATATCGTGTTGTCAAATAGGTGATTTTTCCTGGGCCACGAGTCCTATTGGACTTTTTCTAATGTGGGCCGAAGTTAACCATTCAATTGGGCCAAAAAAATATACAGAAATTGCATGTTGGGTCTCGGTTAAACCACATGGCGCTGGACCCAAGCTCGTCAATGGTCAGAGGTTCGCTACTAGTTGTAGGGTTCGGTAGTTACATGCAGCTAGTAGGTTAGCCAAAGTTCGTTCCTGCATGGTGGGTTCGGAGGTTGGGAGGGTTCGGTCAAGACCATGCATGGAGGGTTCGGTGATATCAAATGGTTCGCAGAGGTTCGGCCGAGAAAACCCTAATAGGTTCGTTACTTCGGGGTTCGTGACATGCATGGGAGGCTCGGTGTAGGTTCGTGAAACCCCTTAGGGTTCGGCTGGTTGTGACCGACGAACTATAGGTTCGTTCCTGAGATTGGTTCGTCAAGAGAAGGTTCGGCAGCCTCCCAAGGGTTCGACATGCTGATGCGCAGGTTCGGCCAAAGCTGGCCTCACGAACCCTGGTTCGAGCCATCATCTTCCTTGAGCCAATCCATAACAAATCACTTCCTAGGTTTGTATCCTGCTATAATGAGCTACTATGGGTGCGGTAGTCGACTTGGTGGTGCCAGAATCGGATAAAACTCTCGTTCAAACAACAATACACAAAAACCCTATTTTTCAGATTCTTCGTGGATCACTACCTCCCTTTTGGTCGGACCAATCCACAGATCTTTTGTACTTTCGTGTAGGGAATGTCAAGAGCTACGCGTGGCCGCGAAGAACACAAAATCCGTTGAGAAACGAGCGAGCTACGCGTGTTTGAAGTCGGTTTTCTAGAGAGAGAGAGGGTTGGACGAATTTTCTAGTGAGAGAAAGGGTTGGCTGCAATTTAATGAGTGAAATGGCCTTCTTTAAGGTTTTTATAGTCCGTGTGGTATTCGGGTTCGTTTCGGTCGCTCGGTTCGCGTTTCCGGAACGTAACGCGTATTTTACGCGGTTTTAAATAAAATAGTTGTTAAACTCATTAAAATGATGAGTTTCAAAATTGTAAAAATGTACAATAATTATTTTAATTACTATTTATGATTCGTGCGTTGTCAGATCGTTAAACACTCACAATTACGTGTATACCCGCAATCGCGTACGTTTTTCGATCGTAATAATTATTTAAAGTCGTTTAATCATAATTATAAGTTCAACATTCGTATTTTTATGGATCGTCACCCATAACTATACTCAGTCTCGCTTACGTATTACGATTCTTGTTGAATTAACTAATTGTCAAAATATTCGTCTCAACACTACGCACTAACACTATCCTGTTACACCGAACGCAGTATATATATAGGGCTCACTCTCGCTGCCCACCACTGTTTCGATATATCACGATACTGTTCTTGCCTAGTGTAATCGACTGTAAATAAATAAAACATACTTGTTCCTAAATAAATAAGATCTTATGACACACAAACACATTACGAACACATGAATCACATTAATTAACTGAACATGGACACACACACTGTTCTAACACTGTTTACGACTACCATGACTAAATGTACAAATGTTACAGTTACTTTTCACGTGTTTCAAGTAATCAGGTTTAAGGTATTCTAAAGGACAACTAAGGAGACCGTTTAAGATAGAACAAGATGAAGAAACATGCTAGGATGGATTAGAAACTCATTAAATCCTGATCAGTTAATTTTCTTGTCTGAGTTTTATTTTGTATACAATATTTTTGGGTCTGTAGTTGTCACTCGTTTGGAAAGATAGATAGATTGTCTGTAACTAAACAATGGTCTAATTTCTATGTGTAACATCACTGTATTTCCGGTCGTCTGTACGTCCGTACGAATGTACTGTTATGAGCTGAAATAACAATTATTAATGATAATGAATTATTGGATGCATTATTTGATAATTTTCACATTTATTGGTATACATACTTAAAACATATTATTATACGCGTAAACCATGGGAAGTTTAGTTGTAACTCAACTATACAGAACCAGAGAGTTTATCGCAGATGAATACTCGGATGATGGATTTCTGATTAGAATGGAAAGGAATTGGAAGTCGGTTGTTGTTTGGTTACTAAACATAGTCAAGGACACATGGTCATGGTTTATCGAAATAGCGGTGGGACGGTGTAGGGGAGGTTGCGATCTACCTCTTAATATCATTACGTTTAAATCATGAGAATCACTCAAATATAACCTTCTTTAACTTAAATTGAATATCTTTTTGTGTAATAAATTAAACTAATGTGGTTAACCTAATTAATCATGCATGTATGTAAGAACGGGTGTATGATAATAGTTACTAAATTTTAAACATACACACCGATGGGAATGTAACAAGGACATCACATTTAGTTATCGTTGTCAAGAGGTTAAAACTAACAAGTTTGAATTACACTAATACGACGAAGATTCAAGAAACCTTAGTTGTTTTATTATAGATTAGTTTAAATAAACTAAGTAATAAAAATACTAACGAGTTAAAAGAGATCTTATATGGACATTAATTTGGTATTAAAAACTTATGCTTATGAATATAAAAATCACACTAATTACATATTGATTGAGTTGCTACTGGTTTTCATACCTGAGCGCGCATTCTACTAAAACACTGATTCAAAGGACTAAGATGAGTTCTCATAACTCCCTTTCTTTTAAACTGTTTTTGTTTTTAAACTCGGAGGTGAAACATGTATACAAATTTGTATATTGACTTGATAACACAGGGTTGACACTTATTTGCTTGTATGAGATCCATAGTTATGGATTGTCATATTCCATGAGTTGTTACTAATGACCTTGGTCATCTGTAATGACTGCATGTATTGTCACTATTCCATGAGTTTAAGCTTATGACTTTGTGTCATTCGCGATGACTGCATGTATTGTCACGTGGATGTTTCCACACTCTGTGTATTTGTTGTGGTTGACTTCGGTCTTCCTCAATGTTTGCATGTATTGTCACGTGGATGTTTCCACAACTCCGTGTGTCGTTGTTATTGTCCTTGGTCATATACAATGATACATGTATGGTCACTTATATTAATTGAGAATATCGATGGATTGTGATTGGTTGATTGAACATATGATTGATTATCTAGGATTTATTATTATATGTGATTATGTGTTTGAATTATGAGTTGGATTTGTGTATGTGAACATTGTGTTGATTGATCTCACAGATGCTCATACGGATGTTATCAAAAAAATATAGAATCTTTAAAACTCTTTGTAAAATATTTAATATAAAACTTATGATTACTCACCAAGTACTTTGTAGTTGACACTTGATTTTCACATGTTTCAGGTAACGAAGCTAAGTAGGTTGATGAAGAGGAACCTACACTTTTGGACATCATTTACATAGCTAAATCTCTTTGTAATTGATGTAACTATTTCATGATGAACATGATTTTTGTGTAATTAATTCGGCTGATTGAATGATATATGATGATTTGATTTAGATGCCCACGAGCTTTTGAAAAATCTACACATCCCTCGCGGCATCCTGACGTTTTTGCCATCGGTCGGGGTGTTACAGATTGGTATCAGAGACTAGGTTATAGGGAATTAGGTTACTAGAAATGGTTGACCTAGTCTATAACCGTAGGATACCCTAGTATGAATTATTTCATACACTAGTTAGTATATTCAGGATTTCATGCTTATGTGTTTATTACATGTTAACTGAACTCCTGTTATACATCTAATTATATATGTTGATTACTAATTGTTTGCTACTTGTGCCATAATGACTCAATAAGGACATACTCGTGGTGTATTGTAAAGGTGGTGGGACGGTCGTTTGGGCGGTTGCCACCTACCCTTATCATATGCCCTATACATATACCATTTACAGTACATCGTGTGGATGTCAGTATTGTGGAATAAGGGAACTACCTGTTTGAGAAAATTATCTGCTTAGGAAATTAACTGTTTAGGAATTTGATTGATTTAGGAAATTATCTTTTAGATCTCTTGATCTTCAGACAAGGACACACTCGTAGTATACTACAAAGGTGGTGGGACGGTGTAAGGGAGGTTGCGATCTACCCTTGCATATGCCCTATACATATACCATTTGTAGTATATCGGGGGTCTGTCAGTGTCAGGAACATAGTATATTATTAGGATATTTCTAGGAAATGTTGGAAAGTTGAGTTTGATGGGAAATTGGTTGATGGTATGTTTGTTGGATTGGTTTGGATTGACTCATGGAAAATCACATTTGATGAACACACATAAACTCACTTATGAACACACTTATTGGACACGTAGGGTGCATAGGATCAACGAACGATAAGATCACATAGTGTTGGATTGACGACTTGAGAAATGATATAGACACTTGGTGAAAATATGAACACATAATGATGATACTAACACTTAGTGATTGGTATGAACACATGATGAGAATAACTTATAGGGAGGATATGAACACTTAGTGACAATAAGAGCACTCAGTGATGATATGAACCCTCATTGATAATTAAGTACATGGTGATTGAGATGGATTTTTTTAGTGAACTTGGACATTAGGGGAACTTTAATGTCAGGTGAACTTAGACATTAGGTGAACATAGAAATAGGCAAGCCTACATGTCAGGTGAACTTAGACATTAGGCAAACTTAATTGTCCAAGGGAACTAAAGACCACTTTACTCAAAGTTATCCTACCCAGGAAAAGGTTTGTGAAGTGAGATGATGGTAAGGAACATGATACACCCTAAATTCTAGCAAGGGCATAATCGTGGTGCAATGAAACGGAGGTGGGACGGTGTAGGGGAGATTGCAATCTACCTCTGCATATGCCCTATATATAAGCTTGTTGCATTGCATCAGGAGGTTGTCAGTGTTGGTATAGGGTGTGGAATGTATGGAACTTAGGAATAGTTAACTAATATTAGTTATGACCAACTAGGACACTTAGTATAATATTAGGAAATTTATAAATGTTATGAGTTTAATGACAGATAGGAGATAAGTATAGTTCCTATATGAAATCCTAAATGTTTAAATAAACTCATTTCTCAGAAACATGCTGCCTCGCCGTCACAACGAAGATGACTCGAACAATGGGGATGCTAACAACAGTAATGCCAACTCCGGCATACAAGAGTTAGCAACACTCATTTCTAGATTGGTGAACCAATTGACTCAGGCCAATCATGTCACACCCCCACCTCCGCGTCACCAGACGACGTCATCTTTAAAGGTAGCGGAAGCATAGCGGCGAAGTCTCGAAGGTGAGGGGTGACTTACTTGATCCGGTATCATAACACACATAGTTAAGAAAAGCACTAATTACAATCACGACAAATATTTATTACATGTCCTGAGTATCCGTTTACAACTTAAGTTCCTTCTATTACATCCCAAGTCCTACTACATGGTGCGTGCACAGGTGTTTCCTCACCGTTGGTACTGATTACCTGTAAAAGATTTAAAGTTTAAAAATATCAGTATAAAACTGGTGAGTTCATAAATAAGACTCGATACAATATGATATGATAGTAAAGTCAATGGTACACATTAACATAAGTGAATAATCATGTGACCCGTATCCAGATCCTTTCTGACAGTCCAGTCTAGATAATAACCGAAGTTAAAATCCGTGCCTCTAACTCAATGTCTCACTACATCAAGTCGATACCAGGAATGGTGACAAGCATTCACACAAGGGTAGACGCTATCTATCCATGAATGGGGTTGTCAGCCCGATAGTACTATCTTTGTCCACACATTCGGCCCCACATGGGTTAACCAGATACAGTTGGTTTTGAGGACTTTTGTTGCACACAGAAAATAGTCAAAATCCCATGACACCCACATGCAAGCCGGTATTGCAATTGTTACTAAACATATCACACGTTTGATAAAGATTTCATAATAGTTACCCCGATGTTAAGAAAACAGTAAAAGAAAAGGGGTTGTATGAAACTCACCTGATAATACAAATGTAGCAGAATATCACAAGACTTGATAGTAAAGGATGATTCTGCATTTAGTTATATTTAATAGGTTATTTATGTTCCAGTTTACTGATTAGATCTTCCTGAACGTTCAATGTCAAAGACATTGCTTAGTAAATCATCAACTCGATATTAAATGTTTAGTTGCTTAATTTAGTACTATATCATACAATGTATGATAATGTAGGAACCTACATTGCATTAGATTCCTAATACAAAGTTGATGACACTCTTGATTAATCAGAACAATCTCTGATTAACCAGATAGTTAATGTTGTTGATTATGATATTGTAACAGTTTCTAGGTAATTTAATGGCTTAGAAATGATCAATCCTTGTTATTGATTACCCAATTATCATGAGATATCACAATGTAGTATCATAATAGGTATAATAATCATGTTTAACATACTAATCTGACTGTTATCATAACATCAGATGATCGTTCCAATGAGTATGTTAATGATTGTGATTAGTTTGAAACACTTGGATTTAACCTTGCATTTCAATAATTAACCTAACTAATCACCTACATTGTTATAATCAAATGGATTAAACCATTATAATCATGGGTAGGATTCCATGCAAATCGGGCATTACAACGGATCAAAACAAGGATTTAACCGTTAGAACTTCGTGTTCTTCGTTTATAATCAATCCTAGCCATTATCTAGGCAATAATCAACAATCCTAACTATCTCATTACGTTCAAAAATCAAGATCTAATCAATCAAAATCAAACTAGAAGGTTTAAACGGATCATTACCTAATCAGACGGATTTCTGACCTCAAAATAACGATCAGAACTTGTTATGATGATCCTTGTTGCAATCCTTGGCTTCAGAAGGCTTAAGATATGGGTTTTGATGGTGTATGTGTATGTGTTTTCGTCTGGTTTGCGAAGCAGAAGCAAGAAGAAGAAATAATTTCTTCTTGCATGAAATCTGATAAAAGGATTAACTTGTTCCACCGCCTCATCCGTCGCGTACCGCGACGGAGAGTCTATTTTGGCTTCGCGTACCGCGAAGTTTTTCGGGAATCTGAGATATTTTACAATCATCGCGTACCGCGGAGGACTCTCAAGCCCACCTCCGCGTACCGCGATAAGCCCTTTCGACCAATACTTAGAGATTTTTCTTCTTTTATCGATTCCGGGCAATCCAGGACTCCGTTTTGAACACGGTTTTCGCCCACGTTCATCATTTCTCGCATACTATCAATCTGTAACAATTGAAAATCATTAATTTAACACAGATTCCTAGAACGACCAAACGTGCTCGTGTTATTGATGACGTAATGTTTACCTGCAATTGTCACAGTCTCCTCCTGTTACAGAAATTTCGTCCCGAAATTTGCTTTAACTCCTACAGTTTGATCGCCTATGTAAACAAATGAGGATACTTCTGTTTCATGCGGTCTTCACGTTCCCAAGTGTACTCTGGCCCTCGTTTAGAATTCCATTTGACTTTCACAATTGGTATTCGACTTCGTTTGAGGGTCTTTTCATCTCGATCCATTACTTCGACCGGTTCTTCCGTGAACTGTAGGTTTTCGGCAATGTGTATCTCATCAAGAGGTATGACTAGTGACTCGTCCAATAGGCACTTTTTCAGATTCGAGACATGAAACACATCATGTATGTTACTAAGTTCTGAGGGTAACTCTAATCTGTATGCTACCATTCCAATCCTTTCAAGAATTGTAAATGGTCCTACAAATCTTGGTGAGAGTTTTCCTCGTTTTCCGAATCTGAAAATACCTTTCCAGGGAGAGACTTTTAGCATCACTTTATCACCAATCTGGAATTCGAGTGGTCTACGTCGATTATCAGCATAACTCTTCTGTCGATCGCATGCTGCTTTAATTCGTTCCTGAATGAGCGCGATCTTATCAGTCGTTTCCTGGATCAGTTCCGGGCCAACAATCTGACTTTCGCCTACTTCTGACCAACACACAGGAGATCGGCATTTGCGCCCGTACAAAGCTTCAAATGGAGCACATTGGATACTAGTATGATAGCTGTTATTATAAGAAAATTCAACCAATGGCAGATGAGTATCCCAGCTACCTCCAAAATCAATCACACAGCTTCGAAGCATGTCTTCTAGTGTTTGATTTGTACGTTCAGTCTGCCCATCCGTTTGTGGATGATAAGCTGTGCTCATGTTGATCTGTGTACCCAAGGCATGTTGAAGAGTTTGCCAAAAACGTGACATAAATCGACTATCTCTATCAGAAATAATAGAGATTGGTACTCCATGTCGTATTACGATTTCGTTGATGTAGAGTTTGGCTAAACGGTCCATGGAATAGTCTTCCCGAATTGGTAAGAAATGTGCTGATTTGGTAAGGCGATCTACGATGACCCAAATAGCATCATGGTTATGCGCCGTTCTGGGTAATTTAGTAATGAAATCCATGGAAATTTGTTCCCATTTCCACATAGGGATTTCTGGTTGTTGCAATAGCCCAGATGGTCTTTGATGTTCTGCCTTAACCTTAAGGCACGTTAAGCATTTATTCACATATTCTGCTATTTGTTTCTTCATACCAGGCCACCAGTAGAAGTCTTTGAGATCTTTATACATCTTGTCAGTACCTGGATGAATAGAATATTTGGATTTGTGAGCTTCGTCCAAGATAATTGGTCTGATATTACCAAGTACTGGGATCCATGCTCGGTTTTTGAAATATAATATTCCATCCGTTTTGGTTTCAAGTTGTTTATCTAACCCTCGTAATTTCTCAACGGTGTAATTTGTTGCTTGCAAGGCCTGCCGTTGAGTTTCACGTATTTGAGGGTTTAGACTAGTTTGAATCGTCATTTCCAGCGCTTTCACACGTATGGGTTTGACTCTCTCTTTGCGACTTAAAGCATCGGCTACAACATTTGCTTTACCTGGGTGGTAACGGATTTCGCAGTCATAGTCGTTCAGAAGTTCCACCCATCGCCTTTGTCGCATATTTAGCATTTTCTGATCTAGAATGTGTTGAAGACTTTTGTGATCTGTATAGACCGTACACTTCGTCCCGTACAAGTAATGTCTCCATATCTTGAGTGCAAACACTACTGCACCAAGTTCTAGATCATGAGTGGTGTAATTCTTCTCGTGCACTTTTAGCTGCCGAGAAGCATAGGCAATCACCTTGTTGTTCTGCATCAACACACACCCGAGTCCTTGACGTGAGGCATCACAGAAGACTATGAAATTCTCTGTGCCTTCTGGTAGTGCCAGAATAGGTGCATTGCAGAGTTTATGCTTCAACAGTTGAAATGCCTCCTCCTGTTGAGAGTCCCATATGAACTTTTGATCTTTCTGGGTTAGAGTAGTTAAAGGCAAGGCTATCTTTGAAAAGTTCTTGATGAATCTTCTGTAATAGCCCGCTAACCCTAAGAATTGACGAATCTCTGTTGGGGTTTTCGGTGTCTCCCATTGCTTTACCGCTTCAATCTTGCTGGGATCCACTTGTATACCATTTTCATTTACTACATGCCCAAGAAACTGGACTTCCCGTAACCAGAACTCACATTTGGAAAATTTGGCATAAAGTTTCTCATGTGCTAAAAGTTCCAAGATCAGTTTTAAGTGTTGCACATGTTCTTGTTGCTGCGGGAGTAAATGAGAATGTCATCAATAAAAACAATCACGAATTTATCCAAGTAAGGTCTACACACACGATTCATCAGATCCATAAACACTGCAGGCGCATTAGTCAGCCCGAAGGGCATTACTAAAAACTCATAATGCCCGTATCGAGTTCGAAAAGCTGTTTTAGAAACATCATCATCATGGATTCGTAGTTGATGATATCCAGATCTGAGATCGATTTTTGAAAAATAGATAGCACCTTGCAATTGATCGAATAGATCATCTATACGGGGTAGTGGATAACGATTTTTTGATTGTCAATTTATTGAGTTCCCGATAGTCGATACACATCCTGAGAGTACCGTCCTTCTTTTTCACAAAAAGGATAGGTGCGCCCCAAGGTGAGTAACTCGGTCTAATGAAACCTTTGTCTAAAAGTTCCTGTAATTGACTCGATAGTTCTTGCATTTCCGATGGAGCCAATCGGTAAGGAGCTTTAGCTATAGGTGCTGCTCCTGGTACTAAGTCAATACGAAACTCAACTTGTCTCACTGGGGGTAATCCTGATATATCGTCAGGAAAAACTTCAGGATATTCTCGAACTACAGGAATGTCTTCAATACGTTTTTGATGTGGTTTGTTTTCAGTCACGTAAGCTAAAAAGGCTTGACAGCCCTTTCTTAAGCACTTTCGAGCTTGCATACATGATATGATACTCAGTTTCCTGCCAGCCCTTTCACCTTGTATCATAAGTGTATCACCATTTGGTAATGAAATACGAATCATCTTATTTTGACATATGACTTCCACTCGATTTTCTGAAAGCCAGTCCATACCAATAACAACATCAAAGCTTCCCAATTCAATAGGAAGAAGATCAATATTAAAAAGATGATCGTTTAGATTCAATAAACACCCTTGAATCACATTGTTAGTCATAATTGACTTGCCATTAGCAAGTTCAATGATGTAAGGGTTTGTTAGGTTATCAACGGGCAATTCGAGTAGTGAAGCAAAATCAGAGGAAACAAAACTTTTGTCCGCTCCGGTGTCAAAAAGAACAGATACATAGTGATTGTTAAGAAGAAACGTACCGGTAACGGTGTTGTTATCACGTCGAGCCTCTTCCGCCCCTATCTGGAAGGCTCTTCCTCTTGCTTCATTGCCCTGGTGGTGTTGTTGGTAGGGCAGTTTTTCATGAAGTGATCCGGGCTTCCACATCTGAAGCACGACCGGTTGAATTGTTGTGGTTGTTGTTGTTGAGTTCCTTGGTTTGATCGGCGAACAGGGAGATTGCAATATTTGGAGAAATGCCCGACCTTGTTACAATTGTTACAAACAGGGCAGGGTCCCACATGATGAAATGGGCACTTAGGACATTTAGGTGCTTGCCCTACATAGGCTTTTCTCTCCAAAGTTGTGGCAATGTATCCCTTTGCCATTTGCACATTCCGGCTGGGTTCCACCGGAGCCCCTGGTTTGCCTTTCCCAACCCATTTTCGTTTCACCCCTTTAACAGTGCTGGGGGTAGTGGTTGCCAGACTGCTGCTTGACTCACCTTTCACTGTCAAGGTACCACTTCTTACTGCAACATCGGTAAGCCTGGTGGTTAAGGTGATAGCATGTTTCAAAGTACGTGGTTCAGCTGCCGTGACCATTCCCTTGATTTGAGGTACCAGACCTTTGATATATTTTCTATCAAAGCCTGCTCAGTTGGAAACATGTTTGGCAGCAGACATGTTAATTCGTGAAATCGATCGGTATATTTCAAACAATCAGCACCGATCATAGAATGGTTCCAAAATCCTCTTGGAGCTTTTGGATTTCAGTGATGGGACAATATTCTGACAGAATCAAAGTTTTAAACTCGTCCCAAGTCATAGCATCCACAACAGCCGTGGTCAAGGTTTTTGCCTGGGTATTCCACCAGGTCAATGCTGAGTCTGTCAGTGAACAAGCTGCATAAGACACTTTGTGTTCAGCCAAACACTGGCTGATCTTGAGCTTAGTCTCCATGCTCTCAATCCATTTCAAAAGTCCTGACGCTCCTTCCTTCCCCGTAAAAGTAGGGGGATTGCAAGAAGCGAAGTACTTATAAGTGCATCCTCGTTGTGGAGGATCCGGATTGATTGTGTTGGTACTAGTCGTATGGCGGGTTTCAACATGTCCGCCTGTAGCATTATGCTCCGTATGGACTCTACCCGAGCCAGAAGCACGATTTGTTTGATATTGGGCCAACATGCCCGTAAGAACAGCGGATAATTGGTCACCTGCTATACGAGCAACGTCCGCTTCATTTAGACTGGGTCCACTCACAGGTGGATCCTGAATGGATTCTTGAGTTTGAGGATTTTTAGCAGAACGACCTCTTCTAGGGGCCATAGTCTGATCACACACAGATAAAGTAAAGTCAGAACAAGAATCCATAGTCGTAATAAAGACAAATGTTGTATAACTACTTCGAGTTTTTCACAGTTATATTGTACACCACTAAGTCATGTTCATAGTTGCAGTTATACTAGTACGTCTGTTTGTCTTGCCAAGTGTATACTAGTATCATTTTATAGTCTACCAAAATGACACCGATTTAGACATGTTACTACACTGATATGTACTAGTATTACATTATTTCACTATAATGTAGTACCGATATAATATGTTTCTACACGTGTTTGTTATGTACTAGTATTACATTATTTCACTATAATGTAACACGATATGTTATGACTCCATGAGTCTGTTATGTACTAGTATTACATTACTTCACCGCAATGTAACACCGATATTGTTATGACTCCACATGAGTCTTGTTATGTACTAGTATTACATTACTTCACCGCAATGTAACACCGATATTGTTATGACTCCACATGAGTCTTGTTATGTACTAGTATTACATTACTTCACCGCAATGTAACACCGATATTGTTATGACTCCACATGAGTCTTGTTATGTACTAGTATTACATTACTTCACCGCAATGTAACACCGATATTGTTATGTTTTCGCACAAGTTTTCTTTTATATGACTTGAAAAGTTAGCACCGGCTATAATGTAAAGACACAATGTTGCACATACAATGTTAAAAGAAAACTTTTATTATAACTGTCACAGTTGTACATTAGGATTAGTACATATGCAAGAAAATATCCTAATGCAGTTGTACCCACTATTACAACCTAACCGTCCGAGGCCTATTTTACAAGTCAAAACTTCCTCGGAGTAGTACAGTCCAGCCTATTCGATTCCTTTACCGTAGTAAATACAGTAAACATGTGATAATGATGGCCACCGCTGCCATCACTATTGCTACGTCCAACAGTCGTAGCTCCATCCTCATATTGCCTAACCCTACCATCCATCCCCTAACTCTCTCTACCCCACTCCTACACATACCACCTAAAGTCCACTGAGTCTACCCTCAATCACCTCCCTCCATGCCCTGGCACCTGCCTCCAGGACAGCAACATGTTCAGCTAAACTCTCATAGGCCGTGCGAGTTTCCCACAGAGTGTCACGTGTTTCCTGCAATGAAACACGCGATAACTGAAGATCCAATGTAACCCGTTGCAGCTGAACTCTCATCTCAGCCTGCTGAGATGACTCGCCTTCCTCATGTATAGAATGAGGTACATCCCGGGGTGCTAGTGGTCCTCTCGGAATAGGACCTGTCGAGATGCGGGCTCGTCCCCGCCTTCCTCCAACCCTGTAAATACTGGTACTTGCTGTGGTGGTGTAGGGCTTTGTGCCCTCCCGATAGCTGGTGAGTCAGCATCTAACAGATGCTGAGGTATAGGTGGTGTAGGTGGTATTGATGGTAAAGTCTGGTGGGACATTTGAGATGACGGCACTGTCTGTGTTGATCCTGAACTTGTTTCCGTGCCAAATGAATCACTTTCTGAGTCTGACATTGCTGTATCGACACACAAGTTCGTATTAGTAACATAAAATAAATAAATAACAACAACATTTATTTGAGTGTTTATATTTGTTAACTATGTTCGGTGCTCTCAGTGTAACTATTCGAGCCTATGGTTATAATCTAGGTTTCTAAGTCCGCCTAAATTCTATAACCTGTGGCTCTGATACCACCCTGTCACACCCCCACCTCCGCGTCACCAGACGACGTCATTTTAAAGGTAGCGGAAGCATAGCGGCGAAGTCTCGAAGGTGAGGGGTGACTTACTTGATCCGGTATCATAACACACATAGTTAAGAAAAGCACTAATTACAAATCACGACAAATATTTATTACATGTCCTGAGTATCCGTTTACAACTTAAGTTCCTTCTATTACATCCCAAGTCCTAATTACATGGTGCGTGCACAGGTGTTTCCTCACCGTTGGTACTGATTACCTGTAAAAGATTTAAAGTTTAAAAATATCAGTATAAAACTGGTGAGTTCATAAATAAGACTCGATACAATATGATATGATAGTAAAGTCAATGGTACACATTAACATAAGTGAATAATCATGTGACCCGTATCCAGATCCTTTCTGACAGTCCAGTCTAGAAAATAACCGAAGTTAAACTCCGTGCCTCTAACTCAATGTCTCACTACATCAAGTCGATACCAGGAATGGTGACAAGCATTCACACAAGGGTAGACGCTATCTATCCATGAATGGGGTTGTCAGCCCGATAGTACTATCTTTGTCCACACATTCGGCCCCACATGGGTTAACCAGATACAGTTGGTTTTGAGGACTTTTGTTGCACACAGAAAATAGTCAAAATCCCATGACACCCACATGCAAGCCGGTATTGCAATTGTTACTAAACATATCACACGTTTGATAAAGATTTCATAATAGTCACCCCGATGTTAAGAAAACAGTAAAAGAAAAGGGGTTGTATGAAACTCACCTGAATAATACAAATGTAGCAGAATATCACAAGACTTGATAGTAAAAATGATTCTGCATTTAGTTTATATTTAATAGGTTATTTATGTTTCCAGTTTACTGATTAGATCTTCCTGAACGTTCAATGTCAAAGACATTGCTTAGTAAATCATCAACTCGATATTAAATGTTTAATTGTTTAATTTAGTATTATATCATACAATGTATGATAATGTAGGAACCTACATTGCATTAGATTCCTAATACAAAGTTGATGACACTCTTGATTAATCAAAAATCTCTGATTAACCAGATAGTTAATGTTGTTGATTATGATATTGTAACAGTTTCTAGATAATTTAATGGCTTAGAAATGATCAATCCTTGTTATTGATTACCCAATTATCATGAGATATCACAATGTAGTATCATAATAGGTATAATAACCATGTTTAACATACTAATCTGACTGTTATCATAAACATCAGATAATCGTTCCAATGAGTATGTTAATGATTGTGATTAGTTTGAAACACTTGGATTTAACCTTGCATTTCAATAATTAACCAACTAATCACCTACATTGTTATAATCAAATGGATTAAACCATTATAATCATGGGTATGATTCCATGCAAATCGGGCATTACAACGGATCAAAACAAGGATTTAACCGTTAGAACTTCCTGTTCTTCGTTTATAATCAATCCTAGCCATCATCTAGGCAATAATCAACAATCCTAACTATCTCATTACGTTCAAAATCAAGATCTAATCAATCAAAATCAAACTAGAAGGTTTAAACGGATCATTACCTAATCAGACGGATTTCTGACCTCAAAAATAACGATCAGAACTTGTTATGATGATCCTTGTTGCGATCCTTGGCTTCAGAAGGCTTAAGATATGAGTTTTTGATGGTGTATGTGTATGTGTTTTCGTCTGGTTTGCGAAGCAGAAGGAAGAAGAAAAAATAATTTCTTCTTGCATGAAATCTGATAAAAGATTAACTTTTCCACCGCCTCATCCGTCGCGTACCGCCGACGGAGAGTCTATTTTGGCTTCGCGTACCGCGAAGTTTTTCGGGAATCTGAAGATATTTTACAATCATCGCGTACCGCGGAGGACTCTCAAGCCCACCTCCGCGTACCGCGATAAGCCCTTTCGACCAATACTTAGAGATTTTTCTTCTTTTTATCGATTCCGGGCAATCCAGGACTCCGTTTTGAACACGGTTTTCGCCCACGTTCATCATTTCTCGCATACTATCAATCTGTAACAATT